>JAKZZE010000005.1:1532500-2132500 GCA_024220505.1 Rhizopus arrhizus | reverse complement strand
AAAGGAGATCTTGGACAGCAATCTGAATTTGCATGATATAACCACAGTGGAGGCAAGGATGATTAAAAAGGTCTGTGAGTTGGTAGGTAAACGTGCTGCTCGTCTGGCTGCGACCTCGATCTCAGCTATTGTCAACCATTGTGGTATGAGCGATGAGGGACATGATATAGGAATTGATGGTTCTCTCTATGAATTTTATCCTTCTTTTGAAGAAAGACTTTATGAAGCTCTTCAAGAAATGATGCCTGAAGTTGAGAATATTCATCAAAAGATTCGTTTGGGACTTGCGAGAGACGGTAGTGGTGTTGGAGCTGCCCTTACGGCCTGTGTAGCTGCTCGTATGGAAGAGAAATTAAATAGTGAAGGCTTGGATTGATTAGGTCAGAAGCAATACATATGCTTATATTCATCTAATAATAAATATATAATGTTTACAGCTGTCATACTATCGACAGGGAAAAAAAAGTCTAAGTTCTTTAATAACCCCATTCACTATCTCTTTGAATTCATTTTCTTTTATCTTTTCATAAAATGCCAGTTGTTTGATGGCCATTCATTCTATTATAAAATGTACCTGCCTTTCTTTTTTTTATTTTTTTATTTTGTTTTATGTAAAAATAATTTAAACGTAGATCATTATGAACAAGGGAGTAGACAATTAAGTTGATAAGATAAAAATAAAAAATTCTTCACTTTTTGCTTCTTTTTGTTTACATAACTAATACAAAAGAAAAAGAAGTAAAGCTATGAAATATATTTAAAGCAAAGAGAGAATCATTGAATAAATAAGCTGTTTTTTGAAGTAAAAAAAGGACTTTTGCCCTTGAACGCCTTTAAAGTGACATGAAAAGTAAACGAAGAGTAATCAAACGCTATCGCTTAGAATCTATTGATTCAAACCTTGACCTTTTTTAAATCTTTTTTTCAGTCCAGCGACAATAAAAAAAAGGATGAAAGTCCTTTTTGCTTTTTTTATTCTTTTATGTTTAATATTTATATTTACCAATTCTTTAATATCTTTTCATGGTTCTTTGGCATGCTTCAACAGTCTTGTGTTCACTTTGATGATGAATTCTCTGGTGATTAGACCTATAGAGCTCACTGTCCTAAAAGATGCCAAGAAAGACTTTAGGATTCATGCGGAGAGTCACTGTAGCCTCTGACGTGTCCATATTTATCAGTGAAGGCTATCTATATCTGATATAGATGTTGTCTAGCAAAATCCTAATAAACCCCTATCAGGCTTGCACATCGATGAACCCAGCGCGTGATACAGGAGGAAAGCCAGATTTGAAGGGTGATCATGCATTGTTAGCAACACTTCCATGAACTGGTGGCTTTGGTTGGTAGATGGTTATCTGTAGGGTATCTTGAAGCAGCTTGAAAATTGGCTTGTCATGTTTTGTCGTGGCAACTCGATTGGGCCAATCACTCTTATCTGAAGTCTGATCAATTTTAAATAACTGAGAAATTAAACATCCTTTTTTTTTTTTTTTTTTTTTTTTTGCTCTTCTTCATTCTCTCTGCTCCTTTCCTTTTCTTTTCCTTTCCTCTTTAATCATTTCTTGAATGTTTTACGTGTTGATTTCGGCAGCACAGATATTACAACTTTATTTCTTTTTTTGAAATTAGATGCACTTTTATCTTCTCATGATTGATCCAGTTGATCAAAGTTTAGAGAGCTTTGAGAACTAAAAAGAGTACTTTTCAAATAAAAAGGCAGTTTTTTTATCTTGTAAATTTCACTTGTCTTTGACTATAAATTTTTTTTGGTACACATTTTTGCTATAATTCATGCTGACCTTTCAATATAAACCTCATGCCATTACTGGTACAACCTGTCAAGCAAAGTAAAGTAAACCTGAAGGTAATGGTAGTTTTCAACAAAGTTCTATTGTTACAAGATTGGATAAACAAACAATCAACCAAGGGCTCTGTTGCCAAGATAACTAATCAAATAATCAAGATGGATGTGGACTAGATAAACTTGCAGTTTATTGAGTATTAGACACAACGGCCTGTCCATTATTTTTCCTGGTGATTTCTTTATCGATGCCTATATGATGGTTATGTAAAAGAACTTGTTTATTGAACGAATTGTTCCATAATAGTAAATAATGGAACCCTACATCATGTTAGAAGACACATCTTTCATTTTTTTACCCAATTTGTTAATTAAAATCTTTGGAAAAGATACATCACAACATTCTTCAATGGTTGCAAATACTGTATGAAGAGTAGGTTGATAGATGGGTGACAACTAGTGGCATTTTGCACCTATATTAAGTGTGTCTTGTTTTAGACTGATTCAGCCAATGCTGTATCTACTTGCATAACCTAGTTTGGTCGCCAGGATGTCTGAATTGATGTGTTTTTAGCAAAAAGTATTTTCTCTGACAGAATCGACAGCTTGTACGCTAACAGGTTCAGAATGGGATAGAAGCTCATCTATCGGAAATACATTGTATACTCACACAGTCACCACCTAATATGTAACTTCTTTTTTTTTTTTTTTTTTTTTTTTTTCATCTTCTTTTGCATTATAAAGAAATGGCCTTTCTTTCTGGATTTGTTAAAAGCGGATTATCTTTGCTAGGTAAAGATAATTCGGGATTTGGATACAACGTTGGTGATAAAGTTGAGTTTTACTCGGAACAATCTCTTTGGAATCTTCATCGAGGAACAAAAAAGGCATGTCTACTTTACTCGTTTCTTTTTATGCTTTCCTTACATTTTTTTAGGAGGATGGTTCTGAAGTATCTGTTTTCGTTTTTGATTGTATAAAAAATAAGGACAGGATTTTGTTGGCTAGAAATGCCTTTAAACGAATAAGAACAATGAGACATCCAGACATCTTGCGCTATTTGGATGGTGTTGAGGTAACAAAAAAGAGAGAGGGAGAAATAAAAAGTATGTATTGTGGTTCTTATTGAAAACGATGATAGACAGAGCAAAATATTATGTTTGTTACTGATCCAATCGAACCATTATCCAATCAACTTAACCAAGATCCAGATAAAAACCTGATCATTTGGGGACTTTATAAAGTTGCAGTAAGATTCATGTGTAAAAAATGAACCCTTAAGATTTACTTTGTATTATAGAATGCTATCAAGTTTCTTACCTCTTGTGATATGGTTCACGGCAATGTAAGAATATCATCCATATTTACAAACAAGGCTGGTGAATGGAAGCTAGGTGGATTCGAATTACTCTGCTCTATGAAAGAAGAGAGCCCTATTATTTTGGTAATAAAAAAAAAAAAAAAGGTTAAAAAAAGGGGAGGTTGGCAAAGAATTTAAAAAATACTTTTGAATAGACATTTGGAGGTTTAGTGCCAGATGCACAGCGTTATGCAACACCTGAAGTAAAGAAATCTGGATGGACTGTGATAAAGGAGTAAGCAAGTAACAAAAAAAGGAAACTCTTAATAGGGTTTTGCAGTATTTATAAAACCATGCATATAGATTACCAGAAGGAACTATCGATTCGTATCACTTGGGCTGCCTTATTTATGAAGCATACAACCATCGATTTGAAACGACTGACTCATTATTATCACAAAAGGGCAGCATACCACAAAGTATGTTGCGTATCTATTCACACTTACTGAACCCAAATGTCAAGATGAGAGCGAGTGCAGACATGTTTCTGGACGAAGGATTAGGTCCTAAAGGATTTTTCTCAAATGATTTTGTAAAGGTGAATTTGTTTTTGGAAAATATTAGTATAAAAGAACAAGACGAAAAGGATGTATTTTTTAAAAAATTGGACTCTTATATTGAATCATTTCCCGGACAATTCTGTAAATACAAAATATTGCCAGAGCTCATGAAAGCATTTGAATACGGATCGGGTGGAGCCAAAGTACTTAGTGCGATTATAAAAGTGGGTGATCATTTATCAGATGAAGAATATGAATCTATTGTTATTGAACCCGTCATCCGAATGTTTGCTTCTCCTGATCGTGCGATACGTGTTAGCTTGTTGGAGAATATGCCAAAGTTCATTGGACATATGACAAACAAAATGGTGACTGATCAAGTATTTCCAAATGTCGTAAGTCATCAAAGACTCACCCTTGAAAAAAAAAAAACATTAGCTCATGTATCTCGTTAGGCTACTGGATTTACGGATATTGTTCCTCTGATTCGTGAACAAACAATTAAATCAGTCTTGCTCCTGGTACCAAAGTTAAATGAACGCATCATTAATTATGATTTATTGAAATATTTGGCAAAACTTCAAATGGATCCTGAACCAGGGATTAGAACAAATACTACAATTTGTCTTGGAAAAATAGCAAAACATCTAAGCGAAAACGTAAGTAATTGCTTCTTTTTTTTTACATCTATTTTACTAAAAAAAAGAATATTTCTTTCCGAATTTAGACAAGGAAAAAGGTATTAATCTCTGCCTTTACTCGAAGTCTAAGGGATACATTTCACCATGCTAGAGTGGCTGCTTTAATGGCTTTAAATGGTAATATAGTTTTAAGCTAATTTATGCAATTCAAACTTAACATTTTAAAGCCACCGCTGAATTTTATGATGCACAAGAATGCACAGCAAAGATCATACCTGCTATTTCTGTAGTCTTAATTGATAAAGAAAAGTAAGTTGTAGAGATAGGTGGAATTCGTCATTAACTCAACTTTTTTAGACCAGTACGCGATCAAGCTTTTAAGGCTCTAAATACATTTATAAAGAAAGCTCAAGACTTTGCTGAAAGCATGGTATATACTTGCACTATACTGTAGCAAAAATTCTAACTTTTTTTATTTGATAGCCTGAAACATCCATCAAAGCTGACACTTCTTCTCCTACTTCTGAAGAAGCAGTAGCACAAGCAACCAGTATGGCCAATGTCTTGGGAGGTGCAACAAAGGGACTGGCTGGTTGGGCTGTATCATCAATTCAATCACGAGTAAAAAAAAACTCCCTCTTTTTTTTTTCTTTACAAATGATTAACTCTTTAATATTAGTTCTCAACCCCTAATGGTGAGATTGGAAATCCAATGCAAACCGCATCTGGTACAAATACCCCTACAACCAACCCAGTTATACCATCAGTTTCTCCTATTCCTCCACAGACAAATGCCTCTATTCGATTCGACGTCCAAAGTATAGAACCTGATGTGGTTGAGGATACAAGTGGGTGGGATGATGAGGATAGTTCCCCACTTGATTTTGGTGAAACAGCAAATGACACATGGGGTATATATTTTTGTTTAGATGGTGAGAACAACTTACTTATTTTCTTTTAAAGACAATCAGCCTGAAGCTTCCTCTCCTCCGGCTGTTCATCATGGTGTAACATCTCCTATGTCTTTTGGATCAAATCCTTCCTCTTTTAGTAGCGGTAACAAAGCACAAGGATCAATGAAATTGGGACACAGTAAACCAAAGACATCAGGTAAGATATAATAAAAAGAGCTTACTTGGACTTTTAATCATCTTTTTCAATAGCAACAGAAGATGATGGTCTTGATTCGATGATTTCAACACTAAGAGATACATCAAGCAGAACATCTAGTATTGATAAAGACCAGAAAAAGAATGAGCTTGAACGTCGAAGAGAAGAAAGAAGACAGGTAAATAGAAAGACAAGAGAGAATGTGTGAATAGAATAAATGTTTAATATGTTTTATATAGCGTATGGCTGAATTAAGAGAAAAAAAGAAGGGTGGGATTGGTGTAAAAAGGGTTCAAAACATAGACCTATAAATGGCAATAGACACACACAACTTGTATACACATTTATATAATATCCCTATTTGATGTCTCTTTTGTTTTCGTTGTCTTTATTATAATGGTCCCATATATACTACTATTCATTTTTCTATTTTTTAATGAAGCGTCATGCATGATTTTACCCACTAAAACGGTTCAATCCATACAAACAACTACCCTGTTGTCCGAAAAGCCCACTCATTTTGTTAAAAGAGATGATGTCCAGACAAACTTGGAGCTTTATCAAAATTGGGCAAGTGTTTGTCGACAATATAAAAATGGTGCATTGGTTGCTTTTACCCCAGACGATACCAATCGTCTTTGGAAAACTGTGACAGAGACAATCAATTGTGGTAATAGCGGGCCGGTTACGGTAACGACGACTGTAAGCGTGAATCCAACGTCAACTCCCTCTAGTAGCAGTAATTCAACCTCTTGTCAAGATCAATGCTGGTCAGATTATCTTTGGCGTAAGATCCCCTTTGACTTTTTTTTTTTCTTATTTTTCCTTATTTTTTTTTTTTGACATTAGATACTTATGGTGATGGTATAAGTCCAGCTCAGGGATTTGTAGGAACATTATGTATGATCATTGGTCTGTATTTTCTCATACTCGCCTTTCGTTTCTTTCGTCCAACTATGGCACTTGTTGGCTTTATTTTCTTTGGTAGATGACGATAAAAAAAATACAGATCACATACTAACTCATTGTTTGCAGCTACAATGACATGGATTGGCCTCGTCAATAACGAACCTGCGGGTGGTTATCCATTGGCTGATGTAATTTACATTTGTGTTAGTGCTGGATTAGGTTTACTTGGTGCATTCTTATTTGTTTACTTTTATCCTGCTGGCATTTATTGCCTAGCAGGATTGGGTGGTTTCTATCTAGCAGTATACATTATGTCCTGGAAAGAGGATCTAGTTATCATCATCGTAAGTGAATAGAGAAAAAAATCAAAGAATAAGATTTAACTTATTATTTCTTTCTGCTATATAGAAAGTCGCTCGTATATGTTTCATCATTGGCCTTGGTGTACTTTTTTTTATTTTACTCTACTTTGCAGAAACTTACACACTATTTTTCTGTACTGCATTTATTGGCTCCTACTTGTTCTTTTTTGGCCTTGACTTTTTTGTGCATACCGGCTTCATCAACCCTTGGCTCTTGATTTTCGATGGAAATCCTAATCATCACAATACCTATTTAATGAGCACACCTGTGCGGGTCATGTTGGCGCTTGTTGCAGCTGTTCTTTTGCTTTCTGTTATTTGGCAATTCTACTGGCATGTCATTCGATGTCCTCGCCAATTTGGTGTTACTATTGTAGAAGTAAAGGAAGAGAAGAAGGAAGAAAAGAAGGAAGAAAAGAAAGAAGAAAAGAAAGAAGAAAAGAAGATACCTTCTCCTCAGCCTGTCATGTGTCTTCCCCCACCGTACTATCCTCAGCCTATGTTTACTCAAAATATCTATGCGCCTCTTCATTCGGCATAATACCCCACTCTTTAATTATTAGTTTAACCTTTTTGAATAAAAAAAGGGGTTATATTGACAGATGTATGGTTTATTTTGTATTATATGAGAGAATGAATAAAAATGCAGTAATAGATGTTTCAGCAAAAACCCTTATTCAAACAATTATTCATTAAAGTAAAATACGTATCTCTCCAATCTTTTCTGTAACTGAATCCATAATGATCGACAACGTCTCCCTATATTAATTTTGAATGCCTTGATTTTCTAATGACTTGAGTATTCTCTAAAAGCATCATTCACATCAAGGAAGAATCTGATGTTCTTTCTTGATATAAATAAAGACGGTTCTTCAATTGGTTTAGGAAGGAAAATTTAACTGGATAATTTCAAATAGTAAAAAATAGCAGTGTATCCTTAGCAAAGAAATTGCATTATATCCCAAAAGAAAAACCCAATAATATGACATCAGTTCAACCTTTGAAAGCTATTTATTAAGTTGTTTATCACTTATTGGAAAAAATAACATGATTATAGTCAAAAATTATCATTTTGAACAAGTCGAAACAAGATCTGTCCTTACAAAGAGTAGATCGACTGTGTATAAAGAAAGGCTAAAAATAAATTGAAAGTTGAAAAAAGTAAAATAAAAAAGAAAAAGATGTCCTTTTGTGATCTTGTTAAAAAAGTTAATAAAATATAGTTACTTGAATTGCATCTGTTTGTTGATTTATAGTAAAAATTTCAGAGTTACCATTAAGTTTGTTCTCAGTCTTCAGCTTAGCGCTTGATTTTTTTTTAAAAAAAAAGGATCTACAAAGTAAAGATGATAATAATGCTGTAAATTTCGTAATATGATTCGGCTTATACGTCTCAAGGTACAGGTTTTTTTGATGAAGCTTGAGGGTTTGTTATCAGTGATTACCAGATTTTGTCAAGCAGATCATACTTGTTTTAAAAGGTAAAGATTAAAGAGTTTTTGAAAAAAAGAAAAACTATTTGAAATTTTTTTATAGAAAAGACACTCAAAAGTGAAGTAAGATATAAAAAGGATAAGCTTTTTCTATATAAAAGCAAAAGGTTGTAAAAATAAGGAAGGAATAATTGCATAACTTAAGTTTCTTTGTTCGGCCGAATTTCCTCCAAACCTTGGCTATACTACAAGCAAATAAAAAACCCACAAAGTAAAAGAAGGCTTGAGACTATTAAAATAATTATTGTGAGATTAGAGTTTGTAAGGTTCTTATAGTATTAATTAGATTTGATTTAAGAGTATCTTGATATAAGATCAAAGGTTTAGGTAGGATTTGATTCCAAAAAGAGTAATGATTTGAATATGAGTTGCTTGGGTTAAGTGACCACCAGATCTTATAAGTAGATCAGACTGTTTTAAGTAAAGTAAAAATAAAAAGGTAAAATAAAGATAAAATAAAATAAAAAGGATTTACAATGAAGTGTATATACTTCAAGGGACTTCTTGTTCTTGATGTTAAGTAAAATAAAAGAAAAACAAAAGAGATTTACTTTGTATGATATTTATTCAAATAATCAAAAAGTAAAGTAAAACAAAAGTTAAGAGTGAAGTTAAAAAAAAAGAATAAGAAGATACATTGGGCTATTTATATTTTTTTGGTTTTTCTGATTATATGTTGTTTTTGGTGATGGTTTGATAAAAGTTTAATTTTGTATGAATTCATAGAGCTATATGAATTCACAGAGTTGTATTAATTCACGAAGCTGTATGAATTTGTATGATTGTATGAATTTAGGCAAGATTCGTGGCACCAACAATTGAATTTTCCACGGTCGTTGTGCTACACCAACATAGTGAATTTATAAGACGCAGTCATCATTGGCACTAATATTGTAACTTGTTTCGTCACAATACTCTAAATCAAACAACTATAAAAGATGAAAAAATCTAAATCAAACGGATATTTATTTACCCGGGACGATTTTTTAAAAAAATGTGAGGCTACCAGGGGTCGAACCTGGAATCTCCTGATTCGTAGTCAGACGCCTTATCCATTGGGCCATAGCCCCTCACATATTTTGACTGACTTATAATAAATAATATCTACAGTAGTCCGGTCCGGAGACATTCCGGACCGGAAAATGTGACTGTTGCACTTTCCCCTTTGAAGGATATTGCATTTGGTAATTATTTGTAGGGTAAAATTATAGTGATTTATAAATATTAAATTGTATGTTCTTGCCTATTAAGTACTTGAGCTCTTTGCAATAAATACCATATTGAACAATATCTGTGAATATAACAGTTTTATAATAATTATTTTTTGCAATTGAAGCGCTACAAACTATAAAGTAAAACAGATTACTGTTCAGTTTATATCATCCCTAATAGCACTATTACTAAGATAAAATGGTACTGTAGTTATCTCTTTTATTAAAGAAGCTCGAAAAAACCATCATCTTGACTTCTGAGACTGATAATAAAGACACTCATACATGCTTTGATTTTACATTTTGACGTTGTGCAACTCAATTCTCTTATGGCTTGCCTGTGTAAAATCTCAGCGCATAAATTAGAATACCTTTATTTATTTATTTCTTTCCCATGTGTACATGCGTAGAATGTGGTGCATCAGTCAAGAATCTCTATACTCAATACAGCAAAGATAACATTCGACTAACTACATGTGTAAACTAGGATAGTGTGTCTTTTCAATACTTTATAAACTGACTTCTCTTGCACATAATGTAGGAACAGTGCAATCAGTTTGCAGATAAATACATTGAACATGATTTTGTTATTATATTCATTGACATGCTACTTCATAAACCACAAGTCTATCGACATTTGCTATTTAACAGAATAACCAGACAAGAAGGAGTAGAAGTAGTGTTCAAAAATATATTATTACCTTTATTGTATTAAAAACATATTTTTTTAATTAGCCACATGTTATTCGATTTGCCGTTCTGCTCATCTTATTTGAAGTGTGTAATGTATTAAACAAGAAAATAAAGAAAAAAATACGCACAGAAAAAGATAACACTTTTTTGTTTCTTAGATATCAAATGGTTTCGCTTGGAAAGATATTATACAGAATACGATCCAAGGTTTATTGAACAATCGCTACCTTATCAATACTTGTATATCTTAGCTTTATGTATCTTTGGTGAGCGAATAAGAAAAAAAGAGTTAAAAACTTTCATTCATAGTAAATTCTAGAATTTATTGTATTTCACTGCTGTGTACATGTAGTGATAAAGCTACGTTATTTTTGGGGTCAACAGAAAAGACAGATCAGGTACGTAAACAATATGACTATGACAAGAAACATGAATTGAATTATGAATGAAGGTATAATTATGTATCAATGGCATTGATTATATCAAGCTTTGGGAAGATGCTGCTGATCTTGATGGTCATTTGGGATTATAGACAACTTGAGTATTCATGGCTTGTTGGTACTATTGTGTTGGCATCCAACATAGAAGCGTTATCAGGTAACTATTATCACTTGTATCTATGCTATTAATTATTCATGATTTTTAATCTAGTTTACTTGAACGTGTCTTATGTTCAAGCATTTTTTATTATTGGCATTGGAATATTAGGAAAAATAGGCGCTCAATTTTTATTCTTGTACATTACTTATTTCAATAATAGCTTAGAAAGTGTTTATTGCATCATGAAATCACGATGGATGAGCATATAAAATAAATAAAAAAAAGATTAATTCAAATTGATGGATTTGAACGCATAGTCAACAAATGAACCGTGAAAGGTAATCGCAGTAAACTGTCCAATCTTGAAACGTGCCAATTCTTTCATGTCAATCGCATTTAAAATGACAAGGTAGCAGCATTCGGTGTGATTAGCAAGACTAAGCAACACACCATCATCTTCACTTTTGGCTTGGGGATGAGGTACAAAAATAGGTTCAGAATATTCATAACCTGATTCTTGATGCTGAATAACAGATTGGTTGGAGACATCCACCTTGACCAATCCAGTTGACCTCTTGTCGTGAATGATCCTGCAGCCATAGACAAATCTATACGGCTTTCCGATCAGCTCTTGATGAAACCGAGGGAATTCGATATTTTCAGCCAGGATGTGGGCAAAAACAGCCGTACGTTGGTTCAAGTTGAGGGTGTGTCTCGTGAGATGACCAAAGCTGGTTTGTTGAAAGGGTGGGAACGTGAAGCCATTGAACTTGGTTCTCTTGAGCGAGAGGTCATCTTGTAAAAACGTACCCCCAAAGTTTCGTACTTGATAGATAATATCCCCATCGGAAAAGGCAGATGAATCCAAGTGAAGAAGGAGATCTCCATCCAAAGAGACCTCCTCGAATGCATTGGCCACATGGAACGTATAAAAGGCAGGTGCAGGAATGGACGCAACCAGTCCACCTTCGTTTCGATGAATGACGTGGAAATACAACGGGGCTTGGTCTATCCAGCGCATGCTTGAAAGTACAGCACCTTGGAGAAGTGCGTTAAGACCCTGATCTCCGTAAACCAAGGGAGACTCTGGAATGATGACATAGTTCTTGGTCAAGTAAAACGAATGGATGTAGCTTGCTCGGAACTCTGAGTGGTCACCTTTTCGGTGTGTGATTTCGGCCAAAAGGGTAGTCTGGCCTTCTTTTGATGTCTTGAAAACAGTCATTTTAGGTTTAGGAAAAAGGTGCAGTGAAAAGTTGAATAGTTCATTTGTTTCAGGATCAAATTGATGGTGAGCAGCAGAAAAAGGACCGTTCAAATGAGGATCATAATCCTTGTAAGAAAAAACAAGCTCGGGCACTTTTCATATTAGTTTGTTCTTTAGCTGTTGATGTGTTTCTTTTTATTTTATTTTACCTAATGTTTCAGCATGAAGCTTTTGAAGTACATTTGCATCCGTCTTGGCTACCAACGATTTCTTGGACAGGCCATTATTCATACTGACTCCAGCAGGAAGCGTGTAGTTGGGTGTTACAGTGACTCCAACTGATTTCCCATCAGGTTTGGTAAGATGAATTGGTTTGGGACGAAGAATGAGATTATTCAGCCGTACGATCCAGTTGATGAGCCAAGTCAAAAATGACACTTCTGGGACATGGCCAAAGAAGACGAGACCCTTATCCGCGCCAGAACTGATCTCTTTCTCAAGTGACTTTGCGGTATGACGAGAATTATAAGTTATAGTTTGAGTGGAACCATTGAGCTGAAAGCGGTGCACCATGGGTAATCCATCGAATGCATGACGAATGGTATATGTGACACCATTCTTTTGCTTAATGTTAAATACACCGGGCCCCACGCGGTACATGACACCATTCAACCAAGAAGGCAATTGGCCACTGACCTTCTCAAGCGTAATGCGATCTTGACACTCGGGTGTATTGCCAATCATGACTGGTTTATGCATCGATTGGATCTTTTTATAAACATGATTATAGTTTAAATAAAGCAAATAAAAGACATAACCCAAAGGTCCCAAAACAATAGAAGCCACCAATAGCATGAACTCTAGTTTTTATGATGCAAAGAAAAAAAGAAAAAAAAAAAAAAAGGAGCAGAGGACCTTTGGCATTGTTTTATTTCATTGTTTTCTTCTGACTGCCATTTCCTTTTTTAATCTTTTTTGGCCGAACTCGGGATGAACAAAAAAATAATTTTTCCTGTGAGTTTCTTTTAGAGTAAAATGGCTCTTGATAGCCCTTTGCTTGAAACTAACAGTATTTCGCATCCAGATCAAGCATATCTGTTGATGGTATCAGTCTTTTAAAAAAAAAAACTAAAAAAGGAAAGGTCGCATAGGACAAAAAAAAAGTCAAGCGAAAGGAGATGATACTTTAAATGAGGTACAAATGAATAAGATGATTACATCATGTAAGAATAAGCTTTTTTCTAAGCCATAAAAATGATCCTATTTTATTTAAATGTGTGATAAATCAAGATGATGCTATGGAGATGTAACTGTGATATGAGGAAGGGGGTTTATTTGGGTTTCAAAGACTTGTTTACAAATGAACAAAAGGGGACCAACTCCACGGCTCCAAGCTATCCGAGATCTTGAAAAGAAAGTTGTGAAAGGATACGCAAAGGGCTCGTTCTTGGTTGAAAATAAACAGAAATAGTTATTACATGAGAACGTGTTTTATTTTACTATCCAAAAACTCTGTGAAATTGTAAAGGTATGAATACTCGTCTCTTGTGTAAGTCCTTTTTTGAAATCAAATCACGTCATGTTATACTTGTATAAACCCAACCTCCTTCTTGACTCTTGGTCATGACCACACACGCACGTACACTTCTTTACTTAAAATATAACGTATGTGTAATACAAAATTTGTCTTTTTTGTTTGTTAATCAAAGGATAAACTATTTGCCTAAAGTTATAACGTTTTTTTTTCTTCACTCAGACAAATCCTTACTTGGGCTGCCAAATAACATAAACTGTTTACTATCTCACTAATAATTAAAGTAGACATTCTGTCAATATATGTGCCAGTATGAACCAAATGATTACTACTAAGCTTTGTTTTTGAACCTCTTTTGTTTATATGCAAGTTCTTTTTGTTCTTTAAACTATTTAAATATTTCATATTATCATTGTATACATGATGTATTATTGATCTAGCAATACCTTATGCTTTAACAGATTCTGCCTTGGAAAGTGCTTTCCTGACAAAATCGGTTTAAAAATTGCTCCAGGACAAAGTCTTTACGTCTTTTGTACTGACCTCGTTTCTTTTTAACAAAAAAAAAAAAAACTCAAATTCAATCATTTGTTGATAGATTTCATTCAGTGAAAAATTGTTTATAATTACATTTTATACAAATATAATGATATGTAGTTTATTATATAATAAATCATAAAAATATACAAGCAAGAAGGAATAAGATGAATAGGATCTTCAGGTGTCAATGTCAATGTCAACAAAATATATTTGAATCTACGCTTCGATCGATTAGGTACAGTCAGTGAAAGATTGTTGCACAAAAAAGGATATTTTATATTATAAATGACGAAATATCATTTTCATGTTGATGTCAATTGACCCCGCTGTTCCTTGGATATCTAGAACTTGCTAGTAAAATAAAGAAGGGCTACACTTGTTGTATTTTCAAAATATGAGAGGGTATATTCCAATAATAAATGATGCGTATATATAATAATGATTGTATGAATACAATAACGAGAGTGATTATGTACTGAAAAAAATATGTATAAAATATTCAATTATTTCCATTAGCATAACAGCACCAAAATTCATGACTATCATAATTCAGTGACCCTTTTATTTTAATTTGTTTTAATGTGTTACCTAAATTGAGATACATCCACACCACAACTTGAGCAAAATGAGCTTGCGGTATGTGCTGTTGGTAATGAAAAAGATATGTTTGTGGTAAGAGTAGTAAAGTTCATTAAAGAAAGAGGGGAAAAAGGGGAAAGAAGAGGGGCTCTTTTATATCTTTTTCAAATCCTAACGTCATTTATTGTATTGCAAAATAAGAAAAATTAGGTGTCAAAAGTTACAAATTAGGAAGTAAGTGTGACTCTATTAAATCATCTGGTCGTTTGTAAAAATCCGTTTCATGATTTCCTTGTCCTTTTTTTCCCTTTGTTTATCAACCTCTTCTGCTCCTCCTGTCTTTTTTAACTTCTTTAAGCAAACAAAGTCAGTCAGCTCTCTTTCGAATGTATCAATACTCTTTGACAACGCCTTGGACCTCGTTTTCTCCGCTTGATCTAGCGCTCTTAATCGCCGATCATGGTCCACGTGAATCGCGCTCACTTCCTTCATGACGCTCGCCATGCCTTCAAAGCCTTCGGCTGCTGGTACCTTGAATCCAGTCTGACCTTCCTGCTGTTTTTTACGTTCATGAATCTCTGATATTTGTGAAGCTTGATCGAGCACATAAACAATCGCTTGATGATCCTCCTTGAGATCACCCAAAAGACCTTCTTGGTCCTTGAGGAATTGCTGTTCCTGTACAATCTTTTGAAGCTCAGACTCCCACATCTGCTTCCAAATCGGTTTCAGTGTCCTTATTCGTGACCTTAATTCGTCCATCTCTTTCTGGAGCCTTTGTGATTCACTCGTGCAGTGATTCAATCGACTCTTGGATGGGCGACATCTCTTTTGGGTGATGTCTTGTTTCAGTTGATCAACATCGTCTTGAAGAGTTTCCAGTCGTTGGGTGATCAAGTAGGCCGCGGTCTGTGTGATCTCTTTAGCTTCTTCTATCTCGATGCGTGGATTGACCTTGTCTCGTAAGTCTTGGATGACTTGGTTAGTTTCTTGTCTATAGGTTTCATGTGTTTGTCTCAGGGCATTCAATTCTTTTCTTAGTGTCTCTATCTCTTGACTGTTATTAACTTGACCATTAACTCTTTGCATCTCTTGTTTTTTCCAACCATTTAACGCTTGCCGAATAGCTTCTTCAAGTGTTGGCTTCATTTCGTTCATTAGCATCTGTAGCTCAGTCGTGCTGGATATATCTGTATAGAAATGAGTTGCCTTAACAACGAGGGAGTTGTCTTTACTGATTTACCTTTTATAGAAAGTATCGAATAAGGTTGAACATCAGACATACTTTCCAATTCATATTCAATGTTTGAATGAGCATCCAAAATGTACACGACTGATCCAGGTACCACATCAAAATGATAATCGAATAGCTGTCGAATACTGGACAGGCTCAGCTCTTGTTCTTTTACAATCACCTTCTTGATCCTTTCCTTTCTTTTAAGATATAATTCCAATACATTGCTTTCTGCTTATATGTGACCCTTTGTCTAGTTTAAAACATATTCTTACCATCTTGTTTTCTTTTCTTTTACCTTGTTTCATGTTTTCTACAGTCATTTGATTCCTATTGCTCCTTACCGAAGACCTTTCCACCAGGTTGTCTTGAGATGCCAGTGTTTCCATGACTTGTTTTGTTGAAGGATCGTTCAGGTCGATTTGAGATGCAGCAGGAGAAAGCATCTTGGGTTCAGCTTGTTCACGTAGTGAAATTTGTTTTTGTTTGATACTCTGAAGCAGATTGAGAATAGACTTCTTGATCAGAGGTAATTGTTCCTCTAA
This sequence comes from Rhizopus arrhizus, assembly GCA_024220505.1. Classification (NCBI taxonomy): domain Eukaryota; kingdom Fungi; phylum Mucoromycota; class Mucoromycetes; order Mucorales; family Rhizopodaceae; genus Rhizopus; species Rhizopus arrhizus. Next base: position 2,116,238 of record JAKZZE010000005.1, on the reverse strand, counting down.
TGCCTCTGAAGAAGGTGTGTTGCTCAAAATGGACTTTAAGCAGTCATGTAAATCATCCGGTAAATGATGCATGTCCCTATCCTGTTGATCAGGATTTGTTATGTTTCATCATCGTTTTAATAGTTACCCTATGGGTAAAAGCATACGCTCAAATACACGAGCTATTTGAGTGAAATAGGTCTGTAGTGAGTTGTATTCTCTATAGACATCCTCTGTTGATGCCTCGCTTATAGACCAAGCAGTCAGTGATTCCAACAATTTCTTGGTCGCTTGAAGTAATTTAGATACATCCTGTTCAATCTCAGTCACCTAACATGTATTCATTTAATAAAGAAAGCAATCATAAATCATTTATTTACAACTGAAGATGACATGATAACAATAAAACAAAAGAAGAGAAGTGAAAAATGAAGGACATCAATAAAAGCCAGCAAGCAGAGAGAGTGAGAGACAAAGAGATAAAAAAAAAGGGGGGAAATAAAACCTAAACATTCCACAGATAAGTAAAAGGTTTATTTTAGAATAGTAAATGTGGATCTTTTGTATACAACACTTTGACATTGCTTAAAGGGTCTTATTTCACTACTAGTTGAACAGTGAAAGGTGGTGCTAAGTGTGATGTTAATAAACATAAAATGATTTAAACATTCAATTTACTTTGCAGTAATCAAAAGAGAATATGTACCACTGGTCACATCATTTGGAATAGTCCATGTGCCTTGTATCTCCTTATTGTTACCATCATGGTAATACAGTGAAGGAAATTCTTGGATGGTTTGGTTCTTGTCGACGTTTATTAAACTAACATGAGTATTCCATATTTTGGACATGCCCATCGACTGAACTATATAAAGTTGATAAGTTTTATTATAAGCTTTTTATAAAAGAGCTTACTATTATAATCTATATTTATTGTTTCATTTGTATGATAAATAGCATCATCTTTTGGTTTAACCAAGTTTACTTGGTCAGCATGTACCAAACAAAACAATAACAAGTATGAGAGTAAAGATAAAGCGTAATTCATAAAAAAAGAAGTTAAAGGATAAAGATGGGCTTACTACTTTTATATTCTTTACTATATGCTTCTTGATTGGGTTTTCATTATTCGAACCATGTTTTTTTTTTTTTTTTTTTTTTTTTTTTTTTTTTTTTTTTTTTTTTTTTTTTTTTTTTTTTTTTCATTATAAGCAGTGTAATTTGTACTCTGGTGCTGCCTTTTTTTTTTTCTTTTCTTTGTTTGGTTTGTATGAATGCTATTGATTTTCGGGCTGTATTTGAAAAATAATTCAACACTCGACTTAAATTTTTACGCCATAAAACTACAACAGGTATTGCTCAATTTCGAAATTTTTTATCAAGTAATGTACGTAGAGCCCAATAATCTTCAGGGACTAGCAAACCATTTTTATCCACAGAGGAAGTTAATTTTCTTCTCTCAACATTTAGTAATGAGCTTAAGCGCTTAATACGCCCAAAATGTAATTAGCAAGATCACTTTCGATGACATAACTCCATTAGATCGGACCAATTACAGACCTTGTTCCGCTATGTTAGCTGTGGCAAATGCTTTCAAGCAACATCAATGAAGCATATGATTCAAAATTCACGCCAAGAACGATTACATATTCAGTCTCCGACGAACATAGAACAAACTTGATCTTTCCAAGAAATTACATCAACAATCAATTATAGCCAAAATGTCTTATGAACCCTCTTTGATATAATTAAACATTTGACCCAATAGCTTCAACAGACCGAAGCAGAAATCAATAACCTTTGCTCCTAAACTGATAAACCCCAGCAACAACTTTACAACAAACTCAAGCTACGAATCCCTTTCCCAGTTTAAATCGGTAGCCTCCCTTGGCGAAAATCTGAAGCTGCATACCAAGGGATTAACGTTGAATCCATTCCGTGGCACGAACCTGCCAAGGTTCAAAGTACACTGTTTTCAAGAATAAATATTGCGTTAACTTGTCACTTTTATATACAAATAAGAGCTGTAAAATGCGACATTACTTTCTGAAAATAGTGCGATTTAACATCTTTTAGTGTTATTTTCTCATAGATTATTAAACAAATATTTCAAGTATTTTATCAAAGTCATACTGTTTCATTTCTATTGCGCAGTATGCAGAATTTATTCATTCTTTGTTACTAAACATTAGATTACCAGCCCCACTGTATTGTCAGATTAAATAACGTATTTTGATTATATTGATACAATAGAATGTGTAAATGGAATGTTTGGTAATAATAGGGTAAAAAGTAGATAAATGAAATAAAGCGTATTATTTGGTACACTTAATTATCAATAACAAATAAAATTGGTATTCTTAGACATACTTTTTTAAACATGCTTGGAATAAAAGTAATGTTGGCATTTTGAATAGCGTTTATAGAACAGAGCTTCTTCATAATTTTTTGTGCAGTGTCTTTTTGAAAATGTCTTGAAGATGATCAATAAATAAGGTAAATAAAATCATGCCATTATTCATGTGCTAGTAAAGAAATAAATTCGTATATGTCATAAATGAAATACAGTCTTATTAATAGACTGGTTTATCTCTTCAGCTTACTTTAACAAGTTCATATTCATAGTTAAGTAAATCGAGGTTCCTAAGCTAAAAAATAAAATAAAGGTTGCCTCTACATAATTAGTCAATCTATATTTATCGTATCAACTCTCAGTAAACACATTTGATTGGCACTTAAATAGTGAGCCTATACAGTAGATTCATTTACTATCACATCATATAAAACAAATCTAGATAACAAAAAAAAAAATACCCTTTGAGAACATACAAACCATCCTTTGAAAAGCTCGAATCCACCCGTTGAGAAAATAGTAACAGCATATCAAAAAGTCTTTTCTGTCTTCTGTTTTCAAAGACAGCTACCACTGTGTATTCTAATGAGCTTTAATCCACAAAAAAAAAAAAAAATGTTTGGGTTCTAACGTATCGAACTTTAAATTATTTTCATTGTCCCTAAATAGTGCCCGACACAATCAAGTAATATCGCCATGACAACGAAAAAGTTATTCGCTAATAATGCTTGTTGTTTATGCAACAAGTGCGATTTCTCTCAAAAAGCGAAGCGAAGCTTTCACGCGTCAGTGCCAAATAATCAAGGAAGAAGAAGCTTACCGATTTCATATTTCTTTATGGTGTGCTGTCATAAAAAAAAAAAGAGGAAATTCATGTATAGGAAGGGATGAAGAAAAGAAAAAGAAATGACCGAAAGCCAACAAATCATGCAACAAAGTTATGACGAGTTGCACAAGGAGGTTTTTCGAGTACGAGTAGGTGACAAGACATGGTGGATATTTTAATCAGACGAGATAAGTCGTTTGCGCGTAGTAAGCACTTCCAGTCCATCATGTGACACAACCTTGCAATGTTGCTCAAAGATCGTTAACAACTTGACGACATCATCAGGTTGAATAAGATATTGCGTGAGGTTTGACAGCGACGAAGGCATAGCGAGTGTGGCAAGTTCCATCATAAAATAAAGGCCATCAGACATCAATTTGGTCAAATAGAAAATAGTGGTACGGCCAACGGATTGCATGGAGAGACAAGCCTCTAGATTGCTGTGATCGATTGCGTTCTTGGAAAACCGACCGAGACGAGTGAGATTTTTAGCAATCGAATAATTGTTGTCGCTTTCTGCTGCCGGTTTAACTTTTGCAAAACCAATTGTCATTTTATATTGGACACCTTCGAGACAAGACATCATTGCATCCGGACGGTCAGTAGAGATTGACTCTTTTGGTAACGCTTTTGCATCATCATCTATGGTATCTGTCCACCGGAAATACACATTGTTTTCCGGATCATCAAGTAAAGGCTGAATTGCAGGGGGCAAAGTGTCAGGTACACAGTTCCTGTTCCTTGATTTCCGTGGACATGTCTTCCTCTGGCAATTTGTTGATCTTTAGTTATAAAGAAGTGAATGAGTGACTAAAATTCTGGTTTACATATCTGTACACCTACAATCTGGCAATAGACTAGATGCTTTTTCTGTTTATGGTTGATTCACTCTTGGTCCTAATTCATAATTCAAAAAGTTCGCAAGACGCCTCTAACAAAGAACGAAATTATGGCTGACTGTATTGAAGATACAGCAAGAACAATTACAGTGGAAAACTGTAGATTGTAGATCCATCACTCTCACAATTTTTTTTATAGTGCTTAAACGAAGCATTATAACAATAAATTTCATATCTTTTGATGTAAAAGCACTAGAAAGATTTCAAATCTTATTTATTTTATTTTGATGAATGACAAAAAAAAAAATACTTGGGCCATTTTACAAAAAAAAAAATTGAACGGTAATAGAAAGTTTTGGATGTACTGCGGAAATCTTGATTGGATGACTAAAAATTTGAATTTTAAACGCAAATCATTATACATAATTAAGCTTCAATTTCTTTCTAATTGGTCACAACGGATCCTCTTTTTCTATCAACCACTTTCAAAACCCAGAAACGACAGTTTTTTTTTCTTGTCTTAGTATTTCCGATAAGATTAGATCAAGTCTTTTACTATTTAGAAAGAAGTCACAATTAGTACAAGTATCAAATAAACAGACTTGAAGAAAGATTCAATTAGAAAAAAAAGCTAAAATGAACATCAAACAAGTTACTCATCTTTAATTGGCTTTTTCTTTCTCTCTTTTTTACTTGATTCTCATCATTCAAACCAAAATATAGTTGGTCATTTTTCTCACGGCGTAAGACCAATCAAATTGCATAATGGAATTTCACGGACCGAATTCAGATGCCTCTGCATGGACCTGTTTGACAGATGATAAGAATGGAATGGGTATACGTTATGAAATGAATTAAAAACTTGCTCAAGTCATTATAAAAGTAGATGGCATGTTGAGAAATGGGGTTAATATGCAAAAAATAGTTTTTAAACCAGAAAAATATTATTTTATTGTATGCACATTGACTTGTGCGCACATTCAATTTGGTTCGTTGAGAAAATTTGTGTGACATGATGTGGAGTAGCAGTCTTCGGATTTCAAACGAAACACTCCAAACAAAAAAAAGTGGACTTTAAACATTCTTTTCTATAAAAGATCGCTTTGTTCTTTGTTTTTCTTTTTTTTTTTTTCTTCTTTTTTTCTGTATTATCAATAACAAAAAAATGGCTCAAAGTCTTGTTACTCCTTCTCTTGCCCACTTCAAGTTGCCTCAAATTGAAAATGAGCCTATGGTAAGCTTATAGTTTGAAGAGTGAAAAAGGAGGATGCATTAATAACAATTACCTTAGCTCAACTACGTCCCTGGTTCACCCGAAAGAGCCAAGCTTGAAGCTGCTGTTAAGGAGTTGATGTCTCAAGGACCTGTTGAAGTCCCTGTTGTCATTAATGGAGAAAAGATCTATTCCGGCAAGACTGCTGATCAATTGAACCCTTCTGACCACAAGCAAGTCGTTGCCAAGTACCACCAAGCTGATGCTGTCTACACTCAAAAGGCCATCGATGGTGCTTTGGCCGCAAAGGCTCAGTGGGAATCCCTTCCTTTCAATGATCGTATCGCTGTCTTTTTGAAGGCTGCTGATTTATTATCTACTAAATACAGGTAAGATAGGAATAGGATAAATAAAGAAAAAAAAAGACTGACGGTTCTATAGATACAAGGTCATGGCTGCTACCATGCTCGGTCAAGGTAAAAACATCTGGCAAGCCGAAATTGATGCTGCTGCTGAGCTTTGTGATTTCTGGCGTTTCAACTGTAAGTACGCTGAAGAAATCTATTCTCAACAACCTCCCAAGAACGCTCCTGGTAACTGGAACCGTACCGAATTCCGTGCCCTCGAAGGTTTCGTCTTGGCCATTTCTCCCTTCAACTTCACTGCCATCGGTGGTAACTTGCCTAGTGCCCCTGCCTTGATGGGTAACGTCGTTCTCTGGAAGCCCTCTCCCAGCGCTGTTCTTTCCAACTACCTCGTCTATGAGATCTTGGTCGAAGCCGGTCTTCCTGCTGGTGTCATCCAATTTGTCCCTGGTGATGCTGTCGAGATCTGTGGTCACGCTATTGCTACCCCTGACTTTGCTTCTCTTCACTTCACTGGTTCCACACACGTCTTCCGCAAGTTGTGGAAGGATATCGGTAACAACATTGACAAGTACAAGAGCTACCCTCGTATCGTGGGTGAAACCGGTGGCAAGAACTACCACTTGCTCCATCCTGGTCTTGATGAAGCTGGTGTTCACCACGCTGCTTTGCAAACCATCCGTGCTGCCTTTGAATATCAAGGTCAAAAGTGTTCTGCCTGTTCTCGTGCCTATGTGCCTGCCTCCCTCTTTGCTCAATTCAAAAAGGTCATTACTGAAGAACACGCCAAGATCACTCAAGGTCCCGTTCACGAATATCAACATTTCGCTGGTCCTGTCATCAACAAGTTTGCTTTTGACAAGATCAAGTCCTACATTGATCATGCTGCTGCTGATGAACACTGTGAAATCATTGCTGGTGGTAAATACGATGACTCTGTCGGTTACTTTGTTCAACCTACTGTCATTGTCACTCAAGACAAGTTCACAAAGACCTTGACCGAAGAAATCTTTGGTCCTGTTGTCACCATCTATGTCTATGAAGATGCCAAATTCGAAGAGACCTGTAAGCTCGTCGGTGAAACCACCGAATATGGTTTGACTGGTGCTCTCTTTGCCAAAGACCGTGCTTCTATCGTTGCCGGTTCCAACTTGTTGCGTAACACTGCTGGTAACTTTTATATCAACGACAAGTGTACTGGTGCTGTCGTCGGTCAACAACCTTTTGGTGGTGGACGTGCTTCAGGTACCAACGATAAGGCTGGTTCTTGGTCTCTCTTGGTTCGTTTCGTCTCTACTCGTTCCATCAAGGAAAACTTTGTTCCTATCGAATCTTTTGCTTACCCCTCTAATGCTATCTAAATCATTTAAAATCTTTTTCTCATTGCACATATTTTAAAAAGAATGTATTATAAATTATAATAAAACATGCTTATTGTTTTGTAGTATTAATCTTGAATTTTTTTTTTAAAAAAAAAAAGCTTTTATTGTATAAAATATATGTACAAAACATGAATTTACTCTATTTATTTGGCAGCCTTTGCTTTCTTGATGGCCTTTCTCTTGTTTTCTAATTTGGCCTTTTCGTCTTCCTTTTGTTGAATACCATACTTCATCTTTGTATAAAGTTTCTTTTGTTTGCTGGTCATCATCACAGTTGCCATTTCTTTTACTTCTTCTTCTTCCATTTCGGCAGCTGTGCGTTTCTTTGGTTTAGCTTCTTCGACCTCTTCGATCTCTTCGACTTCTTCTTCTTCAGCATCACTTTCAACACCCGTCTTGGGAACGTAATCACCAGCCTTAGCTTCTACGAAAGGTGACAAGTGAGCGGGTAATTCAGCTCCTGGTTCATACAAGCTAGGCTTAATGATCTTTCTGGCATTGATACAGTCAGCCACCCACTGAGGTTGAACATATTTACGGGACAAGATACGGTTACGAACCGAGGGACGATCTGTGATTTGATATCCAATACTTTCATCTGATTCAGCAAAGGGTGGGTTGACACCGACTGAAGGGTCCCAACTGACCTGTCCACCGCAAGATCGAATCATGAATTCAAGTGCATAACGAGGTGTCTCACGAGACAAAAAGAACTTTTGTCCTTCAAACAGACGTCCTAATTCAGCGGCTTCATGTGAAGCAGCATGAATCTTTTTCAGCGTATCGTCTTCTTCATCTTGAGCGGTAGATTTGAATTCATCCAATTCCTCTTCCTCCTCTTCCTCTTGCTGGTGTCTGTTACCCTTTGGCATATGTTCATCTAAATGGAAACCGCCTGTTTCATCCACCTTGGGAGGATAGGTCATGTTGAGTTCAGTATACAACTTGAAATTCACAAATCCAACCAAAGTTCGATAGAATTCTAAAAAGGTCAGCATCACACGGAAATCGACGTCGGTAGGAATGTTTTGAGAGAACTGATAGGGTACGACCCAAGTGATCGTCTGTCCCTTGATCTCGGCTTGGTAATAGATTCCTTTGATAGAAAAGAAGACACGACGCAGGCTCTTGCTTTTCACCACATAGGCTTGGAACTCGGCAATCAACTTTTGACAGTCAGCGACGACATCGGCCTTGATCTTGTTATCGGCAGGCAGCATGGCAAACAAGAAGAGCATCGAGAGCGCATCATCCAGATCACGGAGAGCGTCAATGAAGGAAGGGTATCGCTCTTTGACAATGTGGTCCAGGCTGTAGACCGGTTTGTTGTTTTCTTCCAACGATTTGGCAGCGGCAAATTCGCCCTTGTGAAGCACCTTGTTGAGTCGCTTGGTGAATGCCTTGTGCTCACGAAACTTGACCAGGAGAGGTTCGTGCAAGAGGTACTTGATGTCTTTCACATAGTAAAATGTGGCAGGTGCTGTGCTACCCTTGTTGGCTTTCTTTTTGTTTTTGGGTTCACGAGGGTAGATTCCCTTCAGGATACAAAGACGTCTATCTTATCAATAAGTAAAAAGAGATTATAGATCTTTTAAATATATACCTGAAATCAGCAAGAGAGATTTGAAGTTTATTTAAAGCTTGTTGTCTCGTAATAAAGTTGGCAGCAGCACCCTTGGTTCCTTTCTTTATAAGCTTTCCCATTTTAAGGTTTTGTAATTAAAAAAAAAAAAAAAAAAAAAAAAAAAAAAAAAAAAAAAGAGAAAAAATGTCAATTTGCTTGAAAGGTCTCTTTCTGTGACGGTTCATGTGGCTTGGTCTAAGACTCGCTGCTGAATTTCTAGAATTGTTTAAAGTCGCTTTCCATCAAAATAGCACATGTTCATGTTGGCATTATTCAGGAGGAAAAGATGACAAAAGATCCCTTTCCCAAAGCTCAGAGACTAGGAAAAAGAAAGTTCTCAGGTTTATGTCTTATCTTTTCTATATATTTCAATCGAACAACACTTGAAGTGTTCTGGGCATAACAAGGCCTTCACATGGTTTAGTTACGTATTCATTTTTCTTGAGTTCTAGAATACAAAGAGACCCTGTTTTAATATTATAGATGTAAAAATTTTGACTTATTTCGTCACAATATATTTACAGTTAATCAATCCTAGCTCATTGCTATGATTTTCTACATCATACATAGCTTATCAAGAAAAGCATCAAAAAACTGGACAATACAGTCGCAAAGCAAGACTGTAGGGACATCTATCCGCATTTATGAGAAATTTGGAAAGAGTTGATAATACACAAAACACAAAAGGTTATAAAATGTCCACAATCCATGATAATTCTGCTAAACATACTTCCAAATCGATTCTTCACAAGAACAATCTGCTTTTTGTGTTGTTTTTAACACCTCTCATAAATACAGAGAATTGAGCCCTCTTAAATATAAACTGAAGCCAAATAACTGTACATTGAGAACGCATTCACTGTATGAACTTGATGCCTCATGAGCAACAAGTATCACAGCGAGCCGTATCTAAAAATCACGCAGAGGTATCACAGTTGTAGTCGTCGTTTCAATCAGTATTCATAGTTGTTCACTACCCTTTGAGCCGATAACATCCAATGCACACGATAGCCCTTCAAAAAAATCCTTCTACCTGGCAAAACCTTTATTCATTCTCCAAAATTTTGATTCGTATGCTGGGGTTATTTCCCTCAAAAAAAGAAAGTACGACACAGCGCTGGCAAATCTCTTTTTTCTAGTCTCTGAACTTTGGGAAAAGGATCTTTTGTCATCTTTTCTTCCTGAATAATGCCAACATGAACATGTGCTATTCTGATGGGAAGCAGTTTGAAATTTTTCTAAAACCGTCCCAAAAATACGAGAAATCTCAGCATTAAAAATTTTTTTTTTCTTTCAAAACTTTTTCCTTCTTCTTTTAAAAATCGAATATTATAAAGAGGTAAGATACATAAAGAAGGTTACGTGACAAAGCCCTTGAAGGGAGGCTACTGTCCGTGACAGAAGCAACCACTTTTATGACTCGCAGAGGGTGCGATACTCATATAAGTTTGTATTGCTTTAGTAAAATGGTTAGAGTATCTGTTTTGAATGATTGTTTGAATAACATTAACAATGCTGAAAAACGAGGCAAACGCCAAGTCATGGTTCGTCCTTGTTCTAAAGTCATTGTTAAGTTTTTATCTGTTATGCAAAAGCATGGTAAGTTTTTTTTTTTTATTATATTTTCGATACATATATGTGTATATATATAATATATGTAAATCCGCTGTAAAGTGATCTTGTATTATTCTTTCCCACAATACTCGATTTTTATAGCAGCGGAAGATTTAGCTATTTTCATTTCTCTTGTTTTGATGCAAGAATTTTCTTGTGTTTTGTAGAAATGAATGTATATTAACTCTTCTTTTTTTTTGCATAGGCTATATTGGTGCCTTTGAAATCATTGATGATCATCGTAATGGCAAAATTGTGATTGAACTCGTTGGTCGCTTGAACAAATGTGGTGTTATCTCTCCTCGTTTTAATATCAAGTTGACCGATATCGAAAAATTGACAGCCAACCTGCTGCCTGCTCGTCAATTTGGTTATTTGGTCTTGACTACTTCCGCTGGTATTATGGATCATAACGAAGCTCGTCAAAAGCATGTAGGAGGAAATATCCTTGGCTTTTTTTATTAAAAACAATAATAAAATATTGTATATACCCGATAATGACAATATCCTTGTTTAATGATGTATAGTTTGCTTTTTAATCAAAACTTTATTTTTAACATTTATATTTCGACTTTGGATCTTTTTCACCAAGTCATTGGTATCAAATGTTGTTTTGTTTTCGTATTGTCTTTATTCGTATGTGTATGTTTTTTTATAAAAGACAAGCATCAGGAAGGTGATGAAAGGGACCGAATTAAAAGTGTCTCTCGAGTAGGATTGGAGATTAAAAACTTTGTTTTTCTGATTCTAACACTCACTGTGTCGAAAACAAAACAGTATGATTATGTGTTCATAACAAGCCAAAAAGCATTGTAAATCAGATTTGATTTGGTGAATGTTGAATATAAGAAAAGCATGAATAAAAAGTCCTTGTTAGTCGCAATTAAATTGACATGATTTCAGTTTTTGCCAAATATCATGCTAATGTACAGAACCATACTTTTTAATAAAATATCCCCCCTTTTTTTTATTCTTCTGTCAAATATTCATCTTCATTAGTATGAGTAGAAGGAGAAGTATTTACTGATACATGCTCTTGTTCTTCCTCTGCATTGAAAACATCATGTAATTTATCCCAAAGGTTCTTTCCAAATGACCTCCAAGCAATAGAAGCGCAGATCAATTCAATGACAGTAAACAAGATCATGAATACAAATGCGGTTGTAATTCGCTTGTGGTACATGTAGTATCTATTCAAAGTGTTTTAGTAATTTTTCATAGTTCAATCCATCCTGTTACCTTAAACCACGGAAATCAGCAACAACACTCAGATGAGCTTCATACAGCTGCAATTGATGAGTAGAAAGTGTAACTCTTGCATGTGTCATCGGTTTATTCTGTTACAAGTGTCTGAATATGACATATGGTTAAATTCAAAGCATTCTTACCTTTTTTTCAATAAATCCTTCAATGAGATTTACATTAATATATTGACTTTCTTCTGTCCAACCAAATAATAAAGGTATGGCTTTTGAAAAGACGTGGATAATACGTTGAGTATTTGATTGGTATCTCAATATGGTCTATATCAAATAAAAAATAAAGGTTATAAAGTAATAGCATTAGTAGTAAAATAAATTACAGGTCGACTTGATTTTGCTAGTACAGAACCATTTTGTGACAAGAGTTCAACTTGAATCATGAAATTACCAAGATTAAAATTGGTATCTGAAGTAGGTACATAAAGTTGAACAGAGACGTCATAAGCTTGATCACTTCTTAATGGCTAACGTAACATCTATTAATTTACACAGACATACACATGATAACTTACCACATGCTTATTGGATTGTATGAATTGAACATATCCTTGAGGTTGAATGTCTTTTTCATATTGAAAATAGATGGGTTCAACATGTGCATTCTTTGGTATATAACGTTGATAGAATGTAATATAGGCGGTAAAACTCGTCAATAAAACCCAGGCTACGAGAACAATGACCACAAAACTTTTTACAAAGGTTCTTTGTGCTTGGGGTGCAAACAGAATTTTAAAGATAGGTGAAAAGAGCTTGCTTATGACTTGCCCTGTAAATACTAAAGCTGGATGCCATTCTATTTGCTTTATGTTATCTTCAGGTGTCACTAATTTCTCATTGATATCTTCTTCTTGTTCATATTCAGCGGTGGAGGGAACAACATGGAAATCAGAAGACTATACATCCTATTTATTTTAGTTTCTTACTATTTTTAATTTTATTGTTTTTTTACGTGTGTTCCTTGATCTGAATCTGTATCAGAATACACTTTACTATTACTGGTACTTGACATAAGAGAAAAAAAAGTATAAAGTAAAGCAAAAAAGTTATTTTTTCATGTGAAATAAAAAAATAAAAAAAAACCCTCCAATCTCCGATTTTATTTTATGTGTAATAAATCCACTTCATAAAATTCAACCCTTTCTTTTAACCACTGTCCTTCTTTCCCAGTTGAGACAAATTCAGTTAAACTCCACTCAGTAAAAGTTAATAATGTGTTATCTCCAACATAAATATAAGCATCAGTATCTATGATCAAGCCATCATCAACAACTACTTTTACAGGTGAACGAAGGTAGTCCTGTAAACATGTAAATTTTAACAACGTAAAAGGGTTTGTTTCACATTTACATCTCCTTCAAAAGCATCTAATGCTTTAATGTCATTTTCATCTAAGCCTTCACAAAGCATGCCCTTGACTGTATCATCGGGCTGACCGGTGTAAACCATTGCAGGATAATCTTCATTCTTTATGCAAGATCTTTTGTGTTGTTTTAAAGAAGCAGGTCTTGTTTGAATCGATGCTTGCTTTAACAATTTTTCTTCCTCTGTTGCATTAGGCCCGCAGATTACTTTATATTGTGTTAGTATCAGCATGAGTTTATTAGCATATCTTACCTCTTGAGAGCACAATGTCGGACATCAAAGAGCCATAAAAAAATATCGAAAAAGTAGCCATGTGAGAAAAAAAAAATCGAATAATTTACAGAAAGAAAAAAAAAAAAAAAAAAAAAAGATTGGGCAATTAATGTCTGGGAAAGATTTAGATATCAATGACTTCTATAATGGTGACTCACTAAATTTTCCATGATAACACAGTACAAGCATTTGTTTACTTGAATCAACTTATAAAGAAGTCAAGTTGAAAAAATACAGCATCGGTTTCTAATGTTACGTCCAATTGATAAAGAAATCAAATAATTTCAGGGGTAAAATTCAGAATCTATAATTAATCCAAAGAATTTTACTCTTCTTAACTGCTTAATAAAAAATAAACCACAAAGAGCAAGCTTAGTCTGATTATATGCTTTGATATCAGCCGTATAGCTATCTTTTTTCTTTCTTTCTTTAGAGGCAAGTAAATTAAGCAACATAAAAAATGAAAATATTACATAGTAAGACCTTTTCTTTATTCTACATATAAATTAAGTCATAGATGACTGAATAAAGAAAATAAAAAATATAAATATACAGCTTATTTCAAATTACAATCTACATCATCTCTTCTTTAAACATGAAATCGTCTTTTCTCTTTTCTCTTGTCTCTCTTTTCTGCTTTGTCGCTGCTTCTCCTGTTGTCATGAACACTGGTGTTAAAGCTTTCAGTCTTCCTATCACTTCTCCTCCTGCTGCGACTGATGCTCAAAATGTGAGCAGTTTTCCTGGTAATCAGTTCCAAGTAACCAAGCCTGTGGAGGGTGCAGCTTATAAATTAGGCGATTCGTAAGTTAAAGGCTTGTCAGAGAAAACAATATCTAAAGTTACTGTTAGAGCTGAAGTCGCTTGGGATCATGGTGTTCCAGGTTCCTTGGTTATCAACATTCTTCATGGTAATGACCCCAACAATATGAATCCTACTACATGGACTGCCATTTATGCAGCTTCTGCAGGCCCTGGATCTTACATTATTCCTGTAAGCCTAATATTTTTTATGTGTGCACAGTAATGTTGCTAATCATAACTGTCTAGATCACGTCCTTTTTTGATCCCAAGGAAACTTATTGCTTTCAACTTAAGTTTGATCAAGATGGCAAAAGGTATAATAGACAAATACAAAAAGTACCGTTCTTTTTATTCACTCCTTTCTTTAATAGTAAAACGTATTATTCTCATTCTTTTAAAATTACTGCTAATTAAATAAATTTGTCTTTCATTCGTCTTGGCTATTCTTCATATGCACATGTCTTTTTTTTTTATAAGGCTTTATAAAAGAACATCCAAGACGAGATAAATAAAATCTAAATTTCTATTGTTTTGACGCATTATGAGGATTTTTTGTATCATCAACAAAACAGAGCTAATGATTGAACAGACTATGTGTGCACAAGAACCTACTGAATATACCTTTAACTTGCTGAGCATCATGTCTATTTTTGCTTTTTATGCAAATTTTTGAAATTGACATCCATTCATCGAGTTTGACAAAAGTTGTTTGAAATATCCCCCTTATTTTTATTTTTATTTTTGCTTGTTGCAGCCTTACGGATTATATCAAAGTGAAATATTGACAAAAGGATGACAACTGCAACATTTGAGTATTATTATCATTTTCATACACGACATTTCATGTACATATGTTTTCTTTAGTTGAAATTGGTTCAAATGATGACACCAAATGTTTCTTACTGCAAAATATCTAAGTGAAAATCTATACATGACATAAACAAGGCTAAATCATCAACTTCAGCAGTGTATAAGTCCATAGTCGCTCTTGATCTTGGGCATGTTTTCTAAAAGTCAAGCGCTAGGGTTTTTTAAGAAGGACTATTTAATGTAGGGACTTATTTAGCCTTTCTCATAGTGTAAGCCATGAACAAAAACTGATTGGATTTATGCATGTTTGTTTCAGCAATATATAATACGCACAATCTAACTTAAAGACTACTTTTCAAGGAGGCGTTAGCCTATATTCCTACTGCTCTAGCCTTTGAGCTTTACAAAATTCATATTTTATCCTAAGCATTATTATACCCAACTTGACCGTCGTATCAACCTATATCTCAACCGCAGTTGTTTTTGGCACTGCAATGGTGATTGTCAAGTCGTGTTCCTTCATAGACTCAAGCCGTCTTTTATAAGACTAAGCTGGTTCTTCTCCTCACCTTTCAATTTCAATTACCGACGCACTCGGACTTTGCATATCCCGATACGTCATCGTTTGGATGCGAGAAAGAGAGAGAGGGTAAGAGGGGGGTTGTCTAATTAGAAGTCCCAATTTTTTTTCTCTTTTTTTTTTTCAAACAATCAAAAAATGGCTTCCTCTGTCCGTGCTGCTGCTATCAACTGGTCCAAGTTGAACGTCACTCTTCCTCAAGAAACCGTTGTCTCTCTTCAAGCTTTCCGTAAGCGTAATGAAGAAGTCAAGCGTGCCCTTTCTGAATTGAAGGAACAAAGCACCTCTGTTGATTTCGCTCACTACCGCAAGGTGCTCAAGAACCAAAACATCATTGACCAAGCTGAAAAGGCCGTCAACAGCTTCAAGCCTGTTAGTTACAACTTGGATGCTCAACTTAACGTCATTAATCAATTTGAATCTAAGGCCGTATGTTTTTCTTATACAAAATGTTTTAATCTATAAACATTTATTTATCCTCTTTTTTTTTTTTTTTCCGGTATAGGTTGCCAAGGCTGAAAAGACTGTCAAGCAAATTGAACAAGAACTCAAGGAGCTTCAAGCTACTCTCAGCAACATTCAACAATCTCGCCCTGTTGAACAACTTAAGGTAATTTGCACTTTTCTTTTTTCTTTGGGTTTTTATTAACGGAAAATATGACAGGTTGATGATGTTGTTGCTGCCAACCCTAAGCTTATCAAGGAAGTCGAAGAAAGTATCAAGAAGGGAGAATGGAGTGTTCCTGGTTACAAGGAAAAGTTTGGAGATATTTCTTACTTCTAAGCATTTTATTTTCTTTGTCACCTATATAAAAAGAAACCTTTTTTGTACGAAGTTGTAGTGTGTATCACTTTTTTTTATATATTTATTATTATTTTGTTCAAAATAGCTTTTACAAAGTTTGTTGGGTTTTTGTAAGATTCATTGGTGTAGTGGTGGTAAAGAGGGAACCGCCTTTTTATTTTCTCTTTTTTTTTTTTTTTCTAAAATGAAGTCGTCCCTGAACAAAAGACATTTACATAGGAACGGAAACTTGTGAGGCATCCAAACCCAAAGCATGCAAAAATAAGTTGACGTTTGCAATGCGGTGATTGGCTTGATCAAGAGGAAGTCTATTACTCTTTGCAAGTACAATGTTTTCCATCACACGATCCCTATAAAAAACCCGTTTATAAGAAATGAAAAAGAGAAGAGTTGGGTCATTTACCTGACTTCTGTGACAAGAATATGTTGTTGTTCCATTGAGGCACCAACAGCCATAGCAGCCAAAAATTGCCAGACGTACATATCATCAACAGCCAGCGAGATTTGCAACATGGATGTATTAGGATTAATTGGTACCAAGTAATATAATGAAGGGAACACACCCAGGTAACGTCCCTTGAGCATATTGAAAAGAACAGTATAAAGCTCTTGCCAGTGAGCCATCTCCTCTGCTGTAGGCTGAGCAAGTCCTTGCAAGGCACCTCCGCCTTGTTTCAAAATCTCTGCACGTGACAAGAGCATAGTAAGGAAGGCCAATCCGGGCTTTGTCTGAGCAACACGGATGATATCATTCTTTTCTAACAAGAGTTGGAGCAAACCGTTGATGACACTAATAGGAGCCTCTGCAATCATGGCTAAAAGAGGAGGTGCGGTTGCGTTCATAAACAACTCCATTTCATCAAATGTCACAAACATTTGCTTTTGTGCCTCTTCTACATGGGCGACAGCCGTACCAGGATAGATGACGCATCGACAGACTTGAAGTTTAGTAAAGTGAGTCACAAGGGTTCTCAAGACCTTTAGGTTTTGATCGTTGCTCAATTGACGCACGATACGAGGAATCAATTTTTTACCCTTGGCGGTAGACAAGAGAGAAATTAAAAATGTCTCGGCCAAACGCAAGGATTTCCAGAGCTTTTCGATTTTTTCTGCAAATTTTTGATGGTAGCTCTCGACCTCGTCATCTTCTTCGGATACTTGAGGTGGGCCCTGGCGACGCATTTGTTCAATCTCAAGAACGATTGTGTACATGTCCTCGGTCAATTTCAAAACTTGACGGCTATCCATGGTAGCAGCATCTGCTGTTTCATCCAAAGCTTCAGTATGAACAGCATGTGCATTGGCTACTTGCAAGACTTGGCGTGGATTACGTACAGTCAAGGAGGTGATCTTACCAAGGGCTCCTTCCAACGAGACACCAGTTTGCTTGGGACGGCGCTTGGCATCATTCACAATGCGCTGTAACTGCTGCTGCATACGCTGCATCATACTTTCATCTCGACGACCTCGCGTACCACGCTCGTTCGTCACTTGAGTAGCAGTGGGTAAGCCTGCACGTTGACGAAGTGAGGTATAGACTTGATAATAGAAATCATCAGCATACGGATCACCAGAGGCTAATTGTGAGAGTTGAATGCGATTTACAAAGTCCTTGTCGTTTTGCGTCATCAATCCATCATATTGAGACTAGAATACATGCTCAATAAAACGCACAAGCACGCACACTTATTGTAATTGTTACCTTTCTGTAATTTTCTCTACGCTTCAATTCTCTGGCAATCGACAATTGCTGCTCCTTCAATTCCTGCTGCTGCTTCATTGCCAAGATTTGCATAGGATCAGGTTGAGGATAACCAAAGGGAGGAGCAGGGGGCATACCTGCGGCTTGAGCAGGACGGTTGGAAGCCAAGGTAGCTTCCAATTCAGCCAAACTCATTACTTTAGCAGCTGGTTCGTTTTGACGATAACGATGAGCTGCTTGACGTTGCATGTCTGCTTCAAGGTCTTCAAGTGTCATTGGTTTCACACGATTTTGCTGGACATACCCGGTAGAAGTACTAGGAGACATACCATCAACAAAAGGTTGCTGGTGTTGCTGTTGAGGTGTATGTTGTCGATTAGAAAAAGGTGAAAGATTATTGTGACCAGAGACCAAAGGAGAAAATCCGTTGTTATCCGCTAATATTTTGTGTTAAATGATGAACATGATTTTTTTGGGCTCTATTTACGTGTGGAAAGACCGCTGCTAAAATTGCCCCAGATTGACTTTGAAGACGCAATAGGAGAAGCCTGGTATATGATATATAAATAAGTTCTCTTTCGTTTACTTCCATTTATTACTTTACCTCTCCAAAGTTTCTTCCTACATTAGGTTGTCTTGTAGTTGAAGTTGAATGACTAGCCCAAATGTTTCGAAAACTGCCACTGTTTACTATTTGTACATAACAAAAAACAAAATGAATTTCCAAACAAAATGTCAATTTCAAATTTACCAGAATCATCCTTAAGTCTTCGATTAGCAAAAAAGGCTTCTTCTTCAGTAAAAGATGAAGGGTCTTTGTAATTAGCAGAAAATCTTTGAGTATTACCAGAGAAATCAAAGTCTTTGTCTAGTAAAAATAATTTTTAACGACTAGAATGTCTCTTACATACAATGAATACTTTACCCACTGGAGCATCTGCAAAGGTGATGTCGTTATTATTATCACCGTCTTCAATCAGTTGATCAGCCAGGTGATCACCCTCTTCAAGTAATTCTTCCTCATGAGCACCTAATTCGTCACGAAGTGTGGCGAAGTCATAGACGTCAGCATGATCATAAGTTGAGATGGTGTCTTGTTTGTTTTTATCAGTCAGCCCACGTAATTCTTCTTCGCTCAAAGGCGGCAAGCTGGTATCGAAACTATATCAAGAGCTAATTACTTCTTGTTTCACTTGTCTAAATGTTTTCACATACCCAAAAAAAGAATCACCCATAGGTTAAGTTTTTTGTTATATTTTGTGTGTGTTTTAAGCTATTTTTTTTTTTCTGATTTAGAAAAAAAGGGAAGGAAAATAAAAAAAAAGAGAAACACTTTTTTTTTTATGGTTTTGTACGGAATATGAAAAGGATTTATGTGTCTCTGACAAATATTTTAGAGAGTTGTTCAACGGAGAAAATGATTCATTTATTGTTTCATGACAGCAACAAAAATGTTTCTCACGTATAATTTTTATAGCACAAAAAGGATTTATACAAAGAGTTTATTATTTATCTCTTAGAACTTCAAGTCGTGAGGGAATTGACCCTTACGCAAACCAAATGTGGAAGACAAGTATTGACGGAGGAAAGGAGTCTTGACAACGACTTCAAGAAGAGCCTTATCAATGGCCTTTTGGTCAGCAGCCTTAGATTCAGGGAAAACGGCCTTCTTCTGTAAGAATTTGTTAATTACTTATCTTTATCGAGTTTTGAGGTTTATTTTTACCTGTTCGCCTTCAAGGAAGGCCTTTTCAGTCTTGGCAGACTTCTTGAAGTAAGCATCGTTGAACTTTTCATCAACCTTTAAAAAAGCAGAATAAGCAAAGTGTTCATATACTTATCATCTTTACGTTACCTTGACGGAAGCAAGATCAAGCTTGGTGGAGGTGGCAATAACGTAAGCTTGGTTGACACGTCTCAAAGGAACACCGTTGATCTTGAAGGGACCAGTGACGAGCAAAAGACCAGAATCTAATTGCTTCAAGACAACAGCACGCTTACCACGGTAACGGCCAGCCAAGAGGATGACAACGGTACCAGGAGTGATGGTGGAACGAAGAGCAGTCTTCTTGGCAGTCTTGCGGTTGACCTTGGGTTGAGGGACATCTTCGGCAGGGTAGAAGCGAGGAGCCTTTTGAGCAGGAACGGTACGCTTGCCACCGTTCTTGGCACCCTTGACTTCAACAGTCTTTTCGGTAACACTTTCCTTAGCAGGAGCGGCAACAGTAGTCTTTTGGCGCTTGTAGAGAGCCTTCTTGCTGTAGGCAACAGAACGAGAGTAACGAGAGACGCCGGATGCAATGAAGCTGTTTCTGGGAGCGTGCGACATTTTTAAGCTATTGATTGAAGTGTTAAAATCTAAAATATCTCCTCATATATGCATTCCCCTTTCTCTTTCTCGCTCTTTTTTTAAAAAAATAAATGGGATTGAATGAATGGAGAGATAAGAAAAACGTTTGCTGTTTGTTGTAGGTGAATGTGAATGTGTATAGATGAGTTGAATTCAAATGAAGTGTTTGACTTTTAGCTGATTTAATTTATATTGCATGGCTGAATAAATTTTTCTCCTTTATAATATCCTCCTCAATCCATCCATCCATCCATCCCCTTTCTTTTCCTTTATTGCTGTATAATTATTATTTTTACACTACCTTTATGGGCTGTGACAAAAAAGAGGACGTTCTATGGGATTGATTCTCTTTTGTATTATAGAGCGATCCTCATTTGAAGGGGAGGTGCAAAAATGAAGAAAGTGCGGAGTTAAAATGCACCATCCAATGGTTTATTGTAGCCTGAAAAAGTTTGGCATTAATAAACATACAAGAAGGTCTGTGTTGAGATACAAATGGCCTCTTGCTGCTAAAGAAAGGAGAGAAAAAGAAGAAAATTGTAAGGAGATATCTTCATACTCCTTTAAAATCTCGATTCTTTTTACTTTAAAAACGCATGTTTTAATTAATTTGGTATAAATACTGTGTTGTCTTTATGATTGTTCTTTTTCCTTCTTACTGAAACAATAAAAAATGAAAATCTCTCTTATCTTATCCCTTGCTTTTACCATGGTAGCATCAATTCCTATCGATACCTCTAATAATGGTGGTAACCAATTAGGTGAATTTTATATCACTGAACCTATCAATGATGGGACAACTTATATCATGGGCGATGCGTAAGTACTTTTACATAATTCAATGGCAATCGGCTTACATCTTAAAAAAGCGCTAGAGTATCTTGGATCAATGGTGTTCCTGGTCCATTGACCATTAATGTTCTTGAAGGAGATGATCCTTCTGATATGATGCCTACTCAATTATCAAGTACAGAGACAACTGAACTTGGCTCTGGTACATTCACTTTACCTGTAAATAATAAGCGTATATTCTTTATTATAAAAAGTCTTATTTCTAAACATGTTTTTCACTGTAAATAGGTTAACAGTGCGTTTGATGAAAGTAAAACCTACTGTTTTCAACTTGTCTACGGCGATGGGTAATAACGATATATAAACCAAAAATAAAAATAAAATGAAAACTAACACTTCAATTTAGTCAAAGCTCTTATTCCGCACGTTTCAAAGTTACTTCTGAAGGAATTAGGGGTTCGACAGATAATGCTACTCCTTCAGTTGGCGATAATACTCCTAATGTTTAAAGTAGAAGTTTTCATTTTCTTACTAAAAAAATAAATTATCTAGTTTTTTTTTTCTTCTTTTTCTATTTAGTATCATAGTTGTTGTTGATTTCGTATGCATAGTTTATCAATCGATCATTTTCATTTGTAGAAAATTATATGTTATACTAAGCTTGAAATATAATCAATAAAATAAAAAATGATGGGTCAAATAAGATAAACCATTGTAATTATTAAGAAAAATCAATTGGACAATAAAGTATTTTATGATCAATGTTAAACATATTATTCAAACTTATAAGTTTTACTTTTTTAAAAATAAAATGAAGTACCTTGCTTTGTTTTTCTTTTTTCATATTGTGCATTCAAGAAAATCTTTAAGCCGAATAGAAACGTTCATAAAAAAAGTTGCTAAAAAAGGAAATGAAGCGTACAGGAACAATATGGAAATAAAAAGGAATAGGCTGCAAACACTATTCATGATACATGACAAATGATTGTTTAAATTGATAGGAGGTCTGTGCTATCTGAGCATACACACTTGAAGTCTTGCAAAATTCTGCAGAGATAAAAAGTATAGAACCTTTTTAGGTAAGAGATTTTACTCAAAGGATAAAGAATCACTCCATGCAAACTGGTGACACTAATAACATACTTTTTAATCTTGTTATAAATGATAATAAATTAATGATGAAGTCATAGATGCTCAAAAGCGAGAAAAAAAAACCTCATAAATCAATATAGTTCCTGAAGTAATATGGAAAAACCAGAAGAAAGAAATAAATAAATGAAAAATTTAGGAATCAAATCTGACGAAGAAATAAAAAGGGAGCAAAGGGATCAAAGAAAAAAGAAAGATCAAAAGAAATGTATTACTGTAGAAACATTGCGGGACAACGCGCGTTATTCAATTAAAAAAGAAAAAGCACAAACAAGATTTTCAATAAAACATTCAAAATATAAATAAACTGCATGCTATTGCTTATTTGTACACAATGTTTATAAAAAAATTAAGTTTCATAAAAAAAAAAACAAAAGGAATGTGAAAATGGGATAAATAGACACACGGTTGTTAACACACGTATATGTACATTCCTCAACTTAAAACAATGAGGGTTGATCAAGGAGTATTATATAATATAAACAGTGAACAAACAACAAAGCTATTAATAACGCCCCTTTCCCTTTTTAGCTTGTGAAAAAAAAAATATGCATTTTATTTTTTAATTTTCCCTCCTTTCATATTTTAATTTGATGCTTTTGGTTAATTGTCAATAGTATACAGACAAAAGTATACATGCATTTAAATATATTTGCTTCAAAAACCCTTTTGTTAAAAAAGGATAATTCTATATAAGCCCAATTACTTCTTTTCTGTATTTTTTTTTTTTTTCTTTTCATTCATAAAAATCATCTTCGTCTTTTTTTTTTTTTCTAATTCAACAAAAATGAACAGTAAGAAATAACAAGAAACGATTTTAATAGAAATATGACTGAATATTACTTTTATAGTTTCAGATATGCTTAACCCAACCACTCACCTTCTTTCTCCTCCATCTTCGCCTCAAACAAAGCAATCAATCACAGGAAAATCCAGAAGCCGTTTTTCAAATGCAGAAGATACCATCATTTGTGAAGGAGTTGCTAAGGGTTTAACTTGGGGTCAGATATCTCAGCAATTGCCTCACAGAAAGCGAGCTACTTGTTTTAATCGATATCGTACATTGCAGGGTATTCGCAAATCACGTAAGCGATCTAATGATGATAATTCTACCGTTTCCAGTTGGTTGCCTTCACCCCCTCTTTCTTCTCATTCGTTATTAAATCGACAAAAATTACCCGCTTTGTTAGTTCCTTTACATCATCATCGTCATTCATATATAGATCGCATGCATCCATTTTAATCATACACATACACGTACATCCTTCTTTATTTGTAAATATCAAAAAACAAAAGCAAGCCAATCGGCATACAATCATTAGTAATAAAGTTCTCTTCCTATTTTTATTTAAAGAATAATAACAGAAAGTTGTAATTCCCTTGCTATGACTTTCAACTGTGAGCGCGTGCATATGATAAAAATTAGCGTGAGGAGCATGATAGAGATGACACAAGGAGAACAGAAACGACTGTCATCCGGCATTTGCTGAATGGAAGTGTCCAAAGTAGATCAACATGTCCATAAACTTTACAAGATGGTTAAAGATTGCCTTTAAGCAACTGTCGACTTGATCAGATCTAACAGTTGCTCTACAATATTAGAAAACGTAAACTAATTTACATTTTACGATTGAGAAAATTTGTGTATGCTCGGTGTCAAGCTTGCATTGTTTTTATTAATCACTGGTGAACTGGGTTGGTGAAGAAATGGAATAAAAATGGAATAAAAATTAACAAGAGACCCAAATAGATTTAAAATAAAAAATTTAGATTCATCTTTAGTTGAGTTGCTTAGTGTACTTAAATAATCAATGTGTGCATAGAGTTGAAGATAATAAAAAAAAAAAGAAAAAAAAAAAAAAAGAGAAAGAACTCAAAAGCTACTACTATGTTTCTCACTTACACTCTATGCATCTAAATGATGAACAGTGACAACTGTTTCAGAAAGATCATTGGTTTCGGAGTGCATTGTGCTGGACGTTGGTCTTGTAGGTCACCAGCATGCTCTCTGGGCCTTCTTAGTTGTTGAGTAATACCACATCTGAACCATTCTCACAAAGCAAACGACCCATATGCAACATGATGAAGCAAGCAGTTAAATTGTAATTCCAGAGGCAAAAGTATTTCCTATTGTAAGCATCCTCTTGTTATGAAGAACAAGTACTCGGCAGTTCTTATTTGCACATCGTCATAGGCCGTGTCTAATAACTTGAAGAAATGCTTGTCTTTTGCAGGGACAAGGATTCGGTGCCATTCGAAAGGCCCCCAGGGTCATTTCTTCACAATATGGACATCATTTACTTGTTCAAAATTCATCAAGCAGGAGAAATCAGAAGCCATGTTGCTGAAGGAACCTTTAAAAGCTCATACCACGCATGGGCTCATGAAACCTAGAGTTTGGAGCAGACCCGTTTCCTGTCGCAAAGACAGCATCATTACCAAATTCTCGTCTTAAGCTGAAAATCAGGGGATGGTCAGCAAAGTAGTTCCTGAAATAAGACAAAAATCATAACTTTTGGTGAACCAAATGGACAGTGGTATGGTTGGTTTGTATATTCACATTGTGAACCTAAAGAACAGCAGTATGCTAGGAGCGACTCCCAAGAAAAGCACCGTAATCTTCCAATTCCAAAGGTTTGAAATGAACTAGGCTAATTTCAGCCTGAACAACGTTGTTGGGCTTGGCTTTCAGACCTCTGAAAGGGCTCCAAAGGACCCTATCCCAAGCAAGCTGCTTCCTGACGATCCCTTTGGAGGTACTCAGCTACAATGCTTGTCTGCCGAAATATGCTTCTCAGGAGTGGAAGACCTACTGGGGTATCGAATCAGAAACAAAAGAATAACTTTTGAGAAAAATATATTTGATATTGTATCCACTTCATACCACTATATACCTTAAATATCTGTTAGAAAAGCAGTTTTGCTAGTATAATACGGTTAATCGCTAGCACTCTTCGAGGAGAGCTTTAGGTTGTTGTCAAAGCGCTTGAAACAATAAACTAAGCAATGAGGCAATTCAACTTTAAGCTATCTCAAATAACAATATGTAGTTTCAGAGAAAGTTCATATCAACAGATAGATGCTTCTAAACATATAGTACCACTTTTCTCTATAGTTCTACAACATCTGGTTTAGAACAACATCGATTTGCATACTTCAAGTTTATGAGAAAATTCAACCTTATGCATTACATTTTATTCATACAGTATAACTACTCTTTCCTAGTTTCTCATTATAAAGTTTGAATGAAATCCTAATCATACTTTTTTAGTATCACTACCAAGCTTTTTATTAAAAACTACAATTTTTAGATGAGTGGAGGCTTATTGAATATACTGCAGGTCATGGAAGCGTATTCATGGCAAATTGACCCTCAATCTTATCTGATGGTTAGAAGTGAAATTCTCAACAAACACATTACCTATTCCGATAACCCAACCTTTTTAAAATATTATATTCATTTTAAAATAAAGAAGGTAAGCATACTAGCTGTAAGCTCATATTTGATGGATTTAATACTATTCTGACTGATGGGAATGGAGCAGAAATCAATAAAGTGTTAGAGAAAGCATAAACTGATATTCAAACCGATTCGATAAGTGACTATGTGAGGGTTAACAGTATTGTTGAGATTGGGTATAGTCCTTGTTAAAAACCCAGGTTAAATAAAGATGCATATTGAGGTATGCTTTGATGAAAATGATATATACTATATATTATTGGAAAAGGGTTATATTTAGAAATGTTCGATGATTTGCTAGTGTTATGAAAGTGCCTAAGCTATGTCTAGTAAGTTGTTCAATTGTTTTTAAGAAAATGGCACTTTAAACTTGCTATACTACATAGGAAGTGGTTAAATAGATCATAAAAAGCAAGTAATATTAATCAAAAAAGCCTTTATATGTTGTATGTTTATAAATTAATAGATCTAAAATATATTTTCATTATTTCATATCACATAAAATTCATGTTTGAGAACGGAATAAAAAGATTTAAAATGACAAGTATTCTTTTTAATCCTACCAAATTCGTAGCTTTAGAAAGAGGACCTTTGTAAGGAATTGAGTGATAATTACTTTGCAGAAATCCAAAGTAATAAAAAGAACTTCAAGTGACAGTGCGTGATATGGATTGTTTATAAGTTTATCAAACTCTTTATTACAAGAAAATGTATCAATGAAAGATAGGGTATTTACAGGGAATAATAGAAAGGAAAACAGTACAGTGGGAATTTAAGGAAATCTATGTGGGTCTTTAATGAATTGATCTACCTCAATTAGATCCACATATAAATCATACTATAAAGGGTTAGTCACATCATAAAGTGATTTGCGTTTTTCGGTACCTTAACAACAGCTAATGACAGCAAAGAAAAGTCAAAATTAAAATAAATAAATAAAAAAAGAGTGCTTATATTTACCTAAAAAGCTTCTCTCCATCTCATTCAACTCTCTTGAGTTATAAAGCGGAGATATAAATTTATGAATCGCATGTGTCATTTTGTTTGAGTCTTCTATAAATTTCGAAGCCAATACAATTGCTGCAATAAACATTTTATAAGGTGTGTCAAACTCTGCCAATGGATGAATAAATAAAATACTTTTTTTTATTGTATAATTAAAATTACCTCCTTTTGATTTACGTGGTAAATTATTCTTTAATCGATTAAGATAAATAAGAGCCACAACAAGGACATTAGGCGTCAGTTTGCAATAATAAAATGAGTGTTTGATAAAGACATGTAATGTTGGTAATAAACGATGTTGATAATGTAATCTTTCACTTGAGCAATCTAATAGTGTTTTTACATTAGATGCTGTGTAAGCAATTAAATGATTAATATCTTGTGTTGGAAGTACATTAATCATTAAAGAAAAATATAAAAAAAAAGAGAAAAGAAAAGTAGCTTTCTCCTTTTTAATACATATTATTACCCTTGCAGGTAAAATAAACTAAAAATGGATAATTTATTTTTTAATATTAAAACTCAAAGTAATCTATTAATAACATTACACAAAAAAATCTCTCGGCATTCACTACAGCCAATTCATATTGATTATATCTACAGAACTCTACAAACTTGACTTTATTATTGTATGAATGCAACTGTAAGAGGATATTGTATTTATATAAGCCCTTATT
Source organism: Rhizopus arrhizus (assembly GCA_024220505.1). Lineage (NCBI taxonomy): Eukaryota > Fungi > Mucoromycota > Mucoromycetes > Mucorales > Rhizopodaceae > Rhizopus > Rhizopus arrhizus. The sequence goes on along the minus strand of JAKZZE010000005.1, from coordinate 2,089,012 downwards.
TAATCATTTATAGCTTGCTGGACTTGCTTTTTAATTAATGTATTTTATTTTGGTGGTCAATGATTCATAATGATTTTAAAGAGTAATGTAATCATTTTACTTTTTCCTTTTTTCTTAAATTAAAAATAGGTTTATCGCAATATGCTTTTTGTTTTTCCTCACAATCTAGCAAATGACTTGCAGTTAGTTTATTTATATTTCTGAAAAAAAGAGTAGAGATACACTAGGCATTCATTTCAATGACAATCACTATAGAAAAGACTTCAAAAGATCTCATGCAACTAGAAAAGAATCATGAAGAATTCAAAAGATTAGCGTCTTAGAAAATTCATTCATAATGTACAAGCAAAGGATGGCCCCCCAAAATCAAATTGTGTATTACTCTATTTATATAAAGTTAATAGCTTGACGATGGAAAATTTTTAAAGATGAGGGGAAGTATAGCGTTCCACTTTGTGTATCCATCAATCGATGCCTCTAACCTTCAAATTGAAAGATCGTACACATCGATGTTTTCTCTATTCTTTTAATTCGTTCTGTCTCCTCATCCTTCATCGTTATCGCTTAACAAATACAGTATTTCGCGTTTGAAAATGTAAAAATTAGGAGGTAAAAATAAAATAAAAAAAGATTGAAGTCCAATAAAATTTATAGTTAAAAGGTAAAAGTTATGGGAGGATCAGTAAAATGTTTTTATTTTCAAACGCGAAGCATTCTACAAGTATTTAACCAAATTTAGAAATTTATCTTGGCTTTTTCTTTATTTATGTTTTTTGTTATTTTTGTTGCTCATCTGTTCTGCCTTTCTTTTTTCAACGGCGACAGGTGTAGATTCGAGTTGTTTCAGTGTGTCCTTTAAAATGCTCTTCTCTCCAATACAAACTATGTTTGCATTGCGTTTATTTCCCTTTAATTCTTCTATACTTTTTTCTTCCTAAATAACGTTTGTTTTAGTTACACCTAGCAATACATCGTTCACAATTACTTTTGGATATCTTTCAAGTCTTTTTGTTAATATGATTTGAAGCTTTTCTTTGATTTCCTTTGTCAGTTTTGGCTTTGGTAATTTTTGCTTTTCTTCCATTTTTTCAAAATCATCCACTGTTGTACACAAGACGTGCACTTTAAAAAAAGATTTTTAGCTTAAAAATGTCTATTTTTGGTCAAATTATACCTGAAACAATAAGCTCAGGTGGGATTTCATGCTCTTTATCAATAACAAAGCACCTAATAAAAGTAAGTATATAGTAATCATTATTCGCTTGTTTCTACTTACTCATCCAATACACCTTCTTCCATTAAGAAATCAATCTAATAATAAAGTTAATTCAACAATACATGTAAAATGTATAATTTGTTTTACTTACTTTTCTCTCCTTGAGTGCTTCATCTTGATTTTCACAACAGACTTCAACTAACAAAGGACCATCTAGTTCAACAAGATCGAAATCATTTTTTTCATCTACAAATCCATATTTTCTCAAAAGATCCGCATTACACAAATCACCATATGTATTGTAAATCTGCTCTCCTTCTTTAATGTCCTTAATGGCTCTCATCTGTAAGCTGTCAGGTTCATGAAATAGACGTGCATTGTTAAATCCGGTTTTATGATTCAACATATCTGCCATAGGAACCATAGAAATCAATCCTTCCTCCTCTTCCTCTTCCTCTTCCTCCTCCTCCTCCTCTTCCTTGTTATTTTCCTTGGGTGCCTTTTGTAATTCATCATTGAAACTGTATGCCATAATAAGTGATCCACAGATATGGAATAATTCTATAGTGTGTTTTTGTTCATCAAATAAATTCGGATATTTCTATCAAAAGAATATAAGCTCGCTTTCTCTCTTCTTGTATGTTCAGTGCATTACTTTAATAATAGGTTCAAGTTCACTATGAAAGAGTTCTTCTGATTCTTTTTTTCCAATCTTGGCTAAAAAAAATAAAAATGTTAATTGCATACATACTTTGTGAATAAACTTTCTCTTTTACAAATAATATCTGTTCCTTCTAATTCCTTCAAGTCTTCTTGATTCCAAAACATGGGTGTGGTGAATTCACGAGGAAGGACATCTATCCATTGCGAGTTGAATTTCTATTTTTTTTTTTTTTTTTTTTTTTTTTCTTTTTTTTTTATGATGCTTACCAAAATAAGGCTTCCAGAAAGAATCAGGCTTTTCAATTTCATACATCATGCAAAGAATCAAGGGACTCCAGCCACTCAACTCGGACAATTCACTTACTTGGTCCTTGAGTGAGCTTGTCAATTGAGAGAGCAGGATGGATCGAGGTAAAGAAAATAAAAGATCGCCTTCCTTGATGTCCTTATTGGCCGTGACACCTCTTCCAGCTCCTTCCGAACGATAGTCTTTGAGAGTAATGCTGTCGCTTATTGTGGCTCCATTTGAAGTAAGCCAGTTACAGAAGGCTTCTCCTTTTTCTTCAAAACTGTTTGACATGTTAAAAATAATGGAAGCCACCTGTCAAAAAAAAAAAAAAAAAAGTACTGGGATTTTAAAATCCACACACCAAAATAACTTGACGTATTGGAAAATCGCATTTTGTTTTTGCTCTTCATTGGTAGGCATACTTGTTCCGCACCTAGTTGCTTTTGTTTCAGATGGAAAAGGAATCTCTTTAATCATATATTGCAGTCATCACAATTTTTTAACAACTTGATAAAAAATTAAATTTCAAAAGACTTAATGGAAGGCTTTTTTGTTACTGGATTGACTTTGTTGTCTTCAAAAGCAAACCAGAAACATCTATTTCAATAAATAGAGCACAAAATGGTTCAACCTATTCGAGAAACTCTGTATACTTAATACGCTAAATATGCCCTTTGCTTCCTTTTTTTTTGGGATGAAGTCATGAACTACCCAGAGATTTAGTCTATAATGGATACAGGATAAAGTCTTGATTTAATGCATTATTTAATGTGAACATATTAAATTAAATTTGACACCCTTATTAAGTAAAGTAAAATTCTGTCAACTAAGCGACTAAATACTGAATTACCAACAAATAATTGGACTTGTTATTTAACGTGAAGGCGTGCCAAAAACAAAGATCTATGATATGACAGCATGTGCTCATTTTGTTTGTAATATGTTTTGCTATGATAATTGAATAAATGAATCTTTGACTTGAACGGACAAATACTGTGTTTGCTTGTGAAAGAATATATTTTTCTTTTGTAAAGATGTTGTCTAAATCCATAAAGAATCCATCACTCCTTGGCACAGCTTTCGAAAATGAATCCTGGACTTGCACCGGTTGAATAACAATTGAATAGCCCTCCACCTCTTGAATTGTCCTTTGGTCAAACATATCTTTCGATTTGTTTTCCCAACAAGCCTTTCCTATATTTCTCGACAGAAACTTATTCCTTTTTTATTTAGGGCTGACTTGTCAGGAGATGTCAATAGAGAAATCTGATTCAGCATCCAACCAGGCAAGCCTTTGTTTCATCTTCCAGTGGTTTCTGAATGCTTTGGAAGCTTGTATGACTTAGGAGTATATATCGAACTCTTGCTGCTCACTTTTCTAGTATTCACTCGTATTTTCCAACCCTTTTTCTTCTTTCGACTTCAAGGCTGGAAACTACTCTAACATACACCATCCAACATTGTCACAGTAGATGCATTAGGTCAAACAAAGCAGTTTTAATTAGCATTGGTGTTTAAGCATAATTTATAAGACAAAAAAAAGTTGAAGGTTATGTCATCACAAACGTGTAAAAATCTATTTGATCCGTTTTGACTGAATGAAAAGCTTTCTAGAATAAGAAAGATAAAGAAGACAATAGTTCACTGGTATTGAATGAAATAATATTTTATTTATGAAAAAAAAAAAAGACATGTACAGAAAAGAATGAAAAGAAAAGTAAAAGAAATTGAACCCATCCTAAAAGGACCATTTATCTCTAATGGCTGAAACCCACTCTGGTGCACCTTCAAAGCCATTCTTGCCCCTTTGATAATCATCAAATGCTTGGTAGATCTCTTGCTGACTGTTCATGACAAAGGGACCGTATTGAACAACAGGTTCCTTGATGGGTTGACCTGCGATGACGACAAAATGACAATCATCCGAAAGGGATTCGACAGGGATATAGTTTCCATTGTTGTTGTCGAGAACCAAGGTATGATGAGCTTCAGATCGGTGTTGATCCGCACCATAAAGAGCCGTGCCTGAGATTGTATAAATGAATCCAGCATAGTTTTCTGGGATGATTTGTTCTATGCGTTTGCCCTTCTTCAGTTGAACGTCGATAAACATCGTGGGTGTTCTGGTCATGACCGGGCTCTTGACACCGTACGATTCACCTGCGATGACCTTGATCGTGACACCTTCCTCTGGTGTGACCAAAGTGACTTTTTCGGCAGGATATTCTTGATAGTTGGGTTCAGACAGCTTGTCCTTCTTGGCCAGGTTCACCCAGAGCTGCAAACCGTGTGCGCGTTGATTGCTGGCAGGAATTTCAGCATGCACAATACCCTTAGCGGCAGACATCCACTGAAGATCACCAGCACGTAAATGACCCTTGTGGCCTTTGAAATCTTCATGCAAGAATTCACCCTCGAGCATATAAGTCACTGTTTCAAATCCTCGGTGTGGGTGATCGGGAAAGCCTCCGGGTGCTCTTACGTCGAATTCGTCAAGCATCAAGAATGGATCCAAGTTTCTAAGGGCAGCAGTACCAATGGATCTGTAGACGACCGCACCTTCACCGTCCATTTGTTGTCTTGAAAGGACTGATTTAGTGATTTTTCTGAAAACCTTGTTATTTGTTGTTGTTGTTGTTGAAGTAGTAGAGGACATTGTATAAAAATGAAGAAACAATAGAGAAAAAATCAAAAAGCTTGTTTCTTTTTATACTCAATTGATTGAAACGCCGGTCACTGCCAACTGTATTACTCAGCCTTGACAAATACGCTTGAAATGAATATCCAATCAGATTCATTCTTTGTCATTTTTTTCTAAGCAGCGGTTTGTAGTTTACAAATGTATTTTTTCTTTCTAATAATTTATAATACTTTTAAAAAATATTTTATTTTATTTTTGTGCAATTCATCCTACTATTTTTTTGTACATTATAGCTAAGATAATAATAATAAAAATGAATATATAATGCAAATATTCAAGGTGTTGATGGAACAGGTATAGTTTCGAGATTGAAGCTACTAATTGTGATAGTGTTTTTAACTGAAGCGATGACCATATCTCGCCAAGCGAAAACAGTGGGAAGTTATTCCATTGCAGTTTTAAGACCATTGGGAGAAAAAGGGATATCTATTGTTGCCGTGCGGGTTCTTACATAAGCACGATCAGTGACAAGAGTGAGTGTTTCAAAATAAATTTTGAATTTATGGCTAATCACAACGAAGATACTTGGTGGGTTTTCGGGGCTGCTATTCTTGCTATTGAGAAGTCTGGCAGCATTGCGGTAGATTTTGATTGTGTCATTTTTCAATTTATTTCGATCAACATTAACAAAACCGCCTGCAAATTCGATCAGCATCACAGATGCTTTACCACCTAAAGTGCTTACGACACCATCCCATTTATGCCTTTTTGTACAATCTTCCTTGATTCCAATCCTAGGAATTCATATTAACGAATGACTTTCATTTATATATCGAATTTTAAAACCCACCATCTCGTATGAACAATATCATTAAAAGGTCTAAATAAGTTTTTAATCACTAAAGTCACACCATCCATTGCACTTGTTCGTTCACCACGTTCAGTCACAATACTATTGGACGGAGAGCACATTAAATCAATCCTAGTTTAAAAAGTAAGATTACTATTTATAAATCAAAAATGAAATTATAAATACCATGTTCCTGCGATGTTTTCCACTGCTCTAAGATCATAGTGTTTGGCGGAACGATAATCTTCTGGTCTGATCACAGGTGTTCTTAGTATTTGACACAAATCACGTTGATCAGCATGCGGTTCACAAAGAGCATTTAGTAGTTTTTTGCAATAAGGCTCCTCTTTCCACTGCATGGAGATGAGTAGCTTTAACTTCTTAAACAACTCTGGTTTCAATGATTGTTTGAAAAAGTCATATACAATATTATCAGTAAGATCGATAATGTTTAGCTCTCCTAATCTAAAAATAGTTCAAAACCATTAGTTAAATTCACGCAGATTTAATAGTATAAGCACATACCCAAATCCAGTCTTCTTACAAATGTTGATGGTGTCATCCAGCTTTGCTACGTCAGATTCATCTTTCTCGGATTTATCATTGCCAGCCTCATTCTCAAGCACTACTTCTTCTGATGGTCCAACAATATTTGAAGCAGTTGTCGTCATTAGTCTGATTGTGCTTTGTACAATGCTTTCTCGTGTACGTCTTTTCATCTTTTCAATACGGTTTCTTGATTTGGCATTGTCTCTTTTTGTCCAGTAATCATTATACAGTTTGCCAAACTTGGATCCAGAGTTGTCTCTTTGCTAGTATTATAAAGGATTTAAGTACTTTTTACGAAACCTCTAATTGAATAACCTACCTTCATCATAGACTCCATCTTTTCAATAAGCACTGCTTTGAGTGGACTGATATTTTTTGCTTTGGATAACGCTCGTAAATAGTTCATATTCGTGAATCCTTTATCTTGATTTATTAAAGACGCGTACGTGAAGTAATCATATGGGATCAGGGATGATCTTCTGGTGATTTTTGCTTGTTGCTCGATCCAACTATTAATTTCGTTTTCCTTGTCTTTAGTATTTTGTTTTGCTTTTGGCATATATGATAAAGTTAAACGCTTTTTTTTGTAATGATAAAAAACGAATTTATTGAAATTCTTTGGAATGTATTTCCGGACTGCGCGCAGTACAGTGCCCCACAAAACCCTTCAAGTGTTTTGTTTTTTTTTGTTTTTTGCTTATCACCAAGTATTGAGTACTACAATTGGTAGCATGCTATACCTCATTTGAAAGCTATGGTGACAGAGTACTTGGATAATGTTTAAACTTCGAGCTACATGTAATGATCGCGGAGTAATGGCATTTTAAAAACAGACACACACTTGAAGGGTTTTGTGGGGCACTGTATTATCCTTTAACTTCTTTTTGCAATTGTTTTACTTTGCTTATTTGATCAAACTAAAAATCTACACTCAACTATGAAACTTTAAATAAAAACACGGTTAAAACAGACGTAACAATGTAATGAATCAGTAAAGACTTGTGCCTATGATTGTGACAAAGTCGGATTTTGGTCGGGAGTCACCTTTGATTACTTTTTGATTTTTAAAGCTTATTTTGTATTCAAAAGATGCTCGTTTTCATGACGATTCGAATGGTATGCTTTTCGGTGTGGTTGGATAACTCTAACGGGCGTTATTGAAGAAAACGTAAAAGAAAATAAGGGGAAAAGAAAATAATCAGCTTCACCGCATCGAGAATTGAATGAACACATGTCATAATTGGCTGACATTATTTTTCTTACCTATTATTTTCTACCCTCACAGGATATATCAAGACGATCTCTGGACGCATTATTCACCCAATGTGCCAGCATACTAAACAGAAAAGAACACCAGAAAAATCAACATGAAGAATATCCAATTGATATATCATTTACTTTATTTATCAAAATCACCATAATCCTCTTTACAATTGTATATTTTCCCCAATTGTTGTCAAATGATAAGAAAAGGCTTTCTTCCCGTTAAAATTGATTTTGGTTGCCCAATATATTCTTTTTGCACGTCCAAGCAATTGAAGTCAAGAACTAGTGTTATTGTTAACTTTGTTGTTATTGTACATTAATAGTCTTTTACAGTCTTCTATTAATTGGTTTCTGTTATCACTTCACCGTATAGCGAAACTAGACATAACATACATATTAGCAACTGTCACTATCGCTCTTTTCTACAGTATGATACAATTGAAACTACCTTATCCGATTTGGCAAATGATGTTCTTGACAAAACGAGCAAATAGTTCGAAAAAATTGTGAATTGTGCACATGAAAATTCAGAAAGCTCACTAAAAAAAATAAGAGCTTATGCGAAAAATGGATTGGGGTTTACCGAGAAACGTCGAAAACTTTTTTTCGAAAAGGAACAAGACACAACTGTCACCCCAATTGAAATTGTTGAGAGCGCTGATTTGTTTTTTGTCAAGAATTTTAGAAATAATTTATCAGGAAAATTGAATTGGTCAGCTTGTTATACATCAGGACTGGACGAAGGATTGTTTAGCAGATATGGAAGCCCTCTATCTTTAAAATATGCATTTCTAAACGACAGATCGTAAATGTTTTTTATTACTTATGCTGAATAAATTTATTGCGTATTGCCTGTATACCCTTTCATACATGTATTTTTTATTACATTGTTACAATGTGTGATTAAATGCATAAAATTGAAACTAGAATATTATATTGTATTATTATTGTACCTTAAAATCACTCTAAGTATTCCGAACGTCAAACCCCTCCTAAAAGAATCACCTCTGGTCAATATATAAAATTTATTAGCGAACTCCTCAACGTTTTGGATGATATACATGATATGAAAGGGTTTTACCTCGCCATGGCTAACCTCTCTGTTCAGAAGTCTAAACTACTTGTGCAAACCAAAATCCTGAGAAGAGGTTATAAGTATATTTACTTGACAGCATACCCACCAGAACTCAATCCAGTAAAATTAGAGATGCACATAAGTGATGTAACTGAAGTTCTTGGATACGTGAAAACTTGTATAAAAAATCAATAAAATGGAACAAGACTAGAAAAAGGGTTACTTTATTAACAACAGCAATGACTTGAGTATTTAAACAAAGAAATATCGCGTCCTCAGTAATTTATAACCTTAATTGTCATCTTTTCTCATGAATATTATTCCAGCTACTTGTGATGGGGTCTATTCTGTCAAGGTGTGATGTTCTGTAGATATAATTCATCCAGATGGTAACCTTATTATATATAATAATTGACTGACTGTAAAGTAATTTGGAAATCTTAATTCATATTATTGTACAACCTTTAAAGTGTAGTTACGGGAATTACAGTAAGAGCAGATGTTACTGGTGATTCATATTAAGAGTATACAGTTGTGTGTAGTGGGAGTTAGTAACTATTGCTCTGTGTGATGATCTGAGCACATTTGTTTAAATCTGACGCTGAAAAGCAAATCATTATCCTGTAATTACTGATTAGAAGTCAATCATTCAAAATAAATGTATTTGCATTACAAATATTTTAGAATTCAAAAAAAAATGTATTTGCTTATATGATGAAATGTAATCACACTACAGAACCATGAAAACGTGAGAAATGATTGCTTCTTTTGTTGTGATGATGTTGAAAACAATAACTTATTTTGGTACAAGAGATATTCAACATGATCTCTACACAATTTTCTACTGCTGTTCAAAAGAAATTGTTTACAACACTTCTTAATCATTACCGCTTTTTCCGATTTCAATCTTTGCCCCTCACTCCTTTATTCTCTCCTTTCATCATGTGTATTGAGCAAATTTAAGCCTTTTCTCCCTCATCTCGTGAAACTGTTGATTAAAAATACGCATTTTATTTTGTGTACAACAACAAAAAAGATGGATTGTGAGGGTTATCTAATATAAATTATACAATTTTATAGTCATTTAAAATAACATGGCAGCAACGAATGCAAATAATAAACCAAAGCTAGGAACAATAGATTTACTGGCACTAGAAGCAGCAGCGGATCCAATTTTACCAGATGATGAAGAAGCAGAGGAAGAGGCAGAAGAGGAGGAAGAACTAGAAGAACCGTTCAAGGTATTGGTCCATTTAACATTCTCAAAGTAAGGATAAGAGATGTTTTGACAGGTGGCGACATCGATGACTTGCTTGTAAGCACTCATGATCTTGGGCAAGTTTTCGACCGCCATGGACATGGTGTTGTTGTTGATTTCGTGAGACAAGACGATGTTACCCGAGGTGGCAAAAGTACCGTTGGTGCCCATGGTGATGAAGTTTTCATAGTTTTGCTCGACGGCCTGAACAGTGGTGGTAAGACCAGCGGCCCAATCGTCCGTGTCCAAGTTCCAGATGACAGCAGTCAAGTTCAGCTGAGTAGCGATCCAACGAACACGGTCATCGACATCACCATAAGGAGGACGCCAGTAACGAGGCGTGAGACCGGTGGCGAGTTTGATGGCCTTTTGTGTGTAATAGAATTCGGCAAGGACTTGTTCGTTGGTGAGCGTGGTGGTGTAGTTGTGAGACCAGGTGTGAGCAGCAATGTGATGACCATCCTTGACACCACGCATAGCACCATAGGGCCAATCAAGCACGTTAGAACCAATGTAGAACATGGTAGCCTTCAACTTTTGTTGGGTAAGGAAGTCATAAAACGCATTGTGAGAACAGTTGGGTCCATCATCATAAGTAAGACCCCATGTTTCGGGCTCAGGACATCTGTAGATATCAGCATTGACATCGGATAACTTGGGAGTGGTACAGGTACTGGCAGACCACCAACAGTCAGGATCCTCAGTAGAAGAGTAGTTGGACATGTCCAATGCACCATCGGCTGTCATTTTACGAGGTTGAATGTTGGGAGCTTTGGTCCAATCAATGGAGTTGTACAAGGATTTGAATTCTTCAGATTCAGACATTCCATTGGAAGTGGCTGTCTGCCAGATCGTAGGCCATTCAGATGAGTTGAAGGTGAACAAGGAGGTGTCAGGAGAATAGTAAGTACATTCAGCATTGACATCATAGCTGGTAGTTTGAGTGATGGAGGGGATTGTGATGTTTTCAGGGTTGATTTGACTAGTGAAGGATTCCCAATAGTTTGAAGCTGAAACATCAGCAGAGACAACAGTTGCTACTTTGGCAAGGGCAACAGAGATGGCAAAGGCTTTAAGTTGCATTTTTATTGAAGGAAAGGATGTATGATTTACAATGAAAATAAAAAAGCAGCAAGAAAGAAAGTGATTGTTATTGCTCTCCTTTTATTTATAATTACTTGACGGAAATATATTTTCGCGATAGTTTATAAACTATTCTAAAAACAATATGCTATAATTAGTAAAATTAACTACTAAAATAGTTTCCTGTCACACAACCTTACTGCTGCCAAGAGATTTGTCTTACGGGATAATTATTCTATATTTAGACAATTTTCTCTCTAAAGTCTTTTTGAAGCCTCCTTGGATCAACTATGAGCTGTTCATGATGACGCTATTAGCCATAACTCATTGTACGGTAGGTATATAATATGAGTCAATTATGACTCTTGCAGATCAGGAGAGAGGGGTATTACATATAATCAAAACATAGAAGAACAGTTTCATACGCTACCGGGACTCGCATCAGCCAAAAAAACACTCAGCGACAGAAATTGTAACATTCAAAAACGTTATTTTGGCTAGAAATAGTAACAAGATGCTCTTTTATGTATGTGTGTGCACATCACCTTGATTGTTACATTCTATTTATTGATGATCAATAGTCAAATGAACAAAAACTTTACTATTTCCAAGCTTTCTAAAAGAAAAAAAAATGCCCACCATGTTTTATCCATTCTTTATCGTCTTTTTCTCTTGGCTGCAATGACTGCAATCTGCTCAAAACATGATAAAAGTGACTTCTTTTATAAAAGGGGACTATGATTTCCTTTTTTTTTTGACGGGAAAAAAATCAAGTATATTGTATTTTTCAGCAAAAATACAATAGTCTACAAATTTATTATCACTGAAAATGGCTGAAATTGCTCAAAGGAGAAAATAAAATAAACATGGAAAGTAAAAGAGCGAAAGGGGGTTTTTTATTATTATTTATGTGAAAACAAAAGCATACATTTATTTTGATTTAATTTAAAAAGGAAACACACGTGAAGCATAAAAGGATTGACTGTTACTCTAGATCTCACCCATGTTATATTGCAAATCCTGGACTGACAGTCATCATTTTTAATTAACTTTTTTTTTTGGCGATCCCTTCTTTTATGGCCAAGAATTCCTAAGGCAGGATTAATCTTATTATTCTGAGTGCTAATTCATTTACAATGATACTCTAAAACGTGTTATTCATTCTTTTCAGGCAGCATCAACACATTCGTTTGCATAGGTTTAAATTCAAATTTGGTACATTTGCAAAATGAATATTCAGGCAAACTATGTATATTTTATTTGGTATATTCAAAGAGATAAAAATAAGCGTATTAAATTTGGAAGTCGCGGGTTTCAAGGTAATAATTCATTGAAACTAGTATGGGAAACTTTGTTACAGATGCAAACAGCTGTCAAAGAAAAAAAAATTTTTTTTGACTATATATAATCAGTGTCATGGTTATGTTGATATAACTAAAGAGAGTTAGATAATAGAATGCTATTTCTTAATCATGTATTGAATAGCGTACTTTATTTTTTCAGTTTGTTTTCCATTTTGCGTATCAAGACATTAAAGATCGCAAAATTCATTCTTCATCATCTTTTTCTTGTTTTCTTTCTTGAAACCAATGACCAAACAGCCAAAGAGCTTCAAATAAATAGCAAGAACTGTTGGATGCGGATGGCTTGTTAAAAGCGCATGGTATTTAGAGGTTGCAATCACAGACCAGGGCATAGATAATTTTGGCCATCATAAAGACATGGTTAAATCTCTTTGTCATGCTGGGATTAATGAAGGCTATTAAAAGAAATCAACGTACTTTTTATTCATGATGCAAGCAACACACATCTTTTAGCTTACTTTTTGACAAACACTATTCACTATCTGGGTTTTATAGCTAAAAATAAAAAAAGTTTCAAACATAAGCACTTGTGTTTAAAATATTTATGGAAGTGAAGGCTGAATTTGATGATATTAAACAAGAGAGCGATCATTACATCGACCTTTTAATTGTATAAAGAGGATGTCTGTAGGTATATGTGTGTGATTAGTGCAGAAAGATGAATGAGAAACAAGTATATAAAGTAAGGTGCTTATCATTGGATAAGATTCTTTTCAAAAGTATATTTAGAAGGCTACTTTGTGAAGAGTGTATAATCTGTGTAATAAAAATGGATATTAATACAAAAAGCCAAGAAATGATGAGAATAGTAGGATTTCTTTAATAAACTAACTGTAAAAAAAAGGGCCTTCTTCTTTCTCAAGCTTACTGGTTACCGCGGTAGGTGTTTTTTTTTTAGTAAATATTTGTAAATTAAAGCTGTGCATATGTCCCATCTTTTGTATTTCCACATTTTTACTTTTTCTTGTAACAAAATAACTTTAAAACAAAACAAACCTTGGAGCATAAACTTGTGCCAAGAAATCAAAATTAAATGTTTATATCAACACCGTTCATTTCCTAATAGATTTAGATCGTGCTATTTGTGTATATCGTTACTGACACAAGGTAACGTGTGTTTCTGCTGAGAAAATAAGGGAATTCATGTAAATTGCGTTTTTTATTTGTAAAACGAAGGCTATCCCGAATCTATAGGACAGGTCACATACTACTTAGACATGCATATAGACTTGATATGAGCATGTAGTTATGATGAAAGCAAAACATCTTGCCTTTTTGATCATTTTACTTTTCTCTACTCTTTTTGCCATTGTCATTTGTCATATTATCTCACTTTTACACTACTCTCACTAATTTACACGAATCTAGGATTTAGATCGTCCCTCTCGTCTCCATTCATCTTTTCTCTGTAAAGAATAAAAGAAATGGACTGATCAGATCTTTCTTGTAGTGTTTTTCATAAAACGCTATATATTCTATTGCCTCTTTATCGCTAAACAAAGATAAATTGGATTTCAGTGCCTACCTGCTAAATAAAGAACTCACTAGTACTATAAAAATAATCAAGATAAAAATAAGAATATGTTTCTTATCGATACATTAGATCATTGGAAATCGTCATTGTTTTTTTTTTAGAAAAGAAAAAAGAGAAAATAGAAAAATACTATTATTAGTTTTTGTTTAATGATATTTCTTCTTGTTAAAAGGCTGAACAAGTGCAGAAAAAGACAGTATTTATTTCTAACAATTTTACTAAAATCTGGCTCTTTCAAACATGATTCTTTCACGGATGGCTGTTCTCAAAGATGTTAATACCACATTTTTTTATACTCAATTGATAGATTCATGAATAAAAATACTGTGGTTCATAATCAATATGGTCCCTGATTGAGCTTTCATGAAAATAGCGAGAACACCCCCTTACAATGCAATTGTCTCTACTTTTGTCAGTGTATGAATGACCCGTAAGCTCAGTGGATGATATAGCCATGTTATCATATTTTATTTATTTTTAAAAGATGTGCTATAATTAGAGATTGGCTTGTTAAAAGCACATTATTCAGTGCCGCTGAGTCTCTTTAGAAAACAAAATCGACGACAATAAATGTAATCATACTTTGGACTGCAAGTATCATTCTTAACTGCCAACCCTCTTAGTTGTTAAATTTAAAACCTGACATATGAAAGAGGCCAATATTTTATTTTTAGCAGCAATAAAGTGCTCTGATAGTAATAGAAAGAGATTAAACATGTAGTCATGTTACTTTTTATTGACATTGTACACGGCTATGAAATTTATCTAATCAATAGCAGCTTAGTTCAATCTCGTCATGTCTTTTGTGTACTCTACTACAAGAATACAAAAGTTTCATTGAACTTAGACTTAAGTTATATATTGGAGCTAAGAGTGCAAAAAAAAGGGGAGTATTTTATAAAGCAAAGAGATCACTTGGAAGCAGAAAGGAAGATGTGGGATATACTTCTTTAATCTCATTTTTTTAATTCATCCCAATTTGACCAATTGTTAAAGAGCATACATGGTTCTTTTTTCATTAAAAGAACTAAAAAGGGTGCTTCTGTGCTTAAATTATTCAATTTTTAGAAAGTCTGAAAAGGTATAAAGCTTATTTTCAACAGAAATTATAAAAAAATATACTTGAAACAGTTCATATAGGTTATAGTTGCGTTTTTGTGATGTATCGATGCCTGTAAAACTTCAAATTTGATCGGCTACTGCATTGTTTGGCAGATAAGTTGTACGTCAAATCAATTAGTTTTATGCTCCTAAGTGTTTATATTACTGTAGACCTGTCATGCTTTGTCTTTTTCCTTTTCCTTTCTTTTTTTTATTGTCATACGCAGCGTAAGTCATCCATTAAAAGTATAAGGTGCTTGCAAAGAGAAATGGATAGAAATAAGCATTTTATGTCTAAAGAGAATATACTTTTAACGGAAAAGCTCTTGTCTAAAGGGAAATGTTGGCAATCAAGTCATAGTTAAACTAATGAATATGTGTACAATTTTAAAGTGAAAAGGGAGGATCAGATAAATGTATTTGTGACATTCTTAATTACGGTTTAATAACATCTTTGTGGATAACAGCAGGGAAAAAAAAATGAATAGACAAAGTCAAGAAGCTCTTCAAATCTGGCTTTCTCCATGTTGTTTCCGCGCAAGTGCCGTACAACTTTATATGGTCGCTACTGCAGCAACTGATGATCATTGTCCGCATTACATAATAAGAGCAACCTGTTATTGTATTTTGAAGGGATTGGAAAAAGGTGGATGTTGTTTCATTAGTATATTATCTATTTAATTTAACCATCCTCAAATTTATCAATCGAATGCCTCCACAGCATGTGGTAGAAAATACGGAAGACTAAAAAAAAAGCAATGAAATCTGAAAGAAAAAAATCTTTTCCCTATGACAGGAATGAAATTAAATGATTAGTTTATTACTACCATCTATGCTTCTTTTAAAGAGATGTCAACCAAACTTGTTCTTATGTATCACTGAGTTTAATTTAGCTAATGGTATTTCAGATAGTATCTTGACTAGGATCAAGCGATTAAAATCGACCAATGAACTTAGTAACGAAAAATTCGACCAATAGTGTTTCTTTACAAGCAACCAATATGTCATGCGATAGGTAAACAGTAACCCAAGTCAAAAGGCGTGCTCTCTGTTTGCAAGCTCGGCATCTTGTTGCATAAAAATAATAATCTTTTTGAACAGCATGTTGAGGGATGCAACTGTTCATACAGAATGAATCCATTCAAGATCAATAAGAGGTCAACGTAATGAATAAATTCAAATTCAGAAACGGTTCCGTACATAGATCAAAGCGATCATCAGTCTGTCTTGTTTTAAATTGCAATATTTTGCATTTCCCTATCTTGTCCTCTGTGAGAATTTTTTAAAAAAAAAAGATTCTTTCATTGTTTGTATGGGAATGTGTGTAGGTTTGATTGTTTAGATAATCAGATCAAATTGCTACGCTGAAAAATCTCTTTCATCTTCTGGCTCTTGTGCCCTTAAAAAAAGGATAAACCAAAATTAAACATTGTTTTAATACAAGGCATCCCACGTATTTTTATTTAATATTTATCAAAATTACATATAAACCCAATTAATAATCATACCAAGTTTCTCCAACAATATGATGTCCTTTTCGGAAATCTGCTGTGATTTTAACATTGGCCAGAGATTCCTCATCTACAGTATATGCACTAGCTAGCACTGTGAATTTACCCTATATGACATAATTAGTTAAATATTCAAGAGGGTTTAGGAAGGGAAAACTTACTCTAGGGATTTCTTTAGGTAATTTAATAGATTGAATCAACTATCAAAAAGACATTTTAAGCATGGTTTCTCTCTGTATTGAGTTTAAGGTTTACCTTAAAAGCTCCTCTTTCAATGGGACATTGGATGTCAACTTCGTCTTTATGATCTCTGAGTTCTTTACAGATATCGAATGTCTTTTTTAAGATTTTCACTAGACCTATCTTAACTACCACATCTGCATATGCTCCTTCTTCAACTGTGTCCAACAAATCTCCAACAATCGTAATATTGACTTGATCTCCAGGTTCAAGAGGATTTGGATTGACATCTACACTTTTATGTTGGAACAAGGACTCTGATTCATCTTTTTAAAAAATAGACAGGTTAATATTTAGGGCCTACGGAAATGTGATAAAGGGAAATCTTACCAAAAAATTCAATATCGACGTTAGGCTTAGAAAGAGTACTAGACCAAAAGACAATGCTGCCTTCTACTTTGGAAAGTAAAAAAGCGCAAATAAAGATTGATAATAAAAGTATGTTTTTCGAATACATTTTTACAAATGAAAAAATAAAAGAGCGTAAAATACGATAAGAGAATCGTTTTTTATTGTAAAATCTTGTTTTTGTATAACTTACGTCAGTGGTCCTACTTGAGTAACGGGAATGAGATGTTTCATGTTGTTTTTTTGTTTTTATTATTATTGATTTGAGAATATGAAATACACTACAAGGAAGGATGATTGAAGCTTTTGTTTTATGAATAATATTTTCTATAAAAAAAGCTTTACTTTCTCTGATAAAGTAAGAGGAGATTAATGCATTAATAACAAAATAGAGGGAAAAAAAAATACACACGCTGCATAATTGTTACACAATAATGTCGTGACCTCTTTTAATCCTATAGTGAATTATCCTTGAAGTATAAATCCTTGCTTTGTTCACCAGGCATTCTATCTCATTAATCATAGCAGGGGAATCCATTATCTTTTGATATTCATAACTATTCATCCCAAAACTTTTGACAGGTCCTTGATTACTACTGATCATCTTAAAAGTGTACTAAGTTCCTTGTTTAATCTGAAACGCTTTTTTGATTGTATTTTATTTTCAAAATAAAACTTGATGAAGCTTATCTATTCTTCTTTCTAAGTCTTCACAACGTTTATAAAAAGAAAGAGCATTTTAGCTCTTTTAATTCGAAACGTTATTATCACAATAGCAACATAATGCTTATCTTTCACTTCTTTTGTGAGCAGTCTATCATACTAATGGATCCTATCAGGGCTGTTCTACCCATTCATCATCCAATGCTCCCTTTTAAAATTTTACAGCAAGTTTTTTCTCCTGACAATCTCTTCAACCTGTGTACTCTTTATATTCATCACGTATCTTTTCCAAAGAGCATCCTTCCCTGAATGCTATTTTGATATTGAACCAATCAATCCCTATGAAACATTAATGTCTTTATCAATACCTCATTTGTATCATAAAAAAATGGTTTACTCGCTCTATTCTTCCAGACATTGTAAGCATGTGAGCATTTAGTACACAAAAAAGAAGGCCATGCCTAGCATTTCAGGTTCTCTGAAGCTAAAACAAAGGATGATCAGCAGAATAGAAATTTTAATGCAAAAATTTATTCTTACATTGCGATCGTAAATAGCTTGGGTAGAAAAAAAAAGTTGTATCATATTACCTTGTATTTTGAAAAGCAAAAAATTGCAAAATAAAAAACAAAATGGAAACAAGCTTATAAAATACACTTGTCCAAAGAAAATTAATTAAACACAATACAAAAGTAAGGCACATCTAATTGAATATACGATTCATATGTTTGTGCTGCAACACGTCAGGCTCTATCAAACATTTAGGTTCAGTGACATGCTTTACAGCACTTTAGAATTAAAATGGCGAAATGAATATAGTTTTATATGGCTTACAACATGTTTACCGAAAAGCATTATGATAACGCTGGTCTCAGAAATGATGCTTCAAATGGCTTTACTGTTGTTGTTGCTGTAGTGGTTCCTGAGATTCATGTAACGTCTGAATTTTAACTTGTATCCAAAAAAAAAAAAAATTTAAAATGCTTAAACTTTGAGTGGAGATTACTGTTTTAGTTGTAAGAAAATGGATGACCCAAATGCTGATACTGAATGGTAAAAAAAAACATCTTTTTCTAATTGAAAATAATGCTAGAAAATACAAACTTTTGATTTAGGAACGATATTTTACGTGCCAAAGGTATCCTTCCACCAAAGGATGAAAAAAGAGATGATGAGATTGAAGATGAATTTGTGGACATGGTGAGAGCCAAAGAAGCAGAATTAAATAGTCTTGATAACAAAGATCTTGATGAACTTGATGAGCTTGAAGATCTTGAAGATGATAGAATCTTGAACGAGTACAGGTAAAGAAAGAGAATCAGTCTCGTATAAATCCATCCTTTTCTTATGCGCATCATCAGACACAAACGCATGATGGAAATGCAAGCTCAAGCAGCAAAAGAGAAATACGGGGAAGTGATTGAAATTTCAAAGCCTGATTTTGTAAGAGAAGTGACAGATGCAAGTAAAGAGTGCTTTGTTGTTGTTCACTTGTATAAAGAATAGTAAGTTTGATACGTTGTCGTGTGTATTTAAAGATTAACTATATTATTGTAGCATCCCTGCTTGTAAATTGATGAATCGCTGTTTGGCTGAGCTTGCTTTACAATTCAAATCTACAAAATTCATAAAAATTGTCAGTGATCAATGTATACCAAACTTCCCTGATCACAATGTACCTACTCTATTGGTCTATGGTGAAGGCGACCTTAAAGCCAATCTGGCCGGTGCTATTCAATTTGGTGGCATGAAAATGACAAGCAAAAGTAAGTGTAGTAAATAGATGCATGTGTATTTAACTCATGATGTTATTTGTAATAGGTCTTCGCGCTGTATTAGCCCAGTATGGCGCAGTTCCAGCTGAAAAGAGTCTTGAACAAGGTGATGATGAAAAGCCAAAACGTTCAGTTTATCAATCAAAGGCTACAGCTGCACTTAGCAGTGATGAAGAAAGTGATGGCGATGATAGAGGTTATTACTAGACTTTGTATAGCAATAAAAAAAATGCTTTTTGCATAACCCCTGACTTGGAGACTGAAATTTAAACATCTGTCATGCAACTAAAAGTAGAAAGAAATTTCCAAGAAAATAAGAAACCCTGGCTGTACTCTTTTTTATTCTTAAAGAACCCATGGGAAACAAGTTATCAAACTATAGTAGACTTGATAATAAAGAATTACAAGGATCCCGACTTGATGTCTATGCAGAATTGACATCCGTTAAAAGAGGCACTCGAATTGAATACGTCTCTGATGAGTTTTTTGGAAAAGCTGAAAATTTAATAAGAGATGAAGGAGTTAATTTAAAAGATAACTTACTACAAGGTTTGCATGTAGAGCTGCATCAAAAATCGAGGTAGATTTATATGTTTGTACTAGAGGGAATAAAAGATGGCTGGCAAACAAAGAGACACTTGAAGTCTGCAACGTAAAAAAAAAGATGAAAAATTATTCTCCTACTTTATGACTTGATGATTAAAAGTAATTGAAAAGCGTTGTTATCGTATTAGGATGCACTGGTACAATAACCGGATTTGATATTGATACAACTGGGTATATGGATGATTCACCAAGCAAGGTGGTTGTAGAAGGCTATGTTGAAAGTCAAAAGGAAAAAGGCAAGGTAAATTATTGAGTCTTTTTCAGCAAAAGCAAAGTCCTCATACATACCTACTGTTCAGTGGATCATTTTACTTCCTCATGTAACAATTGAAATGAATTCGCACAACTTCTTCAAAACCCACCATGACCAGCACATCTGTTCTCGTTTAAAATTAACTAGTGTGCCTGGTGGTGGTATTGTAAGCTATAGCCATTTTTATTATCAAAATAAATAGCTGCTAAAGTATATCTAGGCTAGGTTTCGCTGCTATGGCCAAGTGGTTCCTATTTGGAAAAGTTTGGATCAACAGTACAACTTGGCCTCAGCTAATTTAGGCGCACAAATTGTACGTTGGACGGATGTTGGCTACAGCAATAAACCCAATATTTTATTAGATAATGGAACATCACAGTAAGAAAAAAAAAATTATTGTTTGTACATATCTCCAATAATGAATCAATAGGTCAGATGGCTGGTTAACACCAAGATCTCGTATGAAACCAAGAAATGATTTTGTCATTATTCAACTGGCAACAACAGGAATCATAGAGGCTGTTGTTATTGATACAACATCATTTGACGGAAACTGTCCAAATTCTTTGTTAATAGAAGGATGTCAATGTCAAGAAGTAAAGTGCATCTCTCTTTAAAGATGATCCAATTATTCATATAACTTGCATTAGGTGGACCCCTACAGAGACCCAGGTACAGAATGGTTTAATTTAATAGAGAAAACGACTTGCTTCCCAAATAATCAGATCGTATATTCAATTGCTTTTGGTTTACCTGTATCTCACATAAGGCTCACACTATTTCCTGATGGCGGTATACAGCAAATCCAAGTCCTGGGCGTACCTTATGAACATCAGGCTTCAACCACAATTATAAATGAAGAGAGAGAAGAGGAGCAAGGACGGGAAGAAAAAGAGCAAGAAAAGGGAGTGGATGATCAAACTACAAAAGAAACTGATGATTTGCTGTTCTCTGCACAAGATATAGTTCCGATCAAAACAAGGAAAAGAAAAACCATCGAGGTAGTAAGCAAGACACCAAAGGAATCACTAAAGACGCAAGACGACATGGACAATAAGCCCTCAAAACGAATAACGCGTAATACATCAAATTAATGAAGGCATTCAGATATTTAATAAAAACAAAATGTTAAAAATTATTTTTCCTGTTGATAATATATTGTGATTATGCAATATGATCAGTGATGTGATAAAACCAAGACAAAAAAAGAAACAGAAGCTCGAAGCACCTAATGCGCAAATAAATACTATCCACAATCCTTTTTCCCTTAATCACAAGAAATTAAAGCGGCCCATCAAGCGATTCATCGTGCAGAATCTACTTTTCTCAACGCTTTGGTTTCTTTACAAAAGTTACTCAATCAAACTTTTTGGAAACATAAATCCAACAATGCTGTAAATATATACTTGTTTTGTGTTTGAGTAAAGAAAAAGTCGTAGAAATATTTCCTCTCCTTTTCGTTTTTATTGCATTTATACATTTCAAACAGGGTGTGTGCGCAAGTATCAGCTTAACGTCTTCCACGACCACGAGTACCACGTCCACGTGACACACCACGTCCACGTCCACGTCCAGATTCGTCTATAAAGCAATTTTAGAATATAAAAAAGCAAAAAAGCCCTAGTTTTCTTTACCATCCTTCTTCTTTTTAGATTTAGGTGCATCGTCTATCAAGAGTGTATCTAGTGGCAAACTATCAGGCAAAATAACACAACGGATATTGTTGCCACGAATGCTTAAAGAGTCTAAGCTGACGGGATCTCTATTCTTGATGGTCATTTTCACAGTCTTCAAATGGGTATTCATGCTCATGTCAACACCTGTAATTGTGCCGTGAACAACTGTACCGTTCTTCATTTCTACTGAAACGGTTTCATTATTTAATTTCATCAAAAATCTATTGAGCAGATTAAGAAAAACCGTGTGTTATCAATCAAAGTTTTTATTACCGAACTAATTTCATTTTTGTTATTTAGAGAAAAAGAGAAAAAAAGACAAATTCGGAGTCTGCAAGAAAAATTTTCATATTTCCATGTAAAAGGTTCTTATTCAGATGCCGTTTCTTTTTTTTTTAAAAAAAAAGGATTCCATCTCTGAAGAACTAAAGAGTTGGTTTGGTTATTGAAAACATACACATTTCCTATGTCTTTATTCTGTTTCAATATATAAAATGATTTAATGACAGCAAAGCACTCAGCAATTGTAGAATGATGGATACTTTTACATTTTAGATTAACAAGCACGTTCATTTCTTCAAAAAACATTCAAGTTCATAGACAGGCACGATATGAAGATGAACAAAGCACCAAAAAATTTGTAAATTTGAAAGCCATTTCGTTAATTTTGTTTACATGTGACACGAGCTTGGCTAGATTGTTTTACTAAAAAAGATGCTGTCATAAATTAAAAACATTTGGAATGCTGTCAACAAAAATCCCACGTTTCTTTATTTTATTAGTGTAAATGAAGTTATACGGGTTGCTTTTCCTTTTGTTGATAGAAGTGTTTCAATCTCAGGCTAAAACAATTCTTTAAACTTACAAGATTCAGTTATCAAAACCAAATCAGTTTTAAATCGTATTTATAAGCTTTGATCTTTACTGTAAGTCAGATGAAAGGAAAAGTTAATGAGATGCATACAGATGTTGAGAGCAATAATATTCTCAACAAAATATTGAACTGTTAAAATGAAATATTTTTATTAATACAAATGAAGTTTTATTTCGCAAACAAAAAGTGTACATCTATTATGAAACTTGTATTTTTTTTCTTCTAGATTCTACGTTCCCAAATATCTTCTGAACTAGGTCCTCCCGTCTTCTTTTCTTCTGTTGCTTCTCTGTGGGCTTTTAAAATGGCCTAAAGATTCAAGAAATAATGTCAAGAGGATCGATCAAGTTTAAAAATTTTTATATAATTTACATCAGCTTTTTCAGCAGATTTTAGCTTTGTTGAAAAGCAAACTGAAAAGTAATCCCATTTTGCTTCACAATCTTTTTTTGTTCCATAACGATAATAATGTTTTGCTTGTTCCTTGACTCCTACGCAATAAGCTTTAGTCCCCCCTCCTTTCTAGTTTTATTTTGTTTATTACTGTAGCAATTAAAGACGGCATCGAAAGCGTCAATGGCACTACACTTTTCATAATGTGCTTTCTTATCTTTTTCAACTTCAGCAAAGAATTCATTTGTATCTTTATCTTCTTGGGAGAGCGTTGACATGTTGGAGACTAAAGAAAAAAATAAAATATAAAAAAAATGGAAATCGAGTTTAAAATTTATGATAAGGATTGCGGGTAGAGTGAGAAAGCCGTTATAGCTTATAAGAAGACATACATTGATTATATCATTAAAATAATTGAATGAATACAGGAGTAATGATTTGCATGATTATTGCCCTTGTCCATTTAATTTTCTCTTTTAATTGGTTAGTAATTTAATTTTAACCGCCTTTTCTTTTGTGTTGCGCCCATTTTAATCTTCCATGCCTGAACCAACCAAGGAACAAATTCAACTCGTTTTTAAAAAACTCAAACAAAACCGTTACAACAAGGTAAACTTATAGACGTGTATGCTCTTGCAATAATAATAACTTTTTTGCTGTAGACTTGCTTTGACTGCCATGCCAAAAATCCAGATTGGGCTTCAGTTTCATTTGGTATTTATATTTGTACCAATTGTTCTTCTGCCCATCGTAACTTAGGTGTTCACATCAGCTTTGTGAGGTAAAAACATGATTATAAACTTGCGTTCGCGTTCTCAAAAATTTGCAAGATCTACTGTACTTGATTCTTGGACGTGGGAACAACTTCGAATGATGAAAGTTGGTGGAAATCAGGCCGCCTCAGAACACTTTTCAACAACAATCACTAATGATGCTAGACAAAAGTATACAAGTCGTGCTGGTCAACATTATAAAGAGCTATTAGTAAAGAGAACAGCGGAAGATGCTGCTGCGTAAATAGAGATGCCAAAAATATGTATTTGTACTAACAAGCTTATACGTTTACAGAAACCCTACAACGGTAGTGATTGATATAGCTGATGAAGAGCACAAAAAGGATGAACCTATTGAAAAAAAAGAACAGGTTGCTGTCGAGAAAAAGGATGAAAATGTCGCTGAAAAGAAGGAAGAAGACATGGGAGAAAAAGAGACAAAGGAGGGGAAGCCTACTGAAAGTAAACCCACTGTCACCAAAGCGACAAATGCAGCCAAGGCAACTGCACCACCTGTTGCGACTTCACGAACTACTATCGGATTACGTGCACCTCGTAAATCAGCCAAGACAGCCAAATTGGGTATCAAGAAGACACCTGTCAATTTCAATTTTGAGGCTGCTGAAGCCCAGGCCAAACAAGACATGGAACGTGCTGCTAAATATGAACAGGAAACTAAAGAGGAAGAACCAGTAAATAAGTCAGATGCACCCAAGTCCATGTCTTCTCGATTGGTATACCAGGATGAAAGTACGAGTGAGAATAAAAAGACAGAAGATGAGTATGAAAAATTAGGCTTTGGTATGGCACGCCTTAATGTCTCTATGCCTCAACAAAAATCATACGTAGAAGAAGAAACAACAACGTCTGCCAGAGAAAAATTTGGCTCAGCTCGTGCCATCTCTTCGGATCAATACTTTGGTAGAAACGAATATGATCCGGCCATCTCTGCAGCAGAGCAAGCTCGTCTTTCTCAATTCACATCTGCAAAAGCTATTTCATCTGACATGTACTTTGGTAGAGAGTCAGAGCCAGAGACATACAGCACTAGACAAGATACAGTATCACTAAGGGATTGGGATAATGTGCAAGATCAAGCAGTTGCTATGGCACGTAAAATTGTGGATCAAGCTGCGCTGGATTTGGATGCAGTCAAAGATTTGGCTGAAAATGCAACAAGCCGAGTCATGCATTACTTTAATTCATAAAAAATTTGTGTTGTTTTGTATCGAAAAATTAATAAAGTCCATGTTTATGTCTTTTTTTATTATCATTAGAAAGCTCAAAAGAAGTTCAAGCTAATGAGTTGTCAATCTTCTGTCTTTCCTTACTTTTCTATTTCCTTTTTGTTTGTAGCTTTTAATTAGAAAGATCCAAAGCTTATATTTGAAAAGCCAGGTTAAGCAACAAGTACAGTAATTTGGCACCTTCTTTTATCTGCATATCAAGAGTACAATGAAAATATCTCACTTTCTTTATTATGAAAATAATATTTGAATCAAATAATTTCTAAAGAGAACTCAGGCTCAAAAGCGTGATTAAAGCAACAAGGTAGATTATGCCAGGCTAAACACATTTATAGTTGTATTTAAAAGAGAGAAGAAACATCATTTTATTTTGTAATGGACTACAACCTAAATTTACAATTGTTTTTAATGGTGATCCGGGCTACTAGGTACACTCATGGGTCCTTCCTCTGCGACAACGCTCATATGCTTTCCTTCGTTCAGCCTGATTATGCTTGGATTGACAAAGCTTAACAAACTTGGTCTACAATCCTGATTTCTATTTGCCATCGCCATTTTGTGCTCTTCTTTGAGCTGCTTGATTACTTTCAAGCTTTCTTCACACCTGGCCAACATCTGGAAATAAGATTTTTGTATTTGTTTTTTAAATTGTTCTACATACCGTTAGAGTTAAATAAAATTGTATAAAAGGAATCATGGTGATATCCTTTTCTTTGAAATCAATTGGGACTACCACCCTCTGCTCCTTATTCATGAGGGAGACACCTAGTGTTTGCATGGACATGCTCCAATGTCGTATAGCATTGCCTTATAAAATTAATCAATTAAGTTACAGAAAAAAATAGTGATATTGTTGCCTACCATGGCCATGAAGAAAATGAATTTTCAGCTTTCTAAACGTGTCAAATGTGCCTTTGTTGTACGTCTCTGCGATGGTTCGCATCATGGAAAGCATTCCGAACATTGCCTTGTAATGGTCAAAGCTGACCTTGCTACTGTTGCCACTGCAATATCCAGAAGAAACTTCTGTCAATAAAATTTCCAGATTTGAAAAATCATGCGCACAAATCAAGCCATCAGCGTTATACTTATATCGACCATCTGTCATCCCCTTGTTCTTCAGCTAGACGGTCATTGCTTCCAACTCAATCTCTCCTGGTAAAAATGTGACATTGTACCCCTTATCTCTCAGATATAGTGTGCAATTTTTAATACTCGTGTCGAATATGTAGGAACGGTAGCACATTTCGGATTTTGACAAAACCCCCTTGTGACAGTTGTCGTAAATTTCTCGTTGGCTAATTCATGATATCACCAAAATATATTAATACATTTCCTTCTTCTACAAAAAAAAAAAAAAAAAAAAAAATACATTTCCTTATCATTTCATTTTCTTTATTTATACTAACAAATTCTCTAGGATGACAGTGAGTAGCTTCCTCTCAGCGAACAGACTGTGGTCTTCTTCTGAGATGTTACTTAAATCTTTTATCCTGACTGCCATATCATCTCGAGACGTCTAATAGTGAAATTAGTCATGACTTTAAATAAATTATTAGTAGCGACGTACCGCCTCTACAACTGCCATGGCTCCATCGAAAAAGCACGGGTGAATATACTTAGCCTCAACACAGGAAACCTCTTCATTAAGCTTCGAATAAAGATCGGAGGGCAAGCAGCATCGTCGGCGTAGAAGTCTGCCGTACCAGATTATACGATGCTTTTCGGGACTGCACAGAAATGTTGATTAATAGTTAAACGTGGCAGTATTAATCTGCAATTCTACCTTAATTACATGAGATGCTGCGTGTTCGTTGGATCATCAAGAAACCGTTTCCACTTCACCCAGATGTCGTCTTCTGCTTCTTTTTCCTCTCCATCCTCATCATATTCTTCATCATTGTTGATGGTAGTCTTGAATTTTTTCCTGTCGGAACTAGATTTCCCCCATTCTTCCTCTGGCATTGAAGTCGCTCCTTCACTTTCGGTGACCTACTTGGATATCATAGCTTCTGTGCTGCTCTCTTTATGGCAATTTCACTGGAAATTTATTTTTGAAGGACATCAATTCTGGCCTCAAGAAGTAGAAGCAAGAGCCACTAAAACTACAAGCCGAGTTTTACTGAACTTGCGCTCAAGTCGATGTATCAGATCTAACAGTTTAGCATTGTTATTTAATAAATGTCTGTTTTCACCAAACTATTTACTTTGAATAGATCCATCACAATCTCTAGCTGTGCCACAAGCAAACAGTTGACATCTTTGTCTCTTTGATAAAACCTGTCTTCTGTATTGGAGTATGGCAAGACGCACACTTTAGTACAGAGGTTTTTATTTCTCTGTCTTGATTTTCTGGTTGATTAGCTGGCAACGTGTCGTATGGGATTCTTCTGATTTCAATTTCCGGTTGTAGCCGATTGTTGTCATAACGTTACTCTTTCAGTGCAGCGTATACTGCTTGACTATGTTCATGTTAAAACTGGCTTCAATATAAAAATAAACAGTAAGCTTTCCTACCATTCCTGTTTTGCTTATAGTTTTCATACCAATATTCTCATCATTCATTACCCAAAGCAAGCGACTCTCGACAGGAACATTTTCTATCCGCTTGGTTGTTTTCTTGCCCCATAATCCATCGGATGATACCCATCTTTCAATCTGTCTCGCTGTGGACTTGATCTCTCCGAATCTCTTAACCAGGATCTTTCGAAGATAAAATGAATCTACAAACGCCTGGACATAGAATTCTTGGTTGTGTGGCTTTTCAATAAACATCGTTTCCTTCAGAAACGCGAGGGCAGATGACTTTGTTATATACACTATTGAAAATGTGAGATACAGCAAGAGCAACTTTGTACTATGAAATAAGTTACATGTACTGTGATATTATCGTAGTTTGTAGTCGATTAAAGTTGAAAATAAAGTGAAGACGGAAGAAACCTCGTTAAATACAAATCACGTCTTACTTTATAAAATTGACAACTTTAAAATCAGAGTTAAGCAAGCCAAATGACTAAAGTTGTCAGTGTGTACTGATGAATATATAACATGGAGACCTTGAGTAATCCCACGCGACAGTTAAGTATTTAACAAGGAAAGTACGAACTAAGCAACCAGCCTGCCTGTATGTTAGGATCTTTAAAATAAAAGAGGTAAGTAAACAAGTTAAAAGAGTAAAAAAAAAAAAAAAAGGTAGCAAAGAGGCTCCACAAATAAAGAAAATAAAGGTTTATATCTACCAGTCTTAGGCAGTACGCCTCAAAATTCCTAACTCTTCTGCAGCTTGAGGAACTTTATAGCCTTTCTCATAAATTAGCTTGAAGAAATTGTTTTTTCTTTTCACTACTACGTCTTGTATAGTCTTGCTTGTTAGGATGTTTGTCTACAACAGCCTTGAATTTGATCTTTTTTAATTTCTCTTCTCTTTCAGGGAGGTTTCAGGTCCAGGCACACTATTTCCAGAAATTGAAGACGCATTTTGTAAAGTTTTATAATACAATTTATATGTAATTGCGACAAGTCATGGCGACTTTAATTTCTGGAAATAGTGTATGTTATCGAAGTCAGTGATGTCACCAAGAGGAAAGTGCTCACTGTCGATCTCCATTTCAACTGGTTCATTTCCCACTTTCATCATAGATATTACCTTTTTCATCTTCTTGAGTGAACTTGAGGCTCTTTTTTTATTGTTGTAGGAATCAGAAAAGCTTTGAATTTGTGCAATCAGAAGTTATGAGACATTGCAAGCTTATATTTTTATGTGTGCAAAGATGTTTTGTATTTGTGCAATCTATTCCAGGAAATTGTATAACAAGCTATTCGATTGAAAATAAAATGAAAGTGAAGAAAAAAGTAGGGTTTCTATCATTTGGGGAATAAGACGATCTTTTTTTTTTTTTTTCATTCAAACAAGATTTTTTATGCAAATATATCACATAACTGCTGAGTTTCCTGTTTTTTTGAATAGTAAGTCCGGCAAAACAAAAATAGCGAATAGATGGCAAGTTGCTCTTGATAAGGATTTTGTTGTACGATTAAAGATTATGTTTATTTATAAAAATTAAAAACCCCATGTGAGCACATAATCACTTTTAGGATTGCATTGCCCGGGTTAGATCAAAAAGAGGATTAAATGAACGAAAAACCTTTTTGATAGTCAAAAAGGGAAAAAGGAAAGGGAAGGGAAGAGGTAGAAAAGAGCTCTAGATCTTGTCTAGGAGAGGGTTGTGATAGTTGTGAGGGGGAGCGAGATCAAAAGACTCCAAGAAATTGAGGTCTATGAGTCCAGATTGGAGAAAGTAGTTAGTGACAGCGTTGTAAAGAGGAGCCTTGAGACGGCGGAAAGCAGAACCAAGTCGTTGGAGGAATACATGACGAGCAAGTTTGGTTTTTCTTTCAATGGATTCATTGAGAAGTGTAGGATCACGAATGATGGAGGGGCTCAGAGGGTCAAAGTCGTCACGAATAGTGATTTTGTGTTTGTACAGCTGAGAACGGAGCTCAGGTTCGAAACCGGTATGGATAAGGAAGCTGACCACATTTCGATCTGAATATTGAATATCCAGAATGCGGCGTGTGTTAATGTGCAACTCACGAAGGTTAGCACGGAGTTGATGGATGGGGAGGCGACGGTGAATGGGAACGTGAATAAATGTGAAGCTGGAAGGAGCAGTAGGAGAGGAAAATTGTCGAGCAATGGCAGCTAAACTGTGTTTGGGTTTGGGATTCGGAAGCTTAGATACCTTGGTTGTGGGAGGAGCAGCATCATTGCTGGGGGAGCGTGGACGTTTGGAGGAGGAGGGAGTAGATTCAGAAGGAGGACTGGAGTTTGCAGTTGGTGTGGGTTCAGAGGATACTTGCTTCCGCAAAGAAGCGTTTTCCTGTTGCAACTGGTGTATCTTGGCATTAGCGATTGCGAGTTCATTTTGTAATCGTTGAATGGTTTGAAGGTGGGTGGAAACTTCTAAATTAGAGAGGGTATTGGCTAACAAAAACAAATGTTTTTACTAACTTTTTACTATTTTTGTGTAACAATGTACCTTCTTTAGATATTTAGTGTAACTTTTCTATACTCGGAAGTAGTGATATAAAAAAAAGATTTTATTTTCTAAGCTAGTCAAAACATTTTTTATGCTATAGTAGACATCTTGCTAAAAAGCGTAATTACAAAAAGAGTTTTATTTGATAACACGAAACTTCGTATGACTGCTCTTTTAGTTATTAAAATCTTTCTGTTAGCTAACACCTTCTCTATTATCTATTTGTGTTTGGATTATACACTCTACCTGTGTCTGTGCACATTCCTTTATTGTGTAATTTATTATTATACAATAATGAGGTGATTAATAAATAACATTGACTTTAGGCGATTAATCTGTTCTATACTCAATGTATGTTAGCTAGGCATACATTGAGATTAACCACTTAAGACTCAATGTTTTTATAATCATCTATTCATATTTTAATTCCTTCACACGTTAAATGTTTATATTAAATTAAAATATTCAATCTAACTCAATCAACATACTTTTATTGTTTCAATTCATTTTTATTATTTACTTGATCATTTCATTTATTATCCAACCTGTATCAGCCTGTCAATCATCTCAAATACGATAGTGATCAATAAAATAAGGAGTTTGGAAAAAAAGTGTTGGTCGAAACTTTATTTGTATCAGAAACGGTTCGTAATGAATTTTGCAATGACGGTATTCAAGTTGACAATATTCGAATTCAAGGTTTTCCTTCACTATCCCGTTCCTCTGACGTCCGTCTAATGAAACTCTCAAATCTCCCTTTCATCCTGGATGATCAGCTCTCTTCTGGCATTTTTGATTTATTGGCTCCTTATGGTATTTTCCAGGATCATGGTTGGTTTGACGGGACGAGTTATACCATCATCCAACAGTCGCTAGATATTGACCCTCCCGATCTCACTCGCGCCCTTCTTTGGGACCCGCAAACCAAGGACTATGCTACTTGGCCCTCGATACCCTTACACTGTAGCTATTGTCACGAACCAGACTACTCCAAAGTGGACTGTCGAAAGAAAACTGCCGTTCAATACTGGATACGTTATGCTCATGGCTATGAACGTCAACATTGTACCCGCAATCTCATAATGCTAGTCATGCCGTGGATGAACTGAGGTAATAAATCCAATTCCTTGTGGGTCTTTACAAAAAAAAAAAAAAAAGGAAAATTTCAGCAGTAAGTCTATAAAATAATGTTATAAATCTACTACTGAAACCCTTTATATATAGACTTGGAATTTACCATTAACAAATGATACTTTCTTGAGGAAAGCTTGTTTTATTATAATTGTTATTATAATAATGAAAATGATGGTATTTATATACATACTTAATTGGTATTAATTTTGGATAATGCATTCTTAATGGTGTCTTCCGGGTTAACTTTGATGAGGCCGACATGTTCCTTCCTCAACTTTTGTGTGACCTCCTCTTGTTCACTAAGCAATTCCTATAATTCAATTATTAGATATCATACAAGATGACATGTATTTTAGTAATAGTAATGATAATAAACTTACGTTTAACTTCATAAGAAGCTCAACAACCTTTATCCAATACATCCTGTCCTCCCAGTCTCGTGGAATCAAAGCTGATCTTTGTTCGATGAATGCCCATTTGTTACCTTCCACTCTTTTTGTTGATAATAATGTGATAGTGTTATTGATAGCTTGGATTGCGAGGACTTTACGAGCACCAAATGTGAGCCATGACGATGATTGGTATCGTCCCATTTCATTCTTTAAGCATCGGCTTGTAGCCTCCATTAACTTAAGTGTATCCTCCTCGGTGTGTTCTCCATCAACTTTACTATATTTTAATAGTTAGAGTTTTGTATTTACTGATTCTTTTTTTAAAAAACAATTTACCCGGAGCATTCCATCACTAGTCTCTCCGCTTTGTCTCTAACGCTATATCCAATGCCGTCCATGAGCTTCTTCTGCTCATCATCTAGACATATTGCTAATTGTTTGTTTGCCTCGAGACTCTTTTCGCACCTATTGTGATTCACAAAAATGAATCGGAAGTTAAAAGTATTAAATGATGTACCTTGAAATAAATCTTATAGTAAATAAACTTTTCTTATCAATAGAACGGTATTTTATTTAAAATGAGTGTTTGTGAGAATATATAGTAAAGTTAAAACTTACGTTCTCTCGTGTGAAATATAGGCAAATAAGTATTATAACGAATGTGAACGTTATATGACACACCAAAGAAAAGAGAATAAAATAACAAAAGGGCTTTCAAAAGTATAAAATACACAGGAGAGTATAACTACCGTTTTTCGGAGATTTTGTGGAGTGTGCATTTTGGTCAGACTATGTCAACCTGATCTTTTACTTACCACATAAAAGTCAAACTCTTGTATACTGCGCTAAAATACTTGAAAATGGGAATTACATGCTCACAATAAGGTGTTCGCTCATTAGTACGGGTGTAATAAGTGGATTTCTCACAGTTTGCATGATAGTCAATAAGGATATACTTTAATAGATTAATGGCTTGTGCTTCATCTTTGGAATGGTTATCATCAACTCTATAAGACACCACTCTATCTAAAAAATTGGCACGATCTCCACTAATTGCTTGCACCAGAAATTCCTGCGCCTTTGGAAGCTTTTTGAGGCATTGATTAACATCTTGGTCGTTCATATTATATTTGTACTCTTCTGTCATCATTGCGGAGGTAGGGGTTGATGGTATGCTCGCTATAAAAATTTCGAATGTAGATTTCACTAGTGAAGTATCTTTTTCTGCGATGCGTGGTTTGTTAATTACTAGCATTTGGTCACTAATGGGTCTTGAGAACTGGAACACCTTTTTATTCTTCTTTATTTTAATCGGTCCATCCTAACATATAAAAAATAATTAATTATGCTACTTCTGAATAAAAATATAAAGTCAACTTACTTCGACACCTTTATCGGGTAGAAAATTTTCACTGCCTTTTCGCTTTCCCTAAATGATGAAATTGATTAAATTTTAAGGAAGTTGCCTCAAGTAAATCATATATTTACGAATTGACTAATGTTGGTGGTTTGGCTAATACTTCCAAAGTTTATTAAATCAGCAACCTTTGCTAAAGAAGATGGAGTGTGTCGTATGAGATTCTTCTGATTTCAATTTCCGGCTGTAGCCGATTGTTGTCATGATGTTGCTCTTTCAATGCAACGTATACTGCTTGGCTATGTTCACGTTGAAACTGACTTCAATATAAAAATAAACAGTAAGCTTTCCTACCATTCCTGTTTTGCTTATAGTTTTCATACCAATATTCTCATCATTCATTACCCAAAGCAAGCGACTCTCGACAGGAACATTTTCTATCCGCTTGGTTGTTTTCTTGCCCCATAATTCATCAGACGATACCCATCTTTCAATCTGTCTCGCTGTGGACTTGATCTCTCCGAATCTCTTAACCAGGATCTTTCGAAGATAAAATGAATCTACAAACGCCTGGACATAGAATTCTTGGTTGTGTGGCTTTTCAATAAACATCGTTTCCTTCAGAAACGCGAGGGCAGATGACTTTGTTATATACACTATTGAAAATGTGAGATACAGCAAGAGCAACTTTGTACTATGAAATAAGTTACATGTACTGTGATATTATCGTAGTTTGTAGTCGATTAAAGTTGAAAATAAAGTGAAGACGGAAGAAACCTCGTTAAATACAAATCACGTCTTACTTTATAAAATTGACAACTTTAAAATCAGAGTTAAGCAAGCCAAATGACTAAAGTTGTCAGTGTGTACTGATGAATATATAACATGGAGACCTTGAGTAATCCCACACGACAGTTAAGTATTTAACAAGGAAAGTACGATATGTATTTTACCTTTAGAACGCTCCTCTACTGATTCTTCTAATGGCTCTTGTTCTTCATGCTCACCATGCTCTGTTGGTGTTGTTGTTGCTATTATTGTTACTGAGACTATAAGGAAATAAGTAAGCATATTATTATTATTCATTTAGCTTCCAACGAGATTGAGTTATCCTCTTACCTCCACTAGGATATGTCTTGTACTTTATGGTGTTGCGTCTCTGAATTACTACGGCTACTGCGGCAGTATCGTCAGGATCGCTTCGGCAGAAAGATGCCCATCTTCAAAGCCTTCATTTGTTCTATAGCAATGGCCTCGTTTTCGGGATCAATCTTGAGACCAAGAACTAAGCAACCAGCCTGCCCGTGTGTTAGGATCTTTAAAATAAAAGAGGTAAGTAAACAAGTTAAAAGAGTAAAAAAAAAAAAAAGGTAGCAAAGGAGTTCCACAAATAAAGAAAATAAAGGTTTATATCTACCAGTCTTAGGCAGTACGCCTTGAGATTTCTAACTCTTCTGCAGCTTGAGGAACTTTATAGCCTTTCTCATAAATTAGCTTGAAGAAATTGTTTTTTCTTTTCACTACTACGTCTTGTATAGTCTCGCTTGTTAGGATGTTTGTCCAAAACAGCCTTGACTTTGATCTCTTTTACTTTCTCTTCTCTTTCAGGGAGGTTTCAGGTCCAGGTATGTTATCAAAGTCAGTGATGTCACCAAGAGGAAAGTACTCACTGTCGATCTCCATTTCAACTGGTTCATTTCCCACTTTCATCATAGACATTACCTTTTTCATCTTCTTGAGTAAACTTGAGGCTCTTTTTTTATTGTTGTAGGAATCAAAAAAGCTTTGAATTTGTGCAATCAGAAGTTATGAGACAATGCAAGCTTATATTTTTATGTGTGCAAAGATGTTTTGTATTTGTGCAATCTACTTCCGGAAATCGTGTAACAAGTTATTTGATTGAAAATAAAATGAAAGTGAAGAAAAAAGTAGGGTTTCTATCATTTGGGGAATAAGACGATCTTTTTTTTTTTTCATTCAAACAAGATTTTTTATGCAAATATATCACATAACTGCTGAGTTTCCTGTTTTTTTGAATAGTAAGTCCAGCAAAACAAAAAATAGCGAATATGATGGCAAGTTGCTCTTGATAAGGATTTTGTTGTATAAATAGCCTTTCCTTGGCATTATGCCTGAAAAAACCAGACTTAATGGGAATAAGGAGTTGAAGTCATGGGAACCCACTGTGATTGTATTTGGTTTGCTTTACTGCTCAGGAAGTTATTGGTACCACGCTCTTGCATCAAATCGCGGTCTCATTGAAACTTTTGCGTTCTCCTGATTTAGGTACACCAGGGCAATAGCTGTACTTTAGTAGATTATTTTATTAAAGTCATGTCAGTTGACAAACATGTCTGTCCTTATTCGTTCCGATACCTTCTCGTAACTAATTCATTTGTTCTTTACTGCTTAAAAAAAAAGACCAAGCATTTAGTGATTTTAGCTTTTAAAAACAAATCCTTTACTTCAAAAATAATACGTTTTAATATAAAAGTGAGATATTCACTATTCTAATTATACAAAAAAAATCGTTCTGTGTAGATATATTTACATGGAGTTTCTACATTAAAAGGGATGATGTAATCAATGTGATCGAAACAAGGGTGATGATAGGAATCATTCTTGCCGACTTATTACTCGATGAATCTGCAGAGGTACCATTGGATGAAGTCACAGTGCCTCCTACACCTTTACTAGCCGCAAGACCAATACGATTATTTCCTATATCAAACACCATATAAGCTGATCGAAGCACAGAGTCACCCACAAGGTACATGTTGGATCCAATGGTTCCTGATCCACTCAGAGGAGCAATACCAAACATACACACGGAAGCCGTCGTGACATCTGTCGAGTCCATAGGGATGACCAACTGAGAGGCAGGCACACTCAAGGTAACTGGGCTTGAATTTGCTGAACTTGACTGAGACATTTTCAACTCGAACCTGGTTGAACTGCTATATACAGAGCAATCAACAATAAACGTACCAGAGGAGGAGTCCAACGAGTATCCATTCGATCCAGCAAAGGCAGCCACGATCTCGGTGGCTACAGTCATGGGTAAATAGGTTAAAGTGGTACCAGTGTCCAAAATAAAGGTGCCAACCTCCCCTAGGCTGTAAGAGGGATTGGATCCTGTGCTAGAATTCGTCACACCTAATCCTTGTCCATAGACCATCCAATAATAATAGTGGCTGCTGCTGCCACCAAATATGCCCGATGTTTTACTCGTCAGTCCGACCACGGGCAAGTAGGCCAGGTCACCTTCATATTTAGTTGGATCCGTACCACCAAAGATAATTTCTCCAGCCCATCCGGTTTGAGAGATGCTGTTGAGGTAGATGGAGAAAATAGGGTCACTGATGATGTTTTGTGACACGAGATTGAAGACAAATGGATTATAGCCACCGTTTCCCTGAGAATAGGATTCGGTGAGAGAAGGGTAACCGAGGCCAAGGATGCCGTTTGCCTCTACACTGTTGCTGTTTATAGACGTGCTTGATTGGAGAATGTCTGATGTGGCAGTAGCTAAACCGAATTGTTGATTACTGACAGTGGCTCCGCCTATGGTAACAGTGTCTTTCGCATAGGTACCATTGACACTACCAATACCATATTGGATACTGAATGTATCGCTTAGGCTACTGAAGGTAGAAGAGCTCGACGAATCAAATAAGGAAAAAGGACAGGAACTCGTCGGGCATTGAGTAGATGGAACCCAGAGGTCAGCACTTGAAAATAGGATAAATGATAATGAACGTGAATAGATATATGACTATCATTACCTTCCAGTATCCAAAGTAACAGTGAATGTTTGAGCAGGAGTGCCTATATTGACTTGTATCAAATATTGAGAGCCTTGATCATTGTACAATGATGCCGTGTGTGAATCTCTTTTTTTAAAGCTCCTTTTTGATAAAAGTTGATGTCTTTTCTTGGCAAGTTCATATATATTATTCGCATTATGATTTCGTATGATGGGTGCTCGAATGATGTTTGCATCGATCGAAGCAATAGCCATTAAAGCAAAGATAGCGGCACCAATTTGCATATGTGTGTTGTTTACAGAAAAAAATATGTAGTGAAAAAAATAAAAAATAAAAATAAAAAAAAAAAAAAAACCTAAAAAATATAAATTGTCCCTTTTTTCCAAAAGACCAAGCTTTTTGCGGAAAAAAATTAAATCATTGTACCGACGGATAACCCGAAATTCAATCTTTTGAAACGTCATTGTTTCCCTTCATTTGACCGGGAGTTTTCAAACAAGAATAAATAATCAAAGGTTCATTTCTATTTTTAAAACTTTCAAGTAAGTCGTCAGTTACAGTTGTATTTTCTTTAGGCTGTAAATGAAACCTGTTTGCCTCTCAGATCACAAGCACCTTCCTATTTTGAAAAAGCCAAGACAGACAAAAGAAATGCAATTATCCTTTTTGCTTATGCTTTTTAGAAATTAAATATGCATTCTTCTTCTTTGGTCACAAAGATAGCAAATGTTTGGTACAAAAGCAATGATATCTATTTATTTAAATATAGAGTCTATCTAAGGAGAGGGTATACATAATATTTATACAATTTTTTTTTTCTAATGTTTATAATTAAGCCAAATACTAACACTATCAGGGCCTACAAGGCCTCGAACTGTGGCTACCAATAATTCTAGTTCCACAGCAAGCTGTTCAGAGTTCATTATATAAGTGCTATAGTAAGTGTATTCTCGTTCTCCCAAATTTTGCATTTCAAACAATTTCAACTTGCGTGCCATGTTTGTCAACACTCTTCTTGCTTTCGTAGGTCGAATGACGTAAGGTGGCAGTGGCGACTTGTTTGTTAATGCATCTGAGCTCAAATGGAGCGCTGTTAAATAAGATGCAATCTATGACTACTTTTAGTCTGTTTCTTTATGTGTGTGCGCGTCTGTGTTTATATACCATTTGTTTTCTTGCTTTCCAAGTATCTTTGACAACCATCATTCTCCATTCAAATGGAATTCTTTGTACAACAAATTCCATACTAATCACTAAGCTCAATATGTTTTCCAACACTTGCAAAAGTTGAACATATCTATCTTCTGGAAAGACACCACGTAAGGTAGGTTCAAAGCGACTTTGCTCGAGCAGAACACGTTCTCCCTTGATTTGTTGCCGTATACCAAAGGCCACTTTTTGAAACAACTTTCGATCCGCTCGTCTGTGAGCCTTATCTTCTGGCGTATCTCGAACAAGGAGAGTCAAAAAGGTGGAATAGAGAGAGCCTAATTCACTAATCGTTTTTGAAATACGGTGGCGCAATTCGACTCGTCCTGTTTTTGGATAAGGAAATATACTGATAATTAAAGCTGCTAAAACACCTACAAGACATGTTACTGTTCTCTAATTACAAATTATAAGAAACAGTTTATTAAAACTTTTTTTTTTCTTTCTTACCTGATAAGCAATTACAAAAATGGTTTTATGTATATTATAAGGGTCTTTGTCATATGTATATCCAAGAACTATGTTATTCACAAAAAAAAAAAAAAAAATGAGCAAAAATCATGTATTTCTTTTACTTTTTACCAAGTGAGGTTGTAATAAGCGCAAAGAGTCCACCAGCTTTCCAAAATTTCCCATGGATATAAACGAGCAACCAAGGTAAATTTGTAATAAATGACAATACGACTAATCCAGGAACTCTTCCACCGGCTATTTCCCAAATGATAATACCTTGTACAGCGCCAATAAATGTACCTACAGTGCGGGTCATGGTGCTATCACATCCTATTTAGAGAAGAATAGCCAGTAGAAAAATAATGTTACTTTTTACCCAAAGAAATTACTTCCAACAGAGGGACCCATCCAGATCAAAGCTACCACCACAGCCCACTGGGCATTTGTTTGTGCATACCATCGAACAGACTGTTCCAAAAAGGCAGGTAAAGACAGCCCGACCACTACAAGGATCGCACGAAAGGCAAAGGCAGCCTCGGCCGTATAAATATGTCGAAAGAGGGTCTGATACAGTTTATAAAACATCCACTGCAGGCGTGTGGTCGGATAAGCCACATCCGGGTCATGATAATCCATCGGGTCAAACGTGTTTTGTGGCCAAAGCGATTCTTGATGAGACAGACGTCGACGATATTCACTCGACGTGCGCACACAGCCGCGATAAGGTGTATCTAGTTTATAAAGTGAATCGTCCACCTTTTGACTTTCGAGATCGATATTGCTCTGTCGATGCGTGACCGCACTGACAGCAATCTCGCTTGCTCGTCTGGTGAGATCTTTTTGGATCGACAGTGGATTCGTCACGTCTTCGATGGCTGCTGGTGTCTCGAGTTCAAATGATTCCTCGGTAGGATGATTTTGGAATAGCCACTTATGAAAGGACATGTGTGGCCACCACCACTTTTTTCGACTTCGTGCTTGATCGAGTTCATACACAAGAGATGTCAAGGTATAAAGTAATTTTGCAAATGTATGCAGGTTGAATTGAAATGTCAGTAATAAAAGCAAGATCCGGCGTGGGACACCCGACGCAGTGTAAAGTCGATTGAGGCCCACAAGCCGGTGTCGATGAAAGTGTTGAATGGCTTCGTAGAGTGGAACAGAGGGATCATGTTGAGAATCATATTCAAATGCTTTGTATTCTTCTCTTTCCTGCTTCTTGCCTACTTTCCAGAGATAGTAATATTTATAAAGCAAAGGCCTCTCCTGGTAACGAGGATCAATAGATTGCATCCGTCTTAATCTTTGGATCGATTCTTTTACAGCAACAGAGCATGCAAGTGTCAGATGAAGATAAGTGGGTCGTACGATGTGGATAACATCATCATAGTCATCTTTCCAGTACGTCATCACCTTAATCGAGTCTTCCCATTGCAATTTGCGCTGTTTCATCTCTTGAACCGGATCCACTGTGGACTCACTGCTGCTCCTTTCCTCTTCTTCAATAAATTCTTCCACAATGCATGTCATCTCTTCTTCATCGTCCGTGCCACCATAATAACTACGCGGTCTCTCGATACGCTCGCCCAAGTTGATTTCATCTTCATCCTGTTTTTCCATCATCTTTTCTTCTGCACATCTCATATTCTCTTCCATTGCGCGCGTGATACCTAGTCCCTTTAGGGGTACATGCAATTGTTTAACAAGAGATGTGAGTTCGTTAACATCTGTGGGAGATATCACATTATATGAAGGCTCTCTTTGAACCATCCGCTTTTTTTCAATCAAGTTTGTCACGAGCGTATCCAGTTGTTTATGTATCAAAGCCACTGAATCCACTTTGCCCTCGATTTGCAAGAAACGGTTGACCTGATGTTGCGTGATACGATCGAATTCTTCAAGCACCTTGATCAATTGTTCTACATAGATGCACGTACTGTTCTCTGGAAAGATAAACAAAAACACAAAAAAGACAAGTGCGAATCCGATAAGAGTAGATGAAAGTGCTCGTAACTAGATAGGAAAAAGTTGTGAGAGAGATGCAGATGGGTTGTGTAACGCAATTACTTACTGTAGGCAATGCAGTAAATTGAGTATTTGAAACAGCCGTTGTTAAACTGAGGACCATGATGGTCGCTGCCAACATACCACCCACATTCGCCTTTTCTACCTTGATACGAACGATACTTATCAAAAAAGAACCCATTATCAAAAAGAAGATCAAAATCACACACACCCTGGGTTGAGCCAAGGTCGCATCCTCTCCACTTCTTACCAGACTAGACAAGTATGTGCCGAGGATAGACCAAGCGGCGGACAGACAACACATGATACTGCCAATCAAGACATCTTCTGCTAGAAACCCATAGGATTTTGAAGGGTGTACAAACTCAACCGCGACAGAGGCCAAGATGCCACTGGTTCCTGTGTACTGACGAATGGGATTTACAAAGTAAAGCCCCAGAGCAATCGTCAGTGCTAAATTGGCCTTCAATATCTTGAGACAAATAGGCCAAGTTAACGATTGCCAAAGACCCAATAACCTTTGTTGAATGGTTTCTAAAGGTAATGGGTTGCCTGCTGTTGTAGATAATCGAAATCTTGTGAAATACGCTCCTTGTTCATTTCTCAATTTTTCTTTTTTCTTTTTCATATTTGTGTACTATTAGAAAAAAAAAAATAAAAGAAAAAGAAGGATAAAGGATTAGGAAAAACAAGTTTTTATGCACAAGATTTTGTCGGCTTTTTTATTTTATTTTTCTATCTTTTTTCCGTTTGAAAAAAATAAGAAAGTTAAGGCTTTCCATGATCTTTCACTGCATCTGCGTTACTCTGACTTGAGGAAGACATTGGAATGATATCCTTGTTGCTTTGTGAAGGTTTGTTGTACACTGTCTTTGATAATGAATAAACAATACCTGCAATAAAACCTAAACAAAAAAAAATAAAATAAACTCAGTCTCTAAAAAACCAGGGGCGATTTCTCGAGTCTTACCGACAATAATGGCAGTAATGTTTCCAAATGTAGCAGGATCACCAAAGAATAAAATACCTGAAGCAGCAATAGGCAATTTATTCAAAGCACCTACCATAGAATAAGTAGTGGATGATGTCGTACGTACGCACCAGGCAGAAGCATAAGACATGGCAAAAGCAGAGGCACCAGAGAATATCATGGCCATAACCACTTGCTGACGAACATCACTAGGACTAATAATATCATGAGCTCTTTCTCTTCCTTTTTCTCTCATTCACTTACAAGTTATTAGACAAGTTTTCAGCAGACCAATCTTCAAAAATAAAACTAGGAATGATCAAGAGTGGAATAGAAATGATATTGTTGTAAAATACTGTATCAAAATCCTTAAAGTTTGTCAACTTGATTCTCTTTCTCATGTAGAGAACAAAAGCTGCTGATGAGATACAGTTGGTTGCCATCCAAAAATATCCTGCGATGGTTGTATCTAATTGTACGATCTCTGTTAAAGTATCATTGATATCTGCCCATCCTGCAATCACTGAAGAAAAGACCTGAGCCAAAAGCATTAATACACATATACAGCCTCATTTATCTATTCCTTTTTTTTTTACCATCAAACCAAAAGAGACCAACATCAAACGAGTCACATTTCCACCAAACCAAAGCACTTCACCATAAGCGATAAGAATGATGGTTAAGTTTTTAAAAATTGTATAAATAGGGATACGAAGGAACTGAAGGGCTTTTGAGCCTGTATAGATCATACCAACAAGTGAACCAGCAACAGGTAACCATTTACGTGCTTCGTCATTATCAAAATCACGAAATTTGATCAAATTCAAAAACTTGAATATAACCAACAAAAAGACCGTAACTAAGTTCTGGATAACAATACAGGTTTAGTAAATCAGTTTATCCAACTAGCATTCTTCTTATACCTGAATTGTTAATAGTAAAAAGTTCATATTGAAGTCATATCCACTCAAAACATATTTGTTCGTCACAGTCATCAATATAGAAGCAAAACAATAACTTGCAATGGGTAAAATCGCTCTTGCAGCTGGTGAAAGATGAACACCAGATGGTG
Organism: Rhizopus arrhizus; assembly: GCA_024220505.1. NCBI lineage: Eukaryota > Fungi > Mucoromycota > Mucoromycetes > Mucorales > Rhizopodaceae > Rhizopus > Rhizopus arrhizus. Next base: position 2,046,346 of record JAKZZE010000005.1, on the reverse strand, counting down.
CTACCAATGTTGATTGTTTATTTATTTCTTCTTCTTCTTGGTCAATAACGACTTTATATTCTTTCTTATTATTTTCCATGTCTAATTAAAAAGGAGGGGGACTAATAATAAATATGTAATAAAAGTAAAAAAAAAAAAAAAAGAAAAAGAAAAAAGTTTTTATCTGAGTTTTGTTTTCATAGTGATCTACTTGGTACGAAGTCGATCCATTTCCCCGTAAATATAAAAAGAATTTAGTGTAACAAAGATTGTTGTATCAACTAAGTGATCTCTTTGGTGTAAAGCATATTCATACATTTGCATAATTACATGCCTTGTTATATTTTCAGTAATTTAGCAAAGAGGATCACCTTAAAGGGAAAAAAAAAACTTATTTGACCTGAAAAGTTTTAAAAGCCCATCATAAAGCCAAGAAAATATCCTATTTTAGTAAAGTCTACACTGAGATTATTATCAATTTATAAAGCATTTAAATCAGCTGCTTTTCCCAGCCAAAATGTACCAAAGAACCTAATTATACACTTGAAACATCTTAAGAGTATTTATAAAAAGAAGCCATTAAAATTGAAAAGGGCCAAGCAAAGTCATTTACCAAATTCAAAGTTACTAAAAGAAGAAGAGATTTCAAAGAGACCAAAAACAAAGCTATTTAGTTGAAACGTAGTAAAAGGTTGGGTACTAAAAAATAAGAGGCAAGATGCAGATATCAGAAGGTAAGAAGAAAGAGCAAAAAAGTATCCTTGTCTGAACAAGTCTCTAAACTGTATAAAATAACTTGTGCTTGAGTACATGTAAAATAAAACCCCTAATTCTATCACAGTGCACCATGGCCTCCATCATGTTCATTCTGTCTGTTTTTTTTTGTTTTTGTTTTTTTTAATCTCAGACTACCGTGTCTTCTATCTTATCTTTAAGTAGCTTGTAATCACTATGATCACAATCAGTAGGGAACAAACGCTCTGTATATTCTATCACGAGCTATACAATAAGAACAAAGCTAACAAACTACTCAAGTCGATCGAAGCTATAAGAGTCAAGATTTGCTATAAAGACGACCCCTCAAATCAATTTTGTACTTAATCAGAAGTTCAGAAGCTCATCAGCTTGAACATCATCAATATCCTGCTATACTACGAAGCTAGTAAATAGAAATGAGTCGTTGGATAAACAAAAGCTTTAGCTTTTTTGTTTTTGAAATTATTTAGATCTTTGAACGAGACTCTTTCTACAATCAAAGCCATTCATTTTGTCTGCATTCTTTAATAGTTTGTCGGTGTCTTATACACGAGTTGGGCTGGTGTGTTCTTTATTGTCTATAATTAGCTTTGTTACATTTGAGTTACTTCTATTGTTACAGACTATTGGAAACGGCTTTATTCTGATAACATTTTCTTTTTGTAAAACTTAATCCAAGAACATCTTCAAGCTCTCACAGTCAAGCCAGCATAATCAATAACCACAATGCACACTTTTTTCGGCTGTAGATAAATGTGTAAGCATAGCTAAAAAATCGACTGATACTTAGTTATATTCATCAAGAATAGAACATCCCCTCTTTTTATCCTGCATATCTCCATTTGCATCTATTTGTGACAAAAGACCTTTTCTTTTTTTTTGTCTCGTGACATCAGTTTTTCACCTGTATTACAAGAAGCACCAGCAAAGACCTTATTCACCAGCGATCTCTCCCTCAAACCCTTGCACATTTGATTCAGCAACTGTATGCACGATTCATTTTTTTTTTCTTATATTTTCTCACATAACCTATGTGAATGGTCGAAAGAACTATGAAGCTAGCAAGTAATTTATTATGACTCTTCTATTTGATATTTAGACAAGTTTAAATAAATTATTCGTTTTATTTTGAATAGTTCTTATGATTTGTTTTAGACATTTGCCACACACCCCATTGACTTGATAATGAGACAGTATGCTAGCTGAGATCGTACTGTGCGCTGACATACAGAATTAGAAAGCATCGTAAGAACCCAAGTAAGATTAGCTCTAATAAATAAAGCGAATTCATAATATGAAAATCTTGATAGTCATGTATATCCAATAGTGTCAGTAGGGCTTTGTATAAGTAGACTTATATGCCGTTCTCATGAGAAGTGTGATGCTTTAGGGATCACTTGACCTTACGGTTTGTATTGAGAATCATCAAAATATATTATTACAGTGGCATAGTTGGCTTGATTTCATCCGTAGTCAGGATAAACAATGCGCTATTCACACTTATGTTAAGATGCAATCTAAAGCAAAAAAAAAAAAAAAAAAAAAAAAAAAAAAAAAAAAAAGTACATTATGATTTTACTTAATAAAAGATGTCTAGTCGTCATCTCGTCTCCAATCAGGATCTTGGACAAAGCTATATTCAGAACCATCAGCCCAATAAGCTTTGACATAGAAATCTTGTGTAGAGCCATGAAATTCCATCCAACCACCTGCGGGTACTGTCATGGCATAGGTGTCATAATCCCAATGAGGACCTGTATCTCCGTGTCTTTGAACTACGAACCAAGCAATGTCGTCGCTCTTTTTGCTTTTAACGCAATCTGTATTTTGAAAATTACAGCAAGCACTGTCCCCTGATTTTAAATTATTCACAGTAAATCGCCTATAGTATATCATTAGTAGTGTTGTTATGAAAGCAATCGTAAATAACTATTTACTTGAAATAAAAGCCGGCATTAAAAGGCTTTTGTATAATATAAAAACTAGAATCAGCATAATTATAAAAGCAAAAGCCAAGTACAGTCTGCATAAAAGCAATGAATATTAAGAAATAAATTTGCATATTTGATATTATTTATAATAGAATCCATATGTTCTTTATATATACTTTGCACTCTTTCAATTTCATAGTTTATTGAATACAACAAAGAAACAAAATGATTTGATTGGCTGATTTGTATTGGCGTAACATTTTCTAAATCATCTTGCATTTAAGAATTCGTAAAATGTGTATATGTGTGTTGTGTATATATAATTTAAATATGAAAAAAAAAAATGCATTAAAAATTAAGAAAAGTTAAAACCGCCTTGTGTATTATCTTGGAAACTAAAGCTTTGAGGTACATTTTCTTCAACAATTTGATCTTCACCTTCTTCACTGAAATATTTATCAATTAAAGTATATGCCTTCTTGTAAATTTCTACGTTTTCATGTCGTTGTAATTGATGGATGATTTCCATTGCACCACATTCTTCTACAAATACTGCATAACGGTTAAGGCCTTCAGGGTCATTAGGACGTTCAAGTTCACCAATCTTTAGAATGTTTTCTAAACCGTCCAAAGCGACTTGAACCATCTTGTTATCTGTAGTCATCAACATCTCTGATAAAGGCTTAATCACACCTTGAGATACCAAGTATTGGATTTGAGAAGGTTTGTTGACGCCTCCTGATGTTGCATTCACAATAGCCCAACAGGCTTCCTTTCTGGTCTTGAAATCGGCTGTAGCCAAGATTTGGATGAGGGAAGGAATAATACCAGCCTCAATCACAGCATCAATTTGAGCTACATTACCAGCTGTGATATTAGAGATGGTCCAGCAAGCTTCCTTTCGAACAGCTTCCTTATGGCTTGACAGGAGAGATAAGAGAGCAGGCAAGACGCCGCAGTTAATGATCACTTGGGTTTGCAAGTCGGTACCTGTGACAATGTTACCCACAGAACGAAGAGCAGGTGTTTGAACAGAAGTAGAGGGATGCATCAAAAGTTCAACCAAACGGCGGCACACACCAGATTCAATCACGGTCTGAATGCGATCATTTTGTCCATCAGATAAATAAGAAAGGGCCCAACAGGCATCAATTAAGACTTCTTCGTCAGTGGAATAGATCAACTTGGCAAGTACAGGAAGACAAGGAACAACCATGTTCCAGTTGGGTTGAGGGTTCTTTCCACGACACAGGTTGGAAAGCGTCCAAGTGGCATTACGAAGCATGGACAACTTATTGTTATCGTTCAAAATGGCTAAAAGAGGTGGAAGAACGCCTTGTTCTAATACAAAATCTCGACAGGCAGCACTATCACCAGCAATATTACCTAATGCCCAAACAGCCTAATGGAGTATTAATATGTGAAAAACATGTATTTTTCTTTGTACATTACTTGTTCTTTCACATCGGGAACTGTGCTTGAAAGCAACTCAATGAATATAGGTACAGCACCTGCTTGAATAACAACTTGAGTTTGATCAGATGTACCTGAAGCAATATTAGTCAAAGCCCAAGCAGCTTCAAACTATTTCACAGTTGAGTTAAAAAAAAACTAAATCATATAATACACCACTTTACCTGTAATAAACTGTGAGGAGATCGTAAGAACTCAACAAATTTAGGTACAACACCTGTAGAGATAACATCACGAATAGGTGGATTACGCTCCTTGGAAAGTAATTTTCTAAACTTGGTAGTAGCATCATATTGTCTTTCGACATCGTTAGAATTGACAGCTTCAATCAAGATCAACAAGTTGGAGTGAAGCTTCAAAAGTGTGAATATCATAAATTATAGTTCATAATAACAAGACTTACGTTGACTTCATCCTCTACTTCTACTTCGTCTTCACTGTCAGTCATAGACGCGGGTATATTCATATTACGACGCTTTGTTAAGTTTTCTTCACGTTTTTGTTTTCTAATTTCGACAGAATGTTGCTGTCTTCTGTTTCTTACAGAATCGGCACCAAATGCATCCTTGTTCTTGAAATTGTTCTTTCGAAGGTCAGCAGCAGCTTTATCCATGACGAATACGTTTAAAAAGAAAAATATGGAAAAAGGAAAAAGAAAAAAGTTTTGATAAATTTTAATAACAGCACAATCAAGTCACATTTGGTTTTTTATTTTTGACAAAGTACAAGCAAAGATAAATTTTTATTGCAAGAATTGAGCCCGCAGTATCTTCAATACACTCCAATTGTTCGAATCAAATCAAAAGGAGTGTGAAGGAATTAAAATGATAAAGAATAACAGGATTTCTCAAATTATTTACGATTGGAACTTATGTTTGGCTAACTGAGATTTTCACTATTCAGGTTTTTATCTAGAGAATAAGCAAAAAGGATGGGACTCTGTGTCTTTGTGCTTACTAAGTCATAGCATACGGACAAGCAGCCTTTGATTTGCTTATAATCTCATATAAATATGGATGCACTTGCATCGACTTCAAGCCTGACTGGGAACGCTATCCCTAGTCCTGGTTGTCAACATTTTTCTATAGGTTGAAGGTCTAGTAGTATGGCAGTAGTCCACCTGAGATTGCCACATAAGTTACTATCTCTATAAAATAAGCACGGGTGACTTCAATGGCTTTAGCTTATATGATTTGAAAAAAAGGTACTTCTTGCTTGAATCGTATCTTATGAACTTCTACTTTTCTTGGAATGCATCTACTTCTAATAGATGGTTTCAAGTAACATTAAACTTCTCTAGTTGATACTGTCATCATTCATAGTCCTACTTGCTTTATTTATTTTTTGTAACAGTAAAATTCAGTGTATATACTGTACCGAATCTCTTGAACTCTCTTGTCCTTCTCATACACTTGTCACGAATTGGTTCTGAAGAGTGTAATTTGAATATTTCATCAATCTTTACTAAATTGTTTTGATGTGGAGTTGATAATTTTATACATGCTCCAATGAGGCACTGACTAACTTCAATGGAAAAAGCCTTGCTATTTCTTGCATTGTTAATATTTCTTGTATCTGTTCTAAAGATATCTCATATTATTAATATATCTCGCAAAAGAACACTATTATTTGTCATCCTCTTCACATCCATAAGCTGGCATATTGAATACCAGAAATTTTATTTAAAGACGCAAGATGAGATTTGTTCCTATTGATTTAAACGAACTAGTATGCAGTAATTGACAAATATTTGGGCTCTAATGGTTATGTTTCTTACATCCATTGAAGCAGCTACTGTTCTTTGCTTCAGATTGCAATGATATTGGGTGCGAGCATATCAAACCAGAGGAAACTTTCTGGTAAAGGTTTTGTAATTTCCATCGTGGTTGGCTGTAAAAACTTTGGTTTTATGATAGTCTCTTGAAGCATATGCCATTTCTCATGGGGTGGTACGATTTTAAGTGTCTATCATTCTGCTTGTTACTGGGATAGTTATCATATGCCGTGTCAACTGCTTTATTGTTTTGTAGTACCCAACTGATTTCAACACCTATTATGTACTAAATACACACGTTAATGATTTTTGCTTTTTGTCTTACATGAAAGATTTTCAAATACATACCATCAGAGTGAGAGGGATCGATTAGCGGGTTGGACATGTTACCATCCCTACCCGTTCTTCTTACCTGATCATCCGTTTGATTCAGTTCTTCACGTGCACATCTCATCATTTCTTCCGTTAAAGCACCTCCATGCTGGTCATGATCCTCCAAACCTTCATCCGAACTAGAGTCGGGCATACGCCTTATATCAAAGAGATTTTCAGGAGAGATATATATGGCTCGTCTTCATCTGTATAATATGGGTTGTAAGAGTGAAATTCATTATTTTCTGTTGAATCTGGTATTTCAACAACGTTACCGCGGGCTTCCTAGTTCATTCTTTGATTTTCTTCCAGAATTTAACACTCGTTTTCATCTAATGAACAATGAATATAGACCAATGAATATGATTGAGTATGATTCTTTATCAGAAAACTATACTTTTCATTTACCAAGGTCTTCCCCAGTAAGGGTATTTTCGTGAAGCTCAGGGCCATTCGAAAAACCTTGATTCATTGATAAGTTTACGTAAAAGTATCCTTCTTTTACACCCTCTCCTAGTTGAATAGGTGCTACTTCAGGATGGATCATTTCCCTTAATCTTTCTGATACGAGGGAAATTCCTGGTTTAACTGTCATGGCAATTGCTTGAATATGAAACTTTTCTTCAACAACTCTTCCTAAAAATGCCCTGACAGTAGGTTGCTGTTTCATTGCACCGGTAGCGAGTAAAATTAAAGAAGACTTTTTCTCATTTGTTCTACTAATATTCCATTCATTATCATAACCATGGATCATTTCTTGAGCCAAAACCAAACTGGCAATCGCTTTTATACTGTAGTTACTAGAAAAAAAATTAGCTGCGAGTTTTTTTCCAATCAATAGAATAAAGTCGTAAAACAAGAACTTGCTTGTAGTTATTCTTTGAAATATTACATTTACACGTAAATGTTTATATTTATAAAAGTGATAATGATGATCAACTTACGCCATGTAGGGTTCATAGAGTAAGAAATATATCTTCCCGTTAGCATGATCAAGCTCCATTGGGTGGTGGGAAAAAAATACTAGCAAAAGTGGAAGTAATAACAGATTATATTGTTTGTAGTATTCTTAGTCTAGTTTTGGAATTAATATGGAACATATATCCAGTTTGGCTGCAGTTCATTAGTTTATATTCTCAAAATGATTCCTAAACATAAAAAGCATGATTAATCAGCTATAAACTAAGCTCATGCTCTGTTTCTTTTTCTTCTCAAAGCTGCCTAATTAATTAGCATACAGCGAATGTTTGGTCTTGTGTGTAAAATTACAGGTATCCTTGGTTTATTTTTTGATCTAGATGTGCAACATCGTGTCAACTCGCTTTGAACATTTTTTTGTAATCTGCAATACAAAATGTCTACTAGTTATTGAAAGCATGTTTCTTGTACTTTTCTAGAGTATTCTATCCCAGTATGTTTTAGACATTTTGTCCTCTATATAACAAAATTCTTGACAACACAGTTTGACACCGATTAAACAACCATAATTCAATGATGTATGCAGTCTTTCAAACATGAAGCTACGAAAATCATATTTATTTTCAACCAGGTTCTCTTGGATTGATGTTAAATTTTGACTGTGTGAAACTGTCATGTCAGTGGATTTATGAGCAAAAACTTTTTTTTTTTAATTTTTTTTCATATTTTAGTATATCATCATACAATAGAAGTCTTCAAACTTAAAATCGACAACCGTACTGTAGGATCATTTTTAATTAAAAGCGCATGTTAATGATATAAAAAGCCAAAATGCAAAGTAAGATAATACTTTTTGCTAATTGTTTCTTTATTAGGCGCTTTTAGTTACAAGTTACAGAATCAATGGATACATTTAGTCAACGAAAACAGGTTTATAAGAAAGATAACTTAGTATGGCAACAGTACAAAAAATTTGTACTATGATTGTTCAACTTAAATTTGTACGGCCCATTGTTAGAATAACAGTGGACTTCACGGTTTTTATTTTTCTTCAACTTTTCAATTATATTATGTCCAGCTTTGTTTTTGCAATTTTGTTACTGGCAGAATTGCTTAATCCCAAATTAACCCAAGTTTTATGCACATGTATTAACGTAAACTTTTTTCTATCCTGACACAGATGCCATAAACATTTACGAGCTTTGTTTTCTTGTTACCACTACAATGCATGAATTTAGTTCTTTTTGGTACTATAATGATTTTTATATTATGCACGGTTTTGTGCGATGGCCCTTGCGTTGCTAACTCGTCAATTAGTAAAACTCCAAATCTTTCATGAGACAACATTTTTTTTCTTCTCTCTCTCCCTCCCTCTCTCTCTATAAAGCAATCAAACATCAAGCCCTTTAGCTAATTATTTGATCCTTATTAAATCAAGAGCTCCATAAATAAAAATATCTTATTTTAATCGACCCTTCTTATTTTTGTGGTATATTTACGCTTTCTGCTGATAAAAACGACTATAAAAAACGTTGACTCTTTCTAATATATACCTCATTGAATGTGTAAGCACAAAGTAAAAAAAGATCAGGTATACTTCTTTATAAAGGAATTTACTTTAAAAAATGAAAGAAGATGATGCTATGTCTTTTATTGTGGAAATGAGGGATAAGTAAAGAAAAAAAAAAGATTGTATAGAGAATGATATCATATTTGGTTCAGATACAGAAATAATTAAGGACAGTTTGTCTTGGAAAACAGATACAAGCAGACACCTTTATAACTCTTCTTATTCTAAAATAAAATTAAATCAACAAGAACGATTCAATAGAGACGAAAGATTTAATATGAACATGAATTAATCAGTTAATAATTCTATGAAAGAGAACTATGCCAAAACAGCCGTATACTTGGCAAAAAAGATTGCTTTATCTTTTGATGCAGATGTATAAAAAAAAAGGAAAATAGTTTACCAAACAATTTGCATGACAAATATTACCACAAGATAAGTAACATTTATTAGATCATTATTCAATAATGAACTTTTGATTTTGTCTTGGAACTCATTCTTTTACTTTGTTTCGCACCATTGAATAGCTTATTGGACTGATATTCTTGTTCCAAAACAAGAGAAGTCATGGGTGATACATAAAATCTACTCGGTCTATTCAAACCTCATGCCATAGTCTTTTTGTATTTTTTGGATAGATCACCATTTTCGTCAATATGCTGCCCAGCCTTGGTGTGGTGCTGCCCAAGGTTCATTTATTTGGCATCATGACTTAATATTGAAGTGTCATGTTTATGCTCCGAATCTTTTGAAGGATATGCGGACGAGCCACTACAGCATGGTATGATTTATCATGGAATTCGAATTAGTCATAAATAAAAGAACAGTGATTCAACAGGTTGTTGGAAGTTTGCTAAAATTACAATAATCAAATCTTCTCTATGGGCACCGCTGTATAGAGCATAGTTCAAGAATTTCAAACAAAAAGAGGAAAGTATCAAGCATTATTACAAAAAAGGCATGCAAAAGCAGTAATAATCTCCGAGCTACTTGTCAAATTCGGTAAATGTTGGATTATGCAACTATCAACAACACATAACCCCTACTTTGCATGATTTTATACAACAAAATTAAGAGAGTGATATAATAAAGAAATGAGCTTTGTGCCTAGGAATATATAGTCAAAAATGATACCATTGGCAGATCGCTGAGTTTTATTGCATGGGTTAGTAAAGAGATGACCTTATTTCTTTAGCTTAGTGCAAATTACAATACGTCCATAATATCCATAAGGAGATAAAAAATAAGGTCACAGGCAACATATCATCTTAACAAGGGGACATTCGTAATCTAAAAGCGGAGCATGGTTGCAATTAAGCATAAAAAACCCCATCCTCTATTCCTTTCATTTCCTCTGGCCATTGATAGAAGGATTGTGAAAAAGTGAAACAGAGAATGAAAAGTATAAAATGCACTGCTTTTTCCTTTCATTTTGCACCTCACTTTTTTTACAACATGACAGAAACACTTGCCATCAATGAACAATCGATCAATTCAGCTGCTCCCATTCGTAAAAAAAGATTTGCATGTAGGTATCCCAATTGCACCATGCAATTCGATCGTGCAGAGCACTTGACACGGCATGAAAGGAAACACACCGGAGAAGTAAGCAAAAAGAGGAAGGGTAGCACGTTGTTAACAGTAATGTGTCATTTAGAAACCATTCGAGTGTAGAGAGCCAACATGCCACAAGAGGTTTAGTCGCCATGACAACATGATGCAGCACACCAAAACCCACATTGGCAATAAAAAGAACAAGACAAGAGAGCGTAAGAGAAAACAAAAGAGACCAATCCGCGAGCCATCCCTTACAAGTGAAATCGATCCTACGATGCCACCTGTAGTGGATGGTTTTCGGGTAAGAAGGGTGCTTTCCATTCAGGAGTTATGCCACCCTTCTAATGAAGAAATTATGGTCTCTGCTGCTCGTTGTATCTCTCGTAGTGACCTCCAAGCGATCGGCGTCTTGGTCTTCATGTCTCGTGAGGTATAATCTTACGTTACTCTTCCCCTCTTGATCTCAACTTTGCCTCTCGTGTTTTAATATATTTTTTTTATCAATAAATTTTTTTTGAGAGGATTTTTTTTAAAAAAAATGCGAAATGTTTTTATTTTATCACCAAGTATTATGGTGAAACATATAGATTAATTTTGTTGAACTTTCTCTGGCTAGTAATAAAATGAGTTAATTCATAAGCAATTAATGTAAAATTTTGAATTGGAAAATAAAGTAGCTTTTAATAATCCGTACTTTCCATCCTTGGTTTTCAATCTGGTCTGCGCAGTAAAATTAACAAGCATGATGCGCTTACTTGGACTTGCTTTTTATGCAGTCTCTACCAAAATTACATAAAACGATAATTGTCCATTTATTCCCTTCTCATGCTTGTATCAATTTTTATTGATAACGACAAGAAAAGGGGTCATTTTGGCTTAACTGTATTCTCTCTGGACATGATTACGACTCTTTTTACTTTTAGCTCATGAAAAAAAGGATATTGATTGATGGTTCAATCTTGCCATTGCATACAGAAAAAAGGATGAGAAATGAAACTAAAATTTCTTTGCGTGGTCAGTGCTGCAGAATAAAGTGACAAACTCGGAAATCTACTTGTTTGAAAAAACTATGAATCATAAAAAAAAGCGAACAAGTTGTTGATATCTCTTATTAATCAAGAATTAATGGATACTGATAATACGGAAAGTTTGATTTATACAAATCGTGCTATGATTCATTCATATATTTACAGAATTGATTTTTAGATGGCTTCCCAAAGACATTAAATCAAGCAAGAGAATTAGATGCACCATTGAAAAATTGATACAACTACTGAGTTTGGTGATTGATTTACAAGTATTAGAAAATGTTATCTTGCAAAGAGTCATAAGTAAAGAGTAAAGTTAAAAGTTAATCTTTAATTGTTCTTTTTTTTTGGAATCTTTTGCGCTTTGTTAACTTTTTTTGCCTAAAGTCACAAATTTTGATAAACGAAAATGAGGTTGAATATTTACTATTATTCAATTTCGTACATGTAGATGTGTTTTTACGGTTGTTAGCGATGTTTGATTCAAGCAATTTGCTCTCTATTTTAAAAAAGTTCAAAATGCGATGATCTTTAAAGTTAATGATTTTAATTGTCTAAAAAACCCTTCTGAATTACTTCTAAATCTGTCCGAAAGAAAATAAAAAAGTCTAATTTTGAATGTTTTTTGTCCTAAAAAAACTCTTATGTCTGAGATTAAAGTAATATACTGTATTATTGGATGCTGAGATTTAGAATTAAGATATGACAATGCCCTTTTTGAAATGCAATTCACGCAGTAGCAGCAGCAAAAAAAAAAGTACTTTTTTTAAGACATGCTTGAATTTCAAAAGCAAATCTTGACAGAGATTGTCTCAGAGGATGGCTTACTCATCATGTCGCCCGGTTTGGGCTTGTTTGAAGTGATTTGTAACTTAATGCAACTCTATACAGGAGGAAACCATCTTGTGTTAGTGATCAACATGTCACAAGAACAGGAAGTTCTAGTTCAAAGACACCTCGTTGAAAAAGGTGTCCCTTATGAACATACTCTTAAGCCTATTGAGTATAGCACAAGTGCAGAGCAAAGGTCATTATTCGCGTTTGACTATTGCTATATATGTATACTTAATACTCATTTACTGTAGGAGTCTTATGTATCGACAAAGTGGTTTATTTTCAATTACTTCTAGAATTTTAGCTGTAGACATGTTATTAAAAAGAATTCCCACTTCTTTAATTAGCGGTATCCTGGTCCTCAACGCTCACACGTAAAGAAAAATACAATAACGTGAAGCACATTAACTCATGTTTGAAAACAGAGTAAAACCCGATTCGATGATTCAACTTATTTTACGCATCTATAGAGAAGAGAACGAAGAAGGATTCATCAAGGCCTTTTCAGATCGACCCGAATCCTTTGTGTCTGGATTTGCGCCTCTTCAAAACACCATGAAGGCTCTCTTTTTACGTAGGGTCCATCTCTGGCCACGATTTCAGCTGGTCGTTTCTGAAAATCTGACTACAGCCGTGAATGGAGATGTGATTGAGCTTCGTCAACCGATGACTGAATCAATGGATCTTATTCAACAATCCCTTGTCGAGTGTATGGAGGCTACATTAAGTGAGTTGCGTCGTATGAATCCTCAGCTGGACGTGGGCGAGTTTGAACATGCCTTTTTTAAATCATTTGATGTCATTGTCCGAAGACAGCTGGATCCTGTTTGGCATCGTCTGTCGCCGACTTCGAAGCAATTGGTGGATGACCTCAAGACATTGAGGCAGCTCTTGGGATATTTGACAGCCTATGATTGTGTAACATTTTATAGTTTTATGGAAACGATTATTGCTGCCAATGCACCAAGTGATGCAAGACAGACAAGGCATTCTCAATGGTTGTTTCTTGATGCAGGTAATCGAGCTGTTTCTGTAAGTTTATTATATACAAGCAAAGAAAGAAAGAGAGCAAGTACTTAGATCCCTTTTTTTAGGAAGCAAGAAAACGCGTTTATCTTAAAAAAGGCGATCCTGAATACGATGAAATCGATGCCACAATCACTGATCCCAGTTTACCTTCCCACATCAAATTGGTCTTGGAAGAGCAACCTAAATGGCAACTGCTTAATTCTATATTGGAAGAGATAGAGCATGAGTCTGTAGGGCTAAATGGAGGTGAAGGAGCTGCGATCTTGATCATGGTATCTGAAAGACGAAGTTGCCATCATTTACAAGACTATATTACACAACAACCCACACTACTTAAGCAATTAGCCGTTCGGTTCTTCCGATGGCGATCCACAATTCATCAAATACAACAACAACAACAGCAGCAGCAGCAAAGCAGTCGTGCACCAGTAAATAATGTAACTGTTCGAAGAGCACCGCCTAATAAACGAAGAAGAGTGAGAGGTGGAGCCGTAGTAGGATCTGGACCGGGAAGAGAAAGCGGCACTTTAGCAGATACATTTGGTGATGATGTGATTCAAGTATCTTCTACGTAAAAAGCAAAATACATATATATATGCTTTTCTTGCTTACTCAGGCATTTTATACATAGTTTGGATGGACAAGAGGATGAGGAGGGAGAAGAAGAAGAGGAAGAAGAAGTGAGTATGGTGGAATTTCAAATGGAGAACAATGATGAAATATTGCCAACCTTTGAGGAAATACCAAAGCATTCCACTTTGACAATTCAATGCTATGAAGATGATTTGCATGAACAAATACTAGAAGATACCCAACCTAGGTTTATTATTATGTATGATCCTAGTCCAGCTTTTGTTCGACAAGTAGAGGTTTATCGAGCTAAGCATCCTACAGTACAAATCCGCGTTTATTTTATGCTTTACGAAAATTCTGTAGAAGAACAAAATTATTTGAGTTTAATCAAGAAAGAAAAGGAATCCTTTGAAAAATTGATTCACGAAAAATCGGTAAAATTTTACTTTTGCTTTATAACGCATTTACTAAACCCTTTATAAAGGTTATGGCCATTCCATTACCAGAAAAACGAAAGGAAAGAGAGTTTGAAGTGATACGCCCAAGTACTCGAGTAGCAGGTGGACAAACCAAAGTATCAACTGGGCCTCCCGTGATTACAGTGGATATGCGTGAATTTAGAAATGTGCTACCTCCTATACTGTATGCACGAGGAATTAAGATAGAGCCTTGTACACTACAAGTCGGTGATTACATCTTGAGTCCCGAGATGTGTGTGGAACGAAAATCAATTTCAGATCTTATTCAATCGCTTAATTCGGGTAGGCTGTAAAGTAGGAAGTTGTGTAAAAAAGCGAGCTTTATTATTAACGATACATTTAGATATACTCAATGTGAGAGTATGTCATTATATTATAAAATACCTATTTTATTGATTGAATTTGACCAAAGCAAATCATTTACATTACAAGTAAAAAAGAGCAAGATGAATGCGTTACTTTATTCACTGTACAACATAGGGGGTATCTGATTTACGTGATAATATTCGATTACAAGACATCACTTCTAAGCTTGTTGTGTTAACACTCACGTTCCCGAAATTAAGAATTATTTGGTCATCAAGTCCTCATGAAACAGCGAGTATATTTGAAGATTTGAAGGTTAAAAAAGAAAATCAATCCATATAAATTCAACCTAATTCTATATACAGAAAGCTGAAGAAGAACCTAATTCTGAGAAAGCAGCAAGTATCGGTGCTGAAGAAGGAGAAAGCGGGGAAACGATTCACAACATGACTCCTCAAGTAAGTAAAGGAAAAAGGGAGTATATGACTATGATATTCATAGTGATTTTGATAGGATGTATTAAGAAGCATGCCTGGCATAAATTCAAGCAACTACAAACTAATAATAAATAAGGTGAACAATTTGGAGGAATTAGCAAAGATGAGCTCAAGGGAAATATCAAAAATCATTGGTGAAGAATGCGGGCAAAAACTGTATCAATTTCTGCGTAAAAAACAGCGGCTTTAATTTTCATTTCTTTTTTTTTTTTCTTTCTTTCTTAATAAATTATACATGACGAGTCAATCTGTGTCAGAAACTAAATTAAAAAAACTTTTAGAGTTCAATGTACAATTAAAAGAGCAGCTTGATATTCCGAGAGTTCCTGTTTCTGAAGCAAGTAAATCGTAAAGAGACAAAAAAAAACAAGCTGATTTATTTCATTTTCCATTAACGTTTTATATAGTTTAATTGACTTTTGTCAATCAACCACCGACTTGATGATTCCTTCAATATGGGGAAATAAACAGCCAGATCCTTTTGTTGAACCTGTGAATGGTTGTGGATGTGCTATGATGTAGTTTTCAAAATATGAAATACCGTCTCTCTTATTACATATATATTCTTGTACTCCCTCTTTTAGGATGGGAATATAAATTACACGCCTTAATAACAATTATACTTAATCATCCTTTACCTTTCAGAAAATATGTTTTTTTAATAAACACCAATGCTTTATTCAAATAGACTATCTTTCTAATAAAAAAAAACTTGTTGTTTCTAGTGTTTTCCTCAGCAAGGTTTTTCAGGTGTAATAATCGCTATCTTGTAAATTTTTAACCCTTCATAAAGCCATTTCCAAGTATGCGTTTACTGCATAATAACATACTGGAATAAAATACCCCTTGATATGTACTCGAGGATGTCACGCTTTTATAGAATACGCTATATTAATATCATACTAAATTCAACTCTCAGTATAAGATACAATTGTTCTATCACACCGTCTAACACGTATAAATAGTTTTCATCCACCTGCACACAATAAAATAAAATATTCATTCTTAAGTTATATAAAGTAGAAGACGGAAATCGAAAAGTAAAGTTTATTTGAAGGGTATAGTCTTTTTCCATCGGAACAAAATCTGCTTTCTAAAATTGGATTTCCGTACAGTCAAGCCTATGGAAATTGGCGTTTTCACAAAAACAATTGGATGTCGTACCTAATTCAATCCTTGTTGGCTCCGATTCGTCTTCCAATGTGGTACTAGCTCTCTGAGCCACGCTTTATTTTCCTTTAATTTAATAAAAAAATAATTTTTCCCTTTTCCCTAGAACTTTCTAAGCAGCGCATCGTGGAGTTACTTATGTCAGTTTCTAATAGTGACTATAATAACAATAATAATGTGGACTCCAATGCAACCTTTACCCTCACGGAGGAATAACAAGAAGCCCTTTATCAGCAGTTTGCCCAAAGATATCAGACAGAACACCCAAATCAAGACGCTTCAACAAGAAGAAACGAAATCATGGAACTCCCAGAAGAAATATGGGACGAGCTCAACTCATCGTCTCGGAATGAGTTACAATCCAATTCCAAACGATTTGTCAGAGACACACAGAGATACGTCGCTGGAGACTGGACAAAGACCCCAGTTATCAACAAACCGTTCATGGCAGACCTTAAAAGGTACCAAGTGGAGGCAAAACAAGTCATCTCAAGTAGATACGAAGACTCAGACAAACTCAGGATTGTGGGTAGATCAGCAGCCGAGATATTCGAAGGTCTCGGTGCCTACATGGAATCCGGAGACCAAGAAACATTCCTCCAGGTTATGGAAAAGGTTAGACGGTTATCCATCTTCAGCTTTGCTACAAGCCAAGAGATTGACAGAGAGGCAAAAGAACTTACCCTTACAGCCCTTCGCCTCCCACAACATGCAAAACACCTGGAAGACCAACATGTGGAAGATGGCACCAAGAGGATGGTCTTCTCCAATCAAGATGTGGAGAAGATCCATCAAGCAAGATACGAAAGCTCCATCCTGCGCAACGCCACCTCCAACCAGCCAAGATGTTTCTCCAATGGATGGGGTAATAGAGGAAGAGCGCAGTTCAGAGGAAGAACGCAGTTCAGAGGAAGAACGCAGTTCAGAGGAAGAGGTTTTGGAAACAATTTTTCTCAAAAACCTTTTTTTGGGAGAGGCCGGGGAAGAGGATTCTTCAACTCGCCCACGACAAACAACAACAACAACAGCAACAATCAAAACTTCTCAACATCCACCAACAACAACAACCAATAAAAATAACAGCGCACTACACCACGCCAGAAGATGGGATCCTTCCAGGGGGAAGGTTACAGAAGTTTTATCATCAATGGGAGAGGTCAGTACATCACAAATGGCCATTGTCAGTGATAGCAGAAGGCTATCGTCTCCAATTCCGATCACAGCCATCTCCATGGAAGATAAAACCAATGAGATTATCATCACTGGACCAAGAAGCAATCACTTTAGCAATAGAAAAATTCTTGACAGCCGGGATTATAGAAGTCTCGCCGACTCAAAGCGAGAGCTATCTGTCCAACTTCTTTACGATCCAGGAACCAACGAAGAGAAGACCGATTCTAGATTGTTCCCAACTCAACCGCTTCTTACAATATCAACACTTCAAGATGGAAGGTGTTCCAGCTCTAAGGCAGATCATAGAGAAAGACGACCTGATGTGCAAACTGGATCTCAAGGATGCATATGTAGTAGTGCCAATACACCCAGCATCCCAACAATATTTAACCTTCAAACACCAGGGAGTGGTTTATCAGTACAAGTCAATGGCGTTTGGCCTCAGCTGCACCCAGAGTGTTCACCAAGATAATGCGTTATGCGTTAGAACCATTACGAAGGAAAGGGATCAGATTTGTGTATTATTTGGACGACATTTGTGTTTTGGAAAAAACCAGCGAGAGAATGACTGAAGTAACGCAATTGATTATAAAACATTTGACCAAACTAGGTTTTCTCATCAACTGGGAGAAAAGTGTTCTCATCCCCAACCATGCCCAAGAATTCCTTGGCTTTGTTTTCAACACCAAGATGTCAATTTCGGTTCCTGCGCAGAAATTACAGAAATTGATGATGAGACTGAAGCAAATATTGAACCATCCTCTTCAACAACGATCATGCAGATGGATAGCGAGTCTAGTGGGGAAGATGACGGCGATGATCCCAGCAATAGGGGAAGCATTACTACACCTGAGATACATGCAGAGAGATCTAGCAAAATCATTACACCTGCATCATCAAAACTGGGAAGCACCTTGTCATTTATCCCACGAAAGCCAAGAGGAATTAAGATGGTGGAAAGACCTTGCATCAACCAGAAATGGATTAGATATACAAAAACCTGCAGAAAGAAACCTGGACTTGACAATCCATTGCGACGCATCAGATTTGGGATGGGGAGTGTGATATTTACACATGTAATAAAGTAATAATGTAAATTACTACGAACAATGATCATCCAAATTGGGAATATCGGACATTGTATTATGCCACATCAAATAAAATTATATTCCGATCCACTCCAGAGCATTCTAACAAGTTCCTGGGTCAGGATTAATAGTTACTTTATAAAAAGTTGTCAAACAATAACAATCCTATAAATAATTTATCATCTAATATCGATTAATAATCAATGATCATATGCTGTGACTACTATTATTTAGCCGTGGATAGAAAAGTATAAATACTCTCATATTTTTAACTTGAATAAAGGACAATCTACTTTGAATCTCACTTATTTTTATATTTGTTGATTGACTTAGTACTTTTTCATATTATAAACCCTAAATATCCGGGGAGTAAGCTCCCACGAAATGGAAATCTCTGGACAATGGACGAACGAAGAAAAGACCACTTTGATCAATGTAAGAGAACTCAAGGCAATCCTGTTTGCTCTGAAACTGCACGCAGAAAAATTTCGAGAGAAAAATATTCAAGTATTCACAGACAATATAACAGCACTGAAATATTCGACCAAGGCAGGAGGATCAAGACCGATTGACCTCATTTGACCTCTTTCCTGGTGTCAGGGGTTTTCTAAGTGACATATTAAAGGCAAACAGGGAAGGTTTTGTTCAAGCAATGTGGAGCAATGAAATAAGGCTTAAGGCTACAGGTTCTGCGCGTACCCTGATGGATATCATTAGCTATACCCTCACTGATTTTAGCTCCAATTGTAAACAACAATCACATAGCACGAACAACCACGAGAGAACACCATTTGTTAAATACATTGTTCCGATGTTTAAATACTTTGGTCAAGAGACAAATTTGATTGAGTTTTCGTGGTGCGAAAAAAAATTGGAGACATACGGAATGGCAACGTTGGAAAGCAGTGACTTTGTTACAAATCTCTGTGATAAAAGATACGCTGATGCATTGGGAAAGAACACTACGACAGAAAATGAGAAATTCTTTATAGAGTCCAGCAGCGGCTTCGAAAAAGAAAATGTAAACCATTCCTTGGACGATACACTAAAGTTGCTGGCAGAGTGTAGCAGCGCATTACTCCACGTCATTAAACATAACAAAAAAGCAAGCATTGATACCATAACCAAGAAATGTACTTTTGGAGTCCAAGTAATCAAGCAGACTTTGACCCTAACAAAGGTGAGCTTATCGAAATCTGGAAAATGGAAACTCGTCGAGGTACGATCAGCCTGCACCCCAACTTCTTGGGAATTACGTAGTCACTGGAATCTACTTTTCGAGATGCTAGCCACAATTTATCATGAGTTATTACAGCAGCGAGAATTAGATGTTCAAATAACCAATGAAGTTTGTCGTTTGGTTGAGATTCCCTCAGTGTCCGTTGTAGACCACTTCTCAAATGCTTAAAGTCTATGCACATGTTGATAACCAATTTCTGAAGTATTGGCGCAGCATAAATAAACTTTTATTGCACTTCTTTTTAGCATGTTTCTGCAACATAAGGCATTATATTCGATATTCAATATGCCAACAATTAAATCTAGATCTATTTATTATCTTGTTGGGTTCATAAGATTTTACTTCACAAAAAATGGAATGGTGGCATCCAATAAGATTTGACGGAGGTAAAAATTAATATGGCTGGCTAGTAAAGGTTAAATTCTAAGATTATTCTTGATTTTGGCTTTTGAACTGCATAGTTCATATACCAATGTTTTGGTCCTTCTTAAACAGCATTTAATTTTTTAACCAGTTTGAACAAATGTTTCCAGCCAAGGCAAAAAGAATTGTTTTTTTTATTTGTTTAAACTTTATCTTTATTTAACGATCCAAATGAGCGCAAAAATAAAATAAACAATTGTCCGCCCGGATCAGTTCAATCCGTTAGGATGTTAGTGGTATGAAAACACCCCTTTGAGATCAAGGGTAAAAAAAGTAAAAGAAAAAGGAAAGTATGGGATTGAGTAAGTTAAAGGAATTGTTTGATCCATTCAAGAAGCTTATGGCCATGTGGATGAGTAGCTGGGATTGTTGTAGCGTGATGAAGTTGGTCGAGTTCATGTAATATTGAGCAAATAATTGGCCAACGTTGTGACCAAGAGAGTGCCAGGCCTGAAGGTACTGTGGGACGAGATGGAAGCATATTCAGAAGGAACGACAGGGGATCCGGAATTGTTTCAGGCATAAAGAGACGCCTGTGCATGTTTAAGCAATTGATTGCATGCTTCTTCGAGAGATGGTGAGCAGGATGTCTGGGACATGGCTTCGGTTTGCCACCAGGTAGCCAGCCTAACCTCCAGCGTATACAGCGACTACGTTCCGAATTTGACATGGGCAGCCACAGGATGGGGTCCAGAGACACAGAACGACGGCAATGAGAAAGTAGTTTAGAATTACGATTCGTAAGGCGCTTATCCAGGTTTTGCTGTAGGAATTGCCGTTTGAAAGCTTTGAATGTACGAGTGTCCAAATCATCATTGGAGGCGGGTATCATTTTCCAAAGTGGGGTTTTGGAAAGAAGGTACCATTGATGGCTTCTAGTGCGTCGTATGTATGGTAGTAGACAACTGAGCAGTGAGTCTTCCGGCAAAAGTAGAGAGCGAAATAGGAACTGTGCTTGTAGGATATTGACCCGCTCGGACATGAGAGGTAACTTGGACAGATGGAGCATCACTTTGGTAGAAGCTTTACCACGAGCGCCGTATATCCTTCTGATACATGTATCTTGCGCTTCTTCAAGTGTGTGAAGTTGAGGGCTTGTGAAGCGATTGATGGCCACTCCGTACTCGAGCTGTGGGCGAATAATATGTGCATAGAATCTGCTGAATAAGTTCTTCTGGGTCAAGGTATCCACCTTGTTTGAATGGAACGCCAAGGTATGCAAATGTGGTCTTCTGAGGAAGCGGTTGACCATACATTATGTATGAGATAGGATCAGTGTGGCTGTCTAGGACCACACACTTTGATTGGTTCCATTTGTATCCCATTTGCATACTGTGGTATTCACATTTCTTAAGTAGATCAATCATTTTTGAGCGTTCGGCAATTAGGACTACATCGTCAGCATAGAGTAGACAGTTCAGGGAAGGTACTATTTCCAATGGCGACATGTTAGGATTGAGAGCTTGAAGACTTAGCTGAGCTGGAAGTTGGTTGATATATACTGAGTAAAGATATGGAGACAGTATAGATCCTTGAAGTACACCAGTTTTTGGACTGAATCGATAGGATGTTGCGTTAGAAAGCAGAACTTCGATTTGTACATCATCAAAAAGACATCTTAGTAGGCCAATTATTTTTGCCTTTCGGCCAATCATTTTTATGAAAGTGACATTTGTTTTTGTAAAAACGCCAATTTCCATAGGTTTGACTGTATATGCTTTTCATCGTAATCCATTTAGCAATCTTTGACTCATTTTTTGTTCAGTATAGCACGACTCACTGCTTCAGTGGCCTCAACTCTACAAAAACTTGGTCTTTATACTATCCTGAGTTGATGTACTTACCTTCAAGGATATTTTTGTCATTTCGCTTACTCTAACAGTTGATTTGCGTAGGCTCCTTTCTCTTTGATGTCAAATTCCTTTTCTGTAAATATAGTTTAAAAATAAATGAAGGTTATGCCTTACGTGAATAAATAACATCCAAAAATCCAAAGTATTTAAAGCTACCTCATGCCCGTTTCTTGATGTTAAGTACATGAGGAATACATAAATTTCTGTGTATAATTAGGAAGAAATATAAAAGACTTTCCAATCAAATTATTACTTAACATGGCACATTCGATCAACTCTATTTACTCGGCTATTTTATCTATCCACTTGATACTACATATTTAATTCCAATATCAATTGTTTTGTCACTTAAAAGGCTGTCCATCTTTCCATATGGCTGCTCTTCTTGATGTAGACAGGGTAGGTTGAGGATATAATTCATTTCAAAATTACAGTCCTCATCGAGGTAGCTGTCCAGTACAATCCTGTTTTCCATATTTAACTTACATCAATTCGACTGGTATTTATTATTACTGGTATTTTTTTTTGGTGAATTTTGCCACCACCACCTTTAGTTTTTTTTTTTTTTTTTTTTTTTTTTTTTTTTTTTTTTTTTTTTTTTTTTTTTTTTTTTACTATTTGTATTAAGTTATCGCCCTGATCCATATATCACTGATAATATTCATGATTAAGAAACTTCAACTTCAAAATAGAAAGGCAGATTTGGCAAGCTATTAAAAGCAATCCGACTATATGCCACATTTGGCATGTAGTTCAACTTTTTGATCCAGTGTTTGCTATCAAAAATTCCATCATCTGGTCTTGTCATTTATCTTGATAAATGATTAACTTGATACATTGAGCTTCTTTTGTACAATATGCCTACTAATCTTGCTCATCTTTGAAAGCATGATACTTATTGATTTTATAAGTCAGCTGAATTGAATCCTAAAGGTAATAATAGATTGTATCTAGGTATAGTAGATCTTTTATTATATGAATTCTTCATTTACTAAGCTCTTCTATGGTGGCGTCTCAGAATCTCATTTCAAATCCAAGTATCCTCCCAAATCTGGTTTTGAAACCCCCTTGAACTGTCGAAGAACTGAGTAAGGTTACTTTAATTTATAAATGTAGCAGTCAGATGTTATAGTGTATAATTTTCGTTTTGAGATTCATCTTGTCACTGACTAGATTAATAAACAAAAAGAAGACAAATTTCTTTTATTATCGACTTGTTATGTTTATGACTTTACTTTATTTGCTTCTCTTTTTTTATATACAGCAGCATAGTATAAATAAAAAACGTTGACATATGCCTTAAAGTATGATTTGTTTATAAAAGCCCATTTTTTTAAGTAAAGAGAAAAGAAATAGTATTTGTTGTATAGTAAAATTTTACGTCTCTCTACAGGGCTTTTTTAAAAGAAAAGTGATACATTAAAAGTAGAAGAACATGTAATAACTGTTTGTATTGCCATATTGTTTTAATTTCACATGCAATGCAGTGACTCTTTTCTTTTTGAAAAAGAAAACGATAATGTACAAGCTTTTCAGTTTTCTTTCTTTCATTTAAAAAATAAAAAGGTTATATGAGAACATAATAATACAAAGTCATTTTAGACGATATCTTACATTGTTTATTTATTAGATAAAAGTTAGTCCTATGGCTCTTTGTGTTATAAAACTTAATCGTAACTAAAAACGTTAAAGGTAAAGAAAAGCATCTAAAAAATTGTAAAGTGCTAAATGCGTGAAGAAAAACAGCAGAAAATCAAAAGTTCAAACAGGTAAAAGAGTTGTAAAATATTTATAGTCAAATGCCAACTTTACAAAAAATAAGCAAAAAAAGATAACAACATTTTACTTAACCACTGAAACACCCAAAAAAAAGAAGCATCTGTATTTTTACCTTGTTTATTAACTTTCTTCATTATTGTATCAGCTCTTTATTTCATCAGTGAATGATTTATGAATTAAGAAGTCATGTAAGTATTAACAGATAATACTTGATTGAAAAGGCTATGCTTCTTGGTAGCTTTCGTCATTGTTAAAATGATGCAGTATGATTTCTCTTATTTCATTGGCTGAAATACTAGTCAGCGAAAACTCAGTACAAAATGTACGCCAATGAATAAATGCACAGATACTATGCTACAGGAACATGAAAGGATGCAAACAAAAGTAAAAGCTTTATTTATACATGACCTTGTATTGTTATGTATACTAATCATATAGGAAACATAGACTATACTTGTATATTTACATGGTGCAGTAGGATGATACCTGCATCAAAGAGATATAACTGTGTTCTTTTACAAAGTTCCATAAGCAAACACAAAGGCCGATTAAAGTATTGTCAGTTACAAGTAAGTCAAAAGCTCCTCTTTCTTATTCGCAATAAGAAGACCAAAAAAAAAGGTAAAGATACCCACTCTGAGCAAATATGAATGTAATCACTCCTATTTACTATTCATTTTTCATTTGTATTAAAATATAAAAAAAAAAATTGGACCCGGAATCCAACCCTAATTTTTTTAGCTAGAAATTAGGAAAAACTGCGTGGAATCAGTTTCTTTTTTTGCAAGAAAAGCAGCAAAACTTGCTCTGGTTTTTTTCGCAAGAAGCCCAAAAAAACTTGATATGATTTTTTTCGCAAGAAATCAAGAAAACTTGAGAGTTAAGGAAAAAAAAAAAGAACAGGCGTTTAGGCATCCTTTTTATACTTTTTTAAGATTTGTGGTCAT
Source organism: Rhizopus arrhizus (assembly GCA_024220505.1). Taxonomy (NCBI): domain Eukaryota; kingdom Fungi; phylum Mucoromycota; class Mucoromycetes; order Mucorales; family Rhizopodaceae; genus Rhizopus; species Rhizopus arrhizus. The sequence goes on along the minus strand of JAKZZE010000005.1, from coordinate 2,021,597 downwards.
GCATTGTTACTGTGTTTCATTTGAAATTCAGACGAAATATCCTCAGCACAGACCCTGGCATTGAGCGGAGACACATTTATTTTGTGACTTTATAATATTTATTGGCTCCGTTTTTTTTTATGGATGTGATATTTAGGGTTTATAATATAAAAAAGTACTAAGTCAATCAACAAATATAAAAATAAGTGAGATTCAAAGTAGATTGTCCTTTATTCAAGTTAAAAATATGAGAGTATTTATACTTTTCTATCCACGGCTAAATAATAGTATTTACAGTATATGACTATTGACATTAGATGATAAATTATTTATTGTTTGACAACTTTTTATCAAGAAGTAACTATTAATCCTGATCCAGGAACTTGTTAGAATATTCTGGAGTGGATCGGAATATAATTTTATTTGACGTGACATAATACAATGTCCGATATTCCCAATTTGGATGATCATTGTTCGTAGTAATTTACATTATTACTTTATTACATATGTAAATACCACAATGGATGAAAATTTTAACATTTATTAAAACTATCCACGCCGACGGATATAACAAGAAGACAATTTTTCACAAACTTCTACGCCACCAATCCTTAGACATACTTACTCTTCAAGAAACACACGCCTTAACCAACGAACTTCAACACTCATTAAATATGCTTCTCCAGTCACAGTCAGGTTGCTGGTCCACCCACTGTGGTATAGTATCACTCAACAAAAATATTATTGTCCATCCTGTCTTGTCATCAATCGACCAGCGCTTTCTACACTGATTCGAAGAAGATCGTGGGCCAAGGCATGGTTGTCGCAGGTGCTACTTTTTGTCTTTACTTCACCATGTCCTAAATTGTACCCATATTTCAATTGCTGGATTTTGGTGATAGTGGCATCCGGACGCATACCCTTGTTTTCTTCGGGCTTCTTATTTGACCATCGTAGCAAAGTGTTTTTTTCAGGATCAGAAATAATTGAAGAGAGAATAGGATCAAAGTACATGTTAAATAGCTCGTTTTCTGAAATGGAAGTTGCATTCTTAATAACATTCGAAGGTAACTTTTGTAATCTGTTTATTTGTAAAAGTAAGCTATTGACATGCAAATATTGTGTTTTGTTTAGAGACACTTACGCGTTGTTGATACTTCTAATCATTCTTGATATGTAATAGGTTTGTCTTCTGGCGAAATTCAACAATTCCAATTCAGCATCGCTTCTTGTCATTTTATTATCCTCCACAGCTTGTATAACTCTTGACATTTTTACTATTATTTCCTCAAATTTATCGTTAGTTGTACTTGTCGCCTTTTTATTATTCGTCATATGATTGAAAAGGCTATGGTACAATAGATTGAGAGTATCTTCAGAAAAAACTTTCAGAAGTAATTCGCTGTGCTGATTCGGTGCTAACATTATAATATTTGTAAGCGATAGAATTTCATGAAGATGCGTTTCAATTTTCATAAGTCCAATATTTGATAATTTGGTTGCTTCAGCTTGGTAAATGTCAAATAATTTGTAGATATTTCCATCTTGTGCAGTTTCAAAGCGTGATAAATCTTTGTAGGGATTAAAGATTGCAGTAACTTGTGATTCAGCTTCATCTTCTTCATTTTCAACAGACGAATCAGTATAATCTTCATTTCCATTAAAAGCAGAAGAAGTTGGTGATTGTTTTTCGCTTGCTTCGTGAGAAGTTTCAGTCCGCAGTAGTAGCATATTTTCATTTTTATTGATGGCAGTATCTGTAACAGGGCGTGGGTGATCTTTATCTTTGCGTAATTGACCAGCTTCTTCATTTACGACATCATCGGCATCATCCGCTGCTGCCGCGTGAGCATTCAACTGGGTCTTCCTTCTTCTTATAATTGTCCAAAACCTCGTACTATCCTCTGACTGCTTCCAGGTATTATATTCCAGTAAGAGTCGTTTCTGGTCATTAATAAGGTAATAGTGTGAGTCTTTCTGATACTTGATCTGGTTTGTATTAAATTTTTGTTTCTATTTACTTTTTCTTTCTTCCTCCTCTTATATTTATTCATATTTCAAATAATTTGCTCTTTTTTTTTTCCTTTTCTTTCTCTTTTTTCCCTTCTTGTTCCCTAAGAAGGTTTTTTATTCTTTTACATACATAACTGGCTCTGGCAACATTGCACACTTCGTTAGTACATGCTCATTACCATAAAATTTTAATTTAATAGTAAGCAAAAATTTACTGCAGCACAAAATGATGTGTTGAATAATACTATTTAGATCTACTTCATTTTCTCCAGTGAGCGCTAGCAACTTTTCATGTATATGCTCTAGGTATATATATTGAATTTTGATTGTATGTTCATTATTAATGATGTGTAGTTCGAGTTGATTTTTTTGATGTCTGAGCTCTACTGAGTGAAATCATCAAGGAATTTTCAGATTTGGCAACCCAAAGCAGGTTGAATTTTACTTCAAAATCCTGTTCCTGTTATGATGACTGAATAAAAGTCAATATCAAATATCCTTGCCGAATCGCAAGAGCGATTAATCACTTGTATCCTTTTCATGTACTATTTGAATATATGGTGCTTTAGAACAGCAGCTTCCTTTTTGAAACCATGATGTTAGCGTAGAATGTGAAACGTAAAGAACCTTATATTGTTATGTAAACAAAGCAAGGAGTAATTTATAAGCAACGTTTTCAAATGTATAACCCATTAATATAAGTTTGCTTCTCATCAATCGCCATACATTCAACATATGTCTCCCAGATATCTTGCAGGCTGCAGGTTTTTTATATACCAACTCCTCTTTATGAATAAAATAAAAAAGAGAGAAATCTATTCTGGATAATGCATCTACAAGATGAATGTCTAAATGCATTTATTATTCAATATATTGAATAATATTTTCCTATTTTACTTGCCTAAATAAGTAACTATTTCTATGGGGTATCCCCACAATGCATTTTGAGCCTCATATCTAACTAACATGCCAGGGTCATGCAACCTTACTTTTTCGATCAATATATATGTATATATATAAACAATTCTGTTTCTGTTTCTTCATAATCAATATCTGCGCCTAAAGCCATGAGGTTAACAAATATGTATCTTGTATGTACTAATAACGCATATATTCACGAAGAGTATTGATGCCAATCTTGATTATATCAAAATAATTCAGAGCTTTATCCCAGTATGATAGCCTTATTGATATCTGTTGCTTGAAATATTTTGATCATCTGTTTGTAGACAGTAAAAGATGATTTGTATAGAATCATGTTCAAGGTTTAATAATAGGTCTTGTTTTGTATTCACTATATTTGTCATATAAATGATCAAATGTTTTGAACAATAAAAAATGAGCACCGTGAATTTTCGAGTTAAAGTAATCTATATGATCGTTCACCTGAGTAACTTTGGCTGCAGACTTTTTATTTTGTATTTTAATCAGATATTTTGTTTATAGAAGGGTTCATCAAGCTGCTATTTTTGAATGACGGATAATCTGTATAGAAGCTTTGTTGTAATATGATAGATAAACCAATCTAGCGAGTACGGCCTAAACATAGTGATCTATAATTATATTTCTTTTAGAAATTGTCATGTATATATTGCAATTGATCAAAGATAAAAGATATTTTATGTGTAGTTCATTTTTATTTTTAGAGAAACAAAAATAAATAAAGACGATCCTATTTCTTTTGAAGGTCGGCAGGGATACCAGCTTGATCTCTATGAGCTAATTATATTCACGTTAATAACAAATAAAGAGTATTATCGTCAATTATATACCGGTTACAACACCAGTAAGGTCGTAATCACCGTGCTTCTCCAAAACGTAGTCACAGTTTTTCAAGAAGGTATGTGTGATAGGTACAGGGGCATTAGCCTCATTTGCTAGATCAATGATATGATTCGCGTCCTTTTTAATGGAGTTGATGGAAAAATGAATCTGATCTCTAAAAGTCTCATTAGATATGCGCGAAGCATAGGTAGAAATCATAGTTTGTGGGAGAAAGTTATCAATCAGCTCCTGAGCCTTATCTTGTCCGACACCTGAAGCCTCAGCCAAAGTCATATATTCACCCAACATTTCAACCACGCTTGTCACGATAAAGTTACCACACAGCTTTAAGCGGGATGATTCCTCTGGATTTTCACCAAGCTCAATCTTCTTTTTACCAATGACGGGGATCATGAGTGGCAAGACCTTGGAACGGGCGGAACTGTCACCGCCTGCAACAAGCACAATCAAGTCAGCAGCAGCGGCCTTGAGTGGAGGACCCATGATTGGACAAGCCATGTAGGTTCCACCAGCTTGAGACACTTTTTGGGCTAATTCTTTTACCAATTTAGGAGCGATGGTTGACTGTTCAACAAGGATGGTATTTGGTTTCATGTGAGGAAGAAGTGCCTCGACAGTCTCTTGAACAGCGGCATCATTCAATAAGCATGAAAAGATCACATCTGATTTTTTGGCTACTTCTTCAAGTGATGTCGCGACAACGACAGGATGTGTCTTTTTGAGTTCTTCAGCTTTAGCTTGAGTACGGTTGTAGGCCAATAAAGGAGGATAGTTGAGTGAAGCTGCGTGATTGGCAATATGGCCTGACATGTGTTTTCCAATGGCACCTAAACCAATATAACTAATTTGCAAAGTGTTTGATGACATTTTTTATCCTCTTTTTTTTTTTTTTTTAGAAAAGATTTAAAAAAAAAAAAAAAAGAAAACAGCATGATCTTGAACGGGTGTTTAAATAGTAGAAAAATTTAGATATTACACCGCCATTTTTACCTTACGTCAAACTGCCGAAATTCCCCACCTCTTTGTTTGGGGAACCGCCGGAAGTTAAGATCAACATAGGATTTATTATACCTACACGAAGCTATAATTTATTATGTAGAGATACTATAAATTCAGACATTGGATTTTTTTTATTTATTATCCTTTTATTTTATTAACAAAAGTAGCTTTTAATCTGTGTTATTAGTCAGGATTTGTCAAGATTAATACTCAACGATTTTACCACAGCTATGATTACTAATACATCACATAAAACATTCTATCATATATTTTGAAACATGAGTATCGATTAGAACTCTGACCTTGTGGTAAAAATGAATCATGTCTCTATTACGGACTTTATTGGCTGACAACTTATTACTCAAATGATATATAATATGTAATACAAAAATAAAAAAGACTTGCAAATGGTCAAGAAGGAAATTTGTGGTATTTGTGCCAAAGGCAATAAATCTAGCATGTCAACAAGCGATGATTCATCACTGAATTGATATTACCTTTTGTTTTATACATTTCCTGATTCAGGAACGGCTCGGTATAAAACTCCGTACTTTGCATTTATAAAGTTTTCTAACCAATTAAAGCTAATATAAAAAAAATCACCAACAATAGCTTCATTGTTCTATCAGTAACTACTGCCATCATCAGTGTTACTTGAGATGGGATCTATAATAACTCTAAATCAGTCGCCTCGATCACATTCTCGTGAAGCACAGCATTGTGCCTTAAAGTGCGCTTTTTAAGTCTGTTACAATTGGAGTATCAAAATAATATTTTAACGTCATGATCAGTATTATCAAGTGCGCATATCCACATCAAACCTACTTTTCATTTGTAACCAAGAAATTCTTCATCAATCAAATATCTTCTTGGTATTTTTCTACACAAAAGATTGGGTTTATTTCAAGTAATAAAGGGAAACCGTTTTAAAATACAGATAACTTTATGTCTATCCGTACTTGAAACAAGAAAGATATTCTTATATTATCCAACATGATCAGGACATAAATAACCAGAAAGATAGTTATTCTGACAAGCAACAGTATAATTGAAAGTTGGGTCAGAAAAGGACTCATATTTAAAATATTATTTCAAAGAAATACTTATATTAGGTTGATATAAACAATTTATATTATCTGTATTTTCGGTGACTACATAGATTGCTTTATCCGTACCAACACTATCTATCCTTTCTTTTCTTAATAAAAGCATACTTTTTATACTAAATTGAACACATATAGCATTTTGTCGATAATCAATGATACAAATTTTGAAATAGCATAGACGATTCTATCCATTCGAGTATTTCTAGTGCGATCAAAGTAACAAAACTTTAACTAATCAAAATATGATTCAATGTAGCTATTCGTTACAAAGGCGCATCTTTTCTCTAATAAATGAGTCCACAATTGCCTTTTTTTTTTTTCAAGATAATAATTGAAAAGATAAAAAAAAAAACTCTTTCCTAAAACTCATTTTAAAAGAAATAAACCTAACAATAAAATCACAGGATTTAAAATAGCTTGGTTGTAGCATATGCTTGTACACTTTTCATTCCATATTAACGAATTTGATATCTGGTTTTACTTGCTTTTCCTATGTCCTCTTCATATCCCAATGATGCAGCAATATATTGATTAATCAAAAGGACTTTGCGAACATCAAATACCTCAATTTGGCTGTAATTGATCATTATCTTTTTAACTGGAAGGTTACTACCAGTTGCGTCTTTTTAACTCGCTGTAGGTTTCATAAAGACACTAATTAACGTGTTCATAAACAAATTGAAGATGAATCACCTTTTTATAGTAGGAAACTGGCTCACGACGAGTGTAGTTAATGTAGTTAATGTTAAATTTGTTAATTTTGCTGCTTGATTTGCTGTCAAAAGGAAAAAAAAGAACCACAACTTTTTCAAGGGAGAAAAAGTAAAGATAGAAGCTCAAAAAAAAAGTAATGGCTACTGAAAAGTGGGGAGGGAGAGTAGTCAAACATCTTGATATCATATGACTGTTGAGTAGATGGTGTTGAAGTGCAGTTTAGTTTAGTCATATTTTCTTTAAAAAATTTCTTCAAGGGTCTATTAACTACTGCGTCTTTCTCTTCAGGTGCCCAGATTCTGCTCAATTTCATATTGATCTTGAAGCAGTTTTTGAAAAGTCCGTATCAGTTTGATTTTACTCTATCACCTATTGGAAACGTTTTTCAAGGCTGCTTTCATTATTCCGTGCCTGGGGCCAAAATGAAGCTTTTTTTATGGAGGTTGCACTTGGTTTTCATGAATCCATGTACCCTTGATTTTTTTGATCTCGAAACCAGAAAACTTGCTCAATAATTCCTCAACGGCATCCTGCATGGTAGCTTGAGCATTTTCATCGAACTAGTTGATAAAATGCTCTTTGCGTTCATCCTATAAGACTGACTTAGGCCTATTTTTTTTTCTCTTTAATTGCTTTCTAAGAACAAAAGTTTAAGGATCTTCTCGAAAGTTATTCTATTAATAACGAGCTGTGACCTCCTTCACACCTACATTGAGTGCTGCAGCTCTAACTGACATTAATTTTTGTAGTTTATAATGAAAAACATCTTCCTAAGCGTTGTATCATAATCACTGTATTTACTTGGGCGTGTTGGGACTGCCTTCATAGTAGCATCTTTCGCTCGTTTTACCTAATCGTCCTCTATAATGGCTGAACTTGGATTCATTTTAAGGTATGTAGTTCGATTACTAATTGCTTTATAGCATAAAGATATCTTTTTTCATTCACAATATTCATTGTTTCAATATCTCTCTCGTCATATATGTTCTCGTAACCATCCTCATTTAAAAATATTAGTTTTAGCATTTTTTAATCTACAAATCAGTTGAAAAGAATATGTGAGTTTAAGTTCAAGTTTTAGACTAATTTACACTCGGCAAAATTTTTCGCAAAACCCTTAAATTAGCAGTAATTACTCAAATTACAGAAAGTAATACCATTAATAGAGTACAAAGTCCGTTTTGTCCTACACGAATAGAAGCTAAACCATTCACACAATAGACTTGTAATTTTCTGTTCCTTCTTTTTTGCTATTTGTTATCTTTCTTCTTTTTCTTTCCAACATGCTGCTTCAATATATTGTTGTTATTCTAGCTGGAATCACAGCTGTCTATACCAGTGAACAACCTAAGCACGAATTGATCAGAATTCCTTTAAAACAAAGGAAGAAACCTTTACATGAACTCTATCAAAAACGAGATGCCTTCAAATCATCATTATACAACAGTGAAGGGTCATTATACCTTATATCTGTATCTATAGGTACTCCACCTCAAACGTTTGATCTAGCATTAGACACTGGCAGGTATAAAAAAGAAGTCCTTTTAATAGGAATGGTTGCTAACAAGGCTCTTTTCGCACTGTAGTTCTGATCTATGGGTCCCTGGATCACAATGCGCGTCATCTGTATGTCCTTTTGCTAAATTCAATGAAAGTAAATCAAGCACCTTTAAAGGCTCCCAAGAAGTTTTTAATGTCACCTACGGCACAGGAGCAGCAGTGGGTGTTTATACCTTTGATACCATCACGATCGCCGGGGCCACAGTCCAGGAGCAACAATTCGGCTATGTGACCAAGCAGCAGAACATCTTGACCCAAATGGCCACACTCACAGGAGAAAGCTATACGCCCAGTGGTGAAAGTGAGGCTCAGGTGGATGGTATCTTTGGATTAGGCTACCCACTGATCACGGCCGCACCCATCACTCACTCGTACAATCCCTTCTTTTTCAATCTCAAGCTGGCTCAAAATGTATTTTCAATTTATCTCAATAACTCAGAGGCCTACGGGAATTCGGGAGAGATCCTCTTAGGTGGGGTAGATGCATCGATGTACACGGGCGATTTGCACTATCTTCCTCTGGTTCCTACCGTACGCGCCTCGATAGAGGGTCAGACCAAGGTGGATTATGGATTCTGGCAGGTCTATGGCCAAGGCGTAGGCATTGTGGACAGTCATCGTACGCTGACGACAGTGGTTGCATTCGAAACTCCGGTTCCTTTTGTGTTTGACACAGGTACCACGATGACTTATCTGCCGACCAAGGTGATTGAAGAAGTGTTGATAGAGGCTGTAGGCAAGTCGAATTTGGCGTATGATAGACTCAATAACTATTTCCAAGTGAAATGCAACGTGGTGACAAAGGCAATGATTCAGCTCCAACTTACACCTACAAACAGTATCACAAAAGATCCAGTAACTCTCAATGTGCCTTTACGAGACTTGATCTTGCCCTTGGACAGCAATCATATGAATACAGCTACGATATGTATGGTGGGATTGATACCCAGTGAAGACAAGGTTTTTATTGGTCAGTCTATGCTGCGAAGTGCCTACGTTGTTTATGACGTGGATCAGAATCGTCTTGGTATTGCTGGTGCTGCAGGATCCGGTGCCACTGTGTCTGGGCCGATTATCAAAGCAAATTCGCCCAATTCAAGCCCAAATAATAGTACAATTACAAGTGATGCAGTCAAAAACAATCCATTCAAAAGCTTAACTTGGCTTGCTTTATTTTCTTTTATCTATTTTTATTTATAAGTAATATTGACTTATAATTTCATATTTTTTGCGGTCGAAGACTTTAATTATCAAAGCTAGTCATATAGTATAAGGATATAAAGGTAATACAGGGGTAATAAACATTCTTTTCAATAACATCCTTTTCGTTCTTTCATACAAAAATAAATGAATAGTGTCGAAAAGTAGGCCAACTCAATTTACTTTTTCATAGCTGTGGACTTTAACCGAGAAAGGCTATATGTTGTCTTCAGATGATGTTATGTTCTTTCAGGAACAGGCATTCCTTTTATAGTTTTATATAAAACATGAATCATGACTATTCATGATTGAATAGTATGCATTCGTTTGATGAAAAGAGGGCCTTTTAAAAGAAAAAGCAAATAATTTATTTAAATAAGTGACAAATGAATAGATCAGATAGTATATATAAGGCACACAAATGAGCAAACATCTACATAGCACAAGCCTTTTTTTTTACAGCTTTACTTTGCCAACGTCAATCTTGGCATAATCCTCCAACGTGAAGGGAACATACGTATCCTTTTTAAGCCAATAGACAGGATCCGATTCAGGAATTTTGGTAAGATCAATACCTTGGTTACGAAAATCGGCCTTTTGCTGCTTAAATGTTCCTGTGAGATCCATGGCAGGCACAAATCGTATGAAGACAGGAATGGCATATTTTGGTAATTTTTGACGAAGATAACGATAGAGATCATCGAAATCGACCGTGACACCTTCCTTGACTACGATAGCGGCCATACCAGCACGACCGTCATGGTGAGGAACAAGTGCTCCGTACACATTTGCTTCTGCAATCGCAGGATAAAGACCTAAGGCTTGTGCGACCTCTGTGGTAGCTACATTTTCTGATTTCCAACGGAAAGTATCACCTACTCGATCACCAAAATAGTAAAAACCATCCTCGTCCAGCTTGAGCAAATCACCACTACGGAAATAGCTAACGAAAAGGAATGTGAGTTTCATCTTTTCAATATCCTGTCCCTGTTTTTAACTTACGCATCTCCCTTTGTGAAAACATGCCTTAGGATTTTTTTTGTTGTTGCTCCTTTGTTTTTATAATAACCATCGAATCCAAGGGCACCACCGGCCTCTAAACGCACAATTAATTCACCTTGCTCACCATAAGCGCTCTAAACATTCATGATTAAATAGGTCTCGTCTGATTTGTTCTTCATTACCTGTTTACAATAACCGTCTTCATCTCTGACAGGCTCTTCAGTAATTGGATCAATCTTGATCAACTGAACTTCAGAACGTAGCAAACGAAACAGCTTTCCACGAGAACCAACCGCACCAGCACCAAGATCACCCGTGTTCATGTTAAACAGTGTTGTTGGTGCTATTGAATGATGAGATCACTAGAATGTCACACGTCTATCTTACCTTCTGTAGCAGCATAGAATTCACATACTTTTGGAATATTGAATCTCTCTTGAAATCGTTTCCATACGTCCGGTCTCATACCGTTACCATAAACCAGCCTTACTCTATGGTTTCTTTCTTCGGGATGATGCGGTTGACTTAGTAAATATCTGCAGAATTCACCAATGTACTAATAGACTAGTGTTATTCTATATCTTTGAAAATATAAAACTTACTGTAAACACATTCACTTTATAATCTACACAGTCATTCCAGAATCGTCTAGCAGAAAACCTTCGACCTAATACGATCGTACCACCTGCAAACAAAGTAACAGAGCTTGTGACAATGACTATGAAGATGCTCAGTGATATGAACAGGTAAAAAGTAAACTTACTTCCTGAACTGTGATATAAAGGAAGCACACAATAGACTCTATCATTTTTTTGAACGCCAGCCACATGAGCGTACATTACTATACCAACTAGAAAAAAAAAATAAGGATTGCGTTTACAAATATTATTATAACTTACAACATATACGAGCATGCTGACTGATGGCAGCCTATGAATACATGAATAATACGATCATTTTCTTTATAATGTATTCCTTTCTTTACCTTGGGCATACCCGTGGTTCCACTAGAGAATCAGCATGAGTATAAAAACAAGAGATTCTAAAGTTTAGATTACCTAGTGTAAATCAAATAAGCAGCATCAGAAGGCTTGACACCCTTCAGTGGCTCCTCTGATGTGTCTCTATCAGAATAATCTGCCAAGACATTAGGTGTCAGGGTAGGCGCAAAAGGAAAGGGAGCCAATTCGGATAACTCAGTCGATTCACCATAAGCAGCAAACTTTACGTTCATCCCATTATCTAGAACGGTGGCGACCTGCTTTTCATAGACAGGATCAAACAAGAACAGTTTACTCTCTGCTACTTTAATGCAATGCAGCAAGGATTGATCGACAAGGTTTGTGTTGATGAGCGAAGGTATGGCGCCCAGCTTACTGATGGCAAATAAAGCGATATAAAATGTAGGATGGTTTTGAAGCATCATGCACACAATGTCTAACGAACATCAGACACCCTCTCCTTTCTCATCTGGTCCAACTTACCTCCTTTTTTCACATGCTGGGCTATTAACCAATGCGCTAATCGATTGGAAGCTAAATGAAAATAGGATTATTAGGATCGCGTGTAACAATAAACTTTTTTAGTTCAAAAAAGGAAAGATAGACTACCTTTTTCAATCTGACGAAAAGTATATTCTTTTCCTTCAAACGAGACAAAGACCTGCTGAGGATTTGCTTTTGCCTTTTCTTTAAATCTAAAATAATAATGAAGTCTATCTTGAAATTCCCAAATACGGGACCTAAAAAAGGTCAAATAAGCAAAGATGGACTGACGGAGCTACTCGTGTTACCTTGTTTGGGCAATGAGACCTGCACGAAGCTGATAAAGGTCTCTGCTTAACAGATGTTTAGCATCAAGGTACATTGTACCAAAAAGACCGCCTATACCAGCAGCAACCACAGGAAGTACATCTACTCAAAAAATAAGAAACATTCTAATGGTCAGCCCTTTGTTTTTACCGGGACTCATTTAAAATGATGTAAGAAAAGGAGAGAAAAGATGAATACAGGTTTTAAATTTTAATGCGTTTTTAAGAGAGAAAAAAAAAAAAAAACTAACAAATTGGGAACAAGTTCATTGACAAAATATTTTAATTACAAATTTGGAAGTCCCTTATTATTTTTTTTTCAACATGTCATTGTCGTCCTGTAGTTTTCATTCATCCATTCTTTCATTTGCTTTAATAACTGAATATGTTTTTGACGTCGATTACTTATTTTTGCTGCTGCTGGATACAGAACAGAAGGTTCTATTGGTGAATGCTTGGTTTCATTCAGTGAAAGTTTTGAAAGGTCACTGACGATCAGTTCTTTTAGTTGATCGATTTCCTTGTCAGACTCGGGTGCCTTCTCGACATCCTTCTTTACGGGCTTGTCTACCAAAGCACTCGAGAATGAATTGACAAGGGTAGCCATATTCTTCTTTTCTTCAAATGTGATGGACGTCGGCTTGAATGAATCGTCCACTTCTTGCTTTGTCGTCTCTCCATTCTTTGGACTGCTGGTAAAGTTGGTTGTCGTTCGGAGTTCAGGGTAGAAATAGTTTGCGGACATGTTGGGAACAGCAGTATAGTGCTGTCGCTGGCCGGTTGTCATGCCAGAGAAGTCTTGGATGTTTTGATTGGATACAGTGATGGGCTGTGAGCGAATGTAGAGATCGTTTTCGGGGTAGATTTGTTGGGATGGGACGATAGGTGGATTAAGGTTTGGTAGTGACTGTTCGTAATAAGGTTCGATACTTTGAGATAGATCAGTCAACCAGGCATTCATGTCTTCTAATTGCTGATCGTTGTTAATGTTGAGATTAAAATTGGATTGATCGATTGTGCCTGAATCAATTAGATATTGAAGTTGATCAAGTCTGTTTGCCATGTCTATCTTTATATTATTACATGGTCTCATCGCTTATTCTTTCTTACCTTGATTGTATACATTTTGTTTGTTATTCATTTCCATAGGAAAGAAGATGTCTTGTAGGATATAGTCAGGATTATTGGCTTGTGACATGATGATTGGGTTATTATCTTGAATAAAATTACCATAGTTTGGTTTCTGTTGAGAATAAAACCAGTGCTCATTCTGTAACTCTACTTTAAGACGATAAGTCACTGGTTATTCTATTTTATTCATTACCATCAGAGTAAATACTTTGAGGTGGTGAAATAGGATGTGACGATGAATTTCCTTCTGACAAGACGGGCGAATTATCTCTACTCGATTGGCTCACAGGAGTCAAAGAGTTATGATGACGATGAGATCTAAGTTGGGCTATATGCTGGTCGCTGTGAATCTTTTCATGCTTTTTTAAATCTTGAGGGCGTTTGAATGATTTATTACAAAACTATACTTTATATGAATACAAGCTTATTATTATCCCTTCTTTTCTCTTACCTGGCATTTATGTGGTTTTAAAGGCACATGTACCCTAAGATGACTTGTGATATGATCTCTCTTGATCACTGTCACATCACAATTTTCCCAATGACAAGTAAGACACAGATTTCCAGTTGATTTTCTGCCAACATGATCATTGGTCAAATGAAGATAAAGTTGCTCTGGATCGTCAAATAGAAGAGTACAATTGGACCATTTACATAAATGAGTTTCATTATCATCCATTATTAATGATGATTGCATGTTTAATCTAAAGAAAAGAAAAAGAAAAAGAAAAAGAAGGGCTTTAAAAAGATACTCGATGATACCATTTTACTATAAAAGGAATATTTCTTGGCATTTCCTAAAATTAAAGCTTTAGTCTGGGTTTTTATTTCAAAAGAATAATTTTGGACACTTGTGTGAGATTAAATTCTCCAGGAAAACGAGACTAGTTTGGATGTTTGAAATAAATTTGCCCAGCTTTTTGAAAATAAATTCCCCGTTATTTTTTTTTAAAAACAATAATCTGACCAACTCCTGTCCGATTTGTCATTCAATTGATAAACAAAGAGTAACTTCATACTTTTTTGCTATACATGGTTGATATCATCTACGGTTTCGTCAGCATCTATGACAGACGATGATAGCGATGATTTGATACGGAAATTGCAAGAGGAAAATGCGTTGAATCAAAAGTATCGACAGTTTACAAAATCAAGAGACGATGATACGAAAAAAAGATACAATGCTTTAAGATCAGAACTAATGATCTTTATCCGTAGTGATAGTAGTAGCGATAGGCCCAAGGGATCAATCCCTAAACCTTTACAGCAAGAGGAACTCCATGATGAAATGGACGATTGGTGTTGTAAGACATTTATATGATACATGAAATCAAGATAATAACCTATTATTTATATAGATATTTGTAATGATGACGCTACAATTGAGTGTGAAGGATGTGAAAACGACAACAAATACCGTCAAGAATGCTTCTTTCATGCACATCAGAGTGAGTCTGCAGACTATTAAGTAACAAAGCACAAAAGTAAACGTTATCAAAATAACTATAATAAAAATGGACAACACATTACAGTATAATTTGTTATACTATATACGGATGGATATTGAAGCCTTAACCATAAGAACGTCATCCGCATTACATAGTCTTATAGGATTATAACCAAAACTCAATATTTATTGTGTGTATGTGTATATAAATAAATGAAGAAAGCTAATCTTCATTATCATCATCATATTCTTCATCGTCATCGTCTTTATCGTCATTGTCTTTATCGTCATTGTCTTTATCGTCATTGTCTTCATCCTCATCGTCTTCATCGTCATCGCTCTCTATTTCAAAAGTGGCTTTTGGCAACCAAACATTGTAACTAAGCCTTTTCTTTTGATTGACTTCAGTTAAGATGCTTTCGATATGATTTTCATCACTGGAACTATGATCATGGTAAATCTTATGTAGATCATCCAACATATCCTAAAAAAGAAAAGAAGTAATGTTAGATAATGCAAAATGTTGGTTGTCTTGTCCGTCATCTTACATCAATTGTACATAGAAAATTAACCAAGTTTTCTAAAGATCCTGTCCGGATTTGATTCAACGACTTAGGAAAACAAAAAGAACAAACATCCTCCAATTTGTACTCTTTTTTTTTTTGTAAGCTTATAAAAGAGAGCTTTCCTCTGAAACCAGCTACTTGGATTATTGGCATCTTTATAAAGGGCACATCTTGGGTACGGATATACGGTATTTCTTTTATAAAAGTGTTAAGATGACACTTTGATGCAATGGTGGACTTAAGCTTGTCTCTGTAAATCTTTCTTATTGTTGCTTTCTTGGCCATCTCTCCAGTACAGTCATCGACCCTATTTTCATCAACTTGTATCATCACCAATTGTTTAGCTTATAATTTTCGGTCGTGTTGATTACATCAGCCCACTTTTCCATTTTCTTTAACTATTTGTAAAAGCAATGGTTTTGTTAGTCACTAGAGATCACTTTTATCAAACGAAAATTACCTTTTTAAATTGACTTGCTATTTTTCTAGATTCTGTACAGTGTTCATTTCAACTGATGATGTTTTATTTGAACTTAAAATAATATCGTTTTTTAGTAAACTGTAAAATACAAATAGTTGATATATTTGTAGAGAGAGAGCCTAGTATACTTAAATACCCATCAAAATATCGGTTCTTATGAAATGCGCCACCTTTTATTTTTTTCCTTCACTGCTACGTAATAAAAAAAAATCAGAACGCGAGTTTGTCAATACATTTAGAAATATGGGTATACCTCATTTCCTTCTACTTAATTGATATAACAAAGTAGATTGTTAGTTAAAAAAGAGTTTTGTCTTATAGTTTATCTAGACATATAAACTTACTTCTTTTCTGAGCTTTTCTAAACCTGCTTTTTTGACTGTATTTTTGTATAAGGTTTTTTCTGCTGCTAAGGACGCAGACCACTCAATGAGGGCAAACTGTCTTCTTTTTGTCATGTTTGTATAAAAAAAAGAAAAGAGAAGGAATTCTTTCGGGGCTCCATCTCAATATTAATGGCTTTCTTTCTTCACCGGTCCTATTTAACCTTGCATTCGAGCCGCTCCTGCGACGCATTTCATCAAGTCCTCATGTCTTTGGATTCCAGCTTACTCAAATCATACTTTTTTATTTTATAAAGTACGTCATCCTATGGACTTTGCCACAATTTTAATAAAGCTTGGCTTTTATTTTTGTTCATCGCCAAGATAATATGCAAATAATTGTATGTCAACCTTCTAATAACAAAAGATAGACTTGTGTTATTTGAGATAGAATGAATAGTGGCCTATGAATTCTATTTTTTTTATAACTTGATTTGTGTTGTGTTGTGACCTGTTAATAATCAACCCAACACCAAACAATCCTGATAAAAACTGTAGCTTTTGTTAGTTGCAGTTATTTAAACTAGTGTGTTGTATTCCTAATATGGAAATCATGGCTCGTTTGATGCACACATTTAAAACAAGAAAGGGAAAGAGAAGGGATATGATTGGAAAATGGAATGTTGATGTTGAAACAAGAAGATATGACATCAAATCCCTGCTGTTGCATTCTAAAATCATTGGTTGAAAATTAGGTTGCATGGACGCACAAAAAAAAAAGTCTGCAAAAAAGAAAAAAAGAAGGTACGGTGATGGAGAGGTCTATCAGTTAAGAATTATGTTTATTAACAATTACTTAAGCAGCATTCTTTCCCTTGACATAGGTAGAAATGATCTTTCCAAAGTTTTGACCTTGAGTTTGAGCAATTTCAAGTTCTTTTTGGGTGACTTGTCTACTGCCATCACCATTAGCAATAGTACCAGCACCATAGGCTGAACCACCGACCACTTCCGAGTTATCAAACAAGTGAGGGTTAGCAAAGCCAAGGGGAACATAGACAATACCGTGATGAGCAAGATAGGTAACGGTAGTAAAAGCCGTGGTTTCTTGACCACCGTGTTGAGAGGCTGTGGAGAAGAAAGTACCGGCAAACTTACCAGCCAAGGCACCAGAAGCCCAGAGACCACCAGTGGCATCCAAAAAAGCCTTAATTTGTGCAGGCATGGTACCGAAACGGGTGGGAATACCAAACAAGTAGCCATCGGCTTCTTGTAAATCATTGACTGTGATGACAGGTACATCAGGCTTAGGAGGAGCGTGCATCTTTGTCAAGATTTCCTCAGAGAGTGTTTCGGGCACTACAAGATGAGTTGGTATTTAAATTCATGCATGAATTTCGTTACCTTGGAAGATCTTGGCTTCAACACCAGAAGCTTCAAGTCCTTTTTTAACTTCTTTAGCAAGAGTGTAGATGTGGTGATAGAGAGAGTAGATGATGATGTAAACTTTAGCAGCCATTTTACTTTTTTTTTGTTTTGATAATAAAAAGAAAAAGAAGAAACCATTGATTTCCTATTTATATGTCTGTCTCTTCTACCAAAAAAAAAATAAAAACTCAGTTAGACGGGGTTTTTGATTACAAAAGATTACTAAAATATTATTTGGCATTCAGGTTATGACTTTAAAATTAAAAACAGTTGCATTATTGATGCTTTCTAATGCTTACAAAATAATCACACCCATTCTCTCTTTCTCTCTTGTGTTTACTAATAATTATAAAGTTTAATTCATCTCAAGATAAATTCACTCTTTAAAAAAGAATCCAGGTCACTCTGATAATGAATGTTTCAAAACATATTGACTTGAATATCAATCAATAACAAAAAATAAGGCTTAGATGATTCACGTTACATTTGTATCACTTTAATAACCATGAGAAATCGTACGTTCAATGCCTTATCCATTGTCAGTTATTAAAAGAAATCCTTAAGTAAACTACAATGAGCCTTGGATTTGATTTGAATACTCTAGTAAACACGAAATAGTACTATTCATCTCTATCCTGCTATCCAAGAAAAAAAAAAAAGGTGCAATGATCTTAAAAGAACACAAGCGAATGAAATGATGTTCTATTGGCTATACAGCACAATTTGCTTATTGTTTAATAAACGCTTACTATCTTACAAGCTGCAGCATAAAGACATTTAACAAATGATACAATTTCTTCTCTTTTTTTTTCAATTTACAAAAAAGGTAAACAAGAGTACTTGTGTACCCCCTAGAATTGGATGAATAGTAAATAAATCATGAAATAACCAATCAAAGTACACGAAAGATATTGACATGTAATCTATTCAAATATAATACAAGCGTGTTACTCAAAAAGAAAGCTACTCCATTTGACGAGGATCGTATCATACAGCGGGAAACTAAGTGTACCCAAATAGACTTTCTTCTTTTTTCACAGAATGGCATCTACAAGAAGAAAAAATATACTGTTTTTAGGAATAAATACTACGCTACTTTGTCGCCTTTAGATCTTGATTGCATTATGAAGTTTGTAAAAAAAAGAAAATGTGACATTATATTCTGGAAATAGTGTACAGTTAACGCGGGTACTCTTTCGCTTCCCCAACACTTTTGATAATTTTTTCCTTTTAAGGAAATAACCCATCATGTCCACCCACCTTCAAACCATTCAACGATTACAAAATGAACTCGCAATCGCTAATGCCAAGATACACCAGTTGCAACAGGAAAACGCTTCTTTGCGGAAGCAAGTATCCTCTGAACCCACACCAACTGCAAACTCCAGTCCTCCTTCTGAATCTACTCTCCCCCTCCTCCAAACGTCCACGCTCCCCCAGCAATGATGCTGCTCCTCCCACAACCAAGGTATCTAAGCTTCCGAATTCCAAACCCAAACACAGTTTAGCTGCCATTGCTCGACAATTTTCCTCTCCTACTGCTCCTTCCAGCTTCACGTTTATTCACGTTCCTATTCACCGTCGCCTCCCCATCCATCAACTCCGTGCTAACCTTCGTGAGTTGCACATTAACACACGCCGCATTCTGGATATTCAATATTCAGATCGAAATGTGGTCAGCTTCCTTATCCATACCGGTTTCGAACCTGAGCTCCGTTCTCAACTGTACAAATACAAAATCACTATTCGTGACGACTTTGACCCTCTGAGCCCCTCCATCATTCGTGATCCTACACTTCTCAATGAATCCCATTGAAAGAAAAACTAAACTTTCTCGTCATGTATTCCTCCAACGACTTGGTTCTGCTTTCCGCCGTCTCAAGGCTCCTCTTTACAACGCTGTCACTAACTACTTTCTCCAATCTGGACTCATAGACCTCAATTTCTTGGAGTCTTTTGATCTCGCTCCCCCTCACAACTATCACAACCCTCTCCTAGACAAGATCTAGAGCTCTTTTCTACCTCTTCCCTTCCCTTTCCTTTTTCCCTTTTTGACTATCAAAAAGGTTTTTCGTTCATTTAATCCTCTTTTTGATCTAACCCGGGCAATGCAATCCTAAAAGTGGTTATGTGCTCAATTGGGTTATCTTAAATTTAAAATAAAAATACTCTTTAATCGTATCGAGCAAAACAAGGTAAATCAATAGAGATACTTACCCGTGGATCGTAATATACTAATCAAAAGTTCAATTTTTTTGCAACATTACATAACTACATAAAGAATAACAGAGTTCCTTATTTCAATGATTTCATCACAGAGAACAAAATGAATCTCATGCAATGGCTGGAGTACAAGCAGCAGATAGAGCCAATGACTCTTTTTGGATTGTGGCGAAGCCGATTTGCAATGGTCCTACGAGATTATAAAAAGTTGGAGATGATAGTAGAAGGGTAAGTAGCTTAATTACTTTGATTGATGTAATAATCTGTTAATGAAATGTACGATTTACCAAAAGAAAAGGCACGTATAACAAGGCATTTTGGGAGGATATTTTAAAAGGAGCAAAGGCACTCGTAAGTTGCAAATAATTCACAACCATCCATATCTTGATATTAACCACAAAACAAAACAAATAACATTTAGTATGATGCAAGAGTTACCTCCACGGTCAACGCAATTGGGGCCGCTGTGATGGCTACTGCTGCCGCCACTACTATGCTAGCCGAGTCCTTTACTACCAATGATAATGAACTTATTGCTGATTCTTCTACTGCCACTGTCGATGATGCTACTACTACCGCAGGTAAAGAGGGTATAATAAGAACCGCTGCTGAAACTGCCTCTCGAAGCTATGAAGCAACCAGCACTAGTACTATTACTCCCACCACTGGCGATGACACTATTGCTTCTGCACATCTTACCTGGGATAAGATACTAGCGGATGATCATGAATTGCGCTTTCATTATTTGGCCCATAAAAAGGTAAACGCCATATACTTTTTCCATCAGAACTGTGCTGGATTTTCTAATTTTTTTCAACAGTGTTCTCCAAGTGCGCTTTTAAATGAAGAAGAGAAGATGCATTTGAGTGATTACAAAAGCAATGGCTCTCCCAAGGCGGATCTATTATTTATTTGCGCACCTCTACTTTTGAAAGAAGAACTCACGTGTGAAGAGGATGCATTGCTCGAGTAAGTAATATAAATAAAAATACGTCTTGCCCATATTAACGATAAATGTATGCAGATTGAGCCTTTCCGGAATTTACAACTATCTGAATCCATATATGAAGAAAGTATACCAAGAGAAGTTGAATAGATCACCGCCCTCCACAATAATAACTACAACCACTGTCACAAATTCCGTTGCTGAAGCCATGACAGGCGTTCGTAATTTGCTCGGCAGCAAGAAAGATATGGATGATATACTGTATAAAGTGCAGTTGGAAAAAGCCAGACTTGTCAAAGAGAAGTTGAGACACAGTGACATGTACAAGGCGCTAGCAATTCTGGAGAAAGTGTAAGTAGAACAATATACGGAAACCTTGAACATTCTATTGACAACTGCCAACTATCATTAACAGAATTGAAGACACGCAGTTGTGGAACGAAGCGGGCGACGAGCAGGAGATGACCTTCTACCGACGCTTCGCTAGCTATCTGGACACACTGCTAATTAAAACTGACCTGAATATGATCGAGTATGTGCATAGAACCAAAGTTGATATTTCTCTAATCATATCTCTCTTATTTTTCTCAGTGGAGAAACTGGCTGCTCTAGCAGCAAAATTGCAATTGAAACTAACAAACGATTGTTCCACATTGAAGATTCGTCAGCAACGTATGCACGTAAAATAGATTTGATACTGAGATACAATGATCGCAAGAACGTAGACTTATGTAGTAATGAGTGGAAGAGATCGAAGGTGACTTCAGAGTTGAAATTAAAGCAGCAGTCAAAAAATTTGCGCATAAATGCTTCTATCATGAACAGCTTGCATGCATTTGGTACCTCTCCCTCATCTCTTTTAGCAATTGATATGATAGGTGATGATATTGTGATTAGCCGTAGCGGGAAATTATTGACAAAATCATATTCTATAGGTTTACACGGCTATATCTACCTGTTGACAAAAGTGAATGACTACTTCGTTGCAACCCCCACTCAATCCTTGTAATACCAAGACGTTTTGCAGACATTGCTTGTATTGAAAATACTCTCCTAGCTCTTTTTAGATTCAAAGTAAGTGTCTTTTTCTTTTACAAGTGCACGGCCGCGTTGAATTGACATCAACATTTGATAGCATTTTTACACATCATTGATTCCTGCACTAAGAAAGAGAATTGCTACAAATATGTACAGTGATATTGGAAGCGTTTGCGAGATGGATGCCGCTGTCTCTGATAGTACTCATGTCAGTCAAAATTTTACATTTTTTAAGTCTAAAAAAAGAAAGCATGATGCCTCCGAGTCTGAAGAGGACAACTAGAAACTCCCTCACATGAATATTTTCTTGTATTACATTTTTTTTTTTTTTTTTCATCAATAAATTAGTACCGTAGTATACCCTTTGCAGTTAATAATTATCATAGAAATTTCATTTATGTATTGCTGGAATGTGGTGCATTGACGTGAAATCCTGAGTTAAAGGTTGATTTGATCTATCATAGTCCAGTTAACGCAACGCCAAAGGGCGGGACGAAAAATATTTCAAAGGTCGGTTTTTTAAAATCCAAAGGGCCGTTTTGAAATTCCAATTTTATTTTCTCAAAGGGCGAATATTTATAACTCAATGGGCGTTTTTTTTTTTTTTATTTTATTAATACTTATGGTAGAAGAAAAGTTTATTAAATAGGTTCGCCCTTTAGGCACTTTTCAAATACATTTACTGAGTGCTGTACAAATGCTTTAAGATGCTCACGGGGAACAGAATTACAGGCCTCAGTTATTCTAGTAGCTAAATCCTCCTTGTCCTGAAACTGACTGCGTCTTACCTTGTTTTTAATAATAGACCAAAATTGCTCAATAGGATTAAGCTCGGGAGAATAAGGCGGCAGATAAACGCATTTATAACCTCTTTCTGTTATTATAGCTTCTATTGTATCGGCTGTGTGAATGGGCGCATTATCCATCACTATATAGTATCCTTTCATCTCAGGAATGCAATCCATTTCATCCATAGTTTTTTGAATAAAATGTATATAATGACCAGTGACAGTGCCTCTAGGAGCATTCTTTTTTGCCTTGGATGGTGCTTTCCTTTTACGATTTATATGATCTATCTTTAATCTTTTTGATGAGTGCTCCTGTGGATTTCTAAGCTCCATTGACACAACATATTTTGCTGAAATTGCACCTAAAACTGTATGTGAAACTGCTCTGGTGCTGGGAGTGGTCGTAATAGCTGGAGTGCCCTTAGCAGACCATCCTCCAGGAGGTCTCATGTTGATGTCAAAACCCGATTCATCTACAAAAACACAGTTTTCGAGATAGTTCATATCTGTCTTACTCCACTTCTCAATCCATGCTATACGATCTGCGATTTTTGATTGATCGTTTCTTGCTTTTGGGTGAAGGGTGAGTTTCTTGAATGAAAGGCTACACTCTTCTTTCATAAAGTTTTTAACACTGGTTTCCTTTAATGTAAAACCTTCAAACTTTTTAGTGAGTGAAGCAACTGCATCAACAATCCTGGCTTGAGGGTTATTATCATAAAAGTTGAGTAGATGAATCTTATGTCTTTCATCAAGCTGCGCCTTTGGCCTATTGACTTTGTTAGTTTGTTTTTCCAAGATGTTCCAATCTTTGTCTTCTTTGAGTCTCTTGGCCCATTTCTGTGCTGTTCGTTCAGCAATTCCTCCAGCTAATCTACCAGATTTAGCAGCATTGAATAGTTTTACCCTATTGTAATAGACAAAAAGAAGTTTTTGTTCGCTGGAGTAGCCAATGTAATGCTTTTTCTGCATTTTTACTACTCTTGAAGCTTCCTCCATTTCAGCATCTAAACCTTCATCAACCGAGTTTTGCTCTAGACCCTGCTTTTCACAATAAAGCCTTAGGCGGGTTAACGTTTCTAGGTGATGTGGGTGAACTTCTTATTCCCATTCCATTGCATCGCGCCCTTCTTCGTCAACAATTCTCCCCTGCCCATCTTCATAAAAAAATGCGTACTCATTTAGACTTTCTTGAAAGGGAAACGCCGTCCATTGGGTTATAAATAACCGCCCTTTGAGATTGAAAAAACCGCCCATTGGAATTTCAAAAACCGACCTTTGAAATCTTTTTCGTCCCGCCCTTTGGCGTTGCGTTAACTGTATAGTAAATATGGATTTCGCGGCACAAGAATAAACTCCTCATACATAAAAAAAAAAGTAAATATGGATTTCATGTTCAACCATAAACTTCTTTACTCAGAACATCGTTTGAAAAACGGGGCTCAATCAAGTTTGAAAATGATTGATGTACAAAACTTTAGAGGTTTTACATCGCTATCTTTATTGAAACAAGCAAAGTCATCTTGCCATCTGCCTTCTACTTTTATTTTCCCACTGTGACATTGAAGGAGAACTGAACGTTGCGTTAAAGTTTTCGTGTTTATCAATCCAGCCATCCGTAAATCTAGATTGCAGTAAACAAGATCTAATTCCCGATAGCTAACCTACAGTTCATTCCAAGGTATGCGCTCTTTAAATTCATGTTCACAAGATTCAACTGTATTTCATGGAACGCAGTGGATAAGCATAAAACCAGTTTGTTTACATTATAGAATCAAATAAAGAGTGTTGTAGGTAACTTTGTCTTTTTCGTATCCTCTTCTTGCCCGAGTTTGATCAAGAAGGGAGGTTAGAAGCCCCTGGTTGGAGATCAAGTGTAAAGAGCACTGCGAGGTGGACCGGGTAACCGATTGAAGAATTCATGGCTGGGATGAGGTGGACGAGCCTAGAGGATGGTCCAGTGTGTTGTGTAAAACAATGCAGGTTGTAGGTCACTGGTTATAAAATACCACTGATTGATAAAAAGAAAACTTGGCCTTCGAATGATGCTTGTGCATCCCATGGCGATCATAACGATTTTGATCATGGTCCTACGTATTCTTTTTTACCATGGTTCGTTCACAGCACACAGTCTATGATGCACATTCGTTCCTATCAGTGGCTTGATTGCTCTCTTTAGGTTGCTGTCGGAAACGGGGTTTGGCCATGAAGGAGAACCAAAAGCTGCACTTACCCTTCCCCTCTTTTATCATTCGTTCAAAAAAGCTTACATGTTCAACGGCATTCAGGATGATTTGATATTCATTCCTTTTTTCTACCATCCTTCACTCATCGTAACTTAATAACCCACAAACATACTTTTGTGGGAGCTAATGACAGCCAAGTATAAATATATTTACACTAAAGTGAATCCTGTCCTCAGACATCCTTGTCTCTTTTCTACAAAACATCCCTGTACTGGACAATCGCGCCTCTGAGCACTGATAGGTAAAAAAAAAAAAAAAAAAAAAAAAAAAGTTTGAATTAAATAAAAATAATATACATTGTTATTATTCTACACGGTAAGAAAAACTCACTGAAATGCTGCCAAGTGAACAAGAGGATCACAACATATTATTTTGGTAAACATTTCCACTGAAGAACCAAACTTTAAGCAAACCTGATATTCACACCCCATCGATCATTGTCCATCATCCTTGTTCAAAGACGAAATGGAAACCTTTTTGGTCAGTGTAGGGTTTGAAAACAATTTAATCATTTGTATGATTCGTGCTGATAAATACAAAGCTATCTTGTGCACAATATACACATCTGTCGGATGACTCTATCACGAAATGGGCTATCGATCCCTGTCGGCGTAAAGAAGACGCAGTCACCTTCTCAAGTAATCCACTGAGGATAAAAGCAAAGTGTTTGATTAGGCTCGTAAAGATGACAAGGTGCACCATTCGCTTGATGAAATCGATTTAACCCTGATGCAAGTGATAAACAATTGGGGTAGTACAAGACCAAGCATCATTCTCCTAAAGTTTATGATAAACCGAAGCTGGTCTACGGCTGGGTACTTGTTCTTCAAGATATACTTGCTCCTTCAGGACGCTTGAATCAACCCATGTCTGCTTTCACAATCGTCTTTTTTAAACTTTTTCCTCATGCTCGTCACAGGAATTCAAGGTAAGGTGGAACATGACTCCTTCTTTTTGAACATTGACGACTGATTTCTTTAGACTAGCGTGTTTAAAATGTATATGTATTTTTTTTTAATTATGAAATAATAGTAAGTAAATAATAAGATTAAAAAAAACAAAAAAGAATTGAATTGTATTTTTCTAAGCGTGCCATCTACATGCAGAAACACTTTGATTTCTTTTCCTCTTTCTTGGCCTTTACGGCACTTGCCTTCTTTTCCGTCGCTTCAGCAGAACGCTCGGTTGTAGGTCCAGCATGATTATCACCAGCATCGGTAATAGCAGTCGTGGCAGCAGTAGGCTCACCTGTGGATTCCACTGGCGCAGGAGCAGTAGTGGGAGCAGCAGTAGTGGGAGCAGCAGCAGCGGGAGCGGCATCGGCAGTGGGAGCATCGGATGTTTTGATTTCCTTATTGGTCGATTCTGTTCCACTTGTGTCAAGTTTGAGACCTCGGTGATAAGCATTGAGAAGATTGGCAAAGTTGACACCTTGAGTTTGGGCAATGTCCAATTCTTTCTCGGTGGGTAATCGTGATCCATCCCCATTGGCTATCATGCCTTGTTTAGATACAAAACGTAAAATCTTTTTTTTTTTTTTTTACCTATTGTTCCAGCACCATAGGCTGAGCCACCGACCACTTCCGAGTTATCAAACAAGTGAGCGTTTGAAAATCCCAAGGGGACATAGTTCATACCGTGATGCGCAAAATAAGTCAACAGAGTAAAAGCAGTGGTTTCTTGTCCGCCATGTTGAGATGCGGATGAAAAGAAAGTTCCCACAAATTTACCAGCCAAGGCCCCTGTAGCCCAGTGTGAGCCGGTTGCGTCCAAAAATGATTTCATTTGTGCAGGTAGAGTACCAAAACGAGTTGGAATACCTAATAAAGAATGACACACAAGTCAATTTTCTTGCTCCCTCGTCCAACAACACACCTACCAAAGATAAACGCATCAGCCTCGGTAAGGGCATCCACTGTAATGACCGGAATATCAGGCTTTTGGGGAGCGTGTAATTTTTGCAAGATTTCATCTGTTAAAGTCTCGGGCACCTATGTGTTTTTAATGGTTTTTTGAATTCATGCAGAAAAAAAAGAAAGACGGGAAATCTTACTTGATACAGTTTGACAGTAACACCTTGTTCTTCCAAACCCTTTTTTATACTCTTTGAAAGTGTATAAATATGATGATAGACAGAGTAAATGATGATATAAACAGTAGGCATTTTGTGTAATTAAAAAGAATAAAAAAAAAGAATAAAAAAAAGTTGAATGTTTTAGAAAGCTTTTAAAGACCGTATTAGAAATCAAATAGATTTCATTGGCTTGTACG
Source organism: Rhizopus arrhizus (assembly GCA_024220505.1). Taxonomy (NCBI): domain Eukaryota; kingdom Fungi; phylum Mucoromycota; class Mucoromycetes; order Mucorales; family Rhizopodaceae; genus Rhizopus; species Rhizopus arrhizus. The sequence continues at coordinate 1,994,541 of JAKZZE010000005.1, read as the reverse complement.
CATTGCTTCATTTAAAAATCATATTCGTGTTTATTGACTTTTTTTTTTTTTTTCTGTTACTTTTCGTCAATGTCAATACAATGGTTTAAAGTGATTCTTTTTCCCTTTCAGTGACATAAAGTCCACAGATGAAGAAATCATATACTTTTTGTTTGTAAACTGAATGAAATCCCCCGAATCTTATTTAAATTTCAGCTTTTAAATTGCCTGATCTGGTAATCACTTTTACTGCATGGATTTGATTTTCGTGAAACTAAAGGCTCTTTTGGTCAAAATATCATTCAATCGATGGATAGTATCTTTAAAGAGTGTTTTAGAATGTCTACAATATTGAATGATGGTTTTCTAAATAATCAGTGAGCAGGCTTTAAAGAAATAAACGTGCAAAAGTAAATAATTTAAATTGCGAATATTGAAAAAATTAAACTGCCATCCACACTACGTTTATCACCAACTCTTTTTCTTTGATCCAATCTACATTGAATTCCTCTTTAGCCATAATGTTTCTTGCTACTTCTCTCCACTTACTGACGTCTTATAAAAATCAATACTTTCCTTGCTCAATCTGTATCAATAACTTGTCAAAAAGACAATCATTGAAACTACTCCCTCCAAAGATACATCTTCAATAGCCCCAGCTTCTCTTATAGCCTACTTGCTCTATATCGACAGTGTATTCCTCACACTTGGGAAAAAAAAAGGAAAACACCGAAAATATCAGAGCGATCAAAAATATGTAAAGACCATCGTCACTTGCTTGGCCATCATCTGAATTTTTTCAAATGTGTAGTGCCAAGTGACATAAATGATAGCTTGGACAAGGTTCCAAACAGTCTTTCTTTTCATAAGTTGGATTATCCTTTTAACCAGACGATTTATTCCATCTACACGACTTGATAGAACACAGTGTTTGCTTCTTCTTCTTTTTTTTTCTTGACAAAGAAGACAGGGAATGTTTAGTAAAATAAGAGAAAAGGAATCCAACCGGATCAAACAATCGCACAAGAAAAGAAATTATAAGCCATCAGCTGTTTCTAAAGTAGTCAAAGGAAGGCGAGCAAGAGCAAAGAGAGGATGATGAATGAGGTGATCAACAGATGATAAGAACATACTTTAGAGCCTAGAAATGCATGGGCCACTGGGCGATAAAAGCAAAACAAGATCAGTTTATGTAGCTCTGTAGGTCCTTTGGTTCCACTGTACAACAGGACATTCACAGAGCAGCAATTTTAACCAGTTGCATTGTTTGACTTTAGACCAGTTTAACTTAAGATTCCTTGATCACAACTCATGTCAGCCCTTTTGAAAGGCTTTGATAAACATGTTTGAATTACATTTAGTTTATAACAGACAAGAAACAGCTGTGAAATTGAGAATAAGTTCAAGCTGTGAAAGAAGAGAGTTCGATTGGTTTGTTTAATAATGAATTACAAGAGAGACAGTGGATTGATTACATCCCAAGCCACTAGGTTACTAATTTGGTATAAAAAAATGTGCAAGAAAACTCTTTAAAGGGAAACAATCAACATGCATTGTCGAAAAGTGGCCATAACAGTTGCAGAGCACAAAAGAGGTTTGATGGGTAAAAAAATAAAGAGAGATGATTTAGAATGAACCAAGATAACATCATCCGTCTGTGCACTTGCTGATACAAACAATTCACATCAGAGATCGCTGATTTCTTGGAGAAAAGGGTAATTCTATGTGTAACTCCTTGATCTGTGCACAGAGATCGATGGTATTAACAAATGTGTTTGAAATAAAAGCAGGTTTTATTGTTTGACGATCGTGTCTTGTTTGCGCCTTCCTTTTTAATGACCGCCACAGAATCTATGCGCGATAACAATGCCCTTCTCCTCCTTCTTTCTTTTATCTCAAATCCTTTTACAAAAGAGGAATGTCTTTTAAAAATGATTGAAACCATCTTGTTTCTTTTAGATCAGTCATGAAACTTTTTTTGTATGTGCGTGATTGATAGAGGTTGAGTTATCAAAAAAAGAGCGAGTGAGCAGCTTAGAAATAAAGGAGAGGGGCTTTGATGTGCTTAAATCCAATATAAATTTAGAATTAAAGATTCCACGTGTAGACATAAATTTCAGGGACAGAATACGAGTAAGAATCCTCACGTGGTTATGGCTGCAAGTTTAAACTAACCTCAAATATTAATAAATGAGATTCAATTATTGGTGAATATGCATGTAATTCAATAGAAAAAAAGATTTTTTTTTATTTTAAATTTTTCGTGTTACTTTTTTTTTTTTTTCTTTCTTTTTCTTCTTCTTTCTCTCTTTCTCTCTTTTTTATTGTAAATTATTATTATTTAAAGATGTTTCATTCATCTTCTTTTAGACATGAACAATATTTAATTCGTTCTGGAAGTGGTTCAAAACATACACTTCATAAAAAACTTCCTTCGCTTGATTCTAAAATATCAGCAGTAGACACAGATAGCGAATGTTCTTCTTCTTCTTCTTCACCAACTTATTCTACTGTTTCATCACCTACTTTAGCTACTTCTTTTTCAACCACCACTTCCAATCTAAATACGTCCGAACTAAAAAAGACACCACATCCAAGAAGAAAAAAGAGAACTCAAACTGCCTCACAACGTCCACCCGATCTTGTCTATTCTTGTCCAAGACCACTGGCATTTCCATTTCATAACGATGATCATTTCCTGCCTATAGCCGAAGCAGACCCTCGTGACGTTGCTCGAGTGGCACCACAAGTGAACAGATCTCATTCTATCCAATCAAAAGATAGTTTAAATCGTGATTCAGAATCTTCCTTCAGTCGACACTCGTCCATCCTGAGCTCAATACAACAAGGCACCGTTCGTTCCATTCGATCTCTCTTCTCTCTTCAATCTCTTTCTCAACTGACGACAGCCACAACCGCAACCCAAGGCTCAACCGAGAACACTACAAAATACCAACCACTCGAAAGATTAGAAATCAAACAGGGCACCGTTCAATCCCTTCGAGACTTCTTCACTCGAGGACAGCAACCAGAAGATAAAAATCAGATTCTGTCCTCTCTTGTCCTCTTCCACCTCCCGAAACTGATCCAGCCAACCATCGAAAATCACTGTATTCGCGTGCTTCCGAATTCGCCAGTCGAGCCCTCTGGGGTACACCCACAACAGAACCGACCTCGAGTGCGCTCGAAAGTCAACCAGAGGCACCAGAGCCAAGAAAATCGTTTGCATCGGAAATCAAAAAATTCTCGGTGCGTGTGATTACCAGTTGGATGCCAATCAAGTCAAACGAATCTTATACAAAAGTACAAGACCAAGACGAACAACCTAGTAAAGTGGGTAAATTATGGAGTAGCTTCAAAAGCTTTATGACTGGAAAGAAATCCTCTCGAGTCGGTCCAATCTCAATTTAAGGAAATTTTTATTTTTTTATGCCCATGTTCTATATACCTTTTTTTCCTTCTTTTTTCTTTATGAACATTTTATGCTCTGAAAAAAAAATACATTTATTTTTTTTTTGTGTACTATTCTCATTAAAAGCCGTTTTTTTTTAAAAAAAGTAATTTACTATTTTTTTTTTTTTTTTTTAGATGATCCAGACCCAGTTGAATTAAAATTAATTTACAAGAGATACTTTTAAAAGTTGTAAGCATACAGAATAGATGATCTCATCCCCATAAAAGAGAAAGAATGCTTCTCTCTCTCTCTCTTTCTCTCTCTCCTTGAATAGGCAAAAGATGATAAAAATATATTTAGACAGTGTTGATTGGATACACTTTTATATTGCGTCACACTAGTGGAAAAAAAATAAAAAAAAAACTAACCATTTTTTTTCCGTATTTTTTTTTTTTGTTTTTTTACTGTGTGAATAGATCAACCAGTGTTTATTGCTTTTTGCTAAAGAATATTTACTGGAGCAATGTCAATCGGACCTCACCGTACCTCCTATGGTTTCTCAACTATTCCATCTACATCCAATCCCTTATCTCGTCAACACATGATGAACGCTCCAGCATTCCAACAGGTCATGACGCTTGTTCCCTCACCTAATCCTTCTCTTTCTACCCAAACAAACGCTAAAAATAACAGCAGTAGCAATAGCAGTAATAACGCAGCTCTCTCTCGACATTCGAGGGCTGGAGGCAACGCACAAACAGAATATTGTGACAATTGTCAGACGTTTCGACATATTTCTTTCTTTCAAGAAAAGGACTTCAAGTATAATATATGTCGATTATGTAATGAACGAGAGATGCAGAGGAGCATGGCTAATAAAGAAAGATATGAACAATATGAAGAACAGCAAAAGAGTTTAAAGCATAATCGATATCCAATATCACCTTATTCACAGCAGCAGCAGCAACAACATCAGCAGCAGCAACATCAGCAGCAGCGCCAGCAGACGACCACTTCCTCTGCTTATACGCCCAATCAAACCTCTCCTCTCTTTCCAGGTTCTTCTGCAAGTTCACCGCCTCAGACCTCAAGCCAACTGTCCTTACAATTACCGCAGATGCCAATCACTTTAGGGGGTAACAATCCAGCTAATCTACCCCCTCCACCCAACCTTGCAACACCCAACAATAGCAACAACAGCAATAATCCTTCTCCGCAATTGAACGCATCTTCCTCATCCATGATGCTTGGTATGAACATAAACAACAGTAAATCGCATCTATTTCCAGTGAACAACTCGAACCGAAATGATCATCATCAGCAACAACAAATTCATATGCATCAAATCATCCAACCTCCACTACCCTTACCACAAAGATCCAAAGCGACCACCAGACTATCTTCCACCTCCTCTTCTTCTGCAGTCAATGTGGACCTGATTTCTCTAGACGAATTTGTGGAAGAGTTGAAGAAGCATGTGGATTTTGATAGAAAGTTGTATCATTTGGATATTCAGCCCTTGATAGAAGGGATGGGATCATCAGCAGGGTTTTCTCAGTTAGGAAGAGGGATATGTGAAAAGGTGTTGGAGGGAACAAGGTTTAACTTTAGGTATAGAATGAAAGTATTGAATTTCATAAGCTAACGATTGTATAAAAAAAAAAGTTTAAAAGATAGACGCAAATCCACCAAGAGTCCAGACACGTTATCCACCTTGAGATATTACTGTTCACAACGAAGTGATACAGCCAAACCAAGAAAGGCAGAGCATCCAAAAGCACAGCTTAAATACAATTGCGCTGGCGCACTGACGATTATCATTGATTTGTCAAAAAAGTCTGCTCATGTCACCGTCATTCATAAGCATGCCCATCCTCCCTTTATCTCTCACCATCATCAATCCAAATCAACCCTGACAACCCCAGCCATCCAACGTACCCGACCTCCTCCTCCTCCTCCTCCTCAACCAGACCAGCAAGATCAAAGACAACTCAGAATGATCAAGCAGCAGCAAATCCATCAACGCTTTGATGCGCTGAGACAACGTCTGAGTGACATGGATCGCCTGCTGGAATCACAAAGACAGTATGCAAATGAGGATTTTTTGAGTGTGGCAAATGAGGCATTGTCTGATGTGAGTGAGATGGTCCAAGCATGTAAGACGGTCGATAGCTCAGGTGTCATCTATCCACCCAATAAATATACCCTTCATTATAACAAAAGAGGAGATCTCTTATAAATAAAATTAATCTTATCCTTTGTACTCTCCTCTTTTTATTCAACAGTCCACACAGGCTGTTCCCCCCCCCCCTCCTTTCCCTTTTTTTTTGTGATGTAGAGACTGTCAGGTTGCATCACTGATTTCTGTAAATGAAAGACTCCTGTTTTTTTATATGCTCAAAGGGGATAAGATGAAGAGAAGTGGATACAGTAGAAAGAGTAATTTATTGAACTTTATTAAAAGAAGGGGATATGAAGAGATGCGTTATTTACAAGTGTGAAAAAGTGAGCATAGTATTTCGACTTATTTCACAGGCTGACGAGTGAACCAAGTGTCGAGTGTATCAGAAGGTGTGGCGATCAGTGGTGAATCGATCGTGGGTGAAAGGGAACTGTCTGTGTCGGATTCATCCTGTTCGGCACAGAACGAAAGAGGTTCGACCAAGGGACTCTTTCTGCCTCTGTATCGACTGGACAAGAGACTGGGCTGAACCGATTGATCTGATTCGAGTTGGGACATGAGCACCGGATGATTGATGGCGCTCAATTTGGCTTCGATCTTTGACTTGAAGTCGATGAAGCCAGTGGAATCCATGGCCTTCTTGGCTCTTCCTGGCCAGCCTTCGTCAAAGAAGGAAACGCTTGGCATCGGTTGATCATATTCGGGTTCGTATTCATAGATCAGGGGAGGATCGAGAGAGAACGAGACCTGTCTGGTGCTTGTTCTTTTCGTTTGCGTAGGATGGATGAGGATGCCGACTGTTGGTTTCACTGGAACTTGACAATGATGATCTTGTCTGGATGGCCGAATTGTATCAGCGTCTGTGTTTGGTATAGACATTTGACTGACAGAGCAGTGGGCGGGTAAGGTTTTCATGGTGAAGAGAGAAAGAATAAAGAAAAAGAATAAAAAAAAAAAAGTTTTAAATAAAATAGACAATCAGGATATTAGTTTGGTACACAAGGAACCAAAGAAAACGAATCAAAATAGAGCGTGAGTGGATAAAATGATTCTGATTCGTTCGATTTCTTTGTCTGTACTCCATGTGCGTAACCTCAGGATAAATGTCTTATTCATGCTCTTGCAGAATAAAATAGCCATGTCATGTCTACACGTGCAGTAAACTGGATTCATTTTCCTTGGTTAATTCGTCCTACTTTTATTTTATTTTTTTTTCATTGCAAGATTACCTTAAAACCCTAGACAAGTGTTTTTTATAAGAATAGTTACTTTCACTCTTGTCCATCTTGATCACTGCAGTACCATCTTTTTCATTTAAATGAATTGATTTTCTTGCATGGCTTTTTTGTGCCTTCTTACTGGATCCTATTTATTTTTCATATCTCGCTCTTCAGATTCCGTTTATATTACACTTTGACCCAGATTTTTAAAAGCCTTTTGTAATCAAAAGAACGATTGATCCATTTCAAATCCTTGTCAGTGCACACACACACAACCTTTGTGTTCCCCTGTCAGAATCAAATAGGATAAGATTAACCATTGTGTCATGAGATTGAGTGTACGCTTTTAGAAAGATTAAATTTATCAAGCCTACAATAAAGTCTAGGCACAGTGACATGTTGATGTTGATTTAAATCCATTTCACTCGTCATTCATATCAAGAAATATTAAGGGTGTTTGTAGGGAGGAGTGGCAAACTTTTAATCCATTGACCTATTTAAACAGCAGCCAACTTGCTTTTTATCTTTTTCTATGCTTAGACCTACTTATACCCGCAGACCTTTTCAAATATTAGTAAATTTCATATACACCTTGGTCTATTCTCTGTCTTACATCTCCAAGTTAATAGGCCCTCCAGCCTCAGGAAAGCGTACATTAGCAACCCAATTATTAAAATCAAAGGACATTTTTTATTCACTGTAATAACAATAAGCTCACACTGATAAACAGATTACTCAATTATTTAAAGAAATGTAGCAGAGAGTTTACCAAAGAGAAGCTTAGATCGTGTTGATTACATACTTTTATTTGTTGACATGACAAACACCAATAGTTTGGTTCTCATGAATCAGATCTTGGAACACATGTCACCGAAATACCTATCCACTAAAATGGCCATTGTTGCCACCAAAGGTTTTCAACAACGGCACAGTTTACTTGTATTATCGAATGACTCATTGTCTCTTTTTAGTCGATGTCACAAGTCATTGGTCTTTTGAAAATATTGAGCTGGAATCAATCACAAAAGCATTTTATGATTTACAAATATTTTACGCGAATCTAACAGTAAAAAAAGAAAAAGAAAAAAAAAATATATAAAAAAAGTAAAACTCATTGGGATGATTAGAACATCACAGAATGTAGAATGGTATGTGAGCATATAAACAGATTGATCAAGATCAGTACGTTACAATACAACGGCCTCAATTCCTTATTATTGAAAACACTTGACGGTGATAGTAAAGATACAGATGAGGCTCAAAGCAAACTGCAAATAGAACAAAAACACCTCTCTTAAATAAAGTCTTGTTTTTTACGTGAGAGTCAGCTGTAATCATGTACTACAATTTTCTAAAGTCTAGCATTTCTAATTCTACTATTGACCCTTTCTCTATGTCTCTTCAGATTCTTTTCTCTTTGAAAAAGTCTCTTGAACCAGCACCACAGCTTTGGCGACAGTCTTTGGTGCCTCGGGTGATTCACAAACAGCAGTTATCACAGGATAGATGAAATAATCGGCCCAGGTCATTTCTGTACACGGCTATCTGGTGTCATCCAGGAGGGGAACCCTCTTTTCCAAATCGTGGATGACATGTCTTTTTTGTCAGTTTCTCTAAGGATCTCACAATGTCTCTCTTCACTCTTTCCTGCTGCTTCACTGTCCAGCCGAGGTTTGCACACGTTCTTGACCCCATCACAAAAGACATGGTCATTTAGCGTGCTGATGTACTGGATACCTCTTTAGTCTCGTTTCCAAGCGCCTGGGTGTCAAAACTCACTTCCACCCACCAAGGGTTTAAAAAAATTCAAAATCCCCTTACGTGATGATCACCATCCTCTGGATCCAAACAACCTTTGAAACCCTGACTATGATGACTTTGATCAAGATGAGAAGGAGTGCGCCGTATCTTTGTTTAACGTGTTCTTCGTGCTATCCATCGCCTCAAACTCCTATCCAGCGTGCTCTTGCCCACCTTTTCGTTGACAAAGACATTCTGGCTACCGTTGTACTCAGTGAGCTCTTTACAGTCAAGCAGGCTTGAGCTCAATTTTTGTTTTATCATACGATTTCCTTTCTTGAGATCCATTTTCCAATCAGTGATTTATTTACAAGTTACTGCTTACTCTTCCTCTGTCCTTTTCTTTTTTTGCCCTTGCTCCCATAAGGGATTTTTTTTAGCTTCTTTCATGTCTCATTTGATCTGGCTTGGGCAATTATGCTGTCCTGAGACACCGCGTGCTCATTAAAGCCTATAAATAAAATAACTTGCTTAAACGTATCTAGATTATCTTTATTCTCGACATTATAAGATAAAATCTCTTGATGACTTTACAGAAGTGTAGGATCTAAAGTAATGTAAGCCATTCGGTATATTTATATATTCATATAGATACCTCATCCAAGAATTGATGGAAACAGATATACAACGTGTCGTTCGTTCTCAAGGCCACTTGGACGACCACTATGAGTACTTTACTTACCAAACCCTCCAAGCCTTAAAAGCAATGCATTCGGCTAACGTGCTTCACTGAGATTTGAAGCCTTCCAACTTGTTTCTCAACGCTAGCTGCGATTTAAAGGCAAGCAAAGAAGAGAGAGAGAGACGAATGCAAATTAGATTTGTGATTTAGGATTAGCGAGATCTTCTAATTCAGCTGATGAAACCAGTGGTTTCTATGGCATTAAAAGTCGAAGAGTAAGTAAATGTGTAAAGATACAGGATGGCTTATTAACATATCTGTTAGGCTACCTTTTAAAAAGAGAATTCCATTTGCAAGATTATTTCCTAATGCAAATCCAACGGGTAAGCAACACTTTTAAATGTCAAGGAATTGCTTTTTCTGATTGTGCTCTATAGCTGTTAATTTACTTGAAAAATTATTAACTTTTAACCCTGTAAAGTGTATTACAGTCGAAGAAGCATGAACACACCTATACATTGAACCAGTGATTTTAATAAGAGATATGTACAATAAACTATATTTAATTCATACGTGTAGTACTATGACTCTGATGATGAGCCTGACGCCTCTCCTATTCCAGACAGTTTCTTTGTCATTGATAGATACAAAGAGCAACTTACAAAGAAACAACTCAAACGTAAGCATTTTTTAATATCTATTAACGTACAATCACTAAAGCTTTATAAATAGAGATGTTGTATGATGAAATCACTCACTAAAACTATTTTGTCTTTCTACAATTTATTAAACATACCAAATACATTCTTTTCTTTTATCATGATGATCTTTGCTAAAAAAAAAAGGGGGGGGGGGAGAGTAGGAAGAGGAGGAAGGTTATCTAGAATGCTTCTACAATCAAGTAAAAGTAATAACGTTCTATCAAACGTTTAACATTGTTTGCTGTGAAAAAGCAATTTGATTTATAAGAGTACTTGGTGCAACCCAATTTAAGTGTTGTAAACTGTAACAAAAAGTATGAATCTGTCAAGAATTTTAAGAGGAATTTATTTACAAAAGAGCAGCTTAAGCAATATTCATGCTCAAAAATAAAAGTTTTGTTTTTGTTGTCTTTGTATTAGTGCCCAAAACCATCTTTTCCATGCTTGACCTGGTTTATCTTGTATGCTTATATGTGTGTATTTTAGAAATGCTTCAAGTTCTCTCTCCTTTCCTTTTTATATCAATTACTCGACTAACCTTTTAATCTCAAACAAGGAAGTATACACATTCGTCTTACGTCAAAATGCATGATTCGAACATAAGAAACCAAGAAAAAGATTTGTATGTTACATTTTAAGTTCACAATGCAGGGTATGGCTGTAAAAAGGAATTGTATCCTATGCAGCATACAACATGAATAAGATTAACACGCAAAAACATGAATGCCGCTTATGATTGCAGTACTAAATTTATAATTGATAATAAATATCGACTAGCACATTTGAAATACTCCATAAACTTATTTGCATTGAACTAATATTCCAATGCAAAATGTGTAACAGAAACAGGATAGTCACTTTTCCGCTACGAAAAACAATATAACTCTTGTATCCATCTTTGATACTGTGACTACCATAATAACATGAATCTGATAGAGCTCTTATTGGCTCTACTTTGGATGAAATGTACATGAAAAAGAAGTGTAATGTACAAAGAAATTTCAAAAGTTTATTCTTGAACCTTGGTAACGATACCAGTACCAACAGTCTTACCACCTTCACGAATAGTGAAACGTTGACCTTCTTCAAGAGCAACATCGTGAATAAGTTCACATTGCATTTCTACATTGTCACCAGGCATGATGAGCTTGTCATCAGGATCTTCAGTACCCTCAGGGTGTGTGAGACTGACAGTGACATCAGTTGTACGAATGAACATTTGAGGACGGTAGTTGTTGACAAAAGGAGTGTGACGACCACCTTCATCCTTGGTCAAGATATAGATTTGAGCCATAAACTTCTTGTGGGATTTGACAGTACCAGGGGCACAAAGTACTTGACCACGACGGATTTGTTCACGCTTGATACCACGCAAGAGAGCACCCATATTGTCACCGGCTTCACCACGGTCCAATTCCTTACGGAACATTTCAATACCAGTCAAAGTGGTCTTGACAGTGGGTCCCATACCAACAATTTCAACTTCACTGTTCTTGGTGATCACACCACGTTCAACACGACCGGTGGCGACAGTACCACGACCAGAGATAGAGAAGACATCTTCAATGGGCATCAAGAAGGGCTTATCCAAGTCTCTGATGGGAGTAGGGATGTGGGCATCAACAGCTTCCATCAATTCACGAACTCTGTCTTCACCAATCTCGGCATCACGGCCTTCAAGAGCAGCAAGAGCAGAACCCTTGATGATGGGTGTGTTTTCACCATCATAACCGTATTCAGACAAAAGATCACGCATTTCCATTTCGACAAGTTCAAGCATTTCAGGATCATCAACTTGATCGACCTTGTTTACAAAGACAACTAAGCTTTGAACACCTACTTGACGGGCCAACAACAAGTGTTCACGAGTTTGAGGCATTTGACCGTCAGTGGCAGAAACAAGGATAATAGCACCATCCATCTATCAACATGTTAATCATCTTTTTTCTCTTCTTTTGTAAATTATTTTACCTGAGCGGCACCAGTAATCATGTTCTTGATATAATCAGCGTGACCAGGACAATCAACATGGGCATAGTGACGGTTCTTGGTTTCGTATTCAACATGGGCAGTGGAAATGGTGATACCACGAGCCTTTTCCTCAGGTGCTTTATCGATTTGGTTGTAATCCATAAACTGAGCACCACCGTCTGTGGCCATGATCTTGGTAATAGCAGCAGTCAAGGTAGTCTTACCATGATCAACATGACCGATGGTACCAATATTGACGTGAGGCTTACCACGAGAGAACTTACCGCTGTCAGTAGCCATAGTACGACGACCTAAATAACATTGTTAAAATAAGTTTTTTGATTTCAACTGCGCTTTATACCAAAGAACATCAAGCGAGAAGGAGCGGAAGAAACATAAGCTTCTTTAAGAAGATTGGCAGTCTACAGTATTGTGGGTTAAAACTTTTTTTTCCGAGCTTTTTTTAAAAAAAAAAAAAAAAAACTTACAAACTTGTTGCCAGAGGCAAGGGCCATACGAGTGGAGATCCAAGCTAATCGATTAGATGAATTACAATGCCAGAATGTCATAAAACTGTTCCATTTATTACCTGTCTTAGAAGCAGAAGAGGAGATGCATCTGCGAGAAGCAACACGAGTAGCAGGAAGTACGACCTTGTTAGCTGCTGTCTTCAAAGAAAACATTTTTATGAATGAAGAAAAAGAGAGAGAGAGAGGTGTCAAAAAAAAAATCCAGCCCCCCTTTTCCATTCAACCCCGGTTCTGTCTTTAAAAAAAAAAGCGCAAAGAAGTCACGAATTATGCTCAAAACTGCCAAAGGCTGCCAACAACAATAAAATAAAAGGCACCACTGTTTTCTCTTTCAAGGATACTTGAAAGGTGTCAGTTATCACAACACTTAAAAGCGAATAAAGCATTCTTCATTCGCATATAAAAACCTTCTCTATCTTCACAAATGTTGCATTTAAAGATTTATTTACAAAAAAAGTCTATTAAGTGAATTCCCTTTTTTACAGCTTGCCTTGCTCTCTCAAATCTCTTTTTTCTTCTTCGCTTAAGGTCCAAAATTTGTTTTTCTTCTCTTGAAACCAGTTTCGAATCTATTATACAGTTGAGCAACAAATAGCAATTTAGTAATTCACATCAAACTTACAGGAGTAAAGCAATGCTTCTCTTGTCCAAAATCTGCAAATAACACAACATAACTAGTTAAAGCTGAAATGCAATCGTTAGTATTAGTAAACTTATTGTTTCTTCTATAAGACAACATTACAAACTGAAAGTACCCATGTTAAGACTTGAATCTGCCTAGCTCTGGGCCTTGGGGCCATAGCTTTTGGCAATTGTAATCTTCTTTTAAAGCGTTCTTGTACTTCCTCAGTAGGAGCAGCGTACTTGGGAGGGATTGGGTGAGGTGCCATACTAATATACTTTGCAAAAATAAGAAATAAAAAAGATTTTCTATTTTATTTTGTTGAGTTTGATTTATCGGCTTGAAAAGGAGGTTCAATCAGTAGCAGTAAAAACTAGATCAATTGTCTGTATGTCTACGCATACAGCTATACTACAATGTTTGATAATATATCTTCATCATTGAATCAAGGACATATACCACGATTAAACAAGAAGATATGTTCCTTGGAATTGTTATTTATAATAATGACACTTCAACTGCTGCACTTGAATGTCAAAGTCCACTAAAGTGACTGTTTTCAATGGTGGTTTTCAAGAATTTTGACAGGAATTTTCAATTGTTGCTTGAGAATAGAAAAAACTTCAATGGACAATCGTGGCATTCCAGTTGTCGTTACAGCAAATACTAATATCACTCCAAGGCATTCCCCGCCGATAATTACGCGGAAGCGTTCACATAAAGGTTTTTTATTTGCTTCCCTAAAGAATGAAACGTCTCTATTAGAGGCATATGATTCCTTTGCCGATGCGTGTTTTCAAAGTCATTATTCATTTAAAGAAAACTTTTTGAAGAGGTACTATTATTCTTCTAATACCACGCAAATTTCAGCAATGAGAATGGGATCTGCCCACCGTTCTTCTAGATCCTTATCAAACGGCCCCTACATGACTCACCAAAGAAGAACAAACAGCCGATCGGCTCCCACACGAGCAGACCAAGTAGGAAAGCAACAACAACTGGTATACCAACATTTATTCAATCATAACCCCAACCTTTTACCAGCATTTCAGCATCCAGGACCCATTGCTGCAGCACAGCATTTATATGCAGCACAGAACTACCATTTGCACCACAATAATACACATTTAGTACAACCCTATCCAGCAATGTTTCCCAACACTCATTTTTTTGCCCCTAACTCATATCATCAAAATCCAATTCATCATTATACAGGAAGCTTGCCTCCTCCTCTGGGACACTATACGAAACCTGCTCCAATGACAGAGTTTTCCAATACAGCAAACATCAAAAATACCACATCATTGGTAACATCGAATGCCGAAGCTTCTATACCATCAGCAACAAGGGCATTATTAAACAAAGAAAACAACATATCACCAAGATTAGCGACAGAATTAGGTGCTAAAAACATGATGCAGACGATGGATACTGAAAACATAGAGTTATCTGCAACAGTATGTACTGAAGAAGAACCAAAAGCAAAACGCGCTCGAACCTCAAAAACAAATGATACTAAAAAGAAAACAAACAGAAAGTCAAAAACAACGTCAGATGCAAATTGTATGCCTGCTGTGGAAAACATCATGGTAGTTGATCAAGTATCAGCACCACCACTTTCAGCACAAGAAAACACATCTGTAACGACACGTAAAACGCGAGCAAAGAAGGCAGCTGAAAATTCATCCGTTAATACAGTTGAGCCAAAAAATGATAGTGAACAGTCGTCTCAACCCAAAAGGAAAACAGTAAAGCAGCACAAAGAAAATGTAGAGCCTGTGTATACTAAAACTGAAGAAGATAAAGAAGAAAAGCCAATACCTGTGACTCGCCGACGGGGAAGGCGTGCAATCAAAGACTCTGCAGTAACCAGTGATAAGCCTCTTGAAAAAACTGCTATCGAGTTGACACTTAAGCATCAAGAGCTAAAAGAAGAAAAGACAACACTACCTCAGGTATTAGAACATCAATCAAAGTATCCAATGAGAAGAACAAGATCACAGGCTGCGGCTTTGGCCAAGCAAGCATCTGAACAAAAGGATACGAAACCAGTAACAAGGCGTGTAACAAGAAGGACTAAAAAGGAATTAGAAAATTCAAATATAATTCAAAAGCAAAAGACGAAAAGAGCAAAATCAAAAGAAGAAATAATCAGCCAGACAAAGGTAGAAGAACAAATGACAGAAGAACCAAAGGTAGAAGAAATGGAAATAAAAGAGCTGGCAACAAAAGAATCAAAGTCAGAAAATTCAAAGATTGAAAACTCAATCGTGGAGATACCCAATGTAAAAGAAACACCTATTGAAACAATAGCAGTAGAAGAAGAAAGGATAAAAGCGTCCAAGATTGAAATCTCTGTAGTTGAGAATACAGGGGTAGAAGAAAAACCAACAGTAGAAAACTCAATGGATGGAGTTCTAATGGTAGAAGAACAAAGAAATATTAATCTAGAGAGAACCAAGACAGAAAATAGCGACAAGGAGTTTTTGTTGCCTGCTGATCAACATACTTGCTCAGCCAATTCGGAAGATGCTTCAGTAAAGCATCAAGAGAATGAAATTATCAGCTTGAACAATGAAAAAGAAAGCGAAAGCTGTGGACCTAAAAGCGCAAAGAGACCAAGAATTGAAAAAGATAAGGATATGCCTGAACAATCAATAGACACGTCCAAAGTTAACAATAAAACCTTTACCGATGATAATGTTCCTATCCAAGAAAAACAAAGTTTCAATAAATATGATGTTGATGCAGCATTTATGGGTAGCAATTCATTTTTAAGCGACGAAGAACCAGTGTCATTTGTAGATGAATCAAGTCCTTCAAACTCTTCAAAATTTAAGGAAGAAACAAAAGAAACAGACATGGTTACTATCGACAGTAAATCAGTTTTACAAAACCATGAGCTCTGTGACGAAGATCAAATGTCTGCGGAAAATGAAAAACAAGTATTGAACCAAATAGAAAACTGGATGATGGATAATTTTGATGAAAAGGCTGAATTGACAAGCGACAAACCAATAGATGAGTCGAGAAATGAGGAAGAATATATATCAAATGGTCATAAAGGACTACAAACTGGTGATGAAAATACAGATGTAGAATCTGTAGCTACAAATGGAAGAATGGATCGCATTCAACTCGAAATAGAAACAATCAATCTACAATTCCCGGAATTAAAGAATTACTACACATTGCTTGATAGAGCTGGAAGAGGTAAACGTGTATTAAATATAATGCTTGACGGCTTGACTAAAGAACAAACTTTGATGTAGGAACGTTCAGTAAAGTCTACAAAGCACATGATCTTCTTTATGAAAAATACATGCCATGGACTCTTCAAAAAAAGCTCGAATGCGCATTTGAAGGTGATCATCGCTGTGTAGCAATTAAGTTAATCTACGGGATTAGCTCCCCAAAAAGAGTGGCAAATGAAATAATGTGTCTTTCAGAGCTAAGGTTACATTTAAACAAAGTATTCATTTTAGAAACTATTAACACCTATTCATAAAATCATATAGAGGAGCACCATGTATTACTCCTATGATTACTGCATTCAGAAACGAAGATGTCACATATCTTGTTCTCCCATACATTGAATTTGATCACTTTGAAGTAAGTTTTTTCTTCAAAATAAGAAGAAAGCTGTTTTTATTAAATATTCTTGTATTCTCTATAGGATATATATCCTACTATGACATTACTGGACTTAAAGCATTATATATCAGAGTTGTTCATTGGACTAAAGCATGTGCATGACAAAGGAATCATTCATCGTGATGTTAAACCTGGTAATTTTCTTTATAATCGAAAGACAAAGACTGGATACTTAGGCGACTTTGGTCTTGCACAAGTAAGTTTTAGCACAAATAAATTAAAAAAGCACAGACTCATGTATTTATCTTTAGCGATCAAGTACTTTGGAGGTACACAAACCCGGACATTTGCATGCAGCTGTAGATCCCATTTACACTAAACATCAAGATGGCCCAGCAGGCTATTTTATGCATGATAAGAGGTAATTAAGAAGAATGAAAAAAAAAATGATAAAGAAATAACCAGCCGATTATTAGGAAATATATTTCAGTGGACCGCTCAGGTACAAGATCTTTCAGAGCACCTGAAATTTATTTAAACTCTTTGCGACAGACAACAGGTAAACAACTTTATTTAAAAAGATGTCAAGGTATTTATGAATTAGTAGCAATGGATATATGGGCTGTGGGTGTTATTTTATTGAGCTTTTTAACCAATGTATACCCTTATTTTGACCCTGAGGATAGTGCAGCAGGCATAGTTGAATTAATGTCAACTTTTGGCTTAAAACAAGTGCATAGCTTTGCTAAATTTTATGGTGAGATTGATTACACAGTCTACTAAAGTATTAGTTTTTAATGCTTTGAGTAGGTCGAAATATTAAAACAAATATACCTGATATGCCTGAAGAACCCATGAATATGGACGAATTATGTAGGTATTTTAATAAGGATACCATTGAGAAATGGGACACAGAAGAATATCTTCAAGCAGTGGACCTGACAAGGAATTGCTTGCAGCTTATTGATTCCAAACGTCCGACAGCTGCTGAAGCTTTAGAGCATCCATTTCTGAAAGAAGTTATGGAAAAAAAGTCATACAAATAAGATGATGTTTGAACGAATAACGTTGGATTGATTCATGTGTAATTATGTATATATTGAATTCTGTATATGAAAAATAAACAAAGCCTATATTGCTCAAAAAACGATCAGCTTGCTTCATAAAAATAAAAATGCTTGTTAAAAAAAAAAAGCACCAGAACGATTGTTAAGAGTCAAATCGTATTTTAAAGCCGTATACTTATAGAAAAATTAAAGGGACGTCAATTTCAAGCATCTTTTGTTTAAGAAAATGAAAACGATTAGTCCAAATCAGTATGTGATTCCCATCAAAACAGACGGAAGGACAATCATGGAATAAGGAACACTGTATATTAGTATCTTTAATTTCAGTGATCATCATCCAATTTAGGATAATGCATCTTTTGTATTTGAAAGTGTATTGTTCTTGAAGCTAGTGCGGAATACTTTTGTTAAAGTAAATGATCTCTTCATATTATGACTTACGCTATATGGCGGACTATGGTGGTTAGTAAACAAAAATTACGTTCAAAAAGCTCGGATTTTATTAAGTGGGCCAATAAAATGGACACGGAAAATGTTTTTGACTTTTTTAAAATTTTAAATTGTTTTTGTGGGGTTTTGTGTTTTATGTTTGCTTTTGTTGTAAGTAATGAGAAACACGAACACCATGGCAATGATCCCTGAGGCGAAGGTTACGGCAGTTGTACGTGAGGAAGAGGCAAAGAAGAGATTCTGTTGGAAAGCAAAGATTTTTGAAGAGAAATAAACATTAACTGTTTAGCTGACGCAATAACTATATTGGCCAGAAAAGGACAACTATCAAAAACGAAGGACCAGTGATTACGCCATAAAGCCAATAAGAGAGTTCCGAACAAAATAGAGGGTACGGTGGACGTATTGGAACGACATTTGGGGAATTCAAGAAGAAAAATTGCGCGGCGCAAGGAATACGTCGAGAAAGGCAATTCAAACTGTGAGTCCCAAAGAGAAAACCAAGCAGCAAGCTTTTGAGAACATTCAAAGAGAAAGTGTGAAGGTGTTTCTTCATGTCCAGAGCAAATGGGACAGATTTTGGAAGGCATATACAAGTTGGATAGACAAGGCAACTTGTTGTGGAGCGTACGATACCAAATATTCCGATTCTGAGGATTAAGAGGAAAACGCCACAATTCCGTCCATTTGGTAGAAGGAAGAGATGGGTAAAGAAATGACGAGGAGACAGTTAGGCTGCATAACGGTCGATAAATTTTGGATGTCAGAATGGAGCCACCATCAGTATCTGGAGTTAAAGACAGTACGGTGAGAAAAGGCGACATATCCACTCTGGTATGAACCACTGGAGTAAATGGAGGATCAATCAAAGGAGCTGAGCAAGGGAGTAAGAAGGTGCGGATAAAAAATGATGAGAGTTTCAATTTATCCGAGCGAACCCACTTGAGGAAGCGTTTTGTCAAGTATGGACGAGACCTAATATCTGTGGAGCATTTTGGCTGCAGTCTACTGAAAAGGCTGTCACTATCGCTGTCTACCAATGCCCTTCCTATTCCTTGCATTTTAAGGCACTGGAACAACTTGGTAATCATATTAAGCAATGCCACTTGCAGTCGGATAAGATAGAACCAGAAAGGTAAACTTTTTTATATGATATGAAAACTCGTGCTCACAAGATTGGTTTTACAGTACCATTTTTTTGGAACCAGAAGATCCAATGACAAATCATGAACCACTGCCTACAATACTGCCTTCACTGCAGCCTGACAATCTTGATTTCAAACCTATAGAAATTTTAACATGACGGAGACGGAGCTTTGACGAAGCGGTGATCAATGCCTGCCAAATAACAGGCGGTCATCCAACTGACCAAAAAAAGACCTTGTTCATTGTGGATACCCTTCAGCTAAAGTCATTGGCCATGTTTAACAAAGATGGCATGGAGCAAAATGTGCTGGCTCATGAGCACATTGTCAGTCACATCATCTCAGATAACGATACTCTCATGCCCATTTCGCCATTGAAGCGTTTCTTTGATGAAATGGACAAAGTTGTTTGCATGAAATGCGCGCCCACGACTGCTCCAGGTCTTGAACATGTTCTTGCCTCTTCGCCTTACGCAAAGCTCATTCGGCAACACCAATATATTGAGCAGTCTCCAGACGTTTACAAAATGCTGAATAATGACTGGGAATTCCATCCACAAGTCAGGTATTTTACTGCCAAGGTGTTGTCTGGCGTCATAATGCATAACACTCGCAATGGGCAAGCTATCATGGCCAATACTGTTGAAGCTTATGGACGAACCAAGCACGTCGATGCACACCGCGAAACATTTGGAAAAGAGAAGGATGCTTCAATCATTACATCAATACCACCTCCCATTGACACTATGTACCCTGATGTATGGCCTGTAAGTCTCCAACGTTCAGATGGTGTTAAACTTGTGATTGGCACTCAAGTTTCTAACATATTGATCACATCAAGTATTCGCATAGATACCAAAATGAAGCCATGTATCGGTTCCAAGTGCATGTCTTTCCAACTGACAACCACCGCTGATTCCATGAGCACAAAAATGTATCTCGATTTGACCTGCTTGCAAGAAGGGCTGACCATGCTAGCATCACCGCAAACCTCATGCATGTCCTCATCCAATATTATCTACCAGCTACGGCAGATTCGAAGCAAGTTTAACTCACCAAATGCATACACACTCTGTCGTTCCTCTGGCCCCATCACCAAGTCGCATACTTGCCACCCGTTCAGTGTATTCACGCTAGCAGATTACGATCGTGGTAAAAACCCTGGAGCCTACCTCTTTCGTGCCATTGGCGTTCTTGTGTTGAAACATGGTGAAGGTGCACATTTACCTAGGAACAATATTGAGGAATGGGCTTCTTTGGCAACTGGCAAAATCAAGACCATATTGTTGGACATACTTCGATTGTATCCCTCAGCAAATAATGACATTCCCATTTTAAAGAACGACGCATTGAACAAGTGCCTCAGCAGTCTTGCTGATCTCCTAATGCCATCAATTGTAGCTGCCAACGAATCAGTCGCTATACAAGTTGCTCAAGTGTTTGATTTCGTGATTTGAACCTCCCCAATTTTTTCGTATGAATATTCCCTCATCATTGACTAATGATTCCACTAGCTATTCCCATTCTCTCAGTCCTTGCAATAAATACCACATGTTTTTGGAAAAAAAAAGCAATGATGCCATTATGTCTTTAAATGAACACGCTTGAGAACAAGGTAAAAAAAAAAAAAAAAAAAAAAAAAAAAAAAAAAAAAAAAAAGGGCGTCAAGCCTAACAAGCTTCAAGTTCTACTAGGCACAATAAGACAATGAGAATAAGTGCGAAGAATTAATCAGGCTAAAAGAATGAGTGCCCAATTATGGCTTTTAGGACGGTCTATGTTTTATCAGCACGTTGGGGAAATTGAGTGCCAAGGAAATTTAAGAGCTTTACAATACTTGATGGTAGTTTCATCAGAAAAAAAGTCATTCAAAAGTGCCCTGACAATGATTGGTTAGAACACTTTTCGCGTAGAACACTTTTCGCGTAGAACACTTTTCTTGTCGCCTAAAACACTTTTCTTTGTTTAAATATGATATTTTATTTAATTATGGTCCATTTGAGCGCTAAAATATACAACAAATAAGTGTCCGCCCGGACCAGTTCAATCCGTTTGGAAGTGAGTGTTAAGAAAAAAACCCTTCTGGTTCAATGGTAAAAAATGAGAAAGGCAAGTAGGGTGTATAGAGAGACATACGAAGTTAGTTAAATTGTTTCAACCATTCAATTAGTTTTTGGCCATGAGGTGTCTTGCATGGGATGGTTGTGTCGTGTTGTAGCTGATCTAATTCATGGAGAATAGAACAGATAACGGGCCATCGCCAGGTCCAGGACAAAACGATACTAGAGGGAACAAATGCGCGTGTCGGAAGCATATTCAAAAGGTAAGATATAGGGTCGGCTATTGTTTCAGGCATACAGAGTCGGCGATGCGTATTGAGGCAACTGATGGCGTGTCGTCTTGACAGGTTATTGCTGGGATGACGGGGGCAGGGTTTGGGGGCTCCACCCGATAAACAACCAAGGCGCCAACGTAGACATCGACTTCTTTCTTCATGAGCCATTGGTAGCCACAAGAGGAGGTCAAGGGTGATTGTTGGTCGACAGCTGGATAGCAGTTTGGAGTTCTTACCTTGGATCTGTTTTTCAAGGTTAGAGTGAAGAAATTTCTTTTTTATCGCTTTAAATCCTCGGACATCTAAGTCGGCTATCGTCGGCGGCATCAATCTCCACAGAGCAGTTTTTGATAGTCGATACCATTGATGGCCTCTTGTGTAATGTATGTGTGGCATTAAGAGATATAGTAGTGTGTCCTCAGGTAAAGATAATGAACGAAAGAGGAATTGGGCTTGCAGGATAGCTATCCTTTCTTTCATTGTGGGTAACTTAGCCAAATGCAGCATCACCTTGGTGGATGTGTTTCCAGATACGCCATAGATCTTACGTATGCATTTGTTTTGTGCCTCTTCTAGAGTTTTCAGCTGAGTGTGATTGAAGCAGTTAATAGCTATGCCGTATTCCATTTGTGGTCGAACTATTTGAGCATAAAACCGAGAGCATAGGAGCTTGGAGAATCCTGAAGTATTTACCCCAGTAGACGATAGAGCATTCATCGTAGACATGGCTTTGAGAATATTGTTTTGAACAAGCTTCTCCGGATCGAGTTGACCACCTGGTTTGAAGGGTATTCCTAGGTAGTTAAAAGTTGTCGCTTGCGGTATAACTTGGTCATAGATCGCATATTCTATTGTTTGTGGTTAGTTGTCCAAGGTGACACATTTTGAAGGATTCCACCGGTATCCCATTTGCATACTGTGTTCTTTGCATTTTCGTAGTAGGACAACCATTGTTGAGCTATTGGCTATTAAAACCACATCATCCGCATAAAGTAAGCAGTTCAAGAGTGGTGCTAACTGTAATGGCGATGTATCCTCCTTTATAATTTGAGGGCGTAGGTATACCGGAAGTTGATTTATATATACCGAGTAAAGATAGGGCGAGAGGATGGACCCTTGGAGTACTCCAGTCTTTGGATGGAAACGCCTAGAAGTTGCGTTTGAGACAAGTACTTCTATCTGAACTTCGTCAAACAAGTTGCGTAGAAGACCTAGGAGTGGAGGTGATATACAATGCTGTAATACCTTCCATACATAGTTTCTGTCAACAGTATCATAGGCGGATTTTATATCCAGAAAGGCCAGAACGGGTTTGCTATCATAATTTGAACGCAGTATATGGCATATCTCTGCAAGGCAAAATGCTTGGTCTAACGCACCACGGGATTCTCTAAAGCCTCCTTGTGCAATGTCAAGCAAGGGTCCGTTAGTTTGCAAATTATATTGTATGCAATGTTCCAAAATCTTTCTAAAGATAGAAGTTAGACTGATAGGTCGGTAATTACTCGGTTCGCCAGTGGAGCCTTCTTTATATATCGGGACAACTTGAGCAATACGCCAAGATTGTGGAGTAGAAGACCGCATCCAGCACAAACTGAAAAGCAAAAGAAAGAGCGGTGCCAGTAGATGTCGTATAGGTTGTAGCATTTCATTCTGGAGGTGACCTATACCAGGTGCTTTCTTTGTTGGTAAGTTTCTAATAGCTTCATGGATATCCTCTGCAGTAATTGGGCATTCTATCTCAAAGGGCAAAATTGGATTATAAATATTGTTTCTTTGAACTTCCCTAGCAATTGTCCCGAAAAAAAAATTCTCTAGATGTGAAGCTATTATGTCTGCAGCATGCTGAGGTCCTTGTGGTGTAGAGAAAGCTGGTCGTAGGGTACAATGTTTACGGATACGACTGAGGACATTCATTTTTGGAAGCTACACTATTTTCAAAAAGTAAAGTCGCATTTTTACAAAGTTTATAATACAATATCTACAAAAAAGCGACAAGTAAACGCGACATCTATTCCTGGAAATAGTGTACTGTAGATTAATTTTATCCAATGGCCCCACAATTTTTGCTTGTCTAACAGTGACTGCATTTTAAGCTATGTACCATGGAGCTTTTCAAAAGCAATTTAATCATAAGGATGTCGTATTTAATTACATAAAAAGAAGCATTTGAAGGGAATATTTTAATTTCGTTTTGTTAATAAAATTGCTATAGTTTATAACCAGTTCATTCATGAAAAGTTTACGATAAATAAAAGGTTTCGTGAGAGATTTTGCGGTTAGTGTAACTTGATTTTTCATGTAGTTTTGTACTTGCAGGAAAAATGACATAATAGTATAAATCTCCGATAAGCCATGATATTCTACTTTTGGTTAAAGGAAAATTTTAATTGAGAAAATTAAACTCTTGTGTTTCAAAAAAGTATAAAAATCAAATTAACCCCTCTTTTTTTCTTTTCCTCTTTTATATTCAAATCAAGAATCATAAATATGTCTGCACTTCCCACACTTCCCATTTTCAGTCTTAAGGGTAAAAAAGCCATCGTCACTGGTGGTGCCAGGTACTTGAAATAGTTTTTTGACGCGACATAATGTTAATATATATTTTGTTTCAACAGAGGTATTGGTTTGGAATTGAGTAAAGCCCTTGCTGAATCTGGTGCTGATGTTGCCATCATGTATGTTTCTAACGACAAGGCACACGATCTTGCTGCTAAAATTGGAAAGGATAATAATGTTTTCTGTAAAGCTTACAAGGCGGATGTCACTGACGCTGAAGAAGTGAAAAAAGCTATTGATGAAATTGTTAAAGAAATGGGCGGTGTTGATATCTTTGTTGCTAACGCTGGTATTAACATGGGAGGTTCCGCTGAGGTAAGATCTTTATAGCAAGGAAAAAGAGAAAAAAAAAAAAGAAAACGCGTTTCTCATACATTATATACGCTAGTCTTACGATTTAGGAAAATGGCACAAGGTTTTCGATGTCAATGTTCACGGTGTGTTTTATGGTATTCAAGCCGTTTCTAAATATATGCTTGAAAAGGGCAAGGGAAGTATCATTGTTACTTCTTCCATCTCTGCTGCTGTTGTTAACCGTCCACAATACCAATGTGCTGTAAGTTTGGATTTTTGCTTAACAGAATAGTATGATATTAACAAAGCAATGATAGTATAACTCCAGTAAGAGTGCTGTTAGCATGATGACCAAGTGTTTAGCTGTTGAATGGGCCAAGAGAGGTATTCGTGTCAATGCTATCAATCCTGGATACATCAAGACCGATTTGCTTGATAACACTAATAAAGAAAACCCAGATTGGGAAGCCACATGGCTCGATTCAACCCCCATGGGTCGTATCGGTGAAGCTCACGAATTAAAGGGTCCTTTGGTCTTCTTGGCTAGCGATGCAAGCACATATGTCACAGGTGCTGAATTATTTGTCGATGGAGGTTACACTTCTATTTAAAAAAAAATAAATATCATGATTAGTTTGTATTTAATCAAGCGCGCTTTTTCTACTGATTTTATTCCTGATATTACGTAACTTAACCTACCGATCTTTAAGGGAACTGAAAATAAGACTCCGATCAATAAAAGTTTCCTCATGCTGGGTGATTAGTATATGATAAGCGATCCTTGTGTTGAAGCTAAAGCTATTTTAGTGGAATTAAGATGGAAAGTTATAAATACCACGAGCCATCAATCAATTAGGTTGCAAGTTACTTAAACGTTATAAAAAATCAATTTTAAATAATAGTCTCTTCTCCGACTTGATCAATCGACGCACTTTGATATCTTTTGGCAAAGTATCATCATACTTTGTTTATTTATTTGTATATGAAGCTTCATAAATATTTCTTTATTGTTATAATCATCTGTATGATTTCGAGCACTTTTTGAATCCTGATCATTTCTGATCTTAGCTGTTTCAATCTATTGTGTAGTATTTTAATAGACCCTTGCCTTTCAGTAACACATTCTGTTCCTGAATCCTTTGCAAAATCTGATTTACATGATAAATTTAATAAAGCTATGAATAAATATGGGTTCTGAGAAAATTAACTATTGATAGGCATTAAGTGTAGGCAAATGCTATCTGTATTCAAAAAAAAAAAGAAAAAACTTTTTTTTTTCTGAGCAAGAATGGCCGAGTCTATTTTGTACACTGTGAAAGATCTTCTTTCGAAAGAATATAGCATTTGCTCTTCAACTGAAGGTGACAGCCTAAGAGGCAAACTCGAGATCGTTTTAGAAGATAATGAGAATGACGATCCAAAAGGAACAGTTTTACTAGTTGATTCGAGAACGCGTCAATCAATACATTGTAATGTCGATGTTGTGCGATCGGATATTCTCAACATTCAAGTCATTATCACTTGTTGGAATTATATTTATTGTGAAGCCAGTAATACTCAATACCTCGAATTTCGATTAAAAGATGTGTATCGATTAAAAGCCAACGAAAATACATCAATCTTGGACGAATGTCTAGAATTCGATCATTTTGATTTTGAAGATTCTTTAGAACAGGATACAAAACTTTATCTTCCAGAAAATGATATACTTTTGTCTGAAAATGCAGGCATTAATATAGTGGGAAAGATTGTAAATATCTCGATCATCTATAATCTCTTGGACCTCCCTTCAGCATTTTTCATTCAACTTGCAGCAAAAGAAAGCTCAGTAGCTTCAATGACGATTATGTTTAGAGGAAACGACTTGATTGAATATTATCGCTCCTTTTTAATTGATTGCATATACGCCTTTCATAACATCCGTTTATCTTCGGCTTTCGATACCAAAGATAGACATAAAAAAGTGTTTGAGTATGACAATAAGCATTCATCTGTACAAATGATCACACTACAACAATACCAAAAAGCTGTATTGACAGCACCACCAGTAACATCATTTGCACAAAGAGTTGGACACAGCAACACAACCAAGATTGTTCGTATCGTACGCGTCATTGATACTATTCTCGGGATTTATGAAGTAAACAACGGTGACATCTTGTACTTGTTTGACTCCCCTAAATATACGCCTACACGACCCTTTCGTACGTCTACTACACTGCGGCTTGACTATGTACATGAGGTATCTGTAAAGTCAAACAATGAGTATGGCAGTTCATTATTTGAAAGCTTGTGGGAAGCAAATCGCCAACAATATCCAGATGGTTCAATAGGCTACAACATTATAGCTGCATGCTCAAGAAGTCATTTGCAAGTCTTATCTTTTCCAGATCACTGTGATACCCTTCAAACCATTCACCAATGGTTGACTGCTGACAGCTTGATTGAAATTTATAAAAGCATGTTTCATTTGCATCTTCCAGGTAACCCTATTTGATTAATGTTTATGTATAAAGCAGCATATCTTACCCAGACCTTCTAGATGTTCTACGTTTGTTGGAACTTTATGCACCACTATTTAAAA
Source organism: Rhizopus arrhizus (assembly GCA_024220505.1). NCBI lineage: Eukaryota > Fungi > Mucoromycota > Mucoromycetes > Mucorales > Rhizopodaceae > Rhizopus > Rhizopus arrhizus. The sequence goes on along the minus strand of JAKZZE010000005.1, from coordinate 1,967,492 downwards.
ATTTCAGTGATATGCCCGAACTTTTAGAAGCAGTTCAAACACTTCGACAACACTTTAAAGAGCTTAACAATAAACCAGCACGGTCAAGCATACGAAGTTCAATCACACGCTTTCTTAATAATGATTGCGATTGCGCCACAATAAGCTACTCGGATGACCAACTCAGAGACACGACGGCCACAGAAGACATCATATACATAAACACATGTCCCACGCTATCTACTGCTATAAGACACATAACACAAAATGCTCAAGAGCTTGATGCATCTAAAGCTATAGGCGCAAGTACCAAGTTTGAAATAGCTAACGTTTCTACTCTAACTGTAGAATACAATGAAGGCTTTGAACATGCAATATTAGGTATTATACTTACATTAGAAGACGGGAAAACCTACTTTAGTGATAACAAAACCCGATTTCCTCTGCTGATAACGGGTACATTGGATATACCAATATATGATGGTCTGTATCTCTTGAAACGATTTCACTGGTTCAAAGAAGATTTATCTTGCACAAAAGCCGAAACAAAAATACCTTTATTCTTTGAATATCTAAGCTGTTCAGTGCATGATTTGTTTCTCGTTCATGGATCCATCAATCACAAATTGACCTTTTCTTGCAGTTCGATCTTGAACCCAAACTCTGTGTCGCACTTTTTAGTTTCGGAAAACGGCCAAGTGTCACTTCAAGATGATATATATCACATCCTGTATGTCACCGCCGTATATCCTACAGAGATTATCAGCGTCTATACAGGACACACCTGTCTAAACTCGCGAGTAGAGGCCTTGTTATACAACATAGGCAATGGTGATATTGGGAAAACAAAGGTAGAACTTATATTAAACTCGGACAAGGGTGGCTTAAAATATAAGAATGTATTGAAGCTTTCTCGGTGGTGCGTGATTAAAGGATTAGTTAATGCAGAGGTACAGGAGCTGGATAAAGCAGAACATACAATATACCCTATACATGTCAAAGCAAATATGGATTCTACAAAGCCTAATCATATCGTACTTCATTGTGTCCAGCTGAACACAGGTGTTTACTGTCCACCAGATAGCATTTTCAGCATTTCAGATCTCATTTTCGCAAATGTAGACTCTCGAACCCCTGGAAATGGGCAAGATAGAGCGAGCAACAATATGGTCAATATCAGTGGCATTGTTGTTACAAAGTGCTTCACACAAGGATATGGAAAAAGTCCAGATGATTCTCACGATACAACATTATTTAAACAGTTTGGCATCGGTACTGGAAAACATAACCGAAAGCTGTATGTACGTCTTCGGCAACCAAATTCTTTGGAAACTGTAGACATATATCTCGAGCTAAAAGATGTAGAATACCCTGTTGGTCTTGTTCTTGGAGCATCCGTTATATTTAGAAACCTGATGCGAAAACAAAATGTTGATCCATCTGTTAAGCTCTACTGCATCAACTCTGAACAAACAACGATCGAGATACAAAGCACAGAGCCTCTGGATGAGCCCTCGGTCACATCATTATATCCTAGCATGCAAACGATATCTAAACTTTACAGTGAGATGAGTGACAGTGCCAAGCTGAGCATACTTCGAATCCTTTGTTCCGTCAAATCTTTTCATTTTCTATGCTTAGAAGTCAAGTGTATCAATTGCAAATCATTTGTCAGAAAAGGCGAGTGCATCAAATCATGTGTAGACTCACAAAAGAAAATCATAGCTTCTGCTAGTGTCGAAGTCTGCGATGGTACGGGTGTCGCACAGGTTTACATCGACGGCGAACGCCTCGTATTTTCTTTGCTGCAGTTGACTTTGATACAAAAAGAAAAGCTAAAAGAGATTGCTCTTCAGTATGGGAAAATTAAATTTACAGAACGAGAAAAGGTACGATTGACAGCTGAGGAAGAAGGCTTTGATGAGGATGAGGATGAAGATGCAATGTCCGAAAGGCTCGCTCATGATGAGTTTCTGAAAGATATATGTTATCAATCTAAAAAACTTCAGTTTTATTTATACGCTAATCTTTTGAAAGCAAGGAATCATCAAACTGAAGGTGAGGATGATCTTTTGAAAAAACTGGGACTTTATGCTCTCAATATTTCTGAGAATGGTCATACGTTGAGTACTCTTATGAGACAAAAGCCAACGTTGAGGGCTGTAGAAATAGAAGCGATTGATCCGTCAGCAGTTGCTAGGGCTTTTTTAAATAAAATGTAGTGCTTTTTCTGCAAACACACACACACAAAAAAAAGAGGTGATTGTATACGTATACACACGCGTATATTTAGTAAAATTAAGGGGAATCAAATCAGGGAATGTAACGATCATTATTGTTTGAGTCTTTTTCATACGCCCTTCGCAGGTATCTATCATTTGACATCGAATTAGAAAAGTCTGCTAAAGAATCAGACAAAGCACCGTCGCCTTTGTTGTTTTCCACGTTTGGTTGTCCTTTGTCACTGTTACTGTAAGCTACTAGTGTAATAAGTGAATCATTATCGACTGTGGAATTAGAAGTTAAGGAAGATGCAGAGATATGCTCATGCAAGCCAATGAACAGGTCACCACTAGGTATGGCTGTATCAAGCAAAGACCAGCTTTGAACGACGGACGTAGCATCGCCTTTTTCTGACATGTGATTGTTACTACTTGAATAAAAAGTAGTAGCAGTACTGGCATCAAAGACTTTGGAAGAGTGTGCTGTCTTACTGCTGCCACTGGTCCTTATTGATTTAGGTGTGCTGTTTGGTGATTTTCTGAATTCAGCCAGACTTGTTTTGAACTGCTGTACGAGAGAATAGAGAGAAGACTGCTTTCCATTTGAGGGTCGAATAAAGCTGCTCAAGGAGGCAGATTTCGGTAGGTACTGTTTGTCATAGACTGTATAAGGAATAGAGGACAGATGGGTTGGGACAGTATAGTGATAACTGTTGATCGCATTGTCGAGCTCTTCCTCTGTGATCTTTAGATGATGGTCCTATATACAAGCATTCAGCAAACGGTCTAGAGCAAAAAAGAAGGTTACCATAGCCACGAGTAACTTTCTCTCCAGTCGATTGATTTCTTCAGTTGTAAAATAAGCTGCATACCTTGCCCAGCGAGAGTTTTTTGGACTTGCATCATGTAGATACTTGGATGTAAGGATGATGGAGCCCAAAAACACGTTATGGAGTGTGAGACCGCGTATGACTGAAGAACGTGTCTGATCCAATTTTTTCTTCAATTTTTCCATGATAATCAATGCAGACAAGAGAGTGCCCACCTTGACACGAGACCGTTTGGCTAACAAAGAGATGAAGGATGACATTGGTGGTACGACCTTGTTACTTGGATTTGTTGGCTGATATACATAAGGTACAAGAATAGTAACTTGCTCTGACATATACTGCAAAAAATGATTTGTTGGTGTGGATTCAACAAATACTTTTATCTTTTGATCAGCATAAGAAAGATGACTTTCCATATTACAACAATAAAAGAAAGAAGAAGAAAAGACAAAAAAGAAACTAGTAGTAAAATATGGCAGGGCAGTTTAATTTCCTTGAGTTTACTTCGGAGAGATGATTGAATTGTTTTATATGTTTCCCTTTCTAAATAAGACCATCACTGTTTATGTTTGTACAGTTCTACATGTAGCTATATATACAAATAGTATGTGTGCATTATACAAATATATATCTATGCGTACACACACAGATATATTGTATTTTATACAACCGTATAGACTAGATGAGTGTTTGAGTGTATATGATTGCTAGTCTTCATTAAAATTTCTCTTTTTATTTTTCTTTGCCCAGCGAAGTCCACAAGCATTACATAATCTACATAGCAATTAATATATTTCCGTAGTTAAAGAAAGAATGCTTCCAGGACTTACGTTTTTGGCCCTTGAGGTCCTTTTCGCCACTCTGGAGATGACGTTGTCCCACAGTCTTTGCAGACATACTCATCTATTCCCTTGTTTTTCCTCTATAATTATATGAGTTACAACAAATGTTGATATACACATCCTGTTACTTTACTCGCCGTTTCCATTTGTCCTTTTTCTCTAGAGCTTCGATGCTTAAAATATCATCTTTTGAATCGTACAGAGCATCCTCCATATTACTTGTGTGCTTTTCTATCCATCCTGTCGAATCCTCTGTTACACCTCTTCCACTCGTTTGATTATTACCATTCTGTATGTTGTTATTCATGAACAACCCGCTCGTTGCCGGCTCAACCTGCTGCTGCTGCTGCTTTGCTTCATCTTCTGCGTGATCGACAGAGACCCTGCCATATTTCGCAGACAGCTCATCCACTCTCTTTTTAAGCCAATCATTCTCTGCCTTCAATTCAAGAAACGTGTCGATCAGGGCTCCACTTTTCGCAGGTATGGGTTGTGCTATACCAAAGAAAGCTTGTGAATTCTGTCCAGCGTTGCTAGGTTGTCCGACCACTTCAAAAATGACAAAGGTATCATCCTTTTTCCTAAAACGATAATAAGTCTTGATTTGCGATCGAATGTGAAATGACATTTGAAAGTCTCTTATAAACACATCCATGTCGTCCACGTGTAAAAACTCCATCAACTTTTGTCCGACGAGTTCGTGAGGTCTGTAACCTGTGAGTTCCAGTGTTGATTCTGAACAGTACAATATATCGCCAAGAGGAGAAAGCACATGAAGCAAACCAGTGATCTCGACAAGAATACGTTCTGACCAATTTTTTCTTCTTTTGAAATCAATGCCTCCTTTTTGGGCTATTGCAATATTGTTTAATTCCTTATCATCTTTATCCGCACGTCCAGGACGAGGCATTGTTGAAGAAGAAGGGGTATTATAAAATGTGTCTACAGACTGAACATGTTCTCGTATGGAGTTATTGTCTAGTATATAATTATAAAAATCAGGTTGATGCATCTATTTAGGAAAACAAAGAAAAGAAAAATATCTTCATAATTCTATAGTGTTCACGATGGCAGCGGTCGTTTAATTCCATTTTTTTTTGGTCGATTTTGGCAACAGCTTGATATTCCTATCCAAGCACTTTATCGTTCAAAGGTAGACTGGAGCCATTACTGCCATAATTACCAACGATAGTCACCCTTTGTGACAATCATGTCTTAACAACAATGCTATTGTTAGAGCAAAGTGTATTTACAAGAAAATATTCCATTCTTGTATTCATAACGTCTCAAATAATTCTAGGAAAACTTGTATCGAGATCAAATTATGCTCTTTTCTGACCACCATTCATTTCAGTAAAGCGAATAACACTCCTATCATCACCTTTTTTTTTGGAGGCAACAGCACCCCATAGCGTTCTCGTTTGATGATCTTTTGTATGCCTCTGCTTATCATGCGAGAAAATAAACCTCGCCTATTACCACTTCCAAATATTCTTTCTAATTCATATGTCTCATCATCTTCTTTCACTTGTTTAAACATCTTGGCAGCAATTTATAGCTTTTTCTATGCATTTAATAATTAGCTTGTTTCGTTATTATAGTTTCTACATAACCTACCTTGTAGCACCAGATAAGGTTCTCAAAGCCATTTGTGCAGGAACAGCACATTTAAATATCTTCTTTTTAGATATACAGCTTAGGAGAACAAAGATATCTTGATCACAAATGAATCCTACAAGCCATCTATACAAATAACGATCAAGGGACTATTTTCAAATAAAGTCATACAACAGCCGAAAATACCTGCGTCTTGCATGAATGAACAATACCTTGAACTTTGGCGCTTTTTTTTTTTTTTTTTTGGGACAAAAGTATCTCATAGAGGCAGCGTTTGGGATCATCAAGGATCCAGACGTACACTGACAGGATCACAGCCATATTTGCTCTTGTTTTCAACCACAATTTTTCCAAATGTTTCGAGTGATGATATCCCACGGCTATCACTCTCGATAATACATGCATCGGTTTTGTATCGCTCTTTGGACAGATTCAGCTCATATTTCGCTGGCGTCAACAGCGCTGTTGTCACCATACAACCAAAGGCGTTTAATCACAGCAAGAATAGCTCCAAATCCCATCAATGATTGTTTGAACTGATGATCCCTACTCTGTCTAGACCTTCCGCGGAGAGGGAGGGTAATACGTCTTCTTTTTATCTGCCAAGCCTCATCCGGTTATGACAAATAAAATAGGATGTTATTTTTTATTAATCATCGAATGACAATATGAATAATAAGAAACAAAAAAAAAAAGAGTTTTTTAAAAATCGTTCGACTTTATACAGAAAGCGAAAAAAAAAAGTTACATGTCAATCCAATTAAACCATCATGGCTGCTGACTTCTATATAGCCTTTGATCATGGAACTTAATTTGTAAACAGACTCATCAAAGAGTAAAGACAAAAAAGCTCCAAGAGGTCCTTTTGGATTGTCAGCATGCTATGGCAATTGATTTGAATTTGTAACTGAATAATAAACTTTACATGTGCTGTTTAGAGAGCACTTGTTTTGTAAGGATACAAGGTACTATCTTCACTTTTTAGAAACTTGGCTAAGCTTTTCCACTGTGCTGTCTGGATTGAGAGCAAATGGACTGGAATAGTAATGATGAATGAGGCAGAAAGAACAGGATTTTAGTTAAGACAAAAGATCCATGTTGTACACTGAATTAAACTAGGAACAAGATGTGAAAGGAAAAGAGGTGTATGTGTGTACAAGGAGAAACAAAGGACTTTAGGAAAAAGAAAGGGATCAAAGGGGATGATATTAACAAACGAGGTGAACTTGAGGAGAGAAAGAGTTGAAGGAGAGTAATGATTTGGTGTAGATTTTTATTGTGTACTACATTAGGAAAACACTATTTCTGATCTTTGCTACATCAAGCACGACTGGCTTTATAAAGACAAGGAAGAAACTTTTTGAAGGATTCAGTAAATCACTGGATGATTCAAGTACACCCAATTGACTCGACTTTTGTTGAACTCGGATACACTTTGAATGCTCTACTGACGGTGTTCTGGATTTGATAGGTTCGATGTCTTGTTCAGATTGTAGACAAAACACTTTATTTTTCTTTTGTTCCCCGTCGATCTTATGCACAAATCAACCTCGATTCTGTCCATTTGTCTTTACTTTTCTGATGACAGATACCTGTCAATCGGATTATTCTTGAGCCAGTCGCTCTCCTGCCTTTGAAGAGTTGACTAACTTTCACGTGATTGAAAGGGACAGTCATGACTGGTGTTACTTGCAAGCATCGGATGGGCGTGTTCCATGTGGTTCATGCAGAACATGTCAGATAATCAAGCAGTGTGTCACTGGAAGGCATAGAATTTAAAAAATGAAGAACATCAAGCAGGCATTACCAATTGAAGAAAGGAGTAAACAAGCAAATTGGATATTTCGTTAATTACATAATTAATACTTTTAAAGAGCCCTTTGTTAATTTAATGACCGTCATTCCTATTACCAATGATAGCCATAGTATACTTTTTGTTGGTTTACGAGTTGATCTTCTAAACAACCTGATACTTTCTTGAAGAGAGACACAATCAAGTAAAATGGGTTATTTCATAAAGATCCATAATTGATGGATGGTACATCTACAGCCAGCCAACAACGGCCGAACTTTTCCTTTTAGCCTTCTCCGGGAAGCAGCAAGTATGAATGTGTGTAACCTGACACGAAAATGATTGACATGTTACACTTACTCTTTGTTCAGAACCGGTGGATGATTCGCTTGGAGAACTTTTGAGTCTAGTTCCATCTTTTATTTTGATTTTCAAGACCTGTCCATCACTCAGATGACGATGAAGGCAAGAATGAGAGCCTGACTGGATCAATCCGAGGAATGCATCACTTCTTGTCTTTGAAAGGGTGTCTTTATTCTTCTGTTGACTCGACCCAAGCAGCCGCTGACCCTTTGCTTTCTTTGATCTCTCACTTGTCTGAACTTGAACCTGTCATGAATGAGATGAAGAAGTCTCTAGTGATTCAGACAAGGGGATCAGGCTGATCTGTCGAGTGTGTTGCTATGTGTGGATAAGATGTCAAGTCAAGGTGGATTCAACCAAGGGTCCTACATACTTTGCAAGAGAGACAGAGGATGGAGCGATCGGTAAAGAAAACATGGACACGGCGGATGCTGCTACCGGATCCGGAGTGTGGGTCAAGACGGTCCTTGAAGTCTGTGTTGATACAGAGCTCACCCGTATGGAATTACTGAGGCTTTCGATAGATGATTTGGATGGATATCAAAAGGTGATGACTGACGAGATGAACGCGTGTTCTGAAGTTTGTGATGTTCATATCACACCATACAAAACAAGAAGGGAAGAAGGGGGGTTAGGCCCCACTCTTTTTCAACTTTTTATCTTTCTGGCAAATCCTTGGTTCGCTCTTTGTTTAGACATGAGTCAAAAAGGGAGCTTGATCCATGGAAACCTTGTTTGGAATCAGTGAGATGGTCAGTAAAGATTTCTTTGTGGCATCGAAATAATCAGAGAAAAGTTCTTGATTGACTAAATTAGCTTGACTTCAAGAAAGGTAATAATCTAACGATAGATTGTTTTACTATAAATAGAAGAATGCTAATTTCTAAAAAGAAGGAAGCTTAATGAGGTAAAAGATGTTTAAAAATAACATCAAATTATCTATTCTCTCCTGAATGATGAAGCAAGGAATATTACTTGTAAAATGATTAGATTGTTTGGATGACTTGATCCTAATTTTATATTACATCATTCACCGTTTCTAGTTCTTATAAAGCATATAATATCATTTGTGCGTCATAAAATCCATTTTCATTAAATTAAAAAAAAAAAAAAAAAAAAAAAAAAAAAAAAAACAGTCTAATGAGTTGCTGATTGCAATTGGAAAAATGGTATTAGTCATTGTATTCAGAGTATGACAAATGAATGATAGGAAAATAAGTTTTTTTATTTTATTTTCTCCTAATAAAAATAAATAAATATTTTTAAATGTTGTATACAAAAGGAGTGATTGAGAAATGAATGAATTAAAGGAGAGAATGAATATAAAAAAAAAAAGGGGGGGGAACTATACACACATTCTTTATACAATAAAGAAAGAAAAAGGGAATTATGAAAATAATGATTTGGGTGTTGATAATTTACTTTTCCAAGATAACGTTGTTGATTTGTTTGTTTTGAGTGTCTGTTCGTATTCTCTTAATTGAAATAATAAACCAAGATTTGGACTGATGACAGGTGAAGTCTTCTTTACGAAATCATAAGCATCTTGCATCGATAGTCTCATTGTCTTCATCACATAAGCAATGATGACAGTAGCTGATCTTGCAATACCACACTGACAGTGAACCAATATATTTTGTCCAGCAGAACGTGCTTTGTCAATGATATCTACTGCCTTTTGTAATTCCAATACTAAATTATCTTGATTATGTTCCCAATTGAGTTTATGATATCCCATGGCTGTGTTCATCATTGGATAATCTTCTGTTTGAATACTTGAAGTTGAACTGATGGTAGATGCCTTTGATAGAGAAGGTGAAGGTATAATGGTTTGTGATAATAAATCATCCATGGGTTGAAATAAATATTCAAATGGATTATTCACTTCTGCTGCTACATTTAATATGGCTTGAATAGAAAGTTCTCTTAAACCATCTAAATCATTTGAATTCTTTTCGGATCCCAAGTAAAGATGAGGTATAATTTCAATAGGACCATTTGGATAAGCATTTATATTTTGATCTTTTGGTATAATAAATGATGTCTTGGGTGCTTGTTTACCAACTAATAAATTAGATGACAAAGACAACGATAAATTCTTTTTATTCTTTCTTCTTTTTAATCCACTACTAGTACTTGTACTAACAGTAATTGGCATATTTGTTAAAGTAGTCATCACAATAAAAAAAAAGAAAAGAGAAGAAAAAAAAAATCTTTTATAAACAATTATAATTTACGGAGGAAAAATAAAAACAATAAACAAGTTAATTAGTCATCCAATCAAATTATCTTATATTAATTAATAGAAACAAAAAAAAAATTTTGGTTAAAAACTTGGCGTAACCAAACCCTCCCCCCCCCCTTTTTTTTCCCCTTTAGTTTATCCCTTTCTTTTTCCCCCTTTTCTGATGCGAGTTAATGATGAACCAAAAATGTAATACAGAAATTAATTTAGATAAAGAACAAATGTGATCATATCATGACTTAACCCGCGCTTTTATTTTTTTTTATTTTTTTTTTTTTACTGTGACACTGTTACTAAGCCCATTTGTTTTTGTTACAAAACGCTTTGTTTACGTCATTTGATTCTATCTGAAACGTTTCATCTTTTCTATTGTAAACAAACCCAAGTGTGATCTTTATAGTATCGATTGAACTCATTTTGGCATTCACTGCCATTCAAAAAAACTTGTTTTTAAAAAAGAAAAGCCCGCTTTCTATAAAATTGAGATGACGACTGTCAAATTGATACAACCTATTTCTGCTTGTGTGCTTTTCTCAATAAATAGAATATTCTTTCTGCTTTGATGTAATCATTGTAATCTAAACCTTGTTTTCTCATCGTCTTACAAATCTTTATTGACACTATAATAATGTACATCTGTTCTAAATTGTCAACTACTTATTTTGTATCTCCAAACAATAGTTTATAACATTATCTGATCTCAGATTATTCCTAGTCCAAATTCGTATTATTATTAAATTAAAACGATTGTTTCATTTGCTTCAGAAAGAAACAGAAGAAAAAAAAAAAAAAGATTTTTTTTTGTAAAGTTTATTTTTATTTATTAAATACAAAAGGAGTCACACGTTTGAGAGTAGCGTGAGACAAGGAACAGAGTGCAGACAATAACATGCTAGTTCAAGGTCGACTCTGCCCTTTTCAAGGGTGATAAATTGCAATAGAACACCAATCTTTATCGATAAAAGAAATTCCATCGATAGTCAATGCGTGCCCCCAGCCAATCAAAAAACCAGTGGTTGAGGGTCCAAGGACCAGTACTGCCAGCAAAAGGAACTCGCTGAAAAGACCAGAGGGTTGAGTGTGTATCACCTTGAGAAAGAAAAAAAAATGAAATGTGGGCCAAGAAAATTGAAAACATCTATTCTTATCCTCCATTTCTTGAAGGAAGCACACAAAGAGGGTTTTGTAAATCATTCTTGTTGACAGAGCAGCATTTATCACATGAAGGGATTAGGTCACTGTCGAACCTTGAGAGGTAAGATTGATTATAGAACGATGGAATAGACCATACCACAAAGATTGGCTTTCAAGCGAAATAGACAGTTTCCAAAAAAAAAAAAAAAAAAAAACCGTTTAAATGCTGGTGTCTGTGGCGATGTCGATGGTAGAGAAAACTCTATGTGTTAGAGTGAATTTTGAATATTGTACGGTGCATTCATATATGCGTTTACTATTGCTTTTGTGTTTGAAATAGTCTTTGATTCTTCATGAACGTCCAAATTTATATTCTCCCTTTCCTTAATCTTGATCTGACTTGGTTCCAGTCATGAAGACGGGTTGACGATAGGCTAATACGTATCTTTATGATATATGTTCCTGATCAGATTAATCCTGTGAATCTGGTTGGTTTCCCATACTGTTGGCAGTAGCCTTCCTTTGATTCCCTTCTTCATGTTATCGGACGATTGGAGGTGGCCTCAAGTTTAGTCTTTGTCTCTTGGTTACATTTTATGTTCAACATAAAGCAATTTGAAAGCATTTATAAAATATTCATTTTTACCTTCTTGACAGATGCTCTAGGATAGTTATCTTATTTGATCCTCAATTTTATTATTTTTCATGAGCTTTATTCATTTGAGGTTGATATGTTTCAACCTTTGTTAGAAATAGTCTCATATACCAATCAACTGGAGAGTTGTCCAAGTCATTCCTAATATATCTTGCTTATAGTTGCACTAGCTTACAACTCATCATCCTGTTCATTTTCCTCTTCTGTCTTCTCTCTTTCTCTCCCATCACCTTCTTTCTGCTTCTCTTTCTTCATTTTTTCGACTTTTCTTTTGTCCTTTCTACATAGATTGTGGGTTTAAATTTAAAACAATGTTTTAGTTTTATTATCTAGCTGTTTCATTATGATATCTATTATAGTATGTTATTATCACCAGTGTGTGTTTTGTTGTGGTTACCATAGAGAATAGAGTAATTTGTATTTGTTCTTCTTTTGATGTCTAGAATTGGTAGCTTTTAACTCAACCTTAGTTGGCTATAGATAGTAGATAATTTAACGTATCAAATACTTTAGACATATAAAATTATATTCCATATACTCTTTTTTCTTTTTTCAACAAGGAAGCATCTCCTTCTATTTCAGCTGGAACTGGTTTTAAAGTAGTGATCCATTTGAGGTTGTTTGCATAATCGAGTAAAAAACAATTTATAATCCTTTATTAAGATTGTTGTGGGTTGAATTAAATTAATGAAGGTCCATTGTGTGGCAGGGTAAATAGCGAAAAACGATTTTGAGCCTTCGGTAGGTGCTGTTATCTTGAAAATACGATATTCACTATCAACTGACATTACAATGATGCTGGTGTAGAAAAAGTAGTATATTACTGATGCTTGCCGACACTTCAAATTGACACTCCAAGATTGTAGTAAAAATAAAATATGTTATGTCTACTAAAGCTTTTCTTTCATTCATAACTCTCAAAAAACGTAAAAGAGTGTTTTATTCACCTTTGACATCCTTTCAGATTTTCTTCTGAGCGTAATTTCACAATTCTAAAAGTTAAAAGCTTTCCTCTTCAAACCAAATTTAACCTTAGATCAAAACTCTTGGATTTAAAAAAAGGTAAATATGGAAGAAGATATACATATCTATGTCCTCTCTTTTCAATACAAGTCCTGACTGTTGAAGATTTCTGAATAGGAGCATTATCCATGCCAATATAATTTCCCTCCAATCCATTTTTATTCAGAACGTCCGTTACATTCTTTAAATAGCCCAAGTACTGCTTTATTTTAGTCTCAATCCTAGCTATGGTTGCTACAACAGTCTCATTAGCCTTTCTTTTTTTTGTTATCAGTTACTGTAATACGCTTTCTCAAGGATATATCAATAACCCTTTATGCAGAAATAGCCCCAAGGATTGTAGTCAAATCGCCACGAGAGAGAGGAACAATGAATTTGAACAGGCATTCCTTTTCTAGATCCACCTCCAGAATGGCTGATAGGAAGATTAAAACTCACTTTGTCTAAAAATATACAATTTCTTTTTCGAAATACATGTCTTTAGTTGACATCCATTCAAGTATTGCACTTTTTTGCTTAATCCTTACCTCCTCAGAGTTTCGCTTTACTAAAAGTCTTTCCGGTCTTTTGAAACTTGATGCGCACTGCTGACGAACATGACTGTAAAATGCGGTTCTGCTAACCATGAGGTCGAGAAATTCAATAAGAAACCTCTGCCTCATTTGATCTAAAGTCATTGGTGTATAAACCATTTCAATAACGAACTGGATGTGTTGCTGCTTTATGCTGGCCCTAGTGTCCTTACTAGGACCACTTTTCTTGCTTGCAGGAACAGTACCAAACTCTTCCTATTGCATTTTTAAAGTAGTGCCGAGCTCAGGATAGTCCCGGCGTCAGCAGCTGGATTTTTTCACTGAAAGTTACTCAGCAATTAAAAGTAAAAAACGGGCAACTTGATCTGTATTGTAGCTGCGATACGTACTCCCATCTTTTTTTTTATCCATTCTTACTGGCATAGGTGTCAGAGAATGCTTGGATTTCAGTTCGAATATTAGCACCCTTCTCTTTATCATGACTGTTTTCAGTTCTCTGAAGCTTCTCTTCTTCAATATTCTCAAATTCTGAGAGACTTGAAAAGGTATCAGTAATGTCCGCGTCAGGCTCCATGGCGCTAGGACCAAACGCGCAGTTCATTCTTTTCATTGGCATTAGACTCTCTGTTATTTCCTCCATTGCTTCCTCGCTGTCATTTTGTTCACTGAGTGATGCCTCAGTGTCTATGAGCATCTTTTTACATCATTTTGTGTTTTATTTTCACTGCAATTTTGCCAAAAACTTTCTTTTGTACAAGTTTAAACTTTATTGAGCAATTCAAATTCCGTTGCAAGCGTTGTCTCAAGCAAACGCTTGGAGTCTTGCTGGGAAAATTTCATAGCTCCTGACAGTGACCAAAGAGTGCTATCGAGAACACAATGCCAGTGAAATTTCCAGAGTGATGAAAAAGCAAAACCTAAAGGGCGAATACGATCTGAGCAAACTGTATACCTATTATCAGGAGAGGAAAACATGGCAAGAGCGAACCGCACAGAGGTTGAGTCAAGAAACCGGTCTGTCAGGCTAAACAAAGACAGCACGGAGGGACCAGAATGGCCACTGAACTGATTTTACCAAAATCTGAGAATGAACTTGTCTACGTTTTTACATTTGGACCCACATCAGAGGAACCAGTCACAGATTACGTACTATTTTTGCTATACGCGCAGAGTTTCTTTATTGCTGTTTTTTTTTATATAACCATACACATACACATATACATATATATATAAATGGCTAGAAGATACGATTCCAGGACAACCATCTTTTCACCTGAAGGTTTGAATTAAATTCATTCTTTTTTATTTAAAAACGCCAACATTGTATTTAGGACGTTTATATCAGGTTGAATATGCCATGGAAGCTATTTCTCAAGCAGGTATTGCGCTCGGTATTCTTGCAAAGGACGGTATTGTGATTGCAGCAGAGAAAAAGGTGACATCTAAACTATTAGAAAACGATGCTTCTTCAGAGAAAATTTATAAATTAAACGAGTAATACTTTGATTCATTCTTTACACGCTCAACTTACCTTTATTTTATTAGCAACATTATTTGTGGTGTTGCTGGTATTACAGCTGATGCCAACATTTTAATCAACTGGACAAGAGCCAGTGCACAACGTTACTTGTTTTCGTACAATGAAGAAATTCCAGTTGAACAGCTTGTTCAAAACATTTGTGATTTAAAACAAGGTTATACTCAATATGGTGGTTTACGTCCCTTTGGTGTCTCATTTATTTTTGCCGGGTATGATGAACATTATGGTTTCCAACTTTATCATTCTGATCCTTCGGGCAACTATGGTGGTTGGAAAGCAACATGTATTGGTGCCAACAACGCAACAGCACAGAGTATTTTGAAACAGGATCATAAGGAGGACATGACGTTGGAAGAAGCTAAAGCGTTGGCAATCAAGGTTTTGAGTAAAACAATGGATAGTACTACATTAACTAGTGAAAAGTGTAAGTCCTAATAATAGAAAAAGAGGGAAAGAGAGTACTAATAAATGTCATAGTGGAATTTGCAACAATTCAACTTGAAAATGAAAAAGTAAAGTATAACCTCTATAAGCCTGAGGAGATCAACAGTTTATTGAAAGAGCAAAATGTGGGTGGAAATGCTACTGAATAAATGAAGTTTATTTTAAGCTATTGGATAAATATACCAAGCAGCAAATGCACATGAGCTAGTTATTAAAAGTGAAGATAAAAAGTTGACTTGATGATTATCAAGTAAAGGAATTCCACTAATAATCCTAACTTTTTCTTGAGGACTCATTTTATCTACAATCATTTTTTTCTCTTCTGAGTACAAGCTTTGTTGTATCGTGGCCCCTAAAATAGAATCAATCTAAATAGGATACAAATGAATACCATGTAAAACAACATTTTTTAATTTTTTAGGGGATTTACCAATGATCCTCCTAGGCCAGATAATAAGCCAACCAATGCAAGCTCCCATCCAAATCCGTGGCATGGCTGTTCAAACCACAAAGTGATTGCAGCCACCAGTCCAATACATCCTCCACCAGCAATTGAGGCTAATAGGCCTAATCCTGAAACACCGCCGTTCGTTCCTGGAGGCACCTTTTTGAATTTTGTAATCAAGATTGGCCATTCTTTATTTAATATCCCTAATTCACTAGCCCACTTTTTATTTTCATTAACATTTCATTTTTCTTCTTCCTTCATTTACCGTATCACCTGCACAACATCCATAATGTCTCCCATAATTTATTAATAACAATTCATGCTTTCCTTTGAGGCAGCTTACCCTAAATACGCCCATAATAATATCGCACTCCATCTTGCATGATCATAACAAGTCAATGACTGTCTTTCAACAAACCATTGAAACAAGCTGACTGTGATGCCGCCAAGTAAACCATTACAAATGACCTGTGTTAAATTTCTTTGACTCAATGCCTCATAATCTGCTTCTAATACGCGTTTCCTTTCTGCTTTAAATTTGGTCAATTTTGAACTTGTCAAGAAAAAAGTGAGAAGGACAACGGTGAAAACGTAAAGTGAAGAAGAAAACGTGGCCATTCCTAAAATAAAGGCGCCGAGTGCCCCATCTTTAGAAAGTGATTTTTTCTTTTGTGTGTAGACGACAAGGAGAGATGATAGACCAAATGCAAATAAAAAGTGTGGCATAAAGAAGAGGTGAAAAAGAGAAGAAATGAGTGCACTGGTTTTTTATCGTGACTTTTGATCAAACGTCGCATATACTCAGCAAAAATGTTACACTATTCAACACGTTTAAACTAGATATTTTATTTACAGGCTTAAATGAGCACGCGGCGTTTCAAGACACCCCATAATTGCCCAAGCTAGATCAAATAAGATATAAAAGAGCTTAAAAAATCCCTTATGGAAGCAAGGGCAATGCTATTCAGTGCAGTATTTCCACGTGGTATCTTTTTTTTAGTTCCTGAAGATCAATGAGAGACATTTGAAAACAATTTTGGTTTTATTATTATTAATTAACCTCTCTTTCGAGAATTATTTGCAGTAATTGACCTATTTTCGATGCTAGAGTATGCTTAGACTTAATATTCCTAGCAGATATCCTCCTTTTTTTTTTCTCTCTCTTTTTTCTTTCTTTTTCTCTCTATAAAACAATCAAACATCAAGCCTTTTAGCTAATTATTTGATCCATATTAAACCAAGAACACCATAAATAAAAGTATCTTATTTTAACAAACCCTTCTTATTTTTGTGATGCATTTATGCTTTCTACCGATAGAAACAACTATTAAAATATATCGACTCTTTCTAATATATACCTCATTGACTGTGTAAACATAAAGTAAAAAGGATTAGGCATACTTCTTTATAAAATAATTCACTGTAAAAATGAAAGAAGGTGGTACTATGTCTTTAATTATGTAGATGAGGGATAGGCAAAGACAGAAAAAAAAAGGAGGGAGGATTGCATAGAGCATGATATCATATTTGATTCAGCTACTGAAATTAATAAGAACGGTTTGTCTTGGAAAACAGATACAAGCAGACATCTTTATAACACTATTTATTCTAAAATAAAATTAAATCGGCAAAGATGATTCAATAGGGACGAAATATTTTATATGAGTATTAATTAGTCAGTTAATAGTTCAATGGAAGAGCACTATGCCAAAACAGTCGTATACTTGACAAAAAATTTAGCCTTATCTTTTGATGCAGATGTATAAAAAAAAGGGGAAATAGTTTACCAAACAATTTGCATGACATATATTACTACAAGATAAGTAACGTTTGTTGGATCATTATTCAATAATGAACTTTTGATTTTGTCTTGGAGCCCATTCCTTTACTTTACTTTCGCACCACTGAATATCTTATTGGACTGATATTCTTGTTCCAAAACAAGATAAATTATGAGTAATACACAAAATCTACTCGGTCTATTCAAACCTCATGCCATAGTCTTTTTGCATTTTTTGGGTAGCTCATCATCTTCGTCAATATGCTGCTCAGTCTTGGTGTGGTACTTCCCAAGATCCATTTATTTGGCATCATGACTTAATATTGAAGTGTCATATTTATGCACCGAATCTTTTGAAGGTTATGTGGACGAGCCACTACAGCATGGTATGATTTATTATGGAATTTGAATTGGTCATAAATAAAAGAACAGTGATTCAGCAGGTTGTTGGAAGTTTGCTAAAACTACAATAAGCAAAGCTTCTCTATGTGCACCGCTGTATAGAGCATAGTTCAAGAATTTCAAACAAAAAGAGGAAAGTATCAAGCGTTGTTACAAAAAAGGCATGCAAGAGCAGTAACAAACTTCGAACTACTTGTTAAATTCGGTAAATGTTGGATTATCTGTGGGATGATTGTCAATTGGATGCTTACCTTCAGGGTATCCAAGATTTATCTCAGCTGACTTCAACACAATTTAACGAACTTCTGACGCCATTTACTATTGAGGAGACTATCTACGAAACTTCTGGCGTAGAAAAAAAAGTTAGCAGCCCTGGTGAAGATAGTTTAGACTATGCATTCCTTTATCAGTTATTTCGGTACCCATCGCTGCAGGATATGGTTTTGCAGGTATATAACAATGCCCTACGATCCAATGTATTTCCTCCATCCTGGCAGGTTCTATGCATCAAACTTGCAAAAAAAAAGGAGATCTAACAAGCTTGAAGAACTGGCGTCCTATTTCTCTCATCAACTGCGATGCTAAAATATACACTCGAATTCTCAATACTCAACTACGAAAAGTGATTTCTACTCTCATCACTCGGTTTCAAACAGGATTTATGCCAAATCGCTTTATTGACGAAAATGGTCTCGTACTCAACGTCGTTATTGAACATGGTCGCCGTTGTAAACGCCCGGAAATTACCCTGCTACTAGATCAAGGGAAAACCTACGATAGGGTACATCCCTCGTATTTGAAGTCTGTGCTGTTGAAATTTAGATCCTCTTCTACCTTGGTGAACTCTATCATTGGGCTATTCTTCGGAAATCGGGTATGCATCAATATCAATAGACATTTCACGGAGGAGGTGGATCAATGCCGGGGCCATCGTCAAGGGGACCTGTTGTCACCTCTTTTGTTCAACTTAGCACTGGAACCTTTTTTGCGCCACGTCTTACGAGACACTTCCTTGGTTTGTTTCTCCTTTCCTGATTTGTCTTCGACTCTCTCTCCACCAGTGGCTCTTAAGGAACTCGCGTATGCTGACGACGTATGTGTATTTTTGTCTTCTCAAGCAGATTTCATCCGAGTCCAACATCATTTAGACACGTACGGTTTGGTGTCCAATGCTAAGATCAACCTGTCGAAAACTGAAGTAATTTTCCTCAATGGCGGCAACTCTTGTCACAATCTCAAATCTCCAAGTGGCATGATTATACCATGACACAGCTACTCCGTTACCTTGGTTTTTCGGTCATTCAATTTGTGGCTCAAAGGAATTTTGTCGAAAACCATCTTTTACAAAACATCCAGTCTCAATTTGGAATACACTCTCAATGCCATTTTTCTTTTCGAAGTCGCGTGACTGTGGCTAACTCCTTGATCTTGTCGAAACTGTGGTATATATTACGTGTTGTGTCACTGACCAAGCACTTTTTTGGTCAGATTAGGTCAAACCTTTACCAATTCATCACGCAAGGTATCAAGCCAATTTTTCGGTATGATTTACTATGCCATCTTATCACCACTGGTGACCTTGGCCTGCTAGACCTAGTAGCTCAACAGGGCTGTTTACAATTTCTTTGGTTGCGGATGTTGTTTCAAGAGGATGTGACTGATGCCTGTGGTCAGCTATATCTGAAGGATTTTGCCTACCGGTTCCATTCTTTGGGTACATTCACTAGGCTATCCTTTTTTTCCCTCCACTCTGGCCAACATCTACTGTCTCTCCTGAATCCTTTATGTTTGCCCTTTATTTAACAATAGATCCCTTTCTGAATCAAGGCTTCAATGCTGTACGTTGCAATCCTGCAACTCTACTGAGTCTTCCCCTTCTGTCTCTGTTCTCACACATTCCTGTAGATCACTGACTTTATCATCACCAGCATCTGAAATTACAGGCTCAACATTTTTTTACACATGACTCTTCATTGCAACGTATTCGGCCACTCCTTCGACCAGAGTCCCCTCCTTACCCTAGACTGACAGCATGGCTCCTACGGAATCTCAATAACCGCACTATTACTCTCAATGACATGGCTTTGGATTTAATTATAAACCATTCACCTGACCCTGGCATCATGCATGATTTCCTTTTTGTGTCCTGGTTATCTCGGTCCCCTGCTTAGATTGGATTCCATTCTAAAGAATTTCGGCAGAATCATATCGCCAATTTACACCCAAGTAGACCTCCTGCTTTGTCTTCTCTTAACTGGACTCGATTTTGGCCTCTGAAAGTGCTACCTGAAGCTAGAACGTTATGCTTCCGTTTTATATATGGAAAGCTCCATTGTCAAAATTCTGTGACTCGTTTCAACCCGGACGTCTCTGGTGTATGCCGTTTTTGTCTTGTCCCTAACGAAGATATCAATCATATGCTTATCTTCTGTCCAGCCAAATGGCAGATTTGGCAAGAAGCTCTTTGCAGGTTTGCTCCGCATATAGAATTCGATCACTGTGACATTCAAGACATCCTCCAGAACCTGCAGCGATATGACTTTGTTGATAACACACAATTACATATCTTATGCTTCTACATCCTGCTCTTCATCTGGCGTGCCCACTGGCGATATATTTTCGACAATGTCCTATTATCACGACCTCAGCTCATTTCTACTATTTTTGAAAAATTCAAGCTTTCCCGTCTTCATTAAAAGCACACCACTCACTGCGATGTGTAACCTATTTTACATTTTGTTTATTTATATAATAGATCAAATATCCAAATATCTGGCTTCAATCATCCTATAATGATCATTTGTTTCGTGAGGAACTTGCTTGCTTCGCTTAAAATGAAAGTTCATTCGCCAATGCCAACAGATATTTGAATGACCCATTTCTTTTAATTTCTATAGATACTGATTTTGGAAAGCATTTAGACATCAGAAATTCTTTAATATGACAAATCGAATTCTAAGAGCACCTTCGAAATTATTTTGAGTATATTGAGACATTGAATGAATCGTTTTTAGTTAAAACTATTTTATGTTTCTTAACAAAATAAAATGCTTGTATAATTTTTTAACAAATGTAAATTCTTACACAAGTCTTCTAATTTCATGTATATTACCTATTAAAAAAGAAGATTGGACGGTTTCATTTGAATTTTTTTACATGTAATTGAATAAATGTTTCAATACAACATTCATAGTAATTTGGTAAGCTTCAATGAAGAAGCTTTATAAAATCAATACTATTTTTATATATTGTTATACATACTGACTAGAGCTATAATATGACATAGGGATTACTATGCTTTATTAAGTATCTCAATAATAACATAAAAATCGTATTTAGAGAGAACATTGAGACAGCTTTTTACCCCACTGTGAGCTCTAATTACAGCAGAAATCAATTCATCGGTAAATTACCAATTTATTAACTACAAGTTTTGCATGTATATACCGGAGTGAAATCAACCTTAGTATTGAAATTAAACTGTATCAATGTACTGTTAGGAAAAATATATTAAAGAGAGGAATATAAAGTCTCTGGTTTGCTTTTTAGAAAAGGATCCAAGAAAATGGAGTTCAATAAAAGAAAATTATCTTTTTTATATTCCAACATTAAAAAGGATTATGTATCATCTTTATTACTTTTTTTATTTAAATTAGATAGTATTTAAATAATTTCATTATACAAAAATGTTTCTTGGATGTAGGTAATAGGAATGGCAATTTGTACTGCACCTTTTCATATTATTATATCAGTCTGATTTCGAGAAACCGTTTTTGGAAAGCCAAGTTTCCCAAGTTTGCAGATCAGGGAATTCTTCTCTAAGCTTAGGGATGTTTGCATTATATCCAACTCTCATAAAAAAGTTGGTCATGGCACCCATATCGCGATAAATATGACGAATAACTGGAAGAAAATGTTATGTTAATCAAGGGTCAAAATAGTTAGATGAATTCATTTCTTACTATATCTGTAAAGCCACCAATATTTGTATGTAAAAGTCTTGCCAGTTACATTGGTCAATGCTAAAGCCATTTCGTCACCAGTCAATTCGTCACCACTAAGTTCAATAATTTGATTCAAATATTTCTCACGATTGGATAGAGCTATTGCTGCTACTTTGCCAATATCCTCAACAGCAACCATTTGCAATTTGTAATTGGCTGGAATGAATCCTTTGAGGACACCATTAGAGGGAGCCATTTGGCCATCGAGCGCATAGTTCTCCATGAAAAAGGAGGGCCTAATAATCGTATAAGGTAGTTTAAGTTTATCTTGGACATACACTTCGACTTGGCGCTTTGAAGCAAAGTGCGGAACATCAGGGGCATTCTCTGAATTTCCCACAGAACTAAAGACAAAATGAGTAATACCAGTGGCTTTCGCAGCATCAGCAGCGTTCTTTCCTTGTTTGACCTCGATCTATGTGATTTGAATGAATAATTATAAGAAGAAATATAGAAAATCAACAGCACTTTGCATACTATACCTTGGCATTGAATACACCCGGTGTAGTGACAACGAATACTGAATCAGCTCCAGCAAAGGCAGCTTTCAGGCTATCCACGTCTTCCATATCAGCACTCACCATTTCAATTCCACTTTGTGCCAGTTTGATGGCACTTGGAGAAGATGCGTTTCGTGTAAGGCCCCGTACTTTATGACCCAGTTCTAATAGTTTTCTTGCAACAGCCCCCCCTTGTTTTCCGGTAATGCCTATAACAGCAACGAGTTTTACGGTTGACATTTTTGTTTTGTAGTAGAAATAAAAGGGGACTCCTTTATTTGATCTGTTTTATAAAGGCGTTTAGTAATACATTACGTAACGCATGATGTAGAAAGGTTAATAACCTCGGACATAAAATTTCCACTACCGATATTCAAATGCTGACAGTGTTTAGTTGCATAAATCGAAAGTATAATTTTATTAAGTCAAAAAAAAAAAAAAAAAAAAAAAAATTAAAGCGAAGCAATAAATAAATCCCATTTTAAAAAGATGAATAACCCTTGAAATCATGCAAAATTACAAATTCAAAATCAGGAGTTAGTTGCCTTCAACCTCTTTTTTTTTTTCCAAAGCATAAAAATACTCTTAATAACAAATTTAATATTTTCTCTTTAGTTTTCAATTATTTAAATTATTGTATAGTTTAATCGGGACCGAAGTAAGAAGTGTTTTATTTTAAAAAGGAATGTATTATAAATTTAATAAAGCTACTACTGAATCAGAAAACCTTTGCAAGTTTTATTTCCTTTATTACCTTTATTTCATCCTAAAGCATGAATTTAAGAGGATGTTGGCATTGACGCTCTATGTTCTTGATCGAAAACAGATTTTAAACAATACAATTAATTAATAGGATACTGCTGTATATTTAATAGCTTCGACTCGAACAACATGGATAATGGTCTTTCTAATCATAGTGTATTTCAGATTGCACATCCCTATAGAAAAATAGAAAAAATCTATTTTAAAGTTTAACACCGATTTTCTTTAACAATCATTAAACTTCGAAACCTTGTATTTACTAAAAAAAATAGTTTCCTACATTCTTTAGATACCTGAAATAATTTTATTTTTATTTTTACAAAGCTAAGGAAAGTCTTACTCATACACTTACAATTTAATGAGCTGAAATAGTCCCAAGGCTTGTTTTTGAAGTTACTCTCGTCTCAGTCACAATGACCTTAGTGTGCTTTTTTTTTCTTTGTTTTTATCTTCCACAAAACACTTTTAATCAAATAAGGTCGAGTATTCTTACATTTCTTTATGTTTATTTATTTTATCAACAGATTGATATAAGTTACATAAATAGATTAAAATATACGCACCTATAGAGCATATTGCACAAATACATATATAAAATGAAGCTACAGTCTTTTTTTTACAGTACTTTCTAATAATGGATTCGAAAAAGCGTATATAATCTGTCGAAATAATAAAATAGGATGAATTTGCTTCTAATTTTTAATAACGAAAATGTGAGCTCATGAAAACAAACAGACACTGAAAGTGATGAATATTGATTGTATTTATGAAAGCAAGTAGAGCAAGGAATTTATTTGAATATTTCTATATTAGATCTTTTTGATACATTTTTTGAGAGAGATAAGGAAATTTTATTCAATTTATTATTCATCATCAGGTTTTCGCTTCATTATATACTCTATTGTATGTGATATACTTAAAGTTTTTACTGAAGCTGTGTCTGAGTAGCTGAAATGCAAAAAATCAATTACCGATTATGCAAAAAGCAATTATGTCTAACCATCAAGACAATTATCATCAATTCACTTTATGTTGTTCAAATATTAAAAATAAAGCTAATAAAGTATGCCAATATTATTTTAGAAAGTTATTCTGTTTGTTTTTATATCTTTGTTGAGATAAAGTTATAAAATTGATGTCAACGTACTTATGTCACTCCAACAGCATGATGGAGATATAAGTTCCTTCCAACAAGTTAACAAAGCTTATAGTCGTATTTTGTATCCGAATTTAATTGATTTTATTTAATGTTGGGTCTCGTTAGTCTTTCCTCTTTCTTTTTCATTTTAATTTCGTGAAATATGAGAGCAAGTATGGAAAAATGCAGCTTTCTATTTTGAGAAAGCAATGTTTGTGCGTATCAGATTTCGAAAATGTTTGATGCATTCTTCTTTGAGTGTACCTGATTTTCATTTTCAATATCTCCTTAGTATTTTTGTAAACTTTTTTTTGAGCTTTAGTGTGATAAAACCTGAAGAAGACGTGTAAACTTAAGTATCCAAAATTGTAGAAATTATAGGTTGCCATAGTTGCTTTTTAACTTCGTTTTTCTCTGTGGATATATGGAAGAACTTTTAAGAAGCTTGGCATGCCATAGCAACTTTGTACTACGTTATTAAATTCCAGTCATGATATGAAATATGTTTAATCAGAAAATAATTTTAGTGAAACAAAGAAAACAGAAAGAAAAACTTATTTATAATGTAGTTTGTTTTGTGATTATTGTAGTAAACATGATCATTATGTCGTATATTTTTTTGAAATAAAATCCAAGTTAGCACGGAGCCCGATAGAAATTGATTTGTCTAAAAACAGATAGATGACCAACTTCCTTTTTTTTTAAAAAGTATTTAGTAACTAATTTGTAAGCTTACTTTTTAAAGACATGATGTTATATGCTATGTACAATTCGATATCTAACCTTGAGCAATCTTTTTTTTATTATTATTAAATATCGGATAAATTTATCCGATTTTTCAATACTTGCTTTTTTGGTTGCTTAATAACGATTTGTATTCG
Organism: Rhizopus arrhizus; assembly: GCA_024220505.1. NCBI lineage: Eukaryota > Fungi > Mucoromycota > Mucoromycetes > Mucorales > Rhizopodaceae > Rhizopus > Rhizopus arrhizus. Next base: position 1,942,358 of record JAKZZE010000005.1, on the reverse strand, counting down.
ATTACTAAAAACATAACTCAGATTATAAATCGTTAATCTATAAAATTGAGTCATTACTTGCGCTTCAAATGACAGATAAAAAAAATGAGCAAATTATTTGAACCTATCAAGCTTGGCAGACATCACCTTCAGCATCGTGTTGTACTTTCACCTTTAACTCGTGTAAGAGCATCTCCTGGTGCTATTCCCAATGAACTTATGGTAGAATACTACAAGCAAAGAGCTTCTAATGGTGGATTATTGATTACTGAAGCTACTGCAATTGATCGACTTGCTGGTGGCTACCCTGGCGCCCCTGGTATCTACACAAAAGAACATATTAATGGATGGAAAAAGGTGACAGAAGCAGTTCATCAAAAGGGTGGCATTATATTTTTGCAACTTTGGCACTTGGGTCGAACAAGTTATGCAAAATTGAATCCCAACAATGAGCCTATAGTCTCTGCCTCTGCTATTGCTGTTAAAGGAATGGGTACTTTAGGTGAGCCTTACGAGATACCTCATGCTTTGGAAGTTGAAGAAATCAAGGAAATTGTACAAAAATTCAAGCAATCTGCTAAAAATGCCATAGAAGCTGGCTTTGATGGTGTAGAGATTCATGGTGCCAATGGTTACCTCGTGGATCAATTTATCAATTCCAACTCTAACCAACGTACCGATGAATATGGCGGTTCTGTCGAAAACAGAGGTCGATTTGCTTTAGAAGTTGTGGATGCCGTTGCAGATGCTGTTGGCGCTGAACGTACAGCTATTCGATTCTCTCCTGGTAGTTCATTCCAAGACATGTATGATGAAACCCCAATCGAGACTTGGGGTTACTTGACCCGTTCTCTTCAGAAAAAACACAGTCAATTGGCTTACCTCCACTTTGTCGAACCGCGTTCAGACACGGCTAGTGATTCAAGTAAAATTGACAGTCTTGATCATTTCCGCAAGCTTTGGAAGGGTCCTTTCATATCTGCAGGTGGTTTCTCTAGCTCTATTGAAAATGGTGTCAAGACAGCTGAGGAGACTGATAACTTGATTGCTTTTGGAAGACATTTTATTTCCAACCCTGATCTCCCAGAAAGAATTAGAAGGGGTCTTCCACTTAATAAGTATGATAGAAATACCTTCTACACAAACGCCGCTGCTGGATACACTGATTACCCTTTCTACGAAGAAGCTAACTGATGAGCACATACATTTCAGAAATTTACCAAAGTCAATAAATGTTTTTTTGTTTAAATATTATAAATTTGCCTTTCTCTTTCTTTCTTTCCCTTTCTTCCTTATATATAGATTTTCTTCCCTTATACCATATAGAGCGATTGAATGTCAAAACATGTATCCAAACGCCTCTTCATACAGCTTTGATTCATTCAGATAAAAGACTTACTAGAAAGTTTTCCTCACGTCTATTAACAACATTGTTACCAGCTAATACAGATGTTTCCAGACTAATTGTTAATAATGTTATGATGCCTGATCCTCAATCAAACAATTTAAGGCCATGTCTTCCATCCGAATATATTTACTTTTGAAAATTAATTTGTAAGTTTTCTTATATCCTATTCCAAGATAAGTTTCAGCTTTCGTCGTTTTTTTCTGTCTATGCGTTTACCAAATACCGTCACATCTTCTGTCGTTATTAGTATAATCATCGACACCTTACTCTTAAGCCGAACTGGGCATTTCTGCCGTTATTGCCTTTGATGTATACTTTTATCCTGTAGAAACATTTATTATCAATATTATCAACCAATGCTCATACATATAATTTTACTGTTTTTACCTCTACCTGAAGAATCTTTTGGATATCACATCTTTCTTCATCCGTGAGCTACGTATTACAAGCAAACGCTTCGCGATCTAATTCCCATTGAAAATCCTTCTGTAAAAACTCTATCGAAGGTATTAGATGCTTTTTTATTCGATTGTTTATACAAAGTTTTGTAGACAGTTTTGCTACAAATGCATCTATTCAGTAATATATCTCTAGCAATATCCCATGTTTGTTTATTTATGGAGAACTCAGAACATGTGTGCTTTGACCTTGTTGAACTATAGTATGTTTTGGCTGGCATATGTTCTGACTACTTAGCAATATATTTTTCTGTAGATGGCACATTGTAAGTAAAAGACTTTACGAAGTTTACTACAAACATGGACCAGTATGACTTGAATATTACTAAGGATATCAATCGGAGTAAGTCACTGGATTACAGTGTTCAATTAAATTCCACAAACAGGGTGTTTAAAGCCTGTCATACCAGCAGCAGCAAGGCAACGCAAGTAGGTCGTGATAGCGGCGTGCGTCCCTCTGAAATTGATAGTGTAGCAGAAGACCAACTGCGTCGACATGGCCGCTGGGATATGTAAAGTATGGAGCGTTGCTATATTGCTTCTCTTGCTTGTAAATTAATACTAATCAAAAGCGGTTTGCTTGTGAAGAAGGGTCAATTTTGGACATCAAGAGCTGATGTTTGTCTTTCTGAAATTCTACAACGAAAAGTGTTTCCAATGGTTGATAACTTGTTTCTGAGAGTGCAAGCTGGTGAAGTTTGCTAAAAATCTATCTGTACTGAAGCTGTTTCTAAATTATTGATGAATATGAGAAAATCTTTTTGCAATATGCGGTAATATTTCATATTGACTAAAGAAGTGATTCTTTGTTCAATTGTGCATTGTTTAATGAATCAAAATTTCTTGCTTTTGAAAACGTTATATCTGCTACTCTACAAATTGCATAAGAGTCAGTGGGCATGACATTGCAAAGATCTGTTCCAGTTGTCAGCCAGTAGCAGCAAGATAGGCAGCTAGTCATGGATGACTCGACAATGTTAGTTGATGGCCAAAGGATTTGATATACAGCTCATTCATCAAGCTTACAATCTGTTTGCCTCAGGTGTATAGGAACATCCAGTAAATATGATGGTGATCGATATCATTAGCAGCCAACAGCGAAAGAATGAAGAATTCAATCTTTTGGATAGGAATGCCATCCTTGCTGTTGACCTCTGATGAGAATAATCTGTCAGGTTACAGCCAAGTGCACCTTCTGTAATGGCTTTGAACACAAAAAACGGAGTTAGATGACGAGAAGATGCAGGAAGTAACTCTATTTTCTTTTTATTGATGTTAACTTTTTTATAATTGGCATCAATTTTACTTCAGAAGTTTTACAATAACTAACGAATACAGATAGCAGAAGAGAGGAATCTTATGCCTAAAATTATGAACAACAGCACATTGAAAAGAAATGATTGTTTAGCAGACTGCCCAAAGAGTTAAGAAGATATTGATAACATATTTTATGTTTCATATTGTTGGTAAAAAAATAAAATTGGTTTTTAGAAAAATCACAATCTTGTCCATTGATGTTTTGTCATTTTATTTTGTGTTTAATTTAGAATGGTTCATGCTAAGCGATCAAAAAAGATTTGTTTTTTAGTAAACAAAAATCCAGAACCGAGTTGGAGTTGAATGAAGATATCCTCACAGTATTCACTTAACTCCGGCTGTATAATGAATCTTTAGGAATGTTTATTATTGATGGAAACGTAGAATTATGTATGATATGTAAATATCTTTATTACATAACAGTATATTCAAAGCTTGTACAAACCGATAAATTAACAAGTTTCTTTTGTAAAAAACATCAGACCTTGCACAAAGACTAAAAACGCGTTACTAAGCAGGAGGTTGCTGGGTTTTAAGCAGATTTATATTATCTCTGGTTAGCATGGCCGTCACAGGGAAAAAGAAAAATGTGGTAGAAGCACATATGAACACGTTAATTTTTTTTTTTTAAAAAGAAATAATGGCAACGATAAAATCGATTAGAACAAGAGGAGAAGGAGGGGGAAATAACTCTAAGGAAGTTTCCATCAGTAGTCCTGTGCCTCAAAAAAGAAGAAGGTTAAGGAGAAATTTGTCAGAGTCAGAAGAAGAAGAGGAAAGACCACTGGAAATCAAAAGGATCATTAAAACAGCTGAGCATGAAAGCACACTTATTCAATCCTCTGATGAAGAACAACTTGCAGAAACTAAAGCAATTGAGGATAAAAAGGCTACTGAAGTAGAAAAGGAAGAAGCGGATAAAGAGGTGTCAAATGAAGAGAAAGAGAAAGAAGTAGAAAAAAATGATGGCAACGCAATCGAAGGTATGGTGAAAAAATTTCAAGTTATGAATGTCTCTAATTTGAATCGCGGTAATTATTTAAATTAGAAAACTTCAATCTTGATGAATCTGAGCAATTACAACTTGATGAACAAGTCGCGCATATCTTAGCAGAAGAAGATTCAGAATATGAGATAGAAAAGATTGTTAGTCACCGTACATTCAAGGTAAATAAAAAATAAAATGTGTAAGTTTAAACTTACTTATGCTTTTTGTATAGGGAAAAGTGGTCAAGTATGAAATTAAATGGAAGGGTTATTCAGATAGCGATAATACAATGGAGAACGCTAATGAAATTCATTCGTAAGTTTTATTTATTAAAAAATGTTTAGGAGGAAATATATAATTAAAAATCAAAAAGTGATGTCTATGATCTTTGTGAAAAGTATTGGGATGATTTAGGTACGAAACGACCTTTGAATGCACCAGGTTATGGTAAGGATATGCACAATACCACAAAGAAAACATCAATAACTCAGTCAAGGCCTCCTCCATCATCCTCTAAAACTGCTCCAAAAACCAATAAGAGGGAACCTAAACCAAACAAGAAATATCTTAACAATGAAGACATGATATCCTTCTTCGACGTTCCTCGATGTATGGCTGAAAAGGGATATACGTTTCCTATTGCGTTTCCTGACAAGAACACTCAATGGAATGAAGAGTTGAAAAAGGTTTCGACTGTTCAACTTTCTCCTGTGGATAGCACGTTAGTATTGGTTTACGTTGAATGGTACAAAATATATAAAAATGCAGTGTATCTAGTATTTCTAATACTTAAAGTAGGAAGAATGGTCAAAAAACAATTCACTCATTGAAAGAAATTCATGAAAAATGCCCAGGCCCTGTAAGTCTTCGTATTTTGTATATGTTTATGCAAATACTGATATATTTTTATAGTTGATTGATTATTATGAATCACGGTTACAATTTGTCTAATGCGTTCTCTCCGTTATTATAATACTATTTTTTATTTTGTTTCGCAGCATACATTCATTTAATAAATATCAACTCGCTTTCTCCTAATTAAAAAATGGTATCTTTTTATTAATCCTAGTTTATTACCATGCGGATATTAAACGGAGAAGGGGAGAATTACAGTTTAAATTATTATACAGTATGTTTTTATATGTAAAGATCTATGATATTAAAGTCTGTGACCAGCAACAGCACAGAAAATGAGCATAAAAATAAAAGTTATAAATAGAATAAGCATCAAAACGATAAATGATCGAAGCCTTAAGATCCTTTTGACTTGAGGTTGAATTATTGGATTAAATTGAAAAGGTATAGTTTCACTAGTAACAAAGAAATTAGGAGTTATATTATGATGAAACTATTGCTCGCTATTACCTTATATTAAAGCATAATACCCATATTGGATCAATGCCAATAATCGAAGTAACTATAAAAAAGACGCCAAATCCTATGGGTAACGTACCCTTTTATACGGTTTTAGTTGAAATCTATAAAGCCATGATGTCTTACTTACCCATAGTCGAGTTTGCCAGGGATGGACATCCAAGAATATCAAGGAGAATTCTAAAGAAAACCCAATCAATAAAAGAAAGAAGCCTAATCCCAATCGACCCACTTGCTGAGGAAATGTCAGGTTCATAAAGACCTTGTATTTGATAAATGAAGGAAGCGTTGTCTCGAGTAGCTGATGGACGTAATGCTGTGCTTCTTTATAAATCGATGGATTGTCAGGTCCCTCACTCTCGTTATGATGAGAAAAATGATCTGAGATAGCTCGTCGAATGCCTTCTGGAAGTTGAATAATTTCTTTTTCGGCATTGGGCATGATATATCTTAAATAAATTCTTTCTACAGCCTCTGCCATCTCTACTTGCGTCGGTGGTGGTCTTTTGGTCGAATTTACCGTGGTGGCTATAGAAGGCCGTGGTTGATTGAGTAGCATGTGCGTGATGACTTCGGGCGACGAAGAAATGGATGATCTCGATTGATCAATTGGACTAGGCAAAGGCCGTTTAGATTGTTGATTACTTGAGCGAGGTGTCTGCTTGGCGAGATACTTGATGTAACGTTTATGTAAAGCCATTGCTTGTGCAACATCTAGCCAAAAATCGAGTAATATGTCAAGCTCTAGTCGATCTCGTAAAACAATGTAATAATTATAAAGACAAATAGGTGGTTGGCTTCTTCTGTATAGTACATCATCCAGTGTTGGTAAATCATTGCCTTTCTCTAATGTAGATGCTGAATAATTAGGGTCATGGCTTTCTGGAATACCCATTTGATTAAAAGATTAAGAAAATATATAAAATGAAGAAGGGGAGAGAGAGAGAGAGAGAGAGAGAGAGAGAGAAAATGCGTATGTAATTATGAATAGAGAGAGAAAAAACAGATACTCAACAAATGAACGCATTCTCCCTTCTAATAACAGAATATTATAAGGGGTGGGGGAGATTGTAAGGGAGAAAACGCATCAAGTATCTCCCTGTTTCTTTTTTCTTTTCTTGTGATCCTGCAGGGACGTTATTTTCAAGGCTACTGCCGTGACATATCGCTAATGTTTTAATAATCCATGTTTCAAAATCATTCCAAAGAAAGCGTTTCAAGAATTGAATCGACTGGCTTGATTTATGAATCTTTGAATGGATTGGCATTTAAATGCATGTTTTGCCTTACAATTATTCCGTTCTAATATATGATTTTGAATATTATTAAACAAACTATTTAAACTTTGACTGTTTTGCTTTTTATATTAATGGTATATGTATTCCTTCTTTCAGTCTTATATCTGCTGCAGCAAAGAGAACAATCTGAATTCTGACTTATTTAGGTGTATATGCGTTATTTTTATTTTATTTTTTTTGGTACCTGAAAAGTGCTGATGATGTATTATTTTGTTTTAAATACCATATGGCATATGCGGTTCCAACTTAAGGATTCTTTAGGATATAACTTTTTTTTTTTTGCAACTCTAATAGTTAAACAGGATTTTGGGGGGGGGGTAAACAAATAGCTGTATTAGTTTGCTGCAATTTATCTTCATGGCTTATCTTTTTATCTTTAGCATACAGATTCTATTTAATAACACTTTGGATACATGACTTGCTTTATTTGGATCTACAAACATGCTGTGTCACCCTTGTCTTCAAAACATAACTCACGATTTCTTTTTTTTTTTTTTGGAACAGAAATGTATTAAATATATTTTATCCACAAAGTAACCAAGTATTTTCTTAGCCAGGAGCTAGTTATTTGCCTGTTCGTCATAACAAAAGACAAGCTTAAAAAGAAGGAATTACAACAGATTTTTTTTTTGTTAATTTTATATTGTATGATTAATAGGGTTGTACATTTAAGAATGAATCTATTATACAATAATTATACTCTATTTTCTAAGGGTCATCGTTACGGGAATCAAGCTCATCTTTTACAAGTCTCCCCATTTTATCATCGTTTTCTTTACGTCCCAAAGTCCAAATTTGAGCAAAACGATCAAATTGGATAGACTTGGGATCTTTCATTTCATAAAACTCGCCATCACACATAATGCAAATCTTGTTCTTCTTTTCATACTTGTTACGTCTTTTTAGAAGCCTCTTTGTTTTTTTTCCCTGCAGGCTTTTGTTTATCTTCTTCATGCTCCTCTGGAGGGTAAAAATTAATTTCAAAAGGGGTATCTAATTGTGCCAGACGAGAGACATGGTGTCGAATATTGGCTAATTTTTTTAGGTAGCTAATCATGTTTTCAATTGTCATAAGCTCCAGTCGGCCATCATTTGCTCTTTGAGGTTTCCATTGTTTTGGATCTGTAGGGCCTGATCGGTTGGACACGGATTCTAAACCAGACTGTGCTTCACCCCACAAGTCTACTTCATGACCCCTAAGAAAAGCTTTTTTTAGTAGTGTAATATAGCGTTTCTACCCGTTTTTTTACCAGATATGAGGTATATTTTGAATCACAAAATCAATTGGATTGTTTGTCATTTGAGGTACATCACTTGCTTCGCGTTTTCTTTCTTCAGGCACCGGACACTCTAAAACTGTCTTACCGTTCTGAGTAATGCTTTGAATGAACCGGTTGAGATCAGGAAACCGTTTCCAAAAAACCCATTTAAAGCTTTCTTGAGCATAGACGAGCATATTAGCCCACCGATTGCCTGCTCGGTGTGCTTCGAATCCACTACCGACATATCCCTGAACACCAATCGACATATAGTTACTCATCTTTCGTACCATCTCATCAGGATAAAGATTCGCTTCCTTGACTTCTGCCACATCATGACCATCTTTTCGCTCTTTGGGCCCCGCCTCTCGTACATAGCCTGAAGGATAAGAGGTCATTTTGATTTGCCAAATATCCAATCTTGCTGCTTCAGAATGTTCGAGTCGTTCAGAGATCAGAGATTCAAAGTGACTCAATTTTGACCCAACAATATCCTTTTTGGGTATCGTACGTCCCCAGCCGACGACTTGGCTGAAATCATTGCCTGTACCAAATGGAATACCTGAAGTAGCGTTATTTTTTTTTTTTTCTTTTTTTTTTTTTTTTTTTTTTCCAAACAGCTGAAAAACTTACATGAAAAAAAGACTAGATCAAGTTCGACTTTGTTTGAGACCAATAGTTCAAAAACACTCATCACTGTGCCATCACCACCTGCACTCCAAACATGAATATGCCTTGATTTAGCTGCATCTGAAAGCTTACCCAGATCTAAGCAAGCGACATTAGAAATGAATCATAATCTAGATTATTTATTTCTGTACCATTCTTATTTTCACCTGAAAATGAAGACTCTGATTGATCCAAAGAAGGTATCTTTCCAAATGAGACCATGGACTGAATCAATCGAATATTCTCTACTCCAGAAGTACGATCTTGATCATCCAGTATATTATGTATCTCCACTTGTACGCAAGGAAAACGACGTAATCTAAAATGCTGAATAGGTAAATCAATCAAGTCCATTCCTTTTCGATCTCCTGAAAGTGGATTAACAAAAATAAAAAGATATATCAAAGGCTTTTCTTCTGTTTCTGTATTTTGAAGATCGATTGAGTTGGGTATCTTTTTCTCTGCCAAGTTCTTTACAGGTCGACCTGTTGCGTGGTCTTGCATCTTGACGGAGAAAGATGTTATACCTTTATATATAAATTATGAGTTACATGTATAAAAAGACCGTGATCTTTACTTGATGGTGTAGACTGATAATCATTAATACTTTCTTGGTCCGAGTTCTTTTCTAGTTTGTTATTGTTATATTTTGATTCTTCTAGCATAGTAAATGGAAAGAGAGAAATAAAAAAGACAGGATGAAAAGCTCAAGAATTATTTTATACAAAAAAGGATCATAAAATAAGGCTCCGAGATGTAGCTGACATCATGGTGATTACTTTTTTACTAGAATTTTGCTTTATTTAGAAAAATAAAAAAAAAATTGTCATGGTTTAATCATTTTGCGTTATTATCAGATGTGAGTGTCTGAATTGATTTACGGCGCTCCTCAATGTGTTCAGGTTCCATTGGTTTAGTTACAATTACTGCACAAGGTGCATTATGTACAATATAATCACTTACACTTCCCAGTAATGTTCTATCATACAATTTAGTTATGATGTATACGTAAGATAATTCATTACCTTTTTATCGCGCCCATCTTTCTTGCTCCCATCAACACCACATCACTCTTGATCTCCTTACTTTTTCTTAATAGTTCTGTTTTAGGGTCTCCCACCATTGAAATAGCTTTACAAGCAATCTGTAGGACAGCACACATAAGTATCACACGACTTTTCTTCATATACACATCATACCTTCTTTCTGTGAAGATCTTGAGCATAGTATCTTAGTAAACGATGACTTTCTTCCCTTCTTTCTTCAGAGATATCATCAATATAGCCTGTTGTGTTAATATAGGGTGCAACAGGGATATCGATTTGACGTACATGAACCAACACCACCTACAGCTTATTGTTAACTGATTTTATAGCATAAGCCAAGCCCTGTACACTTACGAGATCTTTGCTAGGAATAATAAAATTATCGTTTGCCCAAGTGAAGACAGTATCGGCTGAATCAGGATCCAAGCATACCATCACTACACGGCTCAGTTCACGATCATGTTCTTCATGGTGGATTAAAGTATCTGTCTCTGTAAGAGGTGGCAATTTGTCTGCTGACATTTTTTATTTAAGAAAAGTTAAAGAAAAAAACGAAAATGAAGAAAAAAGAGTTTTAATTATGTACGGTGAGAGAAAAAAAATTGCATGATTTCTGACCGGAGCTTAAATACATTAGCATTGACAAATTTACCTCGTCTGTGTATCAGCTCACTTTTGCATGCAAAATATGAGCATCATTGGGAAATGATCATTCTAATGAGAGCATAGCCAATATATAGGGTTGAATGCTAGTAAAAAGCTACATTAAGATGAATGAAAACAACTTATAAAGCGTGTAATAATTAATATATTTGCATTTATACATTCAGTTAGCATTTTCATGTGTTTTTTACAGTCATCTGTACTGGAAAAAGCGTACTTTTGAAAAGTATATAAGGTAAAGGCTCAATGTAAGCTTATAGCTTTGGTAATCACCCAGTGTATATAGAGTAAACTTTAAATGGTTCTGGTGTTGTGTATCGCTTTCGATGATTACGTCGTATTTTATTTAATATTTACTAAGGGCATCTTACGGGGAATATCCCGATTTCAACTAGAGAAGCCCCGGTAGATGATGATCACAGTTCTGGAGCCATATTTGGCCCATAGTCATTGATACAGGGCCGAGCACAGCTAGTGAAGATTACAGCAGATATATAAAGACGATTATTGAATCACAAGGAACAAAACAGATTATGGATTGAAAGGGAATCCAAAGATTTATACAAACTGCCACAAATGTCTGTTGCTTGGCTTTTGTCATCGTTAGCATAATCAAATAAATTTTTAAAGCCTTTATCGCTAAAGACGATAAAATACACTTATGTTAGTAGGAAAAAATTTAATATCTGCTTTTAGACCAGAATTGTTAAACATATTGTCGTTCTTGATGCAAATATTAAAATATACCATTCTATCCTTAACATCAGAAGCGGTGATAGTATTCCACAGAAAATGCCCTTTTCTTAAATTGACTTCTTCTAAGGATAGGGTTAATTTTAAACCTTTATTGCATATCTCAGCTGTGATGGCTTTGAGTGTATTTTGTGTGCTATGTGACAGAGACTATATCATTCGATAGACGGTATAGTTAGTGCGTATGAACCCAAGCTCAAATACGCCTTATTTACATGATCAATGAAGACACTATATGAATAAAACTGGCTGCTGTGAACATATAAGAAAGAAACACTTTATAAAAATTCTTCTTGTATATGTTAAATCATACCATAACTATCTTTTGTCATCTAATCTAAAGGCCTGTTCAAACTAATATAAATAGCCTTGAAATATTTCTTTAATAAAAATATACAACTTCAGAACTTGAATATAAAAGAGATATGCGGAAAGATGAAAATTGGGCCTGTGTTATTTGCATTGATCGAATATTTGGACGATTTCAATTTTGTATTGGATGAAACTACTTTTATTTTCAGACATTTTCCTTTCTTAATTTAGACAACATCCTTTTACAAAGTTTTTTACAGTAAAATGGTCGCTCGTTTATAAAAATAAAGGTTTCACGTCTATAAAATAAAAGAAAGACATAGAAAATTTACTCTCTTTCATACAGTGGGAACAGCCAATACTAATCACAAATAATAAGCAATAAGAGCTATGGTTTTGATACCTTGTTTTTTCCTCAAAAAATTGGTGTCTGAAAAAATACAGGGCAGCTGCTGGCGATGCTCTAAACCGCAAACCATTGCGTATTTCACAAAGTAAATTTTTTTCTTTTTTTTCTCAAATGTTGATTAAAGGTAAGTGTTTAACTTACTCAGTAAAACGGTTGATAGATAGGTGTGCCAAGCTGTAGACCAACGGACACATTGACCTTCGTGTCAATCTAAGCCTAGTAGTTAATTCAGACACCATACTTCATTCGAGTTGTTGACTTGGACACACTGGCCTCAGTGTTAGTCTAAGCCTTGTTGACATCTTGCTGCTATCGACACTAGAAATAGGCGTTGTACTGATTTTTTTTTTTGATAGGCAACATTCTACTTCACTAATGTCTTATAACATATACCAGATATATTCTTTTATTCTCAGAAACGAAATATATCCACACAATAAATTATAATTTCTATTTATAAATGGCATATGTCAAGAAAAACTTATACATTTTTATAATTTCATATATAGTTGAGTCATCAAAATGCAAAACATGTTTATAGGTCGAATGTTATAATAAATCGTTACAGTATAGTTTGTTTAATAAATGAACAATGAATATATTTTTAGTCTTCGATGGATTATTTTCACTTTTTCAAATAGAAATATCATGCTCAAGAATTTTATCTTTGCAGTTTAATGAAAATCGATAAAATATTTATTTTTACATATAAATGAAGGCAATGATAGGAGAGAATTAATGATACGGATGGTAGAAATAATTACTGCGTGTTCTATCAGTAGTTTTTTCCGTTATGGCCTTAATTACTTTGGGCTCCAAACAGTTGCCAAATTCACTGAGCACGTCAGCCGTATTGTTTCATAGCAGCAGCGATAAATGGTGTCCACTACATTGTAGAGGCGATCAAGGTAGGGTATCATTTGTGGCAATTCATCAAGAGATAAAGGAAGCCGGATGCTATCCAATTCTATCACTATTAAGACATCACCTCTTACTTGGCTTAGATGAAATTGGATATTAGTGCCTAAGAAATAAAAGCTTAGTAGACCTAATTAAGTCTTGATGATCGTAGACTTACCCACAGCCATAATTTGGAACATGTGTTTTGCCTTATATAGTGCTGAACCCGTTTTTGAGAACACACAAACGGTGCAAATCGATGTTAACCTTTCTATGATTTTTGACATATGAAATTGGCTTTACTTCAAAATATCCCACTGCTTTCTTGTCATTTTCCACGATACCATCAGGGCGGTTTTGGTTACTGTCGTTGTTGGTGTCATTGAAACAGTTAGCGTTTAACCATTTGAAGATTAATTCGTCATCATCATAATCAAATAGTTTTTGAAAGGCATTTTGTAAGAACCTGGTACAAACACAACAACTGGAAAGCTTTTATCAGTAGCCCTATGTACCATATTCCTAGAAATGTATGGTACAGACTTCTTCATAAGAAATTATCCACTCGAACCAATCTGTATAGAATCATACCAACAAAGGTAGACGACGACTATTGCCAATTGTGCAAAATACCAGAAACAGAGCAGCATATGCTCTTTACTTGTATTCAAAAACAAGATCTGTGGAACGCAGCCTTCAAGAAACACTTGTCAGCTCAATATTCGAGGACCTATCTACACTTGGATTATCCAAGTATTACATCTTACCTACCATGACAACTTTACAATCCATGATTTTTTTGCTAGTTATTCAATTCATTTGGAAAGCCCACTGACAACAATTCTTTGAACAGATTCCTGTCTTGGATGAGATTGTCCTCAATCAAATCCAGAAGGAACTATTGAAACTGTCCGCTTACAATTCTTTATTCTAATACCTTTTGTATTTTCGCGACAAGTCACTGTTTCATACACTTGTATCGCTCTTAACCCTTATACTCTTTGATGCGTTTTAATAAATATTACAACTTTCATCCGTAAACAAAAAAAAAGAAAAAAAAAACTCAATCAGCCAATGGAGTTTCTCATTTATTCGGAAAAATCTACTGCCATATTTATGGCAAAAGGAAAGCCAGTCAAGGAGAGCAAAGCCACGCCTTAATGTGACTGTGACACAAACACACAGACAGCACAAAAAAGAAGGGCCCCTTCTTTTTTTTTTATTAAATTAAAAAAATGTCATTATTTAAGCGTTCTATTCAAGTTTTATCCAATCGATCTATTCATACGAGCTTTATTTGTCAAGAATGGACGAAAAGCTCATTAAAAAAGATGAAAAAGACAGAATTACTACAGTTGGCAAAGGAACATCATGTTCAAAAAGTATTAGGAACAAAGAATGAAATTATTGATCAATTACTTGATCTACAAAAGCCTCAGGAAGTAGAAAAACCCCTAGAAAAGCCACAAGTGGAGATGGATGCCCAGTGGGTCAATGCTTTTGAAAATAAGGTGGCTCAAAGACAGAGTACAAATAAAAAAATGAGCAAGGGACCTCATCCGATGAATGATAACATTTTCAAAAAGCCTGTATTACAAGTTCAGCCCGTTGTTGAAGAAGAACAGGCTGATAAAGAAGAAAAGAAAGAAGAGGATGGGGGTGTTGAAGATGATGTGAATAAAGAGTGGGTAGAAGCATTTGAAATGAAAGTAAGTTCGAGAGGATCAAGGAGTCAAAAATTGAAGGAAGAGTTATTACTGTCCACAACAGAATCCACCAAGAATACGACACAGTTACCAGTGAACGATAACGATAAAATAGAGGATGAAAAGCTTTTAGAAGATAATGATAAACGCAAGGAAGTAATAGCAGATGATAAACAATTATTAAAAGATGATGAAATCAGTAAAGTAAAAGCAGACAATAAAGAAGAGTCACCAAGTGATAGTAATACAGTGATAAATGCAACTATTGGATCAAGTTTACTTATTTGGTATTTTGGTGGACAAGAAGCATTTATTAAAATATGGGAATTCTTTTCTTCTTAATCATCAATGATATCAACAAATTCTTTAATGTCTCTTATCAAAGATTTTTGTAGACTCTTTTTAGAAAACAAATTAGGCATTAAAACTATAATAAAAATATTAGCATAGACTCATTTTATATATCCATTTTACCTGTTATGGATTCACTATGATTCATACGTTTATACAATCTCATCCTAACATCCACCTCATCTCTACGATTGATAGGCAACACTTTACCTAATGCATTAAACATGGTGGCTGATTGGTTCATACTAACTATTGTATCCTTCTGTCCATGTAATAATAGTATTCTTGGCCATAAATCCAATATATCTTCTGAATCAGCAAATAGTGATGCATTTTGTTCGATTAAATGGAGTGGTGAATTGGACCTGTATCCTTCCACTGTAGATCCCATAGCTCGCGACATGGGTGATATCTTTTCAACGCCTCTCGCTGTTTCAAATAATAAATGGCTTTCAATATCATACACACCAGAGAAGCTTTATTAAGGCGTATAAGTAGTTGTATGATAGAACAAAATTGGACTTACAGTAATAAACCTTCTATTTGAGGTAGAAAATCATGCGGCTCATGGGTGACATTTGGATCATGTTTCCCACTCACATGAAACATTGTTTGTTGATATTTTGCTTTATCAATCACGTCTGATAGTACCACTTGAGATATTAAATGTGCGCCAGAACTATGTCCCTTTATAAACTATTAGATCTATTATCATAAATAGGCTTGTACTTACTAGCATATAAATTAAATCGGGATCACCGCGTATTTCATTTGCATGATTATAAACCCATTTGATCGTTTCTCTTATATCTTTATACATGCCATCTATTTTTACTCTTGGGTATTTTTGATAATCAGGTACGATTACTACGTAGCCTAACTCACGTAAACTATTGGCAAATGTTCTATATAACAATTTGGATCCAGAAGACCATGAATCACCATAGATAAATATGATGATGGGTGATAATTGTTCTTTAAGCGGATGATAAACATCTAAATAACTCGTAGGGCTATATTGAACATCTACGCTATATTATAGCCGTAAGTTTATGTTTTTTTTTTTTTTTTTACAATTATATCCTTGATTACCTCACTATTTCTTTAAATCTTTGTGATCCAACCTTCCAATATCTCCAATGCAAGTAAGATGTAAACATTGGTAAATAATTAATCCAACGCCAAATCTGACTTGCTAAAATTAAATTGATTTTGATTATTCTTGCTGGATGATAAGGTATATTGAATTCTGAATCTGTCTGTGCATATAAATAATAGGTTATCCATGCGCTCATATATAATCCACCTATTTTTATCAATAAATAGTTTGTGTGAATAAATTGCTTTTTTTTATATTTATTTTTATACCAATAACAAAAGTAATCAATGGTAAGCATAATACAGCCATTAATATAACAACAGGTAAAAAAAAGAGTGAAATAGAAACAAATAGTGTACTTGAACGTATCAATGGCATTTTAATGTAAAAAGTAAAGAAAAAAAGAAAAAAGTCTGAAACAATGATTTTGTTTTTTTTTTTTTTTTTCTCAGTTTCATCATCATTATTGTCCTTTTTTGTGCTTGTCATACATATACAGATTAATCACAAAAGAATTATCGGTAAGAAAATTCTTCTTTTTTTATTCAAGGCAGTATCAATAATAAGGCTATAAAATAAAAATGATATCTATTTGCTATGAATCTGGCGAAATCTAAATACGGTAACTTTGATGGTTTGGAGGTTGGTTTTAGAAGAGAAGAATAAAATTGTGTTCAAATGCTATCTATACTATTATTATTCACGTCAGTGATAATTAAGAGGTGAAAGCAAGTCGATATGGTGAAATGAATTTGGCTCCGGAGAAAAGGATGAGAATGAAGGAAGCCGAGGATATAAAACGTTATAAAATACATGTTTGTTCATTCAAGGAAAAGAACTTTTGAATATATTATTGAACTAGCTGTATCAGTTAAGCTGGTATGGTATGTTTCGCATTAATTAATAGCTATTATTTATTTTTCTCGTTTCTCTAATACTATAAATATACTCTCTTAAATCCTCTCAACACTTTTCAAGCCCTACAAAATCATTTCTAGTTTAATAAATATTTCTTTAGGTTTTTCTCATCCAGTGGCTCTATATTATTAATTCCTGATTTTGAAAGCTATACAGTAAGCTTTTGAGATTTTTCATATACTCTTTTGGATTCCTTGTATTTCATGCATTGGAATTTTGTGTAATTTTGTAGATGCTCATCATTTATTGGTCAAAATTTGATTTACAATTTTGTTCCAAATCTACTTGCTCATCGAATTAGCTTTTCGCTTTGGTAGTTATGAGAGGAACACAGTACTTGTTCATGCCAAGTAAAAATAAATATTTTGAGTTGAAAATTATTTTCTTGAAGTTTAACTGTGAATGGAGCTAGGTGCAAGTAAATGGGTGACATCGGAGGTTATTCGTGAACAGTAATATAATGCAAAGATCGATATGTGGCCCTTGAATATCACTATCAATGAAGTAATAGACTGTGCCCCTTCTTGCTATCTTATCAACAAAGAAATGAAACTATTTACCACTATCTTGAACGAATCTAGCCCAACTTTCACTTATATCTATCCGATTATATATATGCGCGGCTTGATTATTGGTTGTTAGACAAATTACCCAAGAGCAGACCCTCTGTCTCAAATGCTCTCAATGTAAACTGCTTTAAATACGAATAGATTACTACCGTAGATTTTATTAGTTTCCTCTTTTTTTTTTTTTTTTTTTTTTAAAAAAAAAAAAAAAAAAAAAAAAAAAAACAGATAATTAAGACACGTCCATAATATAGAATTTGCAAGATTGGTTAACCAAGGCTTTGCCTTCTTGCTAAATAATTTGCTGATCATTATGAACACCATATACATGACGTGTAAGTATAAAAAAAAACTTAAACCACCTCTCTCTATATTCCACTTTTAACTGCATTTTTTACTTTATTTCTCATAGCTTTTCTGTGCCTTATTTTCTCTTCTTTGTTTACACTCTGCTATACGCTATCTTGAATTTATTGTATAACTTACATGAATATAATAGTATTCATCAAGTTCTCCATTTTCAATATTCGTCGACTACTAACGGTATAGTATGTTTAGAGTATATGCATACTTTTATGCCATTTGATTCTGCGTTTTCCGTCAAGGCTGCCGACTACCGCCAAGTCGAAAGTCATTATCAATAAGAAAACGAATTTTTATCAAAATCCCTGTATATAAAAAAAGTATGATTTTATATCATCTGGAAAACTTTTTAGTACATAAAAAGAGGTGATAAGAAGGTACACACCTTCATCTGTTCTAAGGGAACACATCGAGTAAATCAATAGAGAAACTTCCTCACTGTGGTAGCGTAAAACCTAGCCTCAAGAGTGACACTTAAGCTTGATACTATCAGCAGGGACTTCTACGCATTCTAAGAACCTGTATCAGCAATCTTGGCCACATAAATCAAATCAAGCGGACCGGTTTAAAAGCAACAGCATAGATAAGCAATAAAATAGCATCTTTTTGTACATATTATTCTCATGGCTTTAACATGATACAAGCTTTCATCAAGAATTCATGGATTGGACCATCAAAGCAGATTCTTTTGGGATCTTCATGGCTTGCGATCGTACTCATTATGTGCAAAAGGCGATCCTTGCACAATGGCTCAATTTCATCTCGCGGTTTCTCTTAAGGCCAGTCTTTGTCTCGTAACAAGCATTACTAATATCGTTATTATCATCCCTGTCATCACTATTGCTATTCCTGATGCCATCGTTATCGTCTTTACCACCATCATCATTATCATTGTTATGCAGATTCTTTTTTATGCGGATACAACTTTCTCCTTTTACTATGTTTTTTGGAAGAGTTTTAGGAAAAGCATTCATTCTGTTTAGTTTAGCAATAAGATAGATAAAATAAAGAGACTCTGATCCTTGGCTGGTTTGAGCCCCTTAAATTTGGTTGAGTCTATTTTTTTAGTTTGGCTAATGTGGAATCAGTGAACTGGCTAATTTTTTTTTTTTTTTCAAAAACAGAAAAAGTGTATTGTAACCAAAACCGCAAATTCAATTTTAAAATCCGCAATTTACTTTAAAAAAAACGCAGAATAACAAAAAAAGACTATTTTAAGCATGTTTAAGAAGCCCATTGCTAATTTAAAGACATTCAGTCCACTTCGTTCCTCTGATCGTCGTCGTTTTCAAAATGAAGCATACGAAGCTTACCCTTCTTTAAAAGACAGTCCTTTGATGCCAGAAGATCTACGTTCAGCCAAGTTTATAGCACAAAATGGGACAGCAGGCGTTGTTTACGTTTCTCAAGATCACCAACCTTTATGGATCTCGATTGAAAACCTACCTCCTATTCCAACAGGTAAATAAAAATGAAAATTAGGTCAATAACGCAATTTATGTATGTGTAGTTTATACGACTTGGCAACATCCTGATATGCTTCCTATCCTTTATACTTGGACACCTGTTATTCAAAAGCTGATTGAAGGGGCAGGTTTGTATAGATTACTGTGTGTGCGTGATGCATACTAACAGAGCAATAGATTTGATGATACCTGGATTAGTACCTGGACCCACTGGTACATTGCCAGAGCTTGATCAAGGTGACTTAGTAGCTATTACTGTGAAAGGATATAGGTAAAAGAAATGATGATATCAACATTTACTTGATATTAAAATATCTATATTTATTATAGATACCCTTTAGCAATAGGAACAATGGTATTGCCCACTTCAGATATTAAACCAAGGTCTGGTATGAAGGGAAAGGCTGTACATATCATTCATGTTTATCAAGATTATTTATGGACTATGGGTGACAAATCGGAACCACCCCAATTATCACAAGAACTAGATGAAAGTGATGATGAAGAAGGAGTAGACGAAGAAGTAAAAGAAGAGATAGTAAATGAAAAGGAACAAGAAGAAAAGGAAGAAAAGCTAGTTGAACAGGAACCTGTTAAGCAATTGAGTATAGAAGGTAAGAAAAGCAAATGACGAACTGCAATTTGAATTAATAATATAACAGAGATTGACGATATATTAAAGACATCGCTTTACCATGCTCTTGTTTATAAGATCACACCAGATAATAATACTGTCTTTCCAATTTCTGCATCTTCCTTTTACTCTGCTTACATCATGCCTTCAAGACCAGTGGGAGCTGAAGCAGCCGATATTAAAAAATCCAGTTGGAAAAAACTTCAAAAGTTCCTCAAAGTCATTGAAAAATCAGGATTGCTCAAGACAAAGGAACAGCGTGGGGAAACAATGATCATGTCCATTCAGTGGTCACATCCTACCTTACAACAGGTAGCCAAGTACAAAACAATCGAACAGCAGCCTTCAGTGGCAACAACGCCTGCTACTACAGTATCGCATGAAGAGAAGAAGTCAGCAGAGATTCAGGAATTCTTTAAACCAATGGGATCTTTTATTTTTCGATTCTTTGATGAAGCTCAACAGGACAAAGATGCACTTTATACTTTTGTTGAGTTAAGAACGATATTAAATGATTATGTCAAGGAACATGAACTTGTCAATCCTAAAAATCAAAAGTAAAAACACACGAAAAAGAAGAGAAAAATCTGTAACTTATCTGTGTTGTATTAGAATGGTTCGTTTGGATGCTATTTTGTGTGATGCGCTATTATCCAAAGCTGAATACAGTACAATAGATCAATTAGCTCGGGATCAATTAGTGGCTCGATTGAGTTCCAAGATGCAACCTTTTCACACAATTCTCTTGCCTGGGCAAAAGGATCCTTTGCTTCGAAAGGGCCATCCTAAATCAATTGAGATTGTACAAGAAATTAGACAAGGACGTAAGACAGTGACCAAAGTGACAGGAGTAGAAGCATTTGGTTTAGAGATTGAAGAGTTAGTAAAGGATTTTACTAAATTATGTGCCAGTAGTGTTACATGTAAGCTTTTAATGTTTGTTTATCACAAATATCTCATATCTTACTTTTATTTCTTCTCTAGCCAATCCTATTCACGGTGTGAGTCCAAAGAATCCATTATTTGAAATTATGGTTCAAGGACCACAAATTAAGAATTTGACTGAATTTTTTTTAAACAAAGGAGTACCTAAAAAGCTTATTGAATCAACAGATAAAACCCAAAAGAACAAAAAGAAGAAATAAATGTGATGCACAAGATTGTGAGCGTGCAAACGTTTTATGTTGATTATATCTTTGTATGAATATACATTTCAGCTTGAGACGATTTGAAAGTAGTTTTGAAAACAGTTAATATGTAATAACAGACTAAAAAAAAAAGATGTAATAACAGTACACTGTTCTAATGGCTTGGGGTTTTTTTTTTATCTGTAAGCATCTTTAAGTTGACTCACCAGAATGACATTCGCTGTGTACAATATAAACATAGGGTCAATAGCGAGAGTAGAGATGAGCCTCTTGTTATCTCCATTAATGATGGTATAGACTCGCTTGAAACTTGAATTTATTTCGTTCCTTTTTTTATACATCTACTCTAGTAAAGTTAGCCAGATTTAACTATAAATCTTATGAGTTTTTCATCTGTTTAAGCCTTGATTATTTAATTTCGATCGATTGAAGAATAGAAGGTACATTTAAATTTAATTAGCAATTGGTTTATTTGATCCATAAAAATAACTTTATAGCAGCATCAATGAGTTAATCAATCTACCAAACACAAAAGACAGGATGTTCTCAATATTATATATGTATACAGACGGTTATACCTACAGCGTATCATTTGTAAGAAAGAAGTTAATCAGCTTGATCATATCAAAACAATTCTCGATGATTTCCCAATTTGAAGAAATTGATCGATATTTCCGTCATTGTACAGTAGATACTGGAAGAAGAGACGTATTTGCTTCTTTTCACGGTGAGAACGAATATTATAATACAGTTGGTAATATTAATCGTATGATCAATGAAGCTGTAAGCAAGCAAGAGACGGGTGCCAAAGGAATAGAAACAAATAACCCTCCAACAAAAAATTACGTCCGAGCAGCAATATATTCATGAGCAATATGTATGTTTTGTCCAATTTTTGTAGCTTCAGGGTCATTGAGATAAACTGAAACGATTGGAGTGGGAAACAGTCAAACCCTTGATGTCTATTCAAACATTTTGATAATTGGGCCCGAAAAAAATGCAATAAAAGAAGGAGAAAAAAAAAAAAAAAAAAGAAAAGAACGAAATTGAACAGGAGAAAAAGAAGGTAGATGATAAATAAAAGAAACCCCGGGTAGAATGCATCAATACATAGAGCAGAGATAGTTATTATTTACTAATATGGTAGAAGAAGCTACTAACACTGTCATACAGATGAACACATAAAAGCCAATTTCTTAAGGGTGATGGAACAAAAATGCCTCTAATAGTTTTCGGTGATAGACTCACAAACAAGTCTAGTATGAAATTTCCGAAAAAATTTACAAGCATCTTTGTGTGAAAGACAAGCAGGTAAGCCATGTCTTTTAGATATCATCGAATTTAGAATATCGAGGGTAATATATACTAAACTTTTTTTTTATTTTTATTTTTTGCAGGTTTAACGTCTTCCTTATCACATAACAGACCTGTTATGTATGTAAAAACCTATTCATCAGATAATCTGAAACGATTGCAATATCTTTTAAAACAGGGATATTTTGGCAGAAAAAAAAAAAGACATATACCGCTGAAAAAGCTTGGAGCGGTGAAGGTCGACCATCAATTTTCACACGAAATTTACAGCAAAGTGTCACAACGAACGTGGTTGTTTCTCACTTGGTGAGTCAACTTAAAGATGCTTACAGATAAAAAAAAATCAACCCATTAGAACAGTGTACTGTTATTACATCTTTTTTTTAGTCTGTTATTGTATATTAACTTTCAAAACTACTTTCAAATCGTCTCAAGCTGAAGTTTACATACTGTAAGTATATAAACTACTGTTGAATAAAGGAAAAAAAAAAAAAATATAATTTCAAAACAGGCTCATGCGACATTTTTTTTTTATGATATGGATTTAAAAATAATAAGGGTAAATTCTTCCTATAGTCAGATCGCTTATTATCACGCTGATAAATTGGTGTGATATGGTTGACTCCAGCGTGTTTCGTCAGTTCTCCAAGAAATAAAAGACAAAATCTTTCTTTTCGAGGAGGTTGATCGTTCACAGAGCCAGAAAGCTATCATCATACTTTCCATTGTCAGGAAGATTTGTCTAAAGGAAAAAAAGATTTCAAGTTTTTCTCGGTTATTTATACTTTTTTCTTGAGAATAAAGTCGGAGCATACAGGACTGCTTTTCTTTTTTTTTTAAAAGGAATTTTAACCCGCCAACCTTTTTTTTTTGTATGGATAAAAGTTTAATGTTTATTAAAACTCCTGAGTTGTGAACAGCGAGAAGTTTATAATATTGAAAAAAAAGTGAGCGCACAGTGTCTTAGTATACCTTAGTTGCCCAATTCAGATAAAAAAGGAGTACAGGGAAATTAAAAAGCGTCCTTTGGTATCAAGGACAAGAAAAAGTAAAAGAAAAGTAAGAGAAAGACGTTTACATATAAAAAAGTTCAAAAATACAATAGACTGTATGTTTATGAATTTATTGTTTGCAAATATCTTAATTGCAATTGTTCAAATGACAGTATTTTGGTACGTCATTATATATATCTTGCACCAGCTATCTGGTAGAATAATATGTAAATGAGAATAATGCCTTTCCACAGTATACGCCTTATCAAACAAACAGCATTATACATTAAGAGCTGTGTGATTTTAGGTGTCTAATTTGTAGCTTAACTCTTTATGATTTTTATCATGTCTGTTTAGGAAAACCTTGCCGGTAAATTGATAGCATATTTCTAACCTTGAACAGTATCGAAATATTTTGTTTTTAAGCAACTCTGCAATAATCTTGAAGCTTTCTTCACTATACTATAAATTCTCGGATAAAGTAATTTATTAAGGAAAATTACATGCTCATAACATAATAAAGTTGCCTTTTTCTCATCCATCAACTCATTAAAAAAATATGTCAGCTCGAATCTCCATAGGTTGCACACAATCTTTAGTTATATCTGAAGATGAAACAAAAGTAAGGCATGGAGAAGAGTTCATCTTAGAACACATCACACGATTAGATAGATTGCAAAACTTGTTGGATTAAACAAGTCCACTGTGCAGGGTATAAAAACCAAGATTGATAACTAAGACGGCCCTTTGCCTCACAAGCAAACAGGGCGACCATTGAAAATAAACGAAAGAACTGAAAGATACTTGAAGAGGATAATCAGAGAGTATCCTTTGTCTCTTATAAAGAAATAAATATGGAGCTAGCAAAGCTGGATGATTCTGTTTGCATACGACTAGAAAGGATTCATATAAATGCAGACGATCAGCGGGTTGAGCTGGAGTATAAACGTTGATAACTTGACAAACAAGGCGATGATTCAGGTCACAAACTGAGGTATTGATGCATCGCTCATCAAGTGAAATGGACATATTGGTAAGTACCAAGGAAGGATTGAACTATATAAGCAAGTTTCTGATCGTCCTTTTGATCTTTGGGATCAATATGCATAGCATACTCTATTTCAAGAAGGACGTACTTAGAGGCCAGAGTGCCGTCATGTCGGTTGCAATCAGGTCCGTCCGGTTTACGGGTCAGTATCCATTAGGAATTCTACATCCAGAGCTTCACACAACTCATCTAAAAAACCTTACTCCGTTTGAAGGACAGGAGACGCAGTTTTCAGCTCGGTAGCGGATTTAGGAGGTAAAGTGTTCGTTACTGAGACAGTTGACGCTTGGGCGTCCTGAACATACTTATCCAATAGGTCGCCCTCGTTATCCTCAACATTCTTGTATGTTCATTTTTACCACATCCAAAGCACACCTGTTTCTGCAACAAAGAACACTTAGCATGAATATGCACAGCCTTATGATAGTAGTAGCATACTGGTTCTGCCCCTTTGTAAGATGTCTGAGCAAACGCTTTCCAAGCCTTCAAATATAAATTTCACTGTAAAACTTGTATGGGAAGAGGAATCCTCTGCTCATCTAAGCTAGGAGAAGAAACGTCCAAGAAAACTGATAACTCACTCTCGAAGCATTCCTCATGTAACAATTGCTTAACTGGACAAACTTTTCCATGATACTTAAGAGAACTCAGCAGATCCTCCAAAAAGGTGGCCTTATTTAAAAAAAAAAAAAAAAAAAAAAAAAGGTGGCCTTAAAAATCATATTATTGTATACAAAGCCTACTGACAAGGCCTTTGTAGAATCCTCAGCCTGGCGGAATCGTGCAACTACAATGAACTGGGCGGAACTTCGAGTTTCGTATTTAAACAGATTGCGAAATGCGTCAGCCTCCTCAAGGCGGTGTTCAATGGCCTTGTAGGCATCGGTGACCTTATCAAACGAATTATCTGGAAAGGAAAAAATGACAGATCCGGGGGGGGGGTCAATGTCTACTGAACTATAGATGTAGCTTTCTGAGCCATCAGATGGTGCTGGATGGCTTCAGTTTCAAATATAGTTTCAATAGTTGGTTTAGACTGATCTGAACTGGTGAGACGGCAACAGAAACTTTTTACGATTGCCACGTGCGACAACATCACTCCAAGAGATTTTTGTTTGAGCAGGTAGTGAATGGTTGTTCACATCTGAAAGATGGTCACCATTTGAAAGTGAAGGAGAATTGTGATTGATCCGTTCGCTGTGTACCATTAGTTTTTACAAAAGAACTTTATTGATTTTAAAGGTTTGTATTATCTTTATGTGAAAGCTGGTGACGTCAATCACAGTCAAATCAGCGGGGCCCTTTATACCTGAGACGACAAATCAAAAAAAGAAGGTTGGTTCCTTTCACTTCCCCACTCTACATACATTAAATGGCTAGCTTAGCTCGTACTTTTACTTCTTCTCTTGCTAACCACAGTTACAGAGCCGTCCCTGCATCTGCATCAGCTTTTAAATCAATCTTTGTTGGATTTAATAATAATGACGATCAAAAGCAACCTAATGGTAATTGATTCAAAAAACAAAATCATGTCGATACCATCCAACTTTTTACATGTACATTCATAGTTGGACAAATACGTCATCACTCTACTACCAGTGTTCCTGATTTTTCTAAATACAAAAAGACAAAGAACAGTGGTGAAGCCAGTCGTAACTTTGCGTACATGATGGTTGGCGGTACAGGTTTAGTCAGTGCAGCTGGTGCTCAAGCTACTGTTTCTGATTTCTTAGCCAATATGTCTGCTTCTGCTGATGTTTTGGCTTTGGCCAAAGCTGAAGTTGATTTAGCCAGTATTCCTGAAGGCAAGAATGTTACAATCAAGTGGAGAGGAAAACCCGTCTTTATTCGTCACCGTACTGAAGCTGAAATTGCTGAAGCAAATCAAGTGAGCATTAGTGAATTGCGTGATCCACAACAAGACGCTGAACGTGTAAAGGATCCCAAATGGTTAGTTATGCTGGGTGTATGTACTCACTTGTAAGTAGATAATCGAATGATATTTGTGCAAATCTGACATGTTTTTTCAGGGGTTGCGTACCTATTGGTGAAGCAGGTGATTTCGGAGGCTGGTACTGCCCCTGTCACGGCTCTCACTATGATATCTCTGGACGTATTCGTAAGGGACCTGCTCCTCTCAATCTCGAAATTCCTGGTAAGAATTTGTTGCGCATCATAATAGGCAGGACTAACGTTATATTCTGTAGAATACAGCTTCCAAGATGATAAGCTCATTGTCGGTTAGATAATCATTTCAGTTTGTCAGGTTATATTTTCTATTTGTTTTGTTAATAATAGATTTTTTTGTAAGAATAAAAAAGGGACAAGTATTTTGATAGAGATGATAAAAAAATTTCGAATTATCTAAAATAAATTACAGTTTTTATTTATTTTTAACGCGGGAGGGATAAGTAAAGGTGATTGTATAAATGTAATATGATGAGAAGAGATATGACTGTGTGCAAGAAGTATTGCTATTTATTGTGCCATCATGGCTTCTAAACCTAACCCTCCACCTTCCATTTGCTCTTTAGCAAACATTTCAAAATATTGGAAAATGATCGTCACACATAACAAAATACCAGTGCCAGATCCAATAGCACCAACCATATCTGCTACAACAGAAACAGCACCAAGACAAGCACCACCAAAGGAAGCAGCAACTGGAATCACTCTCTTTAATTCCTTATACATGGAAGTATCACGGTAACCAGCAATAACGAGTTGTTGATCCTTGAGTTGACGTGCGACATCACGGGGAGAAGCTCCAGAGATTTCGATCCATGTCTTTGAGAGAAGAGCACAGGTGGTCAACATGATGCTGACGTAAATAACAGTGTGAATAGGATCCAAAAGAGCAGCGGACATGCTTCGGGGAGCAGAAAGATAATAGGCGATACCACTGACTGCATTCAATTGAGATGTGCCATCAGTAGCTTCCCAGGTACCAAGAAGACGAACCAAAAAGTTATCAGTAAAACGTTTGTAAAGCATCTGTGAGATCATGAAAACATTGGAAGTCAAGGTAGATTGAAGCATGATGGGCATATTGGAAGTATAAAAGAGCTTGACAGGATAAGAACCACGTTGGCCACGAACACGATTAGACTTGACGGGTAATTCAACACGGAATCCTTGAAGGTAGATGACAAGTAAAAAAATGGCACCGGTAGATAGCAAGCTCATGACATTGGGCATATTTTGACGATAAAAGGCTTCCTTCAAGGCACGCGTCTTGTCGTTACGAGTCATCAAGAGGTGAATCAAGGCAATCAGAGCACCTTCAAATTCATCACCACGTCCATTATCCATCGTAGTGGGTGAAAGTGCCTTCCAGAAGATAGTTTCACAAATGTTGGTGGCAATGAAAAGGTTGATACCAGAACCCAAACCATAGCCTTTTTGTAATAATTCATCCAATAATAGTGTGATCAGAGATGCAACGACAAGTTGAATAATCAAAATCAAACAAACACCAGCCCCAATATGATTTGGGTCACCGTAAAGACCAGTCAATACTGAAACAGTTGCATGACCAAAGGCAATAATCATTGCAAATACTTTTATACAATTTAATATTCAATCACTCTGAAATAGTTGTGTACTTACATTTTTGAGCTCCACTAAATAAGGCTCTATCTTCTTGTAAACTGTAGTCAACTTCAATAATGTTTGCACCAGATAAAAGTTGCATAATCATGCCAGAAGTAATAATGGGAGTAATACCCAATTCCATAAGAGTACCACGGTTAGAAGCAAGAATCACTCTCATCCAAAAGAGAGGATCAGCAGAATCTGAAGACATGATACCGTAAAGAGGAACTTGAGACATGACCAAGAAAATGAATAAAGTCACTGCTGTCCACATTACTTTTTGATTAAAAGGAATCTATTATACACAAACGTGTCAGTAACATATTCTTTTATTCTTTACCCTTTCTTTTTTTTTTGCCGTAAATCTCGCTTTTTATCCTGTCTTTTTCAATGGCACTGTCCCCTTCTTTTTCTTTTTCGCTTTCTTTTATAATTCGTATAAATTATATTTACCTTTCGATCAGGTGTGGCAATTTCAGGAAGAATGCCCATAAAGGGTCTGACCAGATGTAAGACTCTGACTATAGACAAGTATATATTATTAGTGTGTCTTTTTATTATTCATAAAAATAACACTTACAACCCATTTTATCGTTAAAGGAAACAAATGAAAAACAAAGTGTTTTATTAAAAGTTACATTAAAATTGTAATAAATTTAGTTGTCCAATCAAAACAATACACCTTTTTAAAATTGACTTTTAAAATAGCCCTACTCTTCTACCATAAAATAAGCAGCCTGTACAATAAAGAGCCATACCACCCAAGATCCAAAAAAAGAAGGCTAGATCAGTATAGTCTCCACCAGGCACTTTGACATTCATACCCCAGAGGCCACCAATAAGGGATAAAGGAATAAAGACAGTAGCAAGAAAAGTGAGTCTATTCATGACGTTGTTGGTCATATTATAAGTCTGTGTTAATTCTAAATTGACTTGAGCAAGATAGTTTGTATGTGCTCTGTGAAGAATACGATCATAATGGTTTACATTCTGAAGCATAGTCACAACATGATCTATCTCATAAAAATTAGAATCAAAAAGAGTAAAACAAGTAGTTGCTTTATACCTTGAATATCTCCAAGATATAATAAAACATCATTGAATGCCTTCTTTTCTTCTACCAAATTATTAATTGGAGTAGACAATGGTATAACGATCGCTTCTTGCTCTTTTGCTTGCTTTTGTTGAGGTATATGCTTTGTCGTATGTTGCTGCTCTAATAATAAAAACTCTCTTGATTTATCCTCATATCTCTTCATCAAACTCTTTATCACGTCCAACTTAGAGACCAACAATCGAGAGAGTTGTGTTGACCTTTTTCTACATCGACTGATACGTCTTAACATGTCAGCGCGTTCTGATTTTCTCAACATCAAGGATAATTCATCAATAGAGACTGCTTCCATCTCGACTTGCAAAATGATAGGAGCAAAACTATCAGTGACTGCATCAACAAGGGCATAATTTAACCAGTCTGGTGTAATTGTCATGTATTCCTTCAATTGATCTGATCTTTCTCTCACTGTATCATAATAATCGCTCTCTCTAAAATGAAACTGATCCATTTTTAAGTAAAAATGAAAAAGAAGTAATGTTATATTTATTATCGACACTTACAGTAAGCAAACCTTCTTTGAAAATAAGAGCATAAAAGTTGAATGGTATAATCTTCTCGGTTTCTGAATCAATATCAAAGGCTCTAAAACAAACAAGTGTATAATTGGGAAATAATTCTACTTTTTCTCTAGGTTCTTGTGCTTGGATATCTTCTGTTGTTAGAGGATGTATATGAAAAGTCTTTCATATGATGAGTATCGCACAAAGAAAATTATTTTCTATTGATATTTACCTTACTGATGATTCTCATCTCATCTACAGTAGGTCTCAAAACATCCACCCACCATCCTTTTGATGTAACAACAGATTCTAGTGCATTCTGTCCTTCCTCTGTCAAAAAGTGTTCCAAGCTAGTTGATATATTACTCTCCTTTCTTGAAGAATAAATCTTGAACCGTGGAGCACCAACGATAGGTTGAGCGTCGGCGTATTTTGAAATATCACCATAAAGTTGGTTTTGTTTACTAAAAGTTCTTGATAGCTGAAGTGTGCCCGAAGAAAGTTTTCGAGTGTGGTGTTGAACCATGCGATTGAATGCCTCAATGTCAACATGATCATCTTGATTTGCTTTGTAACGAGGAAAAAGTACATCTGCCTTGACATCATCGTCTTCTTCTTGTTCTATAGCAGAAGATGTGTCGGTTGAAAAACTCGAGTTGCTGTTGTGTTCTTTATTTGTCAAATGAGGATGCTCCGTTCGGATTTGAGAAGATCCTATCGTTCTTCTACGAATACTCGACATGTTTCAAAGAATCTGTGTGTCTTTCTCTCTACATTGAGAAAAAGAAAAAAAGAAAAAAAAAATTGATATTTCTTGATTTATCTGTAAGCTTTTTCATGCTCCGTTAATGCGGCAAAAAGGGAAAAAAAAAGACTTAATTGGAAAAAGATGCTATGATGTGAATTTATCCATCAATCTCATCAAGTACTACTGAAACGAAAAAAATAAATAGGGTTGAGCAAAAATGTGCATGTAAAAAAGAATCAGCTTAGGTTAATATGTTTTTATTATTATTGTTGCACTGACCAACCGTTTGGAACAGCAGCATTATTAAATGTATACTGACCACCTCCTTCTCCAGCATGATTATATTGTTCTCTTTTAATCTCCAATTGTATAAAATACTTTTCCTGAATCATACAACATCCACGACACTGATTCACATCAATCATGACTACACCCGGTAATTTTTTCTCTCTGTACAAAAAGATGATATCTCCTTGTCCCTTGGCAATCTTTTTGAGAATGTATTTTTGATTGGTGATACTAAAGGATTCAAAGTGCATTTGAGGTTGAGGTGAAATAATGCGCCAACACCAAAATGAACCGAGCTTTTCGTATTCTTTTGCTTTTCTTTTCCTTTTGGCATCTTCGTCTTCGTCCCAACCAAAGAGTGTGCTGAGAAATGATTTGCGCCTAGTAGGGGGTGGAGGTGGAGGTGCTGGCTCTTGTGTCATTGTCCTTGCTGGAGGAGATATCTCTTTGCTGACCACAGTTTCTTCTTTTGGGGCTTCCTCTTGATTTTTAGCTTGCTCTGGACTAGGCACATTTGTTGGAGGTGGAGCAGGTGGCCAAGGATTGGGAGGTACCCATAAGGAAGGAGCTTGCATCATGGGGTTTAACACGGGTAACCCCATCATGGGAAGTGGAAATGCATTCGTTGGATGAGGGAGAGGTCTCAAAGGAGGCCAAACAGGTGGCATTCCAAGTTCATTTGGATTATTAAAGACAGAAGGTGGTCTCTCTGTAATTGGATGAGGCATAGGTTGAGGAAATACAGGAGGCATCATTGGCGCCTGATGATTGGGTGATGAGAAATCTTGAAAAGACATCCTTCTGTCTATTGGCGGTGGTCTTACCATCGTATCGCTTCCGTGTCGTACAAGGCTGGGTCGTCTTGGCCTATAATCTTCATCTTCATAATCACTATGGATTGGACTTGCTGGTAAACTATGTATGGATCTTCGTCTTTGTCTGGAAGGTGAATAATGGACTGGTTGTGGCATTGAGTAAGAATTTCTTCGTTTGTTGTTTCTTAAAGTATTACTATTCCTCTGTCTTGTATAATACAGTTCATCATCATCTACAGTTACTGGCCTGTGCCGACTGCGTGACCAAGGCAAAGGGGACTCTGTCACGGGATAAGAAGGCATTCTCTTTCGATCTGTACTGTGTGACACATAACGGTCTCGATAGTGGCGTCCATTATAATATCTATCTTCTAAATCTAGATCGTACATGGCTCTTTGTACCTGTTCTAGATTGTCCTCATCTTCGTAGTAGACTGGTATTGTTCTTCTTTTTCCTGTTGGTGATATTCTGTGAGGAAAAGAAGGAGAATAGATGTCTTCATCTGAATAATAATCTTCTACTCTTGTTCTTCTTCCCATTCTATTACTATTGCTTGAGATTGACATGTAAAGATGAATATAAAAAGAAAGAAAGAAAAGGATTAAAAAAAAAAAAAAAAAAAAGGTGTTGAAGGTCATTGTTATTGTTTTACCAAGAAAAAATCTTGCTTGGATAAGCGGTATTTTTTACTATAATTGGGTAACTTAGAACAATACTTTCTCTTACATGTGATATATCAAAAAAAAAGAGAGAAAAGCATATGGTTTATCATTAATCAAGTTACATACAACCACATTAAATCCATTCAATCAAGACACATATAAACTTGTGTACAATAAAATAATTTCCATAGCAGCCATACTTTCACTGATAACCTTAAATTATGATCATTGACCTCTGTTGTTATGAAAGATAAAATGTGTATTTACAAAGCTATTATTATTAATTTATACATGAGAATCCTTTCTTTTCTTCATTCTCTTTGTCAATAATGGATTGGCAGATTGTTTTCTTTTATGTCTCATCAATCTTGCTGAACAATCTGGACAATACCAAGATCCTTTAGGCGGTTCTTTTAATCCAACACATTCCATATGAAACCATTCATAAGGACAGTTCTATTTTTCGATTAGCTTCTTTATAATAGCAAATCATTTAACTCACCTGTCCATCACAAGCAACCATATCACCATAAGATACTTGCTGGCAAAAACAATAGAGTCTTTCGTCATTATCAGTCTCATCTCTTCTCATTCTCTTTTGGTTCACTTTATATTCTATTTCATCTTCTGATTCTTCTTCTTCTTCTTCTTCCTCTTCTTCATCGCCTCTATCTGAATACATGTCCAAATCCATCACCACAGAACCTTCTGTGTTTATATTAGTAACACTGTTCATAGCAATAAGTTCATTAGTTACCGTGCGGTATTGTATAACTATGTGTTGGTTGTGATAAAGGCATAGCATCAGGGTGATCTCGGTCGTGCCTTTCCAAATCTTTCTTCAATTTATTCAAGTGACGATCTACCTACGAAACTACATGTCAGCACATTCTAACCATCCACAGATTACTTTTATTACAAGCTTGAGTGCTTCTTCAGCCAAAGACACTCTTTCATTAGCCAAATCTTCTAATTTATTAAAATCATTTTTCACGCGTTGAATGATCTCTGGTTGTTCTTTTAATATTTTCTTTTTATCTGTTTCTTGAATAAACCACTGTTTATGAATCTTGGCTAGGTTATGTTGTGCAGACTTCATTCTTCGTTCGTGCACTACTTTTTACATATTAATTTCTCTTTTTGTTGTCACCAATCATTATGAACCAGCCTTTAGATTGATCATATCTGTTTCTTATTTCGGCCCAGTGATACTGTATTTCACTCGGAAGGTTTTCTAGGGCTAATAACAACAGAATAAGTTATTAAACAAAGACAAATTTTTCCATTTAAAATTACTCGATATATATTCTTGTAAATATCGGCCAGAGTCTTCATGGATGTCAATAGTATCATTATAGGGATCCATATTAAATTATAGAAAAATGAAAAAATAGAAAAAAAAAAAATAGAAACAAATTTATTCAAAACTGCGCGTGTTATTAATTTTATTCTCTCCAATGATAACCACATCTTTGTTATTTAATACATTTATATCAATGCCATTTGTATCAACATTCACAACCTTAATTGTCTTGCCATACTCCATGTCCATTATAATTAAAGTTCCCTTGCCTGTCAATAAATATAAGGTGGTTTGTAGTATGTTGTAGGCTATAATATATCCATCAACACACAATCTGCTTACAACATTACTACGACTGATATTGTATGGCTGTGTACTATGCAATACCACTCTTCTTAATTTATCTGTATTTCTGTTATTCCACCAACTATAGACATAAGGCATATCCTCTTCTAATTCGTTATTTTCTCTACTGCATTCATCTGCAGTAAATGGATCCCACTGCACTTGTAATAAATCTGAAATATCCAATACGCTAATCTCGGCTGACTCATTCTTTTTGTGATCTGTAACAGCAATCAATCGAAGACCATAAGAGTACAGTGGTAATCCTTCTGTTGACGGAGGAGGCACAGCCCAAGCCAATTCGAATCCCCAAGGTTGACCATCGTAAGGTATCGAACCTACCTTGATGCCAAATCGCCAGTCATATATGGATAACTCGGCAGATTCGTAATTCGCAGTACAAATCAAATGCTGCAGTGATGGGCAGTGACGAAAATGAAGCATACAGATCACTTGTGTTCCTAGGCGCATAGAATAAATGATTTTTGCATCATTCTCTGTATTGTCACTCTCCTCTGATGAAAAGGGGTCCTTGATCGGCTGATGAAGATTGAATTGAATGATATGGCCGTATCCTGCATGCCGGTATAACTTGGGACCATAAGCAAGCATATACAAGCTACAATCATCAATCTGAGCCTGAGGGCATACTAGACTTAACCATTCTTCAACGCCAAGTGTATTATTGTCCGTGGAAGAAAAGAAGAAGATGCCTCTTCCCAAGAGTTGATATTGTACCATCCCTTTTACATGTGCCAAACATTCAATATGGTCATCATTATACAACCGATAAATCAAGACTGCTTCCCACACCTCTGGCCCAAGTGCAATTGAAAATAAACGTGTTTTTTGATTTTTGACAACCACTGATTGAATACCAATGATTCGACAATCCAAGAAAGTATGTATTTTATATTCTTGCAAGAGCTCAAACGAAGGATAACTAAAGAATAATATCTTGTGATATCCATCACACGCCACAGACACAGCAGCCACACCCCTGTTGGTGATCGGATCAATGTCATATACAAAAGGTGGCTGAATCGAATCGTCTTGATTGATATAAAATGACTCTAGTTGCACATTCGATGCTCTTTCTTGTTGTCGAACCAAGCTTATTACATATTTTCTCCAATTGATCAAGGGTTGTTTCGCGTAACCAAACGGTATGTTATGTGACCAACCTGGATAGAGTGTTTTAAACAAGTAATACCATAAATACGTATTGTTAACTACTCTATATACTATTATCATCAATAATCTGTATGCTTTTATCAGTTTTGTTT
Source organism: Rhizopus arrhizus (assembly GCA_024220505.1). Taxonomy (NCBI): domain Eukaryota; kingdom Fungi; phylum Mucoromycota; class Mucoromycetes; order Mucorales; family Rhizopodaceae; genus Rhizopus; species Rhizopus arrhizus. The sequence continues at coordinate 1,907,261 of JAKZZE010000005.1, read as the reverse complement.
CTTGCCTTGAAAGCTTTTTACATACTGTTTCAAGTGTCAACAATTCATTGACATTCCTTGCTGAATATTGACATATTAAAACAAGCAACTCTTCTGGAAGTGACTCCATGGCAGAAGAAAAAGGCGCATAAAACTCCGGCCATTTTTTGTCTTTTTTTTTGTACTTTTTTCTAAATGAGTGATCAAGACGGATTTGCTATACCCAATTTACCTTCAAAAAAGCAACAATCACCACCTTCTTTTCCACCTTTAAAATATGAAAAACCTACATGGTCTTCTGAAGCACTCTTTGACTATAAAATAGAAATGTTGAAAGGTGGCCTTAGTGTAGAAACTGCCATTGGCCCCAAAAAAGAATTTGTTACAATTGGAAGGCTTCCCATTTGCGACATACAGATGGAGCATCAAGTAAATTATAGACTACATTTGCATTCCACAAGCTAACGATTTAACTTAGAGCATTTCTCGTTACCATGCTGTTATTCAATTCAATCAAGACGGAGATGCTTTTATTTATGATCTAGACAGTGCTCACGGCACAAAACTCAACAAGAAACAAGTGAATCCAAGAGAATATATACCACTTAAACCCGGAGATCAATTGAAGTTTGGGGAAAGTACGCGTGTGTGTATATTTGAGTCACAAAAGCCATATGACCCTGAAGAAGAAATGGAAGAAAGAAGAAAGAGAATTTTGCAGGAACGTCTTGCGAAGGCTAAAGCAGAAGCAGGCGAACAAGAAGAGGAAGAAGGTGCCTCATGGGGGTTTGGTGAGGATGCAGAGGAAGAAGAAGAAGAAGAAGAAGAAGAAGAAACAGAACAAAAGGGAAAATCGGGTGATGCGAGTTTATTAAATGTAGAAGCAGAAAAGATGGCACTTGAAGATGCTAGTAAGTTGAATATCGATATAAACGCGGATCATGAATCTAATGTCATGATGAATAGAAAGAAGAAGGGAAGATTTGGAGTTAATGTACGGAGATGACAGTGATGAAGAATTTTATGACAGGACATCGAAAAAGAAGAAGAAAGTAGAGGAAAAGGCAGATACACACGATGAATTGATAGTTAAACAAAAGAATACTGAATTAAAGATTCGAGTACTTGTTAAAAAGATTGAAGAAAAGAAGGCTGAGGAAGAGGAAAAGAAGGCTGAGGAAGAAGAAGATCTGGATAGTTATATGAAACGTATATCAAAGAATAACACTAGCGATAGTAAATCACTATTTGCTCTTCAAAAAGAACTCACAGAATTAAAAAAGGTAACAGCTATTTATTCTAAATTATACGTGTCTAATGTGATGTGTATTAGGATAACGAGAGGCTCATTAAGCTGGTGGAATTAACTAAACCTTCTCATATTTTATAAAAGCTTCAAATAATCGAGCGCCATCCAAGCTGTTTGAACAGAGGGCAACATCATTTCACCCTTCATAATAAACTGCTTTAGTTCTTTTACTGACACATCTCTTATGATATCAATGTGTTCTTCATAATCTCTTTCCATTGGTTTATCGTCATCTACTGGGTCCAAGCAGAGAAAGGGAATAAACTTATTTTTACCCCATTTCAGTTCACTAATGCCATCCTCGCCTTCGAATAATTTAATCCATTTACCGCCTTTTAAATGTGCTTCTTCTGATAATTCATGCTTTGCTGCCTCTAATACACTACTTGATGGTTGGTTTCACATACAAGTCTGTTTTTACTGCTATTACCTTTCATGCTTTCTTCTATCAAATGAACCTGCAACACAAGTATATTTCTGCTTTATAATTAATATAAAGAATGAAGATATATCATTTATTGTACCATTTCATTTGTTCCTTGACAGTATTCTTTTAATATACAAGTCGTTGACTTTTTTGTATCAAAAGTGAACACTACGACAAAGGTAGGATAAGAAGTGTCATGTCCAACAACGTCCCATTTTATAATTCGACCATCTTTAAATTCTGTTGTACGATCCCATACAGTAATGAATCTTACTTTTTATTTAGTAAATGATATTCTAATTAAAACGAACAATACCTTTTATGAACAACTTCATCTTTCAAAATGACAGCTTCTTCTTCTTGCCCACCCTTCAACATTTTGTTTGAGCTTTACTCCTTGAAATAAAATAAAACAAAATAAAATAAAATAAAATAGCTCACCTCATACACTTACACACACACAAAAATAAGATTTACGAACCCGTTTTTATTTATTATTTTTCTTTCCTTTTTTTCTCTTTTTCTTTCTTTCTTTTTCATACAAACAAATACATTTCTTTTTTTTTTTTTTTTCTCTTTTTTCTTCTTTTTTCTTTTTTTTTCTTTTCCTTTTTCTTTTTTTACACGCTCTCTTTTCTGTTTGATGTCTAAAAGTGTAAGATAAGCAAAAGCATATAGTAAAAAGAGCATGAATTTATTTTAAATAGACACCTTTTAACAACGAATCAATAAAGAGTGAAGAAGATCCATCGATGGGATGGCAACCCTTTGGCAGTAGAAGACCTAGTGTGATATCGCCCAATGAAGATCCAATAAATCGTCTTCAAGATTATGCCTTCCCACACTCAGTCATAAATGCCGCAACTTGGTATCCAGATATAGCCTCTGTACCCATGTTACCAGAAGTATCTGTTGAACCCTTTTTCAGAGAACAAAGATCCATGTCTTTTGCTTATGATTGGCCTGTATTTACAAATACTTCGCCTTTGGACACAATGCATGAAGAAGAAGAAGAGGATGATTTGTTACGAGCCAGAGTAAGATCTAAATCAGTCATGGATATATGGAGTCCCCTTAAAGATCAAAGCCGTAGATTACCATTAGCACCCCCTCCACCTATTTTACCTACATCATCTTTATCATCATCATCATCATCATTTCAAATGTCGGCTGGAGATAGAGAAAGAATCAGAAGATTTTCACTCACCCCTCTTACATTAGATACCCACCAACATAACCATCACCCTCACAGGTAAAATTTTGCTAAACCTGATAAATTTCTTCCACTAAATAATAGCAGTAGTCATACTTTACTTTCTCAAAGACGTCATTCACTAGCAGGGCCAACACAGCCATCTACCATGGATACCTTAACTGAAACCGTTGAAAGTTTAGCCATACAAAACACATCCAGTGAAGAAGAAATGAATATGGATGATATGGGAAAAGGAGTTAAATTCGATGCTGAAATATTAAAGAATGCAGTGTTTTATGTGATTGAATTTAAAGGAGGAAGATCCGATATATTCTATTCAGCTACGCCCACATATAAACAAGGTGATTTAGTCATTGTTGAAGCAGATAGAGGTCGTGATCTTGGTAAAGTCAGTGCACAAGACATCACTCGATTGCAAATAGAAAATTTTTATCGTAATAATCGTAACACGGAAGAGGATGAGAAAAAGCAGCAAGAGATTTATATCAAACGTATCTTTCGTCAAGCAAGAAGGGATGAAATTACACTGCTGTTAACAAAAGGACAAGATGAATCAAAGGCACTTGCTGTCTGTCAATCAAAGATTAAGCAAAAGAAACTTTGTATGCAAGTCGTTGACGCAGAATATCAATGGTGAGAGTGGTAATAATATACACGGAGAATAGTATTATTAACAAGTTTATTCAGGGACAGACGAAAGCTAACTTTTTATTTTATTGCTGAAAAAAGAGTTGATTTCCGTGAACTTGTTAGAGAACTATTCAAACTTTATAAAACGCGTATTTGGATGTAAGCTTTCTGTTGGTTAATTTTTTTTTTTTTAATATTCATATATTTTTCTTAGGTGCACAATCAATTCAATCAAAATATTTAAAAAATAGATTGCAAACCCCAGTTTATTATTCTAGGTCTTTATATTCTTTATTATAAAAATATCTTTCTTTTGCATTATAAAGATTCTATTATTATTTTTACTTTCTCTTTTATTACCCACTCACTCTCTGAATTAATCATAAAAAGAAATATACTTTATTACTGTTTTTGTCCCTATTTGACTTTAAAAATAAAAAAAGAGTATTTAAACGCAGCTAATCCTCTCCAACAGAATATCCTTTTATACTCAATAAATTATAAATTTATCATTTTAATTCAAAAGCTAGTATCAATCATCTTTATAGAGTGCATTTAAACCTATGAATCTCTTTATTTATACAATCAAATTGTTAATTTTTAGTTCGATTCTCAAAAAAGCGAATGATTTCATCTGCCTCAGTGTGAAGCACTTTTGCCGCAATGTGGGAATCCACTACGGCCTGTCGACTGCGCGGTATCATTTCCTTGTAATAGTCATCAACAGCTTTAATTAATGATTTTTGACCAGAGGTAACATTTTTTATTTCATTAGCCAACGAGCCTGCATCTAGAATAGCTTGATTTGCACCGTTTCCTTTAAACATGGTCATTGGATGCGCCGAGTCGCCCATCAAGACCACACGACGGTGAGGGGACATCAAAAGATCATAGATGGGCTCTCTTTCTCGAATAGTGATTCCTTTGATAGGCGTATTATCAGGAGTTCCAACGATCAATTGTCTGTAAGGACCTTCATAGGCTGAAGAAGCCCATGATTTAAGAGTATTCATGACTTTGATCTGATTTAAACCATCTGAAGCGATGATTAAGGGTTCTTGATCAGAGCGACTGAGAAACCAAAATACCTCAAAGGGTTCATCGCGACTACGATCAATTCTATTCAACGAGAAAAACAAACTAAAAACCACACCATCCGCTGCTTTTCCAACAACAATCGTGATCTGGTTTCTTTTCTTTGCGATCTGCTCCCACTCGCTCTCTGTTATCCAACGACAGCAAGCATACCCATGGATAGGGTTGATTTGTGTGAGCTGATTGAATCTTTCACCTCCGAGCAATTGACGAGCGACGGTGGACATACAACCGTCTGCGGCCACAAGAAGATCTCCTACCGTACGCGTTCCATCCTTAAAGATAACCTCAACTCGATCTTCAAATTCCTCATAGTGACTCATCTGCTTGTTCCAGCGAACCGTCTTCTCTGCCCCCTTCAAGAGCCAATTCCTAAACCGCTTTCGGTTGATACGGTACCCTTGATAGGCAGGCAATTCAAATGAGGCAAGCTCCAAGTTTCTTTGACTGTCAAAGAACAGAAAATGAACACCTCCTTCGTTGTTTTCATGATCCACGCCTACTTTTTTGCCAAAACCTTGCAATTGATCCTTTGGTAAGTGCTCTCTCAGAGCCTTAAGTCCATCATGAAAAGTAGTAGAGAAGCCTTGATGGCGCGCATCTGGATCAGAGTCTCTTTCAAATACTTCACAGTCAACACCTTTATTTATTAAAGCATTAGAAAGCATTAAACCAGAAAGACCACCACCAACGATCAAAACTTTAAATCGTGTCATTATAAAACGTATGAGAAGAGAAAAAGGGAAAGTGAAGTGACCTTTTTAAAAATAAACTATATAATGTTTTATGTAAGCCCGAATAAAAGCACTGCATTCGTTTGATCAGTTTAGAAAAGAAAAAAAAGAAGAAAGGAAGTTTTAACAGGACCTTCTTTATTGTTTGAGTTACATGCTTTATGTTTATGTTATTCTCTATCCGTATTTGCTCAAAAAAAAAGTATCGTTTTTAAATGAATGGTAAACTATATAGTGTCTTTTTCCGAGTCCAAGTCAGTTAAAGTGATAAATTAATCTTCAGTTTCAACTGATACACAAAGCAAATGATCTGCACTTATTGTGGGTTGCATCATAGAGTATCGAGCCAGCAACTTGATATATTAATTTGATCTAGTCGATGTAAAGGAACCTTCAAGAACCTGTTACACACGGTTTGTATGAAAATAGTATAAAAAAAGTATTTTCTTTCACAAGGAAGAAATAATGCACAGATAGGATAAACAAACGATTGACAGCGCTTTGCTGCTTATAGTTCACCGTTGTACTTTTAGTAAAAATAGTAGTGCATTTTTTTTTCTTTTTTTACATTTCAAATAGCCAGCTTATATTTTGGAGCATCCAATAAATAAATAACAAGGTTCTTAATAATAAACAACATGCGAATTAGCATTAAGGGAGAAATACGGCTGAAAGGAAAATTACTGCCTATAACATTTTAATTTCTAAAAAGAATAATTGCAAAAATTAAAAAAAAAAAATATATATATACACAAAATGAAAAATAGGATTGGCATGTTTGTTATATTTAAATATATGAATATTATATTGAGAAAAACACAAGCTTTAAGCAAAGACCAAGAGACCCATGAGAGCAGCGACCAAAAGGGAACCATTTAATTGAATGGTGGCTCCGGCACTCTTGGCAGCAACAGACAAGGTGGATGTTCCGTTAGAAGAACCGTTGGAGGCAGAAGCACTGGCACCACCGATGGCTTGTTCAAAGGTAGGGAAAGTGACAGTGGTTTCTACATAAGGGTTGGTGATGTTCATACAGGTAGCAACGTCCAAAACGTGAGTGTAAGCCTTCTTGATTTCTTCATAGTGATCCAAGAAGAAGCCCATGGTCATGTTGTTGATTTCATGTGTCAAGACAATGTTACCAGAGTTGGCAAAAGTACCGTTGGAACCCATCTTGATGTAATCTTCATAGTTTTGGCTGACGGTTTCAGCAGTGATACCAGGAGTTGTACCAGCAGCCCAATCATCAGTGTCCAAGTTCCAGAGAATAGCAGTCAAGTTCAATTGAGTAGCAATCCAACGGACACGATCATCAATATCACCTTGAGCCTATTGTTTGTTTTAGTAAATTTTGTTTTCTTTCAAAGCCATAAAAAAACTTACAGGACGCCAGTACTTGGGAGTAATACCAGTGACATATTTAATAGCCTTTTGAGTATAGTAAAGTTCAGCAAGGACTTCTTGGTTAGTCAAGGTAGTCATCAATTTGTGAGACCAGGTGTGACCAGCAATGTGGTGACCATCCTTAATACCACGCATGGCACCGTAAGGCCAGTTAACAACATTAGAACCAATGTAGAACATGGATGCCTTCAACTTGTTTTGTTCAAGGTAATCATAGAAAGCATTGTGAGAACAGTTAGGTCCATCATCAAAGGTCTAGACATCGAAATTAGTAAGTCGCACAAATGTAAAAACCAATGATATTTACCAAACCCCAGACATCAGGCTCAGGACAAGCGTAAATGTCAGCATTGATACCTTCTGTCTTTGGAGTCTTACAGTTAGTGCTAGACCACCAACAGGCAGGGTCCTTAGCAGTGTCATAGCCAGTCATGTCAAGACCACCAGTAGTAGTGCTAATACCTCTGACAGGGAAATTGGGAGCCTTTGTCCAATCAATAGAGTTATATAATGCTTGGAATTCGGCACTTGTGTTCATGCCATTAGAAGTAGCAACATCCCAGTTAGTAGGCCATTCCTTTTGATCAAAAGCAAAAGGGGCTTGATAAGAAGTACACTCTTTAACAGGATCAAGAGAGGTGGTTTGATCAATAGCGGGGATAGTGATGTTGGTGGGATCTACAGTACTTGTGAAGTTGGTTGTAACAGCGTTAACACTGGCAATAGCAACAGCTGAGAAGATTGCAGTTTTCCAAACCATGGTGATAAAAAATCAAAGCGAACTGAAAAGGAAGGGAAAGGTGGGAAAATAAAGGTTGATTTGAAAGAAAGAAGAAAAAAAATGTATCTACTTCAATTCATCTTTTTAAAACAATAAAAAATAAGCGGTATAAATACTTGAGGTTACAATTATGATTAAAAAAAGTAATAGACTTTTCCCTTTTTTTGATTTGTAGCTTGTTGCATTTTTTAGACTAAAAAATTCAAGTTCAAAATATAGAGTTACACTGAATCAATGAATCTGAGCTTAATGGCTCTGTAATCTGTTTTAACTCTCTTTCTTGTTGTATGGTTACTTGTAATTCTCAGATTTTTTTTTTGTCCTTTAAGCTTTTTTTTTTGTTGAATAGCTATTTGTATTTAAAAAATAACATCTATTTTATTTGAGCAAAATTTACTGTAGTGACAACAACGCTAGCCGGGTAATTTTGTCTTTTGTATTCCCAGGCATTGGCTTTTTAGCAGTATATGACGTGATGTGATACTCTCAATTTTATGATAATTAACCGTCAAGGCTGAAAGAACGTGGAGTGCCTAATATTTTCACCAAATTAGTTGATTTAATTCTGTGTATCACTTCATAAAGGCGCACTCCTAATTATTTAGATGGAATCATCTGAGCTTTTTTACTTTAGACCTTATCCTATCCATACCAAAAAAAACAAGACAGAGAAAGAGTTGTTTGATCTTTTAGAATGGAATAAAAGATAAGCCCTTTATTTCAGTATGAAACAAAGGCTTTGGCTCAAAGTTAAAATATAATTTTAATAGGAGAAAAAGTAATTTTCCTTTTTTGTTCAATTATATCCGCATTTAGATATTTATTAAACATTTTTACTAAAAAAAGATCCTTTTGAGTATGCGCGTGAAGAAAAGACATTTGTGCGCCGGGACTAGTTTTAATTATAAATAAATATATATTTCCTTCAACAGTGTGTATATAAAAAAAGAGAGAACACGAGGGATAGAAAGAGTGAGAGGATAAAAATAGAATGATCGCAAGGATACTTTAGGATCGTCAGTCGTTTGAGCCGTCGATCGTTTGAAGGGAAGCGTGCTATGTGTATCCGAATTATATTACAATTGTTTGATATGAAGTAGAACGAGAAGCATATGATACACCACCAAGTGCGGACATCTGCATAACTCCGTAAGAATATCTATAACGAGGTGGCACAATTGTCTAGAGTGCTTCCCAGGCAATGTTGTGATTGATTGCATCGTATACTGATTTTACGGTAGAGACTAGAGCAGGCAAGAATATATGATAGCAATAAATTGCTTGGCTTAAGGAACTTGAAGGTTCTCAAAATCTACTAGAGATAGTATTCATAAGAGCACTGTATTACTGAAAAGACTACTGCAACCGTTGTTCTAATTTTCTCTACAAAAACGGGTAACTTGAACTGATCGGCCAAACCTTTAATAAGCTGATAAAATTTGTGCAACTCATCAATTTTTGAGTACACAGTTCAGAATAGCTAAAAATATAAAGGTACAGTCAGGCTTATTGAAATTGGCATTTTCTCAAAAATAATTGGCCTAAAGCCAGAAATAAATTTCCGCTTTAGAAAAATAAATGTCACAAGCTTAGATTATTTTTATCACAATTTACCAATCAAAATTAGCCCAAATATTATATATAATTAGTACATCTTTTTGGATTCACTGTATATTCTATTTCATCAAGAAAAGAAAAGTGACAAATAAGTTACCATTTTCACTTTGCGAACTAACTGAAAATTTTCATACATGTGACGAAGTTAAATCAATATGTTGCCGAAGCAGAGGCTGAATATGTGGTAAATGCTCTCAGAGCCACGCTTTATTTTCCTTTATATTTTTAAAAACTTGTTTCAACCCCTTTCTTCCCCATATCTTTCAATGCTAGCTATATCTTTTTTTTTTTTTTTTTTTTTTTTTTTTTTTTTTTTTTTTTTTTTTTTGGTGGAGGGTGATAAATATACTAAAATAATTTTTTGATCTTGGATATCCATGAAGGGTGGGCATTTACCACATATTCAGCCTCTGCTTCGGCAACATATTGATTTAATTTGTTAATTAATATAAAAACAATTGTCGGTCAAATACGAACAAAATATAATAAGAGGAAAAGATGCTGCTAGGCTTAATTCATAGTGCTTAACCATGATTTAACTAATAGAATCATACAGTGTTTCGGTTTTCACTAAAATTAATAGATATTTATTCAATTACAAGCTTAAGTCTGTAATTTCTGTCAAGACACACTTCAACTGAATTTAGAAAAATAAATAAAAAATTTAAGCCATAACTTATAATTATCATTGCAAAAAGTTATATAATAAACCCAAGTACAAACTGTTTGGGTGTGAAATGTCACAAAGATCTATGGTCGCTTACAAATGAACGTTTTTGATAATTTTATATGCTATTTTTATAGATGCTATACAACTGTGGTCATGGAGAAAATTCATAGCGTGTCTTTTCAATACTTTAATGTTTTAACATAAATATACACATACTATTAATAATATAAGAGAACATATTGATGAAATAATTTATTTTTGTAAAATAAATTTAATAGCAAACAAACGGTGTTTCTCTTAACGATAAGCATAATATTCGTTGTTTGAGGACTTAAAACGATAAACGAAGCATTAAAGATCCTCTAATCGTCTTAACTTTTTGTGTAATACCTCAACCTCCTGTAATTTTCTTTTAATTTGTTCTTTGATTTTTGTTTTAGCCTTTTCAATATCCTCGTTATAGTCGTCACTTGTACTAGTAATAGTAGAAGCTGTTGTATTTGGATTGGTATTTGTTGATGCTGTACTAGATTCATGATTATTTGTATCAGTTGTAGAAGTGACAGGCGTATCGATGTTACGGTTACTTGGATTGGTATTAGATGTTGAATTGTTGCTGAAACTTGCGGTGGAATCATTGCTAGTGTTAGTATCAAGAGCGATAGAGCAATGGCACATCAATTTTGAAGATGAACTAATTCGTGGTTGTACTTGAAAATTACTCTAATAAGAATGTTAAGTGTACTCTAATTTCACTTAATAGTAAATAGTGAAGCCTTACATAATTAATAGGCTTGTTATCTAATAGACTTGGGTTTACTCCTATTCCTTCAAGTCTGTTGCATATAAGCTTTTTCTGAATACAATAAACATAGTAAAAAGTCGAAGCATCAAGTTCAGATTCGAAATGAATGAGCGCAAAGCTACTACCAAAAGTTAAATCTTAGTCGAATGCTGTGATAGTTTGCTTACTTTTTTTGCTCCGTTTTGATAACATGTAGGGGCTTAACAATATTTTGATGCCATATGTGTGAAATTGTTTCCAGTGAGTAGGGTATTTGTTGGGTGGCAAAAGCCAAGTTTCAGTAATAAGTAGGACCGAGGAAGATTGGGCAAGATGGAGTATTGGTGATATGGCCTGTTTTGCTAGGCCTGTGGCATTGAAGAGAGTAATAGTGATTGGACTCATATGGAGGCTGTATCATCCATAGGAGTCGTAGTTTCGTTCATGTCCTTAGGTTCTTCAAAGATGTTCATATGGTCATCATCGGAAAAGAATATGTCTATATCTTGCTGTCTGTTTGTTGTTCGTGCTGGTAGAGTTTCTTGTAAGAGCTGTTTGCTGATCCAGCCCTTCGAATAAAAGTATCGGGCAACGGCAAACTTGACTGGGGCTCGAATGTATTGCAGAGCTCTTTCAATGCAGTTACCAGTGATGCATAAAAGCAAGATTTTCTCGCTCTTCAGGGGTGTGGTCAGCATATTTTGGATCACGAAGCACTTGGGGATCACAAGGATTAAAGTCCTCTTTGATGGTTACTTTGAAGCGTTGTAGTTGTTGTCGTAGTTCGTTTTCGTAATCATTGTGGATCAAAAGGGCGACAATGTTACGATCAGGGTAATGTATGTCAATGATGCGGTTATTGTTGATATCCAATTTGCGCAAGCGGGAGCGTATCTGTCCAATAGGTACTCTAGCCTTCGTAGGCAAGTAGATATATTTAAATCCTTGGTTGGTAGAGGGTGGCTGTAACAGACGTGCGGCTGCTTCTTGTCGTTGTAGGCGTCGTTGTTGTTGTTGGGCGGTCAGTTGGTCTTTAATTTGCTGAAGTTTTGCAGGTTGGTGCCATGGAGTTGAGTGTAAAAGTGTTGTTGCGGTGTTCTGAAGAGGAGGAAAATCGGACGGGTTCAAGGGGTTTGTAGGATTCGAGGTGTTGTTCTGTTGATTTAGTTGTTCTTGGAGATGTGCTGTCTGGGCTCGAAGTCGTTCGATTTCAGTTCTTGCGGAAGCTAATTCTTTTGTTAATAGTTGGATCATATTAAGGAGAGATTGTGAATCATTTTGGTTGCTGTTGGTTTGTGTCACTTGGGATGACGTAGCATCTTGGAAAGATCCAGAAAATTCAGGATTCATTGATGTTTGTGTGTTTGCAGGAGTAGACTGCGTAGAATTCACAATGTTTAACATAGTTTTGGCTCGGAAGCTACTGCCGCAACCATTGCAACGGAAAATAGGTTGTGGATGCTCAGATTTAGTAGAGCCGTTTCGGCGGAAAATACCCTTTTTCTCGCAATTAGGACATCTCAGAGATTTGCGATGGGTCTCGAAATGAGAGATTAAGTAATCAATTTCATCCTGTGATAGGATATTACTAATATTAGACATGTTATTGTTGCTATTATTATCAGATATAGCAGAGTCTGGAGGCATAATTGACGTTCTTTGATGTTTTACTGTTGTTCGTAGTGTGTGTAACGTATAAATTCGCGAAAGAACTCGCCAATTATTTTTGTTTAAACATAGTATTTTATTTATTTATGATCCATTTGAGCGCTAAAATATACAACAAATAAGTGTCCGCCCGGACCAGTTCAATCCGTTTGGAAGTGAGTGCTAAGAAAAAACCCCTTATGGGAACAAGGGTAAAAAATGAGAAAGGAAAGTAGGATGCATAGAGAGACATACGAAGTTAGTTGAATTGTCTCAGCCATTTAATTAGTTTTTGGCCATGAGGTGTCTTGCATGGAATGGTTGTATAGTGTTGTAGTTGATCTAATTCATGGAGAATAGAACATATAACGGGCCATCGCCAGGTCCAGGACAAAGCAATACTAGAGGGAACAAATGCGCGTGTCGGAAGCATATTCAAAAGGTAAGATATAGGGTCGGCTATTGTTTCAGGCATACAGAGTCGGCGATGCGTATTGAGGCAACTGATGGCGTGTCGTCTTGACAGGTTATTGTTGGGATGACGGGGGCAGGGTTTGGGGGCCCCACCCGGTAACCAACCAAGGCGCCAGCGTAAACATCGACTTCTTTCTTCATGAGTCATTGGAAGCCACAAGATGGGGTCAAGGGTGATTGTCGGTCGACAGCTGGATAGCAGTTTGGAGTTCTTACCTTGGATCTGTTTTTCAAGGTTAGAGTGAAGAAGCCAATTATTTTTGAAAAAATGCCAATTTCAATAAGCCTGACTGTATTACGTTGAAAGAGTAGATTTTGAGTTACAAGTGCTTTTAAATGTGGCTTTTCCTTGCTTTATGTTTTCTCTGGTCATTCGTGTTTAAATATCTTTGAACTTTGTTTGGTTATTAGCCTTATAAATTTAAAAACCATATTTTCTATTTCTTATTATTGAAGAATTCTATTGTAGTATGTTATTAAAAGCAAATGATACTAGATGTGTTATCTATGCTTTCTTTTTATTAAAATATACAAAACTTTTTTTTTCCATTTAGATATGTATGTATAAATATATAATAAAGAAAAACGTTATAAAAACGAGAAAAGCATTTCCATTTTTAAACGTATCTTTTTAAATTGAACACAACCTATTTTCCTTATTGGAGAGCCATCATGTTTTCCATGGAAAGGTTTCCTTCCATTTGTTCTCTAGCAAACATTTCAAAGTATTGGAAGATAACCAAGACACTAATCAAAATACCAGGGCCAGTACCAATACAACCAAGAACATCAGCAAGAACGGAAACAATGGCCAAGGTAGCACCACCTACAGAGGCAGCAGGGAGAATAACACGATTTAATTCCTTGTACATGGAAACATCACGGTAACCAGCAATGGTTACTTGTTGATCCTTGAGTTGACGTGCAACATCACGAGAAGAGGAGCCAGAGACATCAGTCCATAACTTGGACAAGTAAGCACAGGTGATGATAGTAAGAGAACCATAGACAAATGTATGAACAGGATGAAAAACAGCATCCATCAATCCTTGAGGGGCAGAGAGGTAGTAGGCAATGCCACCAACAGGAACGGCCTTGGCAGAATTTTCCAATGTACTCCAGACACCAAGAACGCGTACGATCAAGTTGTTTCCAAAGTAAGTGTAAAGCAAATAAGAAGCCAAGAAGATGTTGGCAAATAAAGCAGATTGAAGCAAGATGGGCATGCTGGAGGTATAAAAAAGTCTAACGGGATAAGATGCACGTTGACTACGCATACGGTTGGATTTGATAGAAAGTTCGACACGGAAACCCAAAAGATAAGTAGTAAGAGCAAACATCGAAATGGTAGCAATGGCATTCATAGCGTTTGGCAAGTCTGGGCGGTAGAAGGCATCCTTGAGAGCACGGATCTTGCTACTGCGAGATCCTAACAGATGGAAGATGGAAACGACAGCACCTTCGTATTCATTACCACGATAGGTGGGTAATGAAGAAAATGACATAAACTTCCAGAATACACTTTGACAGACGTTGGCAGCGACGAAAATGTTAATGCCAGAACCTAAACCGTAACCCTTTTGCATTAATTCATCCAACAGCATGATAACAACAGAAGAGAAAACAAGTTGAAGAACCAAAAGGCCACATCCGACAGTACCAATTACATCAGTATCTCCATAAAGACCAGTAAAGACAAGAACAAGTGCTTGAATGATAGCAATCAATACTGCAAACACTAATCACAATAATAGAAGCTTAATTTTATCTCTCTTTAAGAAAGTAATAAAATATACATACATTTTTGTGCACCAGAGAACAATGCACGATCTTCTTTCAAGTTGTAATCAACACGAATAAAATTAGCACCTGCTAAAAGCTGCATGACCATACCAGAAGTAAGAATGGGAATCACACCTAATTCTGTAAGAGTGCCCCTGTTGGATGCCATAACAACACGCAAAGAGTCGAGGGGATCGCAAGACTCTAAGGATTGAATACCATAAAGACGTAATTGGGACATAACCATATATGCCAACAGAGCTACACCAGTGTAAACTACTCTTTCATTGAAAGGTATCTGTTAAAAGGTGTGGGTGTGAGTAAAATTCTGGTTTTTATGGAAAAAGAACAGTGCATCCTTTTTCATCATCTGAAATAATTTTTTATTTTCTTACCTTTCGATCGGGTGATTCGATTTCGGGAAGTGCAGCCATAAAAGGCTTAAAGAAAGAAAGTACCCGGACTATATTCATTGATAAGAACTTTTGTTAAAGCATATAGAAATTAAATAACTTACGGCCCATTGTTTATAATATATTTGAACGCGAAAGCAGTAGAACAAGAAGAAAAAAAGGAAAAAAAAAAAAGCAGGGAAAAGATAACACGGGAAGATGAATCCACCAATCACAAAAAGCA
Source organism: Rhizopus arrhizus (assembly GCA_024220505.1). NCBI lineage: Eukaryota > Fungi > Mucoromycota > Mucoromycetes > Mucorales > Rhizopodaceae > Rhizopus > Rhizopus arrhizus. The sequence goes on along the minus strand of JAKZZE010000005.1, from coordinate 1,892,076 downwards.
AACAATTAGCCAATAAGATTCGACTATACTTTTATTTCCATTTTTTCCTTTTAAGCATTTAAGAGTATGCTTTTCATTATCTGTTAATGTTTATAAATCTACAGGCGATAATTTTGGTGTACTGGCGTTACTTTCTGATTCATCTCTTAAAGAGTTCAAGATGCTATAGCATTCTTCAAGAATATCTACACATAATCCTTGACCTGTACAACAATAAGTAAGCTTACACAACACGTTCTTTTATAGATATTATTCTAAGATTATAAGCACCTTCTGGAATATTTCCTCTATCATCGTAAAATTTTCCATCCTTTCTCAAGTCGTCAATACTTGATAGTTTCATTTGGTATCTAAGAAAATATCAGTAACAAGATCAAGTTTTATCTCTAAAATGACATACGGATAAAGTTCTTCTGCAGAGCAAGGAGCCCCCATTTTTTTTACTACCGAAAGACATTGTCGAACACTAGTCAACTGATTGTAAACAGGTGTTAAAGCTTCTGATACGGGCGTGCTTTCATTTAATAATTCAAAGATCATTCTGTAGCACTTGTGAAGTAAAAAATCAAGGACGCTCTGTCCCTCGGGTGCAATACCTTGATCATTAATAAATTTGCCGAACAATTCTGGATTCTCTTGTTCATCGTAGTTCATGTAATTGTACTTTAATTTTACAATATCGTAGAGTTGATGTTGATAGGTGAATAAATCTGTTTGACGCAGCGTCCATTTATGTGTCAATTCTAGTCTCTCCAAATGCCCCTTGATCTCCAGTAATCTTTCACGGATACTTTGTAAAGCAGGGGAGAAATCTTCGGAACAAGCAAATATGACATCGTGAGACAAGTAATACAATTGTTCCAATAAAGAGACTAAAACGCCTTGTCCTGGTGGCGTGGTTTCATTTGGTCCAAGAAATTTTCCATCCACTCGAAGATCATCAATCTCGTGTAATTCATCCTGTAATGGCTTGATATCATCCGGTGTATATTCCTTTTTGCAGCAAATTGAGCTAAGGTTTCGACGAATACGCAGCATTCTGTCTCGAATAGGAATGCTATTGATTATTAATTTTAGTCATGAAAAAAACCGGGGGAATACTTTTAACCGAAATGAATACTTACAGTTCATCATCTACTTCTCTAATTGTGTTCAACAAATTTTCATAAATTTTTCCTATTTTTATGTGTTACGTTTTTATTGAAATAAACATAGTAATGCATGTCGTTGAATATTTTTTTCTACTTACCGCATTGTATAAATTTATATCGCAAAACTTGTATGGCATATTCTGGTACAATATCGTTTTTGGTGTCTTGAACCAAGATCTTTTCTATTTCATCTAATTTTGTTTTATAAGGATGCAAGTATTCTTCTTCGTATACTCCAGCTTCATTCAAGCGATCAAAGATATGCTGTGTCCAGTGATGAATATATGTATAATGTTGAGGATAAACTATTTTACCTTTATGGTAATCACTTGTGAATAGACAGAAGAGACTATTTGAATGGAAAGATACTAGGTCAATACAAGCAGACATGGTTAACGCGATACAAACTTACTCTCTTTTACTCTTCCCAAAGATAAAAAGCATAAGCTCAATATTTGTAATATTTCATCTAATACGTCATCTGTTCTATTGAGTTCTCTAGATTCATCCAAGAGCCTTCCACCTCGTATTGCACTTAGTTTCTTCATCTGTTCTTCAGTTTCTAAACGTAGTGGCATTATGTCATCTAGCTTCAAATAAGTAGAACGATCTCGTTTGACAGCTGAAAGTCGTGCTCGAATATTGATGAGGTTTTCAAGAATAACTTGCTCTATTTTGATTTGTTTTAGAAAGCACCAAAATAAGCATTCTCCATCTCTTTTTTACCTTCTTTAGGTACTTTTTGATTCATTGTTTTGTTGATATAAAAGGACTGAAAAAAAAAGGGAAGAAAATGGATGTATTGGATTTTGCCTTCAACTTTGCGGGTTTTATTTTTTTATTTTGCGGACTTTATTTTTTCACTTTGCGGATAATGTTTATTTTTTTGCGGATCATATTTTTTTTTTGTACGGATAAGATTTTATTGAATAAATGAGTGTAAAATAAAAAAACAAGGTTAAATAAGTCACACGTCGTATTGAGTGGTGTACTTTTAATGAAGACTAAACGCCCCAATTTTTTCAAAAGCTGTTGTGACAATACATTCAGGTAAGAGAGGAACATCATCAAAGATGTATCGCCAGTGTGCACGCCATTACATCATATTTTTTATTTTGCGGATGGTCATTTATATTTTGCTCCGAGAACCACGACGGATTGTCCGCGAGAGAAGCAAATCATTTGGAGACCTGGCCGTCTAAAAAGCCCCAAGATATTCAAGTAATACATAAAAGAATTCGAAACGACCACCCAAAATATGTTAAAGGCTCATACAATAACAATTGCTACTTCACTACGAGATCACTAAACAGCAACGACGTAGTAGCATGTCTCTTATTAATATGAGCTCTGGTGTTTGATCCAATTGGCATGATGAATAGCAACCTTGGAATATCAAGCGTCAAATTCCATTTCGTCTGCAATATGGGATACTGGGTTTTGATCAAATATCTGGACATAATTTTTTTTTCTTGGGACGGCAAACTTTTTAGTGAGACGATTTTGAAATAAGTGGAGACGAATTGAGAAAATCATAGATAAAAAAACTAGACTATGAAACTCTTGAAATTATATGTTGAAACGATATTTTTCATAGTTGAAACAAAAAAGAAAAAGTGTAGAACATTTAAAAAGTTAGTAAATGCAATTTTTAAAAATGAACTTTATTTGTTAAAGACATTGTTCTTCGCTTAGGCATCTAGCCCAAAAGCTCTCCGCTTGCCTTACCCTAAAATGAGAAAATGTGAGCAACAAGGGATCCCATTTGAACGAAAATAACAAAAGGGAACGTTCCTTGACAAAGTCGGATTTTGGTCGAGAGTCGCCTTTGACTCCTTTTTGATTTTTAAAGCTTATTTTGTATTCAAAAGATGCTCCTTTTCATGGCGATTCTAATGGTATGCTTTTCGGTGTGGTTGGATAACTCTAGCAGACGTTATTGAAGAAAATGTAAAAAGAAAATAAGGGGAAAGGAAAATAATCAGCTTCACCGCATCGAGAATTGAATGAACACACCTATTATTTTCTACCCTCACAGGATACATCAAGACGATCTCTGGACGCATTGTTCACCCAATGTGCCGGCATACTAAACAGAAAAGAACACCAGAAAAATCAACATGAAGAATACTCAATTGATAAATCATTTACTTTATCAAAATCACCATAATCCTCTTTACAATTGTATATTTTCCCCAATTGTTGTCAAGTGATAAGAAAAGGCTTTCTTCCCGTTAAAATTAATTTTGGGTGCCGAGTATATTCTTTTTGCACATTCAAGCAATTGAAGTCAAGAACTAGTGTTATTGTTAATCTTGTTGTTAATGTACATTAATAGTCTCTTACAGTCTTCTATTAATTGGCTTCTGTTATCACTTCACCGTATAGCGAAACTAGACATAACATACATATTAGCAACTATCATCCTTTTTGCAAACGAGTCTTTCATGTTTGAAAAACCTGACCATTTGGTTTGTGATTGGGAAGATTGTTTAAAATCTTTTGCTGATAAAGCTACATCAAGAAAACATATTTTTAACATTCACACAGCTGAACAGTCAAAATTAATGAAGGTAAGCGAAAAAAAATGAGTACGCCTACAGTGTACCTAATTGTATTGTAAATTGTCCAGTCTTGTACTCTACTGTAAGAGACCCTCAAGGTTTCACTTGCGTTGTGTGTCATAACATTCTGAAAACAACCTCGACATTCAAAACACATGTTGTAAACGCTCATAATGGAACAATTAGTACCTTTAACGTAAACAAACTTACAGAAAAAAGAAAATCTGATTTCAGTTCTACAGTATCTATCAAGTTACCTAAAGTGTACGACAAAAGTGAGATTCAGCAAGCTATAGATGCTTCCAAGGAGGACAGTATTTTGACAAAGGAAATTGCCATTGTTGCTGCTGCTGGTTTCTTGGGTTCGGATATAACAGAACAACAAAAATCTTTACTACTCACCGATTTATTAAAGTTGGAACAGATTGCGGTGAAAACGCCAAATAAAAACTACTGTCTACTGGGAAATAACTTGTCCATAGCAGAACTTTCAGTAAACCAACCTTCAGCCTCTTTCGTAATCCCACCCTTACATGTTTCAACAGCTCATTCTTCCGTGGCACATCAAAGCCTATTTCAACACCTCATCACTAATTCTCGTATTTCTAACATTCTACAGAACGAAGTGTACATGGAAATAGACGAAAACATCTCAAATACTGCGAACATTGACTGGGTCGATAGTCCACAATCTAGATATGCTGTGTCACAACTCTTTGCTGGTTGCATTTTGTTGGATGGTAGAAATAATGACTCAAAGTACCTCCTCTGCATCTCGTAGAGACGCTAAGACAGCCATTCTTTCTGCAATGCATGCACTTCAAGAATCGAAAGAAATGCAACAACAAAAATTGTTGATTGCTGAACTGGGTCAGTTGCAACCAATTGGCTTTATCAGAAATGACTTTGAATACAACTTACTGGCTGATGATAATACAATTTCCACCATTTTGGAAATCGAAGATCCTGCATCACCTGCTTTTCACTCGGTTCCAAAATATTATGGACGCATAGAAGCAGTCAGCATCAGCGAAATCACCTTATTGCCTGAACATATTGCGATAGCTCCATTCCGGAAATTGATTTCAAACAATTATGTTGAAATGAATGATGAACTATCAGTTATCCTCAATACCGATTGGAATCGATACCCTTGGTTGCGATACGTATGTGCTCGAATGATGGAAGGAGCATTATTCCTTGATCATGGAAAAGGGTAAGTTATCCAAAAAAAAAAAAAAAAAAAAAAAAAAAAAGTGAAGTTCAAACACTTCTTTTCTGGCAGGATTATGGTTGGTTGCGCTGAAATTTATGGCCGAACGCCTGAAAATGATGCCCATCACGAGAAATTCAAACCAACAATGACACAAATATTTCCATCGTCTCTGCCACAACCCTTTACACGCTATACCAACATTGAAATCAAAATAATCCAAAATGACAGCAGCTCAAAGCTTGTATTGGGATCTAAGACAATGAACGCTCTCATCGCTCTTAACCTTTATACTCTTTGATGAGTTTTAATAAATATTAAAATTTTCATCCATAAAAAAAAAAAAAAGAAATGAACACTCTCATCACATCATCGATTCGTATTGACACCTGGTTGGTTCCTATCCTTGGTAGTTCGTCTTCAAATGGATTTGAACCAACCCTGTCAACTTGTATTTTCATCACAAAGCAATTTGTCATGTGGTACCAGTCCATGGCATTCGATGCTGGATACAAGCAATTATATTCCTTTGACGAATTTGCTCAGTTGCGTCAGTTCAGGTCGAAGTTTAGCTCGCCAAGCACGTATCTTCTTTGTCGTTCCTCTTCTGTTTTCACGAACGATATTCGTTGTAGACCAGCAACTTTGTGGACTTTGGCCGACTTTAGTTCAAGCAATGGCAGCACAACTGTAGCACGGTTGGTGTCTTGTTTATTTCGTGCGATTGCGACAAACGTGCTTAATCATGGGAAAGACGCGACATTAACGTTGGAAACTGTCATAGCAATTTCCAGCAAAATCAAAGATGGACCGGATAAAATTATTTTTGAATCGTTGATCGACCAATTCAATGATAAGCAAGAAATTCCCATCTTGGAAAATCAAAACTTGAATCGTTTGTTGACACAACTTGCAAATAGTTTATCTACGGCAATTTCCAATGTCAACAATGCTTTGGCAAAAAATGTTCATCATATTTTTTACAATGACAAATAAAATATCAGACCATTGCGAGAATAAATCACCCAATTTGAGTCTCACTAAGTTTACTATCTGAAGACCTTTATACCTTCCAAATTTACACTCTGCAGCAAGGTCACACGGCAGGGTGATCAACTGACCTGACAAAGCCCAGCTTAAGTGGACAAGATGTCAACTGAACAACATCCCTCACACCGCCAATGGCTGTTGTAGAACAGTAACTGATCGTAGTTGACATTGATAAATATAAGTCTTAATACAAGATCATAATTAAATAAAATAAGATATAAGCTTATTTAAATAAGATCATACAATCAATTCCAATTAAACAAGTTCTTTTAGAATATGTTTTGTATTAATAAGAGTTCTTTGATAAGAAGAAGTATCAACTAAAATAACAAGATCCAATCCAATATCAGGAATATTGCTAATCTTTCATATAATTGAAATAACGCGTAAAATAACGCTATTCAAATCAGTGAGGAATTCCCAGAATAAAAGATAATCTATGACAGACATACAAAAGAAGGAATGAAAAGTTTTTATAATCATAATTATAGATGACACTTGTTAAAGTACCTGAATATTAGAAGAACGCTTACAATAGAAGATATCAAGTCACTCACTCAATAAGATATAAATACCTGCCTTCAATTAGAATAATTTTTACTTTAACTTAAAACTGAAATAAAGATCAGTCTCAAAAAGTACTCAAACTGTTTCTTGATCTTTGTTTCTACCTTTTTTTAAATTATCTTAACCATTATACAACAATGGCATCCCTCACATCCCTCAACATCCCTCACACCTGTGGTATTTACACATGTAATAAAGTAATAATGTAAATTACTACGAACAATGATCATCCAAATTGGAAATATTGGACATTGTATTATGTCACGTCAAATAAAATTATATTCCGATCCACTCCAGAATATTCTAACAAGTTCCTGGATCAGGATTAACAGTTTAAAGAATTCGTAAAAATTCGCAAAGTTGAAGGCAAAATCCAATACAATTAATCATATTTCATAATTTTTATTTGTGTCTCAACCAATTCTGTTAGAATTATTTCGACACTTGAAATGGCCTTTATGATCGCTTCCTATGGTTGCTAATTTCTCGTTCCGGTCAGCCTTTTCGATAGACGGCTGTACAAACAACTCGCAATCGAAAAGACTTTCTGCTTTTTATGTGGTTGCTGCGTGATTGCTTGCTTGAGAACTATTCCCTATCTTTCATTATTGCCAAAACCATACCATTTCTTTTGATTGTACTGTCTTCTGTGAGTTGTATTGCTTTTACATCATCCTACTCTATTTTGTTTTCCAGCAATGCTAAATACAGGGCTTCAGCTTGTTAATAAGGAATATTAATAAGTAGCATATGCTAGGCTTAATAATATTCTTGAATTTTCTTTGGAAGGAAAGTAATATATTGTTTCTTTTTTTCTGCTGCGTACCAACTTCATTGAATGTATGCTTTTTTCTATATTTTTCGTTTTTATAATATAGAATCAAACTGTTTATGCAATTTTTCAATGTAAATACCGGCTCATGTCATCGCTATGATATTCGCTTGTATTGACAAGGTAGAAGAGCTACTATGTCCAATAATGGTTTAAACATCAACAACCCATCAATCAATATCAGAAAAGCTTTCTTTTTTAGAAATACTACAAAAATGATAATTAAAATAGGGAAAGCGAGTTATTTTATTTATTTTTAAAATTAATAACGAAAAATGATAGATAAAGCAAAGAATGAATGGTGCTGATAAATGAACTGAATGGATAAAAGCCATTTGTGATCAAATGTATAATAAGCTGTCGAAAAAAAAATGCATCCAAGGATTCATCAGTTACTTTCACATATTAAAAAAGTCTAAGAGAATACTTAGCTGATACCAACTGCATATATAATCAGTATGTATGAATAATATGTTTTATTACCCATCTATAATGAAAACATGAGCAAATTCACAAAAAGACTGTAATGCTTTTTGAGCCAAAATTTTGCAAGTTGTGCTTTTGAAGATTAGAAATGAAACACACATAGCACTGTCTTATAAGAAAGCTGAGAACACAGCAGTAATCGAAGAAATCAATGACTGACGACTAGTCAATTCAGGCCGTATATCATTTTTATTGCAAGACGTTTTACGCATTAAAAACGATTTGTTCGTACGAATAAGATTCGATGTACACTTTTATGCCATTTGCCTTAACACAACATATTTGGATATGCAAGCAAAAATGATCTGGTATCTATTTATCTATACTTGCTGGTACACACAAAGCGTGTATAATTACAGTTTTCTACCGATCCGTATTTATCTTGTAAAAAACTAATATGAAGATTTTTCACTACGGTGCATTTCTGCTCAAAAAGAAGCACCGAGAATAACAACTTGAAAAATTTTACAGCTAAAGAAATAAACAGAAAAGATACATCCTTTTACCGAGAATAGTACATTCTATTCAATGTATTTTGCCAAACTATCATCTTATTCCAATATCTATTACAAGTTCTTTCTGACGATAAAGGAAAGAAATAACAAAACTATGCATAATATTCTTTTTAAGTATTCATTTTACTTTTTATTTTTGTAAAAGTAATATTAATATAATGTAGCAATCAAGCAAATAGACATAAATAATTATACTATAAAATATTATAAATTTATGCCTAATATGTTATTCCCATTTTGCCCTCTTTAATTGCTTTATAAGAATAGGATATGTAGTTTCATGGTTATTATGTCCCCAAATGGTATCCATGTGCTCGTATCCATCGATACGCTCAACGTGAACCAAATCTAAGGTTGGGAATAATGTAGTATTGTTATTATCTAAGCAAGTTGTTTCTGTATTGGATTTCTCTTTTGCCAATTGCGACTGAGGTAAACCATGGTTTTCATACCCAGCAAATGTCTTGACAAATCGTTCACCATTCACCAAATAGTCAGCTGTGCCATAAAAAACAATAAGAGGCACCTTGCTTGGTGCTTTATGGTTACTATGATTCCTATCTGCAACGTATAAACATACACCCTTTCTTCCCCATCCAGCTATCCAATCAGCAATAAGACGTGCACTGACAGGTCTTGGAGTAAATTGAAAATATTTAATTTTTCTTCTACGTATCCAATGAGAGTCCCACCAGGTGAATAAATACGAAAATACGCTATAAGCCAAGAAGCAAAATAATTTAGGGTGCATTATTGCTTGAATAACAGTCATGATTGGTAAGAATGATGCAGTGCCTACAATTATCGTATTCAATACAAAATCGAGATCTTAGCATATTTTTTTGATTACCGAATAATAAGGAATATAACCAATCATTCAGCTTTATCAACAAACAAAGAGGATAGGAACTAAAGATGAAATAAGTAACCATTACATCATCATTTCAAACTACTTTACTCGACCAAGTTTCCGGAAAAGATAGCAGGTGCCAACGCAACAAAACAACTCAATTTATCCGCAATCTCTGGACAAAGAGATAGTCCAATAAAAGCTTGAGCATTTCCTTGTGAGTGACCAATGTAGGCTACTTTTGAGTAACCTGAGCATTTTCTAACATGATCAATCATTGCAGTAAAATCGAAAATACCAAGTTCTTTTAACCCCCAATTCCAATACTCTGGATCTTGATGGGATAATGAAATGTGATCATATCCTGCAATAGCTCTGTTATTTCCAACCCAGACATCATAACCTTCATCCGCTAATGTAAAAGTCAAAGACTTTTCTTCATTTAATACAAATGCGCCAGAACATTGAAATAATCCATGTCCTATTAAAACAGGTTTCTTGCCTACTACAACATCAATAAATTAATATTGTTAATACGTGTCTAATTTACCTCTTGGATTTGATCCTTTTTTATATATTCTATACATAATGATGATATAACCATCTTCAGTGATCACCTCATGTCTTTCACTTTCATATCCCCACTTTTTTGCATAATATGTTTCATCTTTTGTTATTACTTCATCAGGTATTATGCTTTCAAATACGTCTTGAGGTCGTTTTGTTCTAAAGTAAAGTAGATCGAGTATTTGTGATTTGGTTGTATGATAGATTGCGAACAATACTAAAATAACTAGAATAGGTAAGGATAATAGTGTTGATAGGATCGCTCTGATATCAATTATCAGTCTTTCAATCAAGGACCGTTCGATCCTCTTTATTTTCTTCTTTTGTTCAGTAGATTCAGACTTGGGTGGTAATAATTCAATAAATTCATCTAAAGTAGACTTTTTATCTTCTTCATTATCGTCTTCAATACTGCTATTTAAACCACTATCATACGATAAAGAACGTTGGTGTTCTTTTTCTTCTTCAGTAAAAACATTATATATGTTATTATTTTCTATTGTAGGCTGTCCTACTTCTTTTGATAAAGAAATATCGGGCGGCATCATCGTCTTTTGAAAAAGCAAGAAGAAGAAGAAAAAACAAATAAATAAAAAAAAAAGTAAATAAAATAAAGTTAGTACCAGCTTTTCATTGGTTGATTCGTTTTTATGCTTTGATTTGCATATGAAAAAAAAAAAAAAAAAAAAAATTGGCTTAGTTACCAAAAACAAGTTAGTGTGCCTTTAAACACATTCCTTTTTTTTTTGCCTTTGATCCCAAAATTTGATTTTTTTAGCCTTCTATTACTTTTCTTTATATTGATCTGGTCCAGGCGGGCAGATATAATTGAATCACGCATCCAATAGTACTTTTATTAAATAAAATATCTTTTTAAATTTGGAAATATATTGATGGACTTTTCAAAAACTGAAAGGAGAATAGAAAATGCTTCTTGTCAAATCCAGTTTCTTCATCTCAAGACCATTGTTTAATACTTAGAAAGCCTTTTCTTTATATATTTAAATAAAACCCCTATCAGAAGCAACCATCTGCAAAATAGTGAAAAATATTAAAAGTTAGTGCTAAAAAATTCATCAACTTATTTTCAAATTTACTCGAGATAAATAAGATGTTTATTTAATATAAAAGGCTCAATTACGTGCTCGATGTATGTACATCTGTCTGCAAGGAGCAGATAGATTTTAAAAAGGTAATGGGAATCTAAAAAGCCACTTTAGGATCAAGAATAAAAAATGCATCAGGAGGAGAGCGGATGGTGTCACAGAAGTTTAACTTATATCATCATTAGAAAGAGAATGGTCATTTTGATTAAGACGAGGAGGCAAAAAGTGATCTAGCTTGTTCTTCATTATTCAGCTGAGGCTATAAAAGAAGCGGGCAGATGCATACTTGAATGGTGCATGGATGCATTTCAGTACGTAGTATAAAGTACAAAATGGAGATCATAAGTAATCTGAACAAGCTTAGCCTTGCTAGAACAATGTAGCTTAGGGTTCTTTATAATAAAAGTATCAAGAGGATTAAATTCTTCAATGGCTGAGATTTCAAAGTACAGGACGTGTTCTTAAAGTACGAGTGCATATGCGTTGTGGACTAATAGTGCCATAATGTTGCGGTCAAAATGATGTATATCATAAATTCTACAGGTGTTAATGGTCAATTTACACAAACGACATTATAGCTGTACAAGAGACATCCGAGCCTTGATAGACACGTAGACGTATTGGAAACTTTGATTAGTAGATGGTGGTTGTAACAAGCAAGAGATAGTCTCTTGTTTTTGACTGGATCGTTTCTGGCGAGTAGCAAACATAAATCGCTTAATCCTTGCATAATATCCGAGCTCCCTCTAAAAAGCAGTAGCTTGCAAATTAATGATGGTTTCAGAATCATAATGAATATTCAAAAGATAAAGTTCACTATTGTTGCTGAAAGTCTGTGTCTGCGGGTTTTGCAGAGTGTTCTGTAGAGCTAACTGCTAACATAGCTTTTTTATATCTTCTATTAATTGCAAAAAGCTCTTTTGAAGATGAGATGTTGTTTTTTGTAAGACTTGAAGGGTTGAGGATTCATTTGCATGAAAGTGGGATGTCTTTAAATACTCTCAACTTTTGAGAAATCATAGAAAATCTAAATTATGGATCTTTGGAAAATATTTATTTAATTCTGTCTATTAGAGGCCGAGTTGAATGAGATGACATTATCATATATAATCTATATATAAATCTCTTACACTGTTAGAAAAGTTAATTTTCTAACAATCTCATTGAAAAAGAAGCAGCGATTGGTTTATTTGATAGCAATAGCTTAAAATTACAAGAAGCTTACAGCAATGCTGCCTTTGAATTATTAAACGAGCTTTATTTCTCTTAGAAAGTACAAGAAGGATCCTGAAATGTTGAACGACAAAAACCTTAAATACTTGAAACAAAAGATATGCTTGTATAATACATCTTGATCAGAGCCTGAATAATCAGAAAGATAGTTGTTCTAGCAAGTAACAGTATAATTGAGAGCTGGGTCAGAAAAGGGTTCACATATAAAGTACTATTTCAAAGGAATGCTTTGATTATATTTCCATAACTTAGGAAAAATGGCCATAAATAGCACTTCCTTATTTGACAATAGCGATGATGGTAGATATAGGCGTGACCCATTGTTTCCCCCGCTCACTTAAAATTCTCTAATTTCAACTTAAATGGATAATTTTATAAAACCTTAAGCAGCATAAATTGATCAATAATGTTCCCTGTGTAATTATACACAATAGCTAAAATAAAGCAATGCATAACTAATAATAGATTCTATAGTATTTAGCGATAAATGAAAGTGAGCGCATCGAAGCAATAATTTGAAGCGATGGGAAATGACAACCTTAGAGTTCGCTGCAAGGTTCTTTATAACTTGCAAATGGATACACTTTGTAGATAACTTTGTTAGTGAAGAGTTAAAAAGCCCTTTTTGGGATTAAAGACAAAAAAAGGTATGTGCTTAAGGAAAAGCATACCAACTTACTTTTGGTAACCAAACCACTTTTTTTTTTTTTTTTTTTTTTTTTTTTTTTTTTTTTCAAAATGTGCAAATTGAGAGCGGAACGATTGTATGTCAATGATATAGAGCTTTAGATCAGAGCCGCTTAAAAATATTATACCCGTCGAAACCGATATTTTTGTTATAAAAGCATGCCTAATGAATAAATCATATAATAAATATACAAAATTTGATATTCTACTATTAATGTAGTTTCCCTTCTTTATAGTCTCTCATACCTCATATTTTATATTTATTAAAGTAGAATAAGCAGTTACGGTCGGCTTTAAAACATTTTGAAAAAACTTTATAATTGTATACATAACTGTTTCTCCTTTTCTCTTGCAGAAAAAAAAAAGAGGAGGGGATTAGGTGTCAATATAACCTTGTAAATAAAAGAAAAAGGAGATAAAAAAGTGAAGCAAGAGTTAAAACTATCCAATTTGTAAAAGTTCCCAAGGCGTCCTTATGTTCATCGTTTGTTTTGAAAATTTTTCAGGATCATAAATAGAATGATGTGATGTGATATAATATTTAAATCAAGACGTCTGCACATTCATAGTTACTTAACAAAAATCTTCTTTCTCTCTTTACTGGTTTATGCTCCCTGCGGTTTAATAAATTTTTTTCTATTATAACGTTCTCTTACGGCTACAGATTGCAATACTGTCAATGCTACAAAAGAGGTTATTTTTAGTTGGCATCTATGTTTCTCACACGTGACAAATTCCTTGTTTGTCAATCTAAATACCTTAAATAAGTGTCATAGACTTTATTAAATTTGTTCTATTTCAAACTGATCGAATAAATAAATTAAGGAAAATCCTGCAGAAAGAAAGATAACAGTAAGCCCATGGTTGAAAGCAAACTATCCTATCTGTCCCAAACAATAAATGAACAAATAAGCAATGTAAAGAAAAGAAATAGGCTGAAATGTTCATTTATGTTATTGTTCTTTGATAATAAAAGCTCAAGCAGTACGGCAACTCAAGAATATTCTTCGCTCATCATCCACTCATATCACTGTCCACTTCAATACTATTTTATGTATTATTTTCTAAATCGAGGATCAAACCATCACCTATAATAGTTACCTTTTCTTGCTATCAATTCACTCCTTATTAAGTATTTCGTCCAATTTGAATAGACAGTACAGTTGCATACACGTTAAAGGTATCTGACAAGCTCCTATGCCAATGATTTCTTATATATAACAATGCTTCACATTCAAGATTTATTAAAAATATTAAGCATCATCTAACAGAGCGGATGCCTTGACGGCTATTTTTCCATGACTGTCCACAATCCAAACATCATACGAGGGGTCCAATCCTTGGTCAATCTTCCACCGTCCACAGACCGTGACGGGCTCATTCACGGGTAAAGGATTAAGACATCGATAGTCAATCGATTTGATTTGACGATTTCTCACTCTCTTTTCACATGCTGTTTGATCAAAGTCTTTTGTAGCCAAATGATGATCTAGCTGATTGACCATAAATATCAAAGACAGTGGACCATGTGTCAAACAGCCTATATAAAAAGCGTGTTATACCTTATTCCTATGTAGTCCTTTGTACCTTTTTGCTTCTCAACCTCTGTTGCATACACATGATCATAATGAATCAAATGAGCATTAAACGTAATAGCAGAGAAACGGAACAAGGTAACTGGCGAGGGCTTTATACTATATGTAAATTCAGGATTACTCAAGATATCTACATCCACAAAGATCAGTTTTATTTTGCTTTCATTTCCTTTTCTCTTTACCGTGTGAACAAGATTTGTTTTCTGTAATATTTGCAACTTCTCTTTCTCTCATTTGATAATGATCTGTATAGATACAGCATCGAGATTCAGATAGAGCCAATCCATGTTGGTTATGAATCGTACGGTTCACCCAAACAAAGACCGATTCATCTTTAAATTGAACATCACGAAGCGAGGCTTCCATTGTGATTTTGTCACCGACACGTAAAGGGTTCTTAACCACCCAATCGACTTGGCCTCCTGCCCAGATACGATGTGTATAGTTACCAGGTGGGCTCCAATCTTTATGATAGCCTTCTCGGGCTAATTCTTTCTCGGGTACACGTACAGGAAAAAAAACAAGGTGCCATCCAAGAGGAATCGCGGTGCCTTCTTGGGGAAGTTGATCGTAATTAAATTTTGGATGGTCCAATGTGTTTCCGAGCAGATTGATCTGTGAAGCAGTGATGGTGTCAGTGGCGACTCGTTTTTTTTTGAACAAGTTTTGCTTCCAGGATTTTAATTGTTCAGAGTAAGGAGTGGATGAATAGAGTCGGATGGTACCAAGTTTTGTGCTACCATTTTTGAATGGTAATTGGCTCAACTTGTTTAAATAATGCATGATGAATCAAACGAAAAAAGAAGAAAAGCAGGATGTTTACAAAGAAAAGTCGACAAGTAAAATATTTTATTATGTCGTATTTACGTAATATTCTGGTTTATGCAGGACCCTTGATAGATAAAACCTCACAAGGCGGTCAAATAAAATAATAGAATTCGCAAAAAAGCACACACATATACCCTTGTCTAAGAGACAATCTTACGCGTGATAAGGAGACCTGAGAAATTTTTTTACAACGAAATGAATAAATTAATCTATATTCCTTTGGGTTTACACAGTAACAGGCGAAAAATGAAATGAACTTTTTTTTTATTTATTAAGTATACATAAACATTCAAACTTTATTTCAAAATCAAAGCAAATTAAGTATAAAAGCATATTTTTATAAGGAAAGGTTATTTGCTTAATAATATAATAACGCTCTTGTTTTATTAATTTAAAGCAAAGCTTATGCTAAGGAGAGAGAGAGAGAGATTATAATAAAAATTAATTAATATGAATAGCGCATGCGCGCTACTGAAAAGTAAACGTCTAAAAATGGAAAAAAAGCGGTGTTTTATTAATGAAATAACGATGAAAAATAGGACTCCTCAATTCCTCTTTTCGTTTCAATGTCTCTACTTACTGATCCTTTATATTTAATTCACATTAGTCGAATAAAATTATTACGAGTGGATGAAAGAGGAGAAAGGGTGATTAGTTTCTCACCCACTGTCATGTCAGATGACTATGTTCGTTTAGCAGCACCTGTTTATCCCGAAATGCAATATTGCTACTCACCTGGCCATGAGAGTCATTTAAGTGATAGCAAATTGACGACGAGTCCTCATACAACTAAAAGAACATATCGACATCGAAAGACACAACAAAAGCAACAATTTCCATCCATCG
This sequence comes from Rhizopus arrhizus, assembly GCA_024220505.1. Lineage (NCBI taxonomy): Eukaryota > Fungi > Mucoromycota > Mucoromycetes > Mucorales > Rhizopodaceae > Rhizopus > Rhizopus arrhizus. Next base: position 1,875,986 of record JAKZZE010000005.1, on the reverse strand, counting down.
CAGTACCACCTAATGTTCGACCTAAAAGGCGTGAATCATCAACAACAGAAAGCGAAGAAGAAGAATTGATGGATTCAGAACACAAAGAGTACATTTTCTAATGTTTTATAACAACGCACTTTCATTTTAATTTTTTTTTTAATATTAGAAAAGCAGAAGAAGAAGTAGTAATAGTAGAAAAAGGAGAGGTCATGTTGAACACGACCCATCTTAATCCAACTGAAGAAACTTTGCTTAATCCTTCTGTTGATTCTGCCATTGATCCTTCACCACGTTCCTCTATTGATGAAGAAGAAGCCAGCATATTTCCATTCCCTACTAGCAGCAGCAACACTAACGATACCAAAGAACGACAAGAATTACCACCTCCATTGACTGCATCTATTGCCAATGAGCATCCATTGGACTATACCAAAAAATCCACAAGACCCATACAACAAAAATCGGCTTTATCCGCCATGATTGCCGAAAAGGCTACAGCAGCAGAAAACCCGTTTGCAGAATATTCGTATGTATCTGGAAAAGGAGAAAGCAAACCGATTACACTTTGTGTATATTTACCTCACTCACATCAACCTTATGAACCTGTACGATTAATTGTGAGACCAGATGCATTAATTGATGATGTGATTGGGTATATCCTGTATGATTACGTAGAACATAAACGAGGACCTGAGTTGGATGTGGAAAGTTTGGATTTAGCAGAGTGGGTCTTGTTGATTGCTGAAGATGACGGAGAAATTGAAGAAGATTTACCTGGTAATCTATGATTTATCGAGAAAATGAAAAACATGCTTATAATTATAAAAAGCGGTGGATAGGGCAAGAAGGATTGATTGGGTTTCATTTGACCAATTCGCCTTATGTAGAGCTACACCTTCTCAAGGTAAACAGAATAATATTCTTAGTATGTGCGTGTATATTGAGTATAGATTTAAATAGTAAAACAAAATGATATCACTCGAGCCAAAATGGGTAAATCCAAGCCAGACATTGAAGCATTAAGAAAGAAGAAGGAGGCCTCTGAGCCTGCTCTACCTGATCTTACGATACCCCAACAACCTCAACCTACAGAGCAGCATGAGGATGCAGTGACAGGCCATTTACTACACCATCAGCAACCACAAGAACCCGATCCATCCACTGTTGCCGTCCCTGTGCCTTCCACCAAGGCTACCTTGACCAAGGCCACCATGCCCATGACTCCTCTCAAATATTTCCGTTTGAAATTGATGACGAATGAAGAAGTATCTGCGACAACGGCAATTCCTGTGTATGCAGAGATGTTTATTGGTGATGTGCTCGAATTGGTTTCAAGAAAGCGAAAATTGGATCCAAATGAATATATGCTGACTATAGCGGATACCAATGTGATTGTACCTAATGATACGACGGTAGAAAGTATGAAGGAGATTACTGATTTGACATTAGTAAAGAAGGAAAGGACGTTGACTATACCAAGTTGTAAGCGCTAGATAGATACACATAAAGTGAAAGAAAACTAATTATAAATAGCAAACCATATCTGGAGATCACCTATGAAGCGTAAAAAGGAAGAAGTGAATCATCCAATGTATTTCTCAACAGCAGATAAAAATCAAAGACCAACAACAACAAACACAAATGATGGTTTACTCTCGCAATACAAGGTACATATTATAAAATGAAATAATGATAGCATCCATCAACTCTTTCTGGTGTAGAAATATTCTGTGAGTAGAAAGATGCCAATGTTTGTGAGTAAAAAAATGTATATATTAGCCATTGATGGAGATTATATTCATTTAATGCCACCTGAACATAAAGGCATGTTTGATTCTGTAAAAACTGTAAGTTGACACGCCATTTATTATAAGCTTTTTTAACATGGAGTATAGACTTCATTTCATGCGAGTGCCATTCGAAGCTGTAAACAAAGTAAAAAAGTACCTACAAATTTTAAAGTGATTGTGCTTAAAGAAAGAGATTATAAAACATATGACCTTGAAGCAGAAAGTTCAAAAGAAGCCTGTAAGTTGACAAGTTGTTGTTTATAATGTCTAACTAAAATGAATATGTGTTTAGATGAAATTTGTGCTCGTATTCGGTTCTTAATGCAAGTAACTAAAGGAGCCTGATTTTATTTATTATGGGTGGTACATAATACACATTAATAAAAAAAATCTTTTTTTTTTTTTCCTTTTCTTTCTTCTTTTCTAATTAGAAATGAAAAGAATCTCTTCTTTATTAAGTAAATCTTCGACTGAACGAGATTCCATAGAAAAAGGTATACAAAGTACTTTAAATGATAATAGTGAATTAAAAAGGAATAGTGAATAAGAATACAATTATACCCGGTCTTATCCTTGGACCAAGAAGTTCAGGGAAGACAACGTTTCTTTATAAATCTTATTTTAAATATAGCACAGATCAAGTAAAACAATACAAAATAGAATAGAGTTGCATATTTATTTATACATCTTAGACTGATACCCATTTTGATGTGATACCAACACCTACTTATAATGTAGAAACGATACCATTTTACTATTATTCATTTAAATTATGGGACTTTGCTGGTAAGCGAATGCAAATGAAGATTATGGTTAAATAAAATGACGTGGACTGTATAGAAATGAGTGCTAGTTTAAACCACATAAAGGATACGAGACTTATTATCTATTTTTTGGATTCTGTGGAACTAAAAAAGGAAACTGTGTCCAATAAATGCAGAGAAAATATGATTTGGTTATTAGAGAACTATTCAGAGCAATTACAAAATACGATGATGATCACAATAGCTAATAAACAACAAGAATTAGATGCAGTGGACATTCAAGATATAGCCAGTGCGTGGACAAAGGACAGATTGTTGATGGATTTATTAAAAGGGCACGACTGGCGACTGTTTTCTTGTAATGCAGTGAGTGGAGATGGTATTGACAGCATATTTCATTATATTACATCTAAACTCAATCAACGTCAAGATTCTACTTGTGTCACTAATCTGTCCATATTTGATCCAGTGAAGCCTTGGGAGGATTTACCGAATGCGTTTCATTTAAATGATCAAGAATTCAAAGATTGGTTTTATCGCGGCAAAAGATTTGCTTCATTTGACTATTGGTGCTTAATAAGAATCATTTATTTAACTTTGATAGACAGCAATAATAAGAAAAAGATGGTTATACTTTATGATTATTTACAAGCTTATTGTAGTGAAGAAGAGGGTACAGTGGATCAAATTAAATATTCTGAAACTCAAACATTATTTTGGATTCAAATGGTCTCATTTGGTTTATTACAACTACCTTTAATAGAGGATAGTTTTGATAAATTCTTGGAGAGAACACAACTCAAGGCAGATTGCTGGAAAGAACATTACAGTCAACGTTTATTCTTTTCAGATAGAGCAGCTAAAGAGTTTTTACCTCCTGATAAAAAGCCTTTACCAAATGCATTTAAACCTTCTTCTTTAGCCTTAAAAGGAAGTGGCCTAAGAATTGATTATCAAATTTTATAATAAAAAAAAAATAACAATAATAATAATAATAATAATAATAGTTGTACATTAATCATTTAATCGAATCACCATCACACTTAAATTATCTGTACTAAAATTGGCAAGTGCATGATCTAATAACTTTTGACTGGCTACTTGAGGGTCTTGTATATCTTTAATCAGGTCAACTGCATCTTGATCTTCACAAACATCCCACAGCTATAGTACGTGTTATTATGGTACATGTAATAAACTATGTGCTTACCCCATCACAAGCTAGAATTAAAAATTCATCAGAAGGTCCAAGTTCTGTTTCAGTCGTGAAAGGATTACCAACAACAAACTCCTTCATCACACTGTCACCTAAAGATCGTGTTACAGCCAATACTCCATTAACTCGATTGTTCATCATGAATCCACCTAAATCCATAATGCGTTTTGCTTCTTGAGAATCCGATCCTTTGTGATCATAAGAAAGTCGAACTGCTTTATTTTGGCGACTAATCCAAAAGAAAGATGAGTTTAATATTAATGTTATTACAACAAATTACCATAATACAGCACGCGCATCACCTACATTTCCAGTATATAGAATACGCTAAATGAAATAATTAATATTATCAATTAAATATCATTGTTCATTTTACCTTATTATTCTCTGTTACTTTAACAAAAGCAACAATAGCTGTACACCCAGAAAACTTTCCTTCATGTTCATTCACTTGATTATCTACTGTTAAGAATGCTTTATTTAAAATTTCCGGGATAGTTTCTTCTGGTTTGCTTTGTTGAATAACCTGAGCCAATACCTATTAAGTACATGATATTTTATAAATAAAGTTGACAAGGTATACATCGTCTCTCGTTACTTTATCAAAGTTATTTCCACACCATTCAGCTGTTGCTTTTCCGGCATGTCCGTCAAAAATAGCAAAGAATCCTTGTCGTGGTACACCCATGTAATTAAATACAAAAGTATGAGCATCTTCCATCGTTCTACGACATCGCTTATTTCGATCCTCAGAAACACCCAATATAAATCCAGGTGCTTGTAAGACTTGTTTTGTTTTAGTGGAATCCATTATTTTTTTTTTTTTTTCTTTTTTGTAAAATATGTATAGAAAAAAAAAAAGAGAGAAAAAAAAATGCCACACTCACCCACCCACTCACTCTCTCTCCCTTTTTTTTGTTTTGTAAAATTTCCCTTTTTTTTTTTTATTGTTCCAACATTTTTCAATGATTCGCTCAATTTTGAAATAATTTCAACTTTCTATATTTGGATTATAATTAACTTTTTGTACGCATTCAGCGATCCTATTCTATTCTCCTTTTTTACCTATAATACGTTCGGTGCCTTACTTCATTATTATTTCTTTAGTAAAAAAAAAAAAAAAAAAAAGGAGGAGGAGGGGGTTGAGAATATGGTAGTCAATATATGCATCACCAACCAATCCCTTTCTATTTATTGAGTATTTATACAGTTCAGTAATGGCCTTGTATATCTTATTTATTCAACGCATCTTTCAATTCATCATTTTCGGATATATCATCAAAAATAGCAATGTTTTCACGCTATTGGCTGTAGGACGGATTAATTTGATGGCCCTCCTCAATAAATAGAGTTGTACTATGCAATGTTGAGCTAAATGAACGAATACGCGACATTTTTTTTAAAGAAAAAGATGAATTATTTATCACTCATTATGTTCATCTCAACGTGCGTTTGAGTTTTTTCTTTTCCTTTGTACTGTTATATTAATAATAAAAGGTAATGAAGAACGTATAAAATTGCTTATTTTTATGAATTACTACAATACATACTATCAGAAAATCTGTTTCAGACGCGTTTTACAAGAGCGGATTGAAAAATTCCACAAGATCACTAAAAAGTCCAAGTGAACTGTTAAAGTAAAGCCTTGTTTTACAACAATAATCTAAAGAGGTATTCCAGCCATTACTTACCGTATTGAATTGGGCTAAAGATCAAAAACAATAAGAAAAAAATGAGGATTGTACAAGCAGCCAAACTTTCTTTGAAGCAAACCTAATTATCAATCGACTACAAAATATGAGAAATGACCACATGCTATCTTTCTTTTCTGGTATGTGTTAAACGTATAGTAACACTTTTGAAGGCATTTACTTGCCTAATTTATAAAGTATAGAATAGCGTAGCAGCACAAAATAATAACCAGAACGAAAGCATACTGAATCTGAAGGAACCATTTCTTTACAAAACCCTGTTAGTGTCGAAAAGGAGTACGGTTACGAGAGCAATCAATCAAGAATCATACTTGTTGCTTCAAACAATGAGCAAAATCATTTTCAAAATATGAAGGCTCGCAGGCCGTTATCATTTTTTGCCTGAGATACTGTAGCTTCTCTCATGCTGTTTTGGAGATTATCTAGGATCAATTGCTACACTACTCTTGGAATCATCAATTTCATGACAGAACCAACTCATGGAGCAATTGCAAATGTCATCACTTGTATTCTGACTGCTTAATCAGTAAGCTGTAGCAATCCTTCCAGTCAAGCAAGAATCACGATCAGACAGCCTTTGTAGAATTTGTACTTCCTGTGCTCAGACACTTTACGACACAGGCCAATTCTTGATTGCTTACTTGGTTCCAAAAGTTTGTAGGGTCACAAAAGTATACCTGCAGGTGAATTTAGTAATGCTACTGAATGTGGAAGCTTGCTTACTAAGTTCTCTAGCGTCATCAGAGATAAAGACGCGCTTATTTTCTTGAAAGACGCCATTAGGCTTGTTTTTGATTGCAGCGATCCTTTTGATTACAGGATAAAGAATAGTAAAAGAAAGTGCTCAGGTATCTATGAATGAGATATGCCTTTTGTATTCGAATAACTGAAAAGTTGTTAATATATCATATAACAAATTGCTGAGCAGGGCATAAATTAAAAGTTGATTGGAACAGGAATAGTGCGCTGTATAAACTGTATAGTGAATACATTTGATTGGTTATTGCTGTATTTTCAGAGGTGGATTGAATCAAAGCAGCTTGAATGAGTACGCTGATACTTAGAAGGTCTTCTGTTATTGCTAAAGCACTTTGGCATTTCCGTCACTGGGCACTCTAGTCCTTTCATGTTTTAAATGGCCTCTTCCTTCTTTTTTTCACATAATCATTATTACAAACAAGATAATGAAGATACATGTATCAAGGTAATAAGAAATCACGTCGGTTTGTTTACTATACATTAATCGCAAATATAAAAAAGCTGTGAATTCATATATATTGCAATTTAGTCAATATCAGAGCTATATAAGTAAACTTTGCAACTTGTTTAATTTTATCAAGATACCTTTTCTTATTGTCTATTTTTTCTTGAGGTAGCGTGTCTATCTTTAATTTGTCAATCTCATAAAGTGAGTTTTATGGCCTGATCTTTAGCTTTTTAGCCACTCTGGTTACACAATCGTTGTGGTTTGTCCATTTGCCTGTTGAATCGTTAACGTTGCGGTTTGTTATGCCTTTCCTGTAACTCTACACTTCAATTGACTGAAAGAAAAGCAGTTAAAATCGTATGATGTGTAATGACAGATGGACAATGAAAATATATCAGGTTCAGAGATATAAAAATCAAAGTTTGCATAAAAAAGGACGCGTAAAATAGAGAAAATTGAGCTTCTTTTTACATGAATGTACTTTTATTACATCTTTTTTACTTTATCTTGTTCTAATCTAATAAAAAATATTAACAAATAAGCCATTATAATGTATTTATCGCACTCACTCTACTGCTTCATCTTCATCGTCACTTCGGGTATCTTCTGCGTTTTTGCCCTGCGAAACACGGATAATGACATTGACAATCATAATGAACCAATAAACCATAATTATATTGAGCGCTAAAAACAAAGAAATATAGATCTTTTGCGTCAAAGGCGTAAAGTATTTTCCTTTCTCTGGTTCCCATTTCATATCAAGGTACTGACTTGGTTCAACTAATCAATCATTAGAGCAATGAGTTACACTATAACCCATTAGTATTCATTACCTGCTGTAGCCCAAATGATGATAGAAAATAAAACGTGTCGAGTGATTGGCCAGGAAACAGCAAATAAAGCAAACACAAAATCACACAGTGTTGTATATCCCATGTATTTCAATATTTTGGCAAGCTTATCTATTTATTAATCACACCACATTCACAATACAAGGGTACTTACCGAAAGAAAGACATCACATAAATCCATACAACAAAGAACAGCATTTCCGATACGAGTGAAATTAGTAGCATAACTCGATACAAGCAAAGTGATTGTAATAAAATGATGAGTGACCATAGCTTCATAATCTTTTCTTCTCTTTTCGACATGAATGGTGTACATTTGTTGTATCCAAAAGGCCAACTGCAATAAATAATACATTTTCATCTGCTTGGACATCATCAAGTGAGGATAATCAATCCAATAATGAGCCGTGTTCATCCAGTGGGGTGCATTATACATGATCCACATACCAATCAACCAAAAGATGATATAATAGCTAAACATCCAACCTTGCTCTGCATATCTCTGTCTCTTTAGCCCGTTCATACCCCACCACTGACCGAGGGGAAGGAAAATGAATTTCATGGCTGAGGCACGTAAACAGGTCAATGTCACAGCCCAATAGCCCACATAATACACATCGTCATATCCTTTTCCGTATTGGTTATCGGATATTTCGTAAGATAAAAAGAGGCATTTTTTGGCAAAAGGAAGATGAAATAGATAATAAAGAGCAATAACTAGAACTGTCAATAAACTGGTTACTTCTATTCATAAAATCAGTTACAATAATACAATGCTTTTTTTATTTTTTAATACCAAATTCAATTTCTAAAGCGCATTCTCCAAAACTTTTTTGCTTTTTCTTTTGTATTGAAGGTTTCTTTTTTATTTCTTGTTGTTCTGTTAGTTTAATTGGCATAATAAAAACAGGAAAGAAAGAAGAGAAAGAGGGAGAGAAAAACAAAAAGAAAAAAAAAGTTTCTTTTTAAGAACAAAAAAAATCGGTCCTTTAATTATAGTACACCTTTTGTAGATGGAATATCATCTGTACCAGTTCTACTCACAGCTTGTTTAATAGCTACAGCCAATGCTTTGAATGCTGATTCAGCCCTAAATAATAAAGTAAGAAAACATTTCTTTATTTTTTTTTTCTTCTATTTGTTTACTTGTGATGATCGTTTTGTCCCTTCAAAACATCAACATGAAGAGTAATACCAGCAGCACCAGCAAATGATTGCAATACGTGAGGAATCATTTCTGTAGATAATTCACCAATTTTTTCACGCTTCAAGTCTAAATTAATATCAGCAAATGGACGTCCTGAGATATCAACTACAGCACGAGACAAGGCCTAACAAAACTTAGTCAAATGTATCACTGCTGCACACAAACAAACAACAAACCTCATCCAAAGGGCAATAAGCGTTTCCAAAACGTTGAATTCCTTTAGGTACACCTAAGGCTTGTTTAAATGCCATACCCAAGGCAATGCCTGTATCTTCTGCAGTATGATGATCATCAATGTGAAGGTCTCCTTGACAACTTAAATCCAATGACCAGCCACCATGTTTGGCTAATGCATGATACATCTATTATGTAAACAAGTTTCTTATTAGGCATCTTTTGAAGGGGTTTTTTTTTCTATTTTTTTTTTTTTCTTTTTCCCTAGATTCACAACTTACATGATCAAGGAATCCAATACCAGTGTTAATGTTAATCTTTTGATTCATCTTGTCATCAAGGTTAATGGCAACCTTAATATCTGTTTCATTTGTCTTTCTTGCCAACTCGGCCGTACGAGCTTCCATAATGTACGTTTTAATAGAAAAATTAAAAAAAAAAAAGATTGCGTTTTTCCAATCTGTCAAAAAAAGTTTAAAAAAAGGGCTAAGTGCGGAGTTATATTAGGTGATGAGAGCCAATCATTGAAAGAAAAGATGTGTCATCCAAAGAAGGGAATGTTTTCGGGATATCTGTTATACTGTTTAATACAAATGAATGAAAAATATAAGCTCATGAACGTACAAGTAAATAACAATGTCAAAGAAAATATCCATATTAATGAAATAAGAGAAAGAAATTGGGTAAAAAAAAAGAAGAGTTTTATAATAAAAGTTTATTACAGTGAATTGGTTTTTTAAGCAAATAGAAAGAAAGAAAAATGATCTGTCATTGTTTAAAAAACTAAAAAGTCGTGCGCTTTATTTTTCAAGCAATTTCATTGGGCAAAAGTCACTTTCACACGAAGTAATGAAAAATCCACTGGGATGTAATTTACCCCGGATTGAGAATTTTGCTTACTTATACAAAAAAGTGGTCAAAAAGTATATAATGCATATATTTTCTTCTTTTTTTTTTCTTCTTATTTTTTCATTAGTTATCAAAGAATAATGTCTGCTGCTGATAGGTTAAACAACATTAAAGGTCATTTATCTGCTTCTTATCCTCAAGGTTTATTAGCTGGTGAGGTCGCTATTATCACTGGTTCTGGGTAAGATGATGATTGTAAATCGTTTTTATAATTATTATTAACATACTTTTATAGCCAAGGTATTGGTAAAAGCTGTGCTGAACTCTTTGCTCGCGAAGGTGCTTTAGTTGTTGTAACAGATATTGACGCAGGTAAAAAAAAAAACAAGAAGTTTACAAATAAAAAAGAGTATGAAAAATAACAATTTTCTAGCCAAATCTGACCAAGTAGCTGCTGATATTAATGCTGCTGGTGGTAAGGCAACATCTATTCCTGGTGATATCTTAGATCCCGCATTTCCTGAAAAATTAATTGAAGAAACAGTAAAGCAATTCGGCAAAATCAACCATATTGTCAATAACGCTGGTTTTACTTTTGATGGTATGCTTCACAAGATTACTGACAAGCAGTGGGATCTCATGTTGGCTGTTCACAACACAGCTCCCTTCAAGATCGTTCGTGCTGCTGCCAAATATCTTCGTCAAAAGGATGGTGCAAACAAGAGTATCGTCAATATCTCTTCCACCTCAGGTTTGCACGGTAATGTGGGACAAGCCAACTATGCGACAGCCAAGGCAGGTGTTGTTGGTTTGACAAAGACAATTGCCAAGGAGTGGGGTATGTTTGGTGTAAGATGTAATACGGTAGCCTTTGGTTGGGTTGATACACGTTTGACGCGTGCTAAGGAATCAGGTGCTTCTATTGAAGTCGAAGGACAAAAGGTTGTTTTGGGTATCCCAACCGGTAACAAGCAAAGTAAGGTGAACCCATTTGCTGATATTCCTTTGGGTCGTGCTGGTAACGCAGATGAAGTGGCTGGATCTGTATTGACTCTTTGTACTCCTTTGACAAGTTATGTTACTGGTCATACTCTTGAAGTCACTGGTGGTCGCGGTATCTAAAACAGAAATTGTAAATAAACTCGTTTCTCTCTTTTTAAACACATCATAATCATATATCTTCATTAATCAAATAAAATAATATGTTCAATGAGTAAATTGCTGTTTGCTTTTAAGACAGACACAAACAGAATTAAAGGGATCAAACTTGACATTGGTGTGACAAGCAAATAATTTCCCATTGATGAATGTTTATTATATAAGATTAAATACTATTAAACACAAATTTTTATTGACAATAAAAGAAAAAGAATTTTGTGAGCTCGAAGTATCTTTAACACACCTTAATCGCCCAAGTCATAAAAAAGGAGTGTAAGGGGATCAAAAAAATATCCTTTGAGATGTGTTTAAGGTCCAAATAACAAATAGTTTATTCGTGTCAATATAAAAAGAAGTCGCAAAAAAAAAGATAAAGTCTTTTCTTCTTCTTTCTGGTTACAATTCTAAGTTTTCTACTTTACTTTCTGAACACAAACTAGTAATAAATTTGGTACATTTTACACAATTGATTACCATATATACAGCTTACTAGACCAAATTGCATTGCTATATTCGCATTCATTGCCACTTTAACTTGACATTTAATTGAAGCCATTGTATGATATGATCATCACCATTTCAAACATACCTTTCTTTCTACATTCGAATTATAATAATCCTTGACTAATGGTCTAAACACACCTGTTAGGTGTAAATTTTCAGTGGATATGATGATAATTCCGAATCAATCAATGTAATTCCTTGAAACTTGCAAACTGGAATGGCTATCATAAAAAGACACGTACGCAAGCATGATAGATACGCCACTTGGCTTTTGAAAAGAGTTGGCAAACATGGTAAGCGTCCTATATTTAATTAAATGTTTTACTTCTTTTGTACTTAAAACACGGCTGTCAGACATCATTTTGTTCCCGTATGCTGTTCTTTCAAGACTAATATAAGCCTTAAATATTACATTTTATTTTATTTACATATCCTTTCAAACCATTGCTTCTAACAAGATTAAAAGAATCGGTTCAGTGCTCATGTCGTTACAATGATCAAAAATAGTTTTAGCGCAAGACATTTGCTTTCGTGTACTTCTTATGACAAGAAAGACAATTTTAAGACAATACAAAAAGACTATTTCTTCTCACAAAGCTACTGTATATGATATAGTTGCTATAAATAAGCTGATGATCCAATCATTTTGCTAAAATGATTCCGTGTTTCAATGAAGTGCTTTTAACTTATAAATGTAGTGATGTAGATCCTTGGGTAAATGAATATAGACCAGATAATCAGCAATCAATACTTCACTGCATATCAAAACTGTTCCTATTTTGTGTCGTGTATTCGTGTCCTTTAGAGTAATTGTTGTTGGTTTTTGTTAACCTTAATAAAAAGCATTATTTAATTAAAAAGTAAATTACGACAATGCTACTTGGTTTAAATCATTGTTTCATTTTATTTGCAATTTTTTTGAATACTTTATTGTCTCATGTGTCTTATTCCAAGATTGTTTGGTACATTTTCGATTCATGTATTAATGACACTATGTCCTTGAACCGTTTTGCCACAAAGTATTAATGGTAGCTGGCGTAGTTATTTTTAATCCTATAACCGTCAAGTTGTGCCTTAATAATTTTTCTTTCAATATCTGTCTTTTCATTTAGTTACAGTCAGCTATCTATTTCATCATAGCTCCGGTAGGTAGATAGTGTATTTAGTAATTATAGATCATTTCATTCAAAAAAAGAGAGTTAAGTCAATAACCAATATTTATCAGCGACCAAAATCTCACAGTGTTATTTTTTAGGTATCGCTTGTGAATTGTTTAATCAAATCAAGGTTGATGAATAAGGAGGATTTGATCTGTTGCATTCTCTGTTGGTGATCAACTTGTTAATTCTACTTAAAACCTGAATAGACGCGTTATATACATTTTAACTGTTGTATCACTATGTCTCTCTCTTTAATTTTCAAGTCGCACTACAAATTCTCTTGTGCAGTTCATCAGAAAGATAGCTTTTTGAAAGTTACTAATTACCATCTTTTTTCCAATCTACGATCAGTAAGATGCAACAGATTTTTTGTTTATTGTAGTAGCAATTGCGATAATGTCAGTAAACTCTTTTTCACCCTGATTTTTTTTCCTTATTAGAGAACTTCTATTATCCCAATTATTCAATCATTCTCATTTTTATTAAAAACTCTCTCATTTACATGGAAAATACTGTATGAACTCTCTACTGTCTAGGACATGTCTTCCCTTCTTATTCGTTTACTTTTTTTTGCTTTTTTTCGTCCTTGATCCCAAAGAATGCTTTTTTTGATCCCCTTACACTCCTTTTTTATGACTTGGGCGATTAAGGTGTGTTAAAGATACTTCGAGCTCACAAAATTATTTTTCTTTTATTGTCAATAAAAATTTACGTTTAATCGTTTGAGTTCTCTGCCTCTAGTTAGACATAAAGCGCCCTCATATTTGAAAGGTGACGTTTGACAAAGAGGACTTTAAATCTTTTTCGACTCTTTGTATCTCTTTTCTTTTTCTTTTTTTTTTTCATATAGCATGTCACTAGAAGATGTACAAGTGATACTTCAAGAATTTTCAACAGTGATTCGGTTCTTGATTGCTGTTCTGGGCATAATTGCCACTTTATTACCTTTCATCCAGCGCCTTGATGACCTGTTGCCCAGTTTTATTGCTCGTTTTCTATCTTCCATCTTTCAGCTTGTTGGTCTGTTTGATTTGCTATATTACATAAGACCAAAAAAATATTATGAAAAGCTATTCAGAGAACTCAATGGTAATCAACGTTAATGAAAAAAAAAAAGAAAGAAAGAAAGAAAGAATAATCTAAAGTGATCTAGAAAGTGAACTTGCTACTACCAGTTATGCATCCAACATCTGTATAACCTCATCTATTTCTCCTGATGATCCTTCTGCCCTTGTTTCTGGTCTTGTCAATACTGGGAACTCTTGCTTTTTAAATTCAGTCTTACAAGTAAGAGAGAAAAAGACAGATTTGCTTAAACTGATTGCAATACTAGGCTCTTTCTTCACTTCCTTATTTACATGAACATTTACAAGCTCTCAACAACTCGTCTACAGCCACAGCACTCCCCGTCACACGTTCACTTTTAAAAATCCTTCGTCGACTCACTCAACCTCTTTACCGACACAGCTCATTTCGTCCAACAGAGATTGCCACTGCCCTTTCTTCTAACCGGCGTATCACCAGTCGGGAACAGCAAGACGCTCAAGAATTCTTTCAATTGGTCTCAAGTGCGCTAGATACGGAGGGCCAACAGGTAGCCCAAGTGACTTGGCTAGGGGGTGGTCTGAAGAGCATTCTTCCATACGAGAAAAGAAAGGAGCCATTAAATCCGTTGACTGGACTATTAGCTAATCGTTTATCATGTTTGAAATGTGGATATACAGTTAAGTAACATTCAAGTGTCCCATCTGAAAAGTGCGATATTGAACTAAAAAAACCAGCTTTTTATAGGGAGCCATTCGTCACTTTACTTTTAATAATATACAATTAAATCTGCCTACTAAAGTAATCTTTGATAAAGTCGCAAAAAAAAAAAAAGAAACTGAATTTCTTTTAGTACACAGCTACCTTAGATGAATGCTTGTCTCGATTTACAGCCATGGAATATTTAGATGATGCCTCATGTCGTCTCTGCTCACTTCAAGCAACTCTTCAAACCATAAAAGAAGAGATCCGGTGTTCGAAAAAAGATAAAAGAAAGAAATTGGAAATGAACAAGAAACGTATTGAGCAAGCAATTAAAGCGAACAGGATTGAAGATGAGGAGATTGAATGTATACGAGCAAGTGGTGGTGTAAGTAGCAAGCAAGTGATGATTGCAAAACCCCCCAGAATTTTATGTTTGCATGTCTCTCGATCGGCTTATATGAACACCGGCATGGTCTATAAGAATCCTTGTCGGTTGATTTTTCCCGAGTATCTGGATGTGGCGCCCTATACGACCGGGGGCCATCTCAACACGATCGATCCACGTCTACCGATCTCGACAGGTCGCTCAGCACGCGTGTTGTACAAATTGATGAGTGTTGTTGTGCATTATGGAAGTCACAGCTTTGGACATTTTGTGGCCTATAAACGACGTATTTATACAGATCAGTGTGGCTGTAACAAGTGTCAAAAAAAAGAAAATTATAGATCTCAAGAAGACTGGTATAGAATCTCGGATACCAAAGTGGATAAGTGTGATCTTGAGAATGTTTTGAGCTCAAATCCTTACATGTTGATTTATGAAATGGTAGAAGAAGCTCATTATGATACCAGTTTAGAAACAGAAGATGAGCAACAGCAAGAAGAAAGAGACGTATCGAGTTTGTATAGCACAATGGATGAAGCCTCCAAAGCAGCATTGTCTATTGCAAATGCATTACTGGCACAAGATGAGGAAATCTCAATTATGAAATAAAACGAAAAAAATACCTTTTGGCATGTATTTCTTCTTTATCAAAAAAAAAAGTAAACTTGGGTTTTCATTGACAATAAGTAATTTCACACTCTCAAATGGCTTGTGACAAAAACAAAACTTCGGAACAAAAAAGAGGCTCCTTTTCATATGACAGATGTTTGTACCTTATCTTGAAGGTTTAAACACTTGTACAACAAACAACTGGATTTTAAATCAAACTTGCACTGCCACACGCTTTGTTTCCCAAGCTTTTTTTAGGTATGGATTGAGACAAACTTTGGAAAGTATTGAGATCAGGAGTTATTTCTTCAAATTTATCCAAGACAAACCATAAATATTTCTTTGAAAAGGTTTACATCAAGTGCAAAATGAATGAAAACATACTTGAAGTTATGATTCTTTAAAAACGACCGACTTTTTTTAATGCATGAAGATGTACTGTCATGTCAGCATAAATAGGTCAAAAGGATACCTTGAACTCTTCTTGAACATGTAGCGATGTGTCATTTTGATTTATGCTGAAATTTCACAGCTGAAGACTTTTATTGTTCCCTCACAAGCGTCTGCAAAAGATGGATAGTTTAATAAAGTACATGACTAACATTGAACCGCAGGCTTCAAGCTAACGGACATGGATTCCTTTTTTCTGTCATCCTGTCACTTTGCGATTTCATATAAGAATATCTGATTAAACCATCTTTGATCAATACAACAAGAGAAACTCAATTTTTATCCAAAAAAAAAGTTTAAAAATGACCAACAAGATCGTAACCAGAACATGTTCATATCCTGCAAAGCTTTGCATCTAAATCGTTCCTTCTATTTAACGAGGCTCTGTACAATATATAGGCATTATGTTGACCAAAACCAGATCCGATTCACCTCAGCTGTGATAGAATGTGTCATGATAGCAATATCTGGTATCTTTAAAAAAAAAGAATTGCTTTCTGCGGCACATGATTAGACCTTTTGGAGAACCAAAAGAAAGCTTTTCCATGAATGGCACTTGTCGGTATTCTCACATTATTCCTTTAACTCGTCAAATAAACAAGTTGGAACAGTGAAATCATAAAGATACATTAATGTTCTTATACTTCTTTTTGCTTTCTCATTCGATGCACTCATACAGTTAAAGAGATTTAAGGAAGTTTCCCAAACTCTTCATGATGTCATTACAAGTAACGTATTACATTAGGCTTCCACTGCTGAAACAGTCTTTTTCTTGCTTTATAAAAGGAGATTTCGTCATAGTAGGAGACTTACTTTTTGGTATCGATACGATTCAATTGCATGGATGTGAAATCAACAGAATGAAAAATACAGGTCGTTTCTGAATAAAAAATCATTCTGATTTTAATACATCCCAACTAAATAACAATCAATGAGCATACGCTCTTTCATGTTGTTATGTGCACAAGAATTGGCTTAGATTCACTGTTGTGTACTGAAAGATAGCTTGGTATAGGAGCTGAGCTATAAGATTGGTTTGATAGGCGAGTCAAAAGCAAAGTATGACCAAAGACAGAAACGATTCATGATAATCATTTGAATTTTCATATAATAAAGTTCAAAGATTGTGTCTCAAAGGCTCTAAGGTTGGATCATCACTTTTTGCTCAAAGCTTAATACAAAAGGCATGATCACTGCATTGTTTATGATTCATTTACAACGCAGTTGTGTTTGTAAAGAGAAGAAGGATCATTAATAAGCAGTGTTCCACATACTTTCAATGCTGTCCCAGCTTGGTCTTGAGCCAATTTAAGCAGCCTTCTGAAACCCAATTCATTTCTCTTGACCAATAGCAACTCTTACCGCCTTGTTTATGTAACAAGGATGATTGACATGCGGAAACACACAAAAATAAAAGGATAAAACGACGCAATCCGTTCAGGCTTTTATTATAGGAGTAGGAAATTGAAGTTTTCGATGAAGGTGGTATGAAATCTGAATATAATCTGGATCTTCATCTGGGGTAATGAATGAATGCCTTAACATAAAATCAATCATGACTATTTATACAAGGTGAGTAACATTACACTGTCATGTAATATATAGTTACCAATAGCAGAGTTTATTTTCCATTCACCATTTAATATTGTTTCTTTAACCTAAACAAAAGCATAAACTTTACTTTTCTTTTTTTTTTTTTTTTTTTTTTTTTATACCTTTTCCAGAGGCCAAAAATAAAAGCATTCTACCTCGCCATCCCGAGGCGTCGGTACAAAATCTTTGGGTAACTCAAGATCGAAAATGTATCTGTTAAAAAAAAAAAAAAAAAAAAAAAACATTGTGTTCACTTTGTCAAGTTTCATTTATGTGTTTCCTTACTGTGTTTCTGGTTGTAGTCCATTTGGTGTTGAGGTATAATACGTAACAGCATTTGTACTGCGTGCCTATGTAAACAGAAAAAAAGTCAATAACCCCCTTTCCCCTCCCCCTTATCGTTCACTTACTTTAGAAGCCAGTTCGTACGGAATACTAGCCTCTTCATCGCATTCTTTTATAATTGTGTCTTTAATCTTGTATTGATAAGTAATCCCACCCGCAACCTGAAAAAAAAAAATGTCAAAAAGCAATAGAGCAAAAATGGATGCCACTTACACAGTTATCTAATAAACCTGGCCATGTTTGCTTGGTTTTTGCCCTTCGAGCGATCCACATGTATATTTCACCATCGTCTTTTACCACATACGCATTTAAATGAACACCAAAGGTCGAGATGCCAAAAAGGGGTGTCGCAGCACGTTCCATGACAAATGCAATCTCCTTGTGTCCATAAACCGGGTACAGCTCATTTCGCCAGCCGGCCAAGACAGGAAACGTTTTTTGTTTTCGCCAGTGGTCGGCCAAGACCCTCATCACCTCCGTTCGCTTTTCAAAAGTATCTGCCCAGGATGCAAACGTGACCCGACCTGACCCAATGACGAATGGAGAAGGTGTGTTTTGATGATTGTATTCCTTGAGAACGCAGAGTACGCTTGGCAAGATGTGGCCGATAAGTGCTCCGTTATGCTCAAAGGGTACCGGCATTTCTTCAGTCGATTTGAATGCATAAGGGAATTTATCACAGGATTGAGCTGCTTCTAACAGAGTTTTGTGGACCATCATTTAAAGAAACAAAAAAGAAAAAAAAAAAAGAATGTGAGAGTTCGATGAGTGTTAGGGAGTGGCAATATATACCATTTGAAAGCGATCGAATGATTAGTGTGTACGACTCTGGATTTGTTTTTTTCTCATTCCATCTTCGTTACATGACGTTCTTTTTTTTAAAATCATGATCGGCACACAAGTACGTGACCAGCATAAGAACAAGGGAAAAAATAAACATAGTGATTTTCTTTTTTAAGTATAGTTCGACATCAAAAACAAGAATAAGCTAGAAAATAAAAAAGGGGGAAAATAAATGAGGAGCAAGGCAATATTCTTTGTGGACGAGTTCTGAGATTTTTAAGAATCATGTCTCTCTTCTCCCTTTTGTTACCAACAAAAAATAAAACTTTATTGTGTTCATGCTTGCACAAATTCATTCACAATTATTTGACACTATCTCTATCGAGAACAAAATGCTTCTATTTTTACGTTGTTTTTGTCAAAAGGAAAGAGCGGGGGAAAGGTAACCCAAAAAACAGGTTTTTTGTTTCTTTTTGACAGCTGAATTTCAATAAGCGATTGAACACAGTCTTGGCCTCGTTTCATTTCTCTGAGAGACACAACATTTGAAAATTCAACAAGTGTTGTAACTTCAAAACAGGCTCTTTCTTTTTGCTTCTTTCAAGATTTAGATAAAGACATGCAACTTGATGGCTAGGTTCATTGCTTGGGCTATTTGACTAAATTAAATGAACCGAGACAGAAAAAGGAAGGATTGGATAAGTCTAGCCTTTAAAGATATCAAATATTAGCACCATTGAATAAGAAATTCTCAACTGATTTATTGTAGCCTATCTTTACAGAATTGAAAGAATTACAACTTTGCTTTATTACAAATTTAACTTTCTTTTTAGTGACTCAAGAGTAATTTAACTTCCGAATGTTTTGAGTAGGTAACAGATTGTTTTGTACGTCATCTTTTTGTATTTTGTTTTGGAATTATTTTCCCTTTTTTTTTTCTTATGCCAGGTAACAATTAAGAAAACATTAAAAATTAATTGGCTTATTCAAGTGAATTATAGGTAATCATACAAAAAAGCAAATCAACATTGAAAAGAAAGAGTCCTCTACTTATAAACAACCCAGAAAGAACTCTAGTAATTAAGGATTGACTACAAAAGATGAAAAAAATAATTTAATAAAAAAAATAGATGTTAAAAAAGAAACCAAAATTGTACCGAATAAAGCAGCAGGAGCAGCTATTTTATCAGCTGTGAATTCACCACCTAGCCCAAAGTTGGTTCAGCAGTCGACTACTGTCACCAATACTGATAAATTTAATACAAATGATTTAGTAGAATTCTTAAATATGCGTAATAGAATAAAATAGAAAATAAAATACAGAAACTGATATTGAACATATAGGCTTTTCAGGAGCATTGACATCTTATCATGATACCAATTTAGATGCATCACTAAGACCAGAAAAATACGAAAGTCAACAAGAAAAGGCATGGACAAAACCAGTTTGGGGACAGAAACCAAGTAAGATAAAATAAAAGAGAAAGATTGGTTTTATTCACAGTTTAAAAAGGAACACATGGTACGATGGCTAATGGACTTGATTTAATAAATGAATTATCACATCAAATAAAGTGATTCATCCCAATCGACTTCTTTTGATATTTTTGATCTTTCAACAATATATTTTCCTTCTTTATATTTCTGTGGTTCTTCTAATGCACGCAGATATTTCCAACCTAATTTAATTTGACATTGATTACATGTAATATCTGCTACTGTATGAATGCCTGTCAATAACATGCGTTCTTCTTTTGTGCCAATTGAAATATTTACAACTTGATCTACAAGATAAGCAGGTCCATTCTATATAAAACGGATCAATAACATTTCACTCTTTCAATAGATCCTTACTCGGCCCTGAAAATTTCTAGACACAATTGAATTTTGATCTAATAAATGTGTATGACAAGAATTACATGTAAAAAATCGATTTGAATTTAAATACAATCGATGTTTTCGTTTATCCATATTTTATATGAAAAAAAGAAAAAAATGAAAGGGAAAAAAAAAAAAAAAAAGAACAAGTGGGTTATATTAACATTATCAGCAGAGAATAAGTCACACGCATAGTTGCTTCCCAATCATATGCTTAATCAAGTTAAATCTACAATTAAATGATAAGCAATTCTGCATAAGCATCCATTTCTTCTTCTTCTTCTTGTTCTTCATGTAAAGCATGCTTAAAGTTATTGAAAGAGGATGAATTAAAGAAATAGATTAAACTTGGACCTTGTAAAACAAAAAGTAAGCAATTGAGATAAAAACATCTATTTTCTCCCCTCTTCAGTCTGACTTGTAGTCTATTGATCATTCTTAAAGCTATTTTCTTAACATGCTATCACTGCTGTCATGACCTTTTTAACTTTAGCTTAAATCTCTCAAAAGAAGCAGGTAAAAACAATCGATAGTAAACTCTGTCCATCTTTTTTACTTTACTATTGCTTCTAAAGCAATATATCTGCTTTTAATTCTCTTTGCTTGCCCGATTGATCTCTTTTAAAAGAAAATTCTCTTGGCTTGTCTTTAACGAGCAACTGTTATCACAGATCGAAACCAATTGTCAGTCTTTGTTTTAGCTGTCCCTTTATTTGTACTACATTCATGCAGTGCCATCGGTAGATAAGAACATTTCTATAAAACCTTTGTGATGAAACATGTTTATTTTTTTTCGTTGAATGCTACTATACAAAGCTATATTATTCTTGAGTTATGACATGAGACAATGCCCAATCTGATTATAATTGATATATTAAATTATAATAAACAATTCTCATAGTCAAGTCATTCATCACACAATCTTGTGTTATAATCATTCAACTTTCGACTTACTTTGTGTAAGTAGATGAATAATTAATGAACCCATATGACATAATCTTTCCGTTTGAATGCTCATCTGTTCAAGAAACACAATTTTTCCAATCAAATGAGATAAGAATAAGAAAGAAAAAAAGCAACGACGGATTGAGAAAATCAGGGCAAAAAAAGAAAAAGTCATTTCTGTTTATTAAAAATGAAAACTTATGAAAGACCAGTCTTTGAAAGAAATAGATAACACTGGGAAGCAAGCGACCGAGATTTACGTCAATTTGATGTTAATGATGCAAAAGCGTGAATAAAATCACCAAAGCGGTGATGAAATTTAATAAAAAGACAATCGAGGATCTTTGGTAAAGAAAGAGGTTAGAAAGCAAATAAAACTAAAGAGGACGAGCGTGAATAAGGCAGAGAAAGAGGGAAGGAGAAGATTAAGCTAGACGAACATCCTAACAACATCGCAGGTATTAGTAGAATGAACAAAAAGTGTGCTACATCTTACAGAGAATCTATAATGTGTGTCTAATGAAAGATTACCTAAAAATCTGTCAAACCTATTGGATGGTGTAAATCAAATAATGATCCATACTCTTGTTGATTGGTTGTACTTGTTAAATCTTTTCTTAATTGTAAGCGTCTTTACTATTAAAAGTGGAAACACTTTAATAGTATGGAGTCTATCATAAGGCTCCATTTCAAAGGTTTTAGTTCACTTCTTGCCACCCATTTTTACACCTAAATAATTCGAGCCTAATTAAAAAAAAAACCTTACAATCTACAAGATCATGTCGTTCCTTACAAGTAAATTAGGATATGTACAGAGCATATATATATGTCGTACCTTTGGTTATTCTTCTCAATCCTCTACCAAGATGATGCTCCACCTTACGAAACTTCCTTCTATGTAAGAACATGTTTATATTCTCCAATCTCAATTACTTCCATGTTCCTTTCCGCTTCCAAATGGTACCTTGCCTTTTCGCTTATTGGTCCACATTCATAGATCTGATATTCATTCACAGTGGTATACGCTCTCAAACTCAACCTTTTGAAAAAGATGCCTACCGCAAGTTAAATCCTTAAAAAAATGGATTTCAAAAAAGATCTAGAGACAGTTCTGCAAGACAGCTCCTGTCAAAAACGCTCCTCCCGTAGTTCTACGCTCCTTTTTCAATGCTGTCTGGTTATCTCCTTGGATCCTATCTTGTGGCTACCAATGACTAGAACAGAACTAATCCGCTGTGTGCGTTAGCATCTAGACTGGACATTTGATAATTCATTCACGCCATATCCCTCCATCCTTCACAGGCACTTACAAGCCCCATTCCATTTATTGTCACAATATGTATCGTCGACTCTAATTGCTTGAATCAATGCTCGATCTTCTGTCTCTCTGAACAAAATACGTAAAAGAACACCGTGCTTTTCCTTGGTTTCTTCAATGGCTTATTATCAACACCATCCTTTATGAGCTCGACTACTTATGCCATGAAAATCTTTCACCTTCAGCACCACCTCATCCTGGGCAAAGACTCCTCACTTCTCCTCACTTGTGTTTCTCACACTTGTCGCTGTTTCTTCCAAATATTTATACTCTTGACCCAGTAAGGGCTTTTAATATCCACTCGTTTCTTGATCTGACACAGGCGAAGACAATGACGATAAGTATTATGCGCCCATTTGAGTTTTAATTTTACTGGTAAACAAGTACTATTAAAAACTGAAGTGATATTTATTGGTAAAAACGTAAATGATGAATTCCTTAAACTGTCAAGAATGTTCTGCAACTAGAATCTAAACTTATATCTTAACCAATCAAGGTCTAGGAAAGAATACTTCTTTCCTAGAAGCTTCCAGTATGCTAAGTCTCTTAACGGACCTTCTGGTATATTCCTTCACAAATAATATAAATACAACTTAATTATAATCAATAAAAAACAATCTTTATTCTTACTAAAAACTATTCTTCTACTTTACCTCTTGTGACATTTCTTCCTGCCAAACACTAGGCGACTTTATACTCAGATATCTCACTCTTATTTTAAAACAACCATCTATTGCAGCGGTCACATCTCGATGCATGTTTTTGATTTACCAATTACCTTACATGCTTTTACTGACAACAATTTATAAAATGGTGCCCTCTTTGTCTATCAGCATTTCTTGATACCTTTTTGTTCAAAGAAGCATTCCTGCATATACTAATAAACTTTTGACCAATATCCCAGTTTGGAGACGAAATATAATTTGATGCTTGGCTTACCAATATTGCTATTCATCATGTCAATTGGATCAAACGTCAGACTCATGTTAATAAGAGAAATGATACTGCTGTTTTCCATATGTCCAAAGAGGCATTAAAAGCTTGCTTGTTGCCAAAGGAGACGCGATCCTTCATATCTGAGCACAGTAAAACAAAAACGGTAAAGAAGCAACCAAAATGTCAGTATCGGAAGGCTTACCTTCTGGTGAAGCATCTGAACCAAGTGAAGTAACTACGTAAAAAAAGGAGAGTAAAAAAGAAGCCTTCCAGTAAGTCTTTTTTTTATGAAGTTATCAAAAAAATTGTGGCGGTTTCAATATATGGTTGTTTAAAGAGGCTCATTAAATGGTAAGAATGTTCATAAATATGGCTAACATAATTTTAGGAACGCTTCTGAATGGCTAAAAGCCAATTACAGAGAAAACAATGATCTTTCTTTCTTTTTTTTTTGTTAAAGGAAGCTACTTTTATCGAAATCATACAAAAGCTTTAGATGACTATGTTATTACTGTTACACTTGCTAAAAGTTCAGATGATCCTTTTTATGCCAAATGGGCAGATGCAATTATAAATGATAATTTTTTAGTAAATACCATCAGAAGACATTGTTTTGTAGTTGCATGATCTTAACTTTCAAAGAACTTGAATTCTTGCAAATACATCAGTAAATAACTGCTGGAATGGACTATTAGAGCACGAAAAATCGACAGTGTGCAATTAATTACTGTCAAAAGATTGTATTTATCAACTCAGATTCCTCATCCAGCCAATACAAAACACCAGTAACTCAAAGATCGAAAAGAAAGCAAAGTAGCAAACATGCTGCTCCATCTTCCCGCCCAAGAATTGTCATGAAGGAGATCGATGGTATTATTTGTTTCTGGATTAAGCTCACCAGTTGGTAGTTTTATTGGAGTTTTAGCAGATAACCCGCAGATCATTGATAGAAAAAGTCGATACTTTGTTGCGCTGGGAATGAATGGTATTCTGGATATGACAGATGAAACGCCAGGTAGCCAACTTTTAGTAGAAGCGGCATAAAGCTGTTAAAACAAATTCAAGCCTATTTTTAAAACGATCAATACAGATGTCATTGAAAAATACGGTACGCTTTTTCTTCATATAAAATGGAGCAACAAGGAATTTCAAGTTTAGACGAAAGCGATCAAGATTTCAGTAACTTTATTTTCCCAATTGAATATACTCCTAGAAATAATCTGATATGGAACCTTATTCTCACTGACCAACGAATCATTAATATTGTTACTAAAAGCCTCATTAACGTACCAGAAAACTCATATGTTTCTACACCAGAAAAGTTATCAAATAATGGTGCGTACAATATACTATATATTCCACATGGTACTCAAAATTCTTTGCCGCCTATACTTATCAACATCAGTGAAAAATTAGACAATCTGAACTTGTCTCAAATAATTCAACATTGCACCGATATTTTTGAATATTATAATTCTCTTCCTATTTGTTTGATTATCAGTCAACAGAAAGTTAATGAGAACATTTTTGATCAAACTTCGCAATGTCAAGAACTTTCATTTCTGAGAGAAATACAATGTACATTTTGGGCGAAAAAATGTTTACTACTATCAGAAGACAATATTAACAAAAACGAAATGAAAAATCACCCATTATTGGAGATAGGGATGGCCACTAAATGTCATAAAAAGATCATATTGTCAAATAAATGATTTATTCATAAATAATCGCTTTTAAGGAATTTCACAAGTGTTGGTGGAGGGTATAGTACTAGTAGAGGCAGAGGGCATGGTACTGGTAAAGGTGATGGGCATAGTACTGGTGACGAAGGAATGGGCACGTTTATTGTATTGGGATTTGAAGCTTTCACTTGCTGAGAATTGCATGATCAGTGCTTTTTTTTCTTCATGACCTTGTTTGAAGCATTGTTTCCAGTTGACTTTACCTGAATTTTTATTTCGAAAACGTTTGGCATAATCATTTAATTCAATAAAGGTTATACATGGTTAGATTTGATTGTTGTGATTTCAAATATTTAACTGGAGGGGTGTCAGGAATAGGAGTTGTATGTTGTGAGATTGGAGTTTGTAAGGTTTTTATTGTGTTAAATAGGTTTGATTTAAGAGAGACTTGATATAAGATCAAAGGTTTAGGTAGGATTTGATTCCAAAAAGAATAATGATTTGAATATAAGTTGCTTGAGTAAAGTGACCACCAGATCTTATAAGTAGATCAAACTGTTTTGAATAAAATAAAAATAAAAAAGGTAAAATAAAGATAAAATAAAATAAAAAGGATTTACAATGAAGTGTATATACTTCAAGGGACTTCTTGTTCTTGATGTTAAGTAAAATAAAAGAAAAACAAAAGAGATTCACTTTATATGATATTTATTAAAATAATCAAAAAGTAAAGTAAAACAAAAGTTAAGAGTGAAGTTAAAAAAAATAATACATTGGACTATTTATATTTTTTTGGTTTTTCTGATTATATGTTGTTTTTGGTGATGGTTTGATAAAAGCTTAATTTTGTATGAATTCATAGAGTTATATGAATTCACAGAGTTGTATTAATTCACGAAGCTGTATGAATTTGCATGATTGTATGAATTTAGGCAAGGTTCGTGGCACCAACAATTGAATTTTCCACGGTCGTTGTGCTACAATGTCTTCCTATCGTATATTTTCTTTTTTGTCTTCTGAGATAGTCAGATGTGTCATTCAAGTATAGCATTGCTTTTTCGATTGTGGTTCTATCCCCCTGTTGCATACATCTTTTTATTTTTCCTATTTGGTTCTCCATATTATCACAAATTGACTGAATGACTTCTGCTTTCTCTGTTTCCTCACCAACTAATTGCTGAACGTAAGTCATTACCACTTTATATAAAAGTTTCATAGTAGAGTCATCAGAGCCACAATCAAGGTGTGTTATCGAGAGTTTTGTGAACACAAAAACACACCAATAGCTGCTAAAGGATCTAGTTGCTCAGTTGATTTAATTTTTGATCATGTGATTGAAGATATTAGTAAACAGCGCTTGGCCCAGAAGAGACATGGAACTTCTAGACTATATGGATAAGACGTAGCTGGAGCTAGCTTGCTGGTTACTGATGTGATTACCGTAGATACACCAATTATTAAAATAATCGGGTGTTTACTATATTTTTCATAAACTAATGTTGAGTAACGTGTTGCACGAGACATGTATTTTTCATTAACATTTTTTTGGACTTCTACTATTATGGGCGGGTATTCACTAAGAGCCACTTTTGGGAGATATAGAACATCACAGGCGTTTTTATTCAAGAATTCGTTAGGGGCGGCCATCTAGTGATCTTGTGGACTATTGTTGAGACTTTTGCATATAATATTGATGATGTTGTCAACAATTAGGACAGCCTTACTAATTAAATCGCTACCGGGAACAAACTCTTCTGGCAACAAGTAATCTATTATTATATATGAGAAAAAGTGTTTTTGTTTACACAGTATATTTTACCTACCATTAAAGGGATCATTACTTGTTTCAAGATGAATAGTGGAATGTACCTCGTTGAGATGTAGACCGAGCGTATCCAGTCGGACCAAAAGGGAAACAGCAGCTAAGAAGTCAGACTTGTATTGGTTAAAAACCAATTTAAAGATACCGGCGATAAGTGGACCAAAAGTACTCCAAGCAGACAAGACTGCTGGAATCCAGAGATAATCAGCTAGAGTAGCTAAAAAGAGTCCAGGCCAAGAGAAAACCGGAACAAGTTCATTGTTGTGTTGGAACACGATTAAAGAATATTTTGTAAAGTGGAAAGTATGTGTTACAACTCTTTAGTAGAATAAAAGGCAACTTCATTAATTTAAATGCAGACATAATATTTAACTTGAAATGGAGTGAATAAAGATTACGCAAAAAAAAAAATGAACAGCAATTACACAAAATCAACTCAGCAGTACCACTCTGATTCTTTATAAAAACCCCTTTGAATTTTACTTTGTTTTGTCCTTAAAAAACTACTCATATAGTTTACACAAAAGAGTATTTCCATATATCTGCTTGAAAAAGACAGAGAACGTAAGAATCATTATAAATTGTAAAGTGTATTCTTGTTAATCATATCAATAAAAAGTGCTGTTTAAAGACATAAATAAAATAAAACATCACAAAATATTTTAAACTCGACAATTTTATTTATCTGAGAATTAAAATAACCCAATTGAGCACATAATAATGGAAATTATTGTATTGCCCGGGTCAGATCAAGAGATGATTAAAGAGCTAAAAAACCTTTTTGATAGGCAAAAATGGAAAAAGGATAAAGATGGGAAGATGAAGAAGACACAGCAACAAACGATACGAGATTAATTAGAGTTGAGCCAATGCAATAGTTTAGTGCCCAGAGGTGGAATTTCAGGAGCAGTTTTGTCATGGTGGAGGTAGTCAAGTCCATGTAGGATTTGGCAATTTATTTAGGTACGGTACAAAGAACTATTGCAGTATATATCAGTATCAGTTCTATGAACAAAGGAGCAGAAACTAAATATAGAGATGGCCCAATGAAAATACAGTATGATAGACCTTCCAAATATAAGATGCGCGAGCGAACCTTTAAAGCATCTATCCCAACCCAAAACCCAAGCCAAAAAAAGACCTAATTATTCTGCATTTCAACAAATTATCTTTAACCCAAGTTATTCCAGGTTCAACTCCCCTTTTTTGTATGAAAGGAAAATGTTATTAATAAAAATAAAATAATGATAATATGTGTATATAATAAACTTATATCGAGAAGAGGGGTCAGCATGTATTAAAACAAAGTGAATCAGCCCCAGAGGGCGATAACAATGAGATAATGTGATACTACTAGTATAATACAGAGTATACGAACTGTCATTATAGACATTTTGTAGTCAAAAGAAGTTTAAACCTAGTTTTTAGTTGTACAAAGCTGTCAAGGCTGCTGAATGTTTGTAAGTTGAATAGGTTATGTAATTAAAACAAGCCTCCAGGTCAGCGGGATTGCTTTCAAACTGATGGTGCCAGTGCATTTTCCAAATCGAGTTTGATACAAGGGCTGCTACTTTATAGAAATCAATGTTGCGATCGGTGTCTAGAAGGTGACAATACCATAAGGGCAAGGTACACATATCCTGAAAGAGGACCGACAAATCAAAGGTGTCTAATAAAGATCGAAAAAATAAGAGCTGTACAAGTATATAGCAGGCGAACCGTTGTTTCAGCCATATCATACTACCTATGTTGCGCTAATTCAATATGGAGGATGTCACGCATATTGATCTTGCTAGTGACTTTTCTATGACACAAGCGGTGCAACAAAACTCCTGACAGGAAAAAGCATTTTGGATGCAGCGAAGCGTTTTCAAGCTGTTGAAGAGGGAAGAGGAGTGGCAAAAGGAGACTGAATTGGCTCAAGCAGTTATTGTATATATATATTGAGTGAAAATCAGTGCTGGATAAAGTTGTTGCTTGCTGGTCACGGAATTGACGTAGGTTTTTAGTATAAGCAAAAAAAACCACACAGGTATCCTCACAATTATATCCAAACAAACAGTCCAACAAATCCTCTAAAGGAGGAACAAAAGTTAAAACACCTGGTCTTACTGGCGACGAAGCTTAAGCAGTAGATTCGAATGTTAGCACTGATCACGCCTTCACAATTATTAGTAAAAAGAAAAAAATAGGATGATCCGAGGACTTTTGTTGTTCATAACTGAATCAGATAAGCTAGGTGAGATAGTGACTGTAAAGAATAAGATTCGGGAGCTGGAACACACTCAATGGTGACAAATCATTCCCAGAGTCTTTAACAGCTGTGCTCGAATACGGAGAGGAATTAATCGTCTGATAAAGCGTATGCAAATTGGTTAACTGTTTGTTATTTTGACTATTGCGACGGAAGGTGGAGAACACTAAAAGTAGCTCATGATATTGTGTATCATTGGAAAGTTGGATGTGTTGCACTAAAGGACTATAAAAAAAGGGGTATGGCACTTTTTTCATCAGAATCCGAGGGCAAAAATCCTGGAAATAAGAATAGATAGCATCCGGTTTAGAGGTAGTATATTTTGGTACAAGCTTCATTGGCCACCGTATGTATGATATTCTGCATATTGTGCGCTGTTTTTCCCTTTCACTAATCGTTCACTTTAAAAAACCTGTAGCGGTTTTGTAGCGGTTTTGAAGCTTTCAAGTCACAATTTACTGATGCAAAGCAAAGCAACCTGGTTGGTGTGTCATTGTAATTCAGCTATTTCACGCTCGATTGGTAATAATACAACTGCTAGAATAGAAGGTAGTTGACTGTAGATACAGGTAGTAAGGCTTCGTATACTTTGCAGCAGAGCCAACCGTTATCGACAGTAAGGTTAAATGAGAGTTTGTACATGAAGATTTTAATCTATTCTATTCTATTTTTTTTTTTTTTTTTTTTTTTTTTTTTTTTTTTTTGCAGTGTGGTTAGAGGTGACAGGATCCTTTTTTAATATTTAATGAATATAAAATAAATGTGCAGATGAGACAGTGATGTTAAATATTTGTCAGCATTACTCTAAGGTATACTTGTGTACCTCTCAATGATGGATTCAAATTATACATTTAAAGGCTAATCTCAAGGACATGAAAGATTGGTAGCGCTATTGAAGGACTACTATTTCCCAAAAATAACACAAGAACACCTTACTGTCTGGCAACGGCAGATAATACAAAAGCTAACATTCTCAAACTTTATAACCGGTTAGAAAAACCCTTAGCAGATTACAGATCAGCCTCGCCCGATATAGTAGCGTGCTTGATATTAAAATAGACACACTTCTGCAGCCAGTAAGTATTTCATAGACAGCGTTCTTGGAATCATTATTTTTTTCACACCTTTTTTCATAATTTTTACGGAAATGGAGAATAATAAAGCTTATAACGGGTGTGGTGATCTGCATACATGTAAGTAACTTATAACTCTTGTATTAGAAGATATATATCTTTTCTATATTGATGTATTCTAAAAAGATAAAAACCCCATGCTTTACTTTCTTTTGTATCATCTTCAGTAATAATTAAAGGTCGTTACAGTCTATGGAAATCCGAGCTGACATGTTTTTCTAATGAGTTGATGGTTGAGAAAAGAGCACTTTATCTTGTTGTGAGAGTAAAATTTTTCTCAATAAATTTTTTCGTCCGAAATTTATTTGATGTGATTGTATAATAACATTCAATATTTTTATCGTCTCTGCATCTCAATCGATCATTAAAGATCCTGATTATATCTTTTTTCTATGCCAAAAAAAAAAAAAAAAAAAAAAAAAAAAAAAAAAAAAAAAAGTTTTGTGTGGGAGTAAGTGTGACCTCATTTCTTCGGTTGTTCCTTGTTCACTCACTTGATCTACTGCACTATTCATCTTTTAAGTCCGCCTCTCCAACGTTTGTCCTTACTTTCCAATGGAAGTATAATTGGTTGCACTTTCTTGTGTATTTGGAAAGCTTATTGGCAATTTGTTTTCGATGGCATCCCTTTTGACTCATTGCTAATCTTTCAAGATATTTTATCACTGGTTGGTACATTTTAGTCCAACGTCTTGACTCCTTTTCTCTAGATGATTTTCGTTCTCCAGTTTTTTTTTTTTTTTCTTTTTTTTTTGTCAACCCGAAGCTCACCGCTACTCAATACGTGGGCTTTCATTTATTTATTTAATAAACTTTCGGCCTAACCGCCCCTACAAAAAATAATATTTAAATGTTTCAAATTTGATTGCAGATTGACTAACTTATTTTGAAAAGATGTTGTGTGTCAAAGGCAGGATTGAAGCAGCTCGATTTTCTCGTTTTTGATTTAGAACATCCTTACTTATATAATACTTGATAAACATAATTAATAAGCTTTTTTTATTACCATTATTAGATCTCTAAGATATTACCAATGAATTTAGTCATGAGTAAAGTTAAAATCTCAACATCTCATAGTTTCATGGAAACTTTTCCCTCTTTTGTTTGATTACACAATCTTCAGTATTTGGAAGCATCCAATCTCATACATGGGCATTTTGTATAATTTACAGCTTTTATTATATAATTATTATTAAGCAACATCAAATGGATATTATAGTAATAATTCGTTATTGGAATCATAATAAAAGAAAAGATACTTTTTTTTTGTTTATTGCGTCCATATGGTAATAGCACTTTGAAAATACTACAGAATGTTTGCACTTATTAAAAGTTATTTTTAGGGATAAAGAGTTATATGAAAATATAATGGAAGTCATCAACAAAGAAATACAAAAATTTATTGATATTGAAATTTTATAAATAATAAACCATGGATGAGTAGCAACCTTTTTGTAAATAGCTTCTTTCGAAAGTACAGTTTTGTTTTGTTTTTTGTTTGTTTGTTTTTTTTTTAAATTAATATTTTTTTTTAAATAATAAAGAATCACCCTTGAAGTACTCTTATCAACACTTTTTCAAGTCTATAGGATATGAGTGGTACCCCGAAGGGCGTTCCGTTC
Organism: Rhizopus arrhizus; assembly: GCA_024220505.1. Lineage (NCBI taxonomy): Eukaryota > Fungi > Mucoromycota > Mucoromycetes > Mucorales > Rhizopodaceae > Rhizopus > Rhizopus arrhizus. The sequence continues at coordinate 1,843,908 of JAKZZE010000005.1, read as the reverse complement.
ACTGTCAGGTTCTAAGTCTATGTCTGGAATGTTCTGCGAAGGATATACCCTATTTCTAGGGATCACCCTCTCTCAATCAAAGTGTGACCGGGTCTGTACTTTGGATGTTAAGACATCCTCCGTATGTCACTTGGACGAACAGAGCGGGTGCTACTTTACTTGAGTTCGCATTCCTCTTTAGAGCTTACAAGTTCCAGCAGATCATCGTCCCATCCTGCCACAGGCTTTAGAAGCATAGCAAAGAGATCATAAAGAGATAGAAAGAGAAGAGAATACAGAGATAATAAAGAGACTACCAAAAGAGAGCTTTTACAAGAAAGGATTGCTACCAAGTAAACCATGCAGACATAAAAGCAAGTACAGAAGCAGCCTTAAAAGGAGCTATTTGCATTGACACAGAAGAGAATAACTATTGAATTAGAATAAAAGTTAATAAAAAGGATAATTCTATTACGAACATTACTTTTTAGCCAAAGGGGCAGCAAAGAAGGAATCTTGACCGAGACAAACAAAGACAGGCAGAGTAAGCTATTTCAAAAAAATTAATAAAATTATTATATAAAAAATAATTTTACCATTTTATGAGGCCAAGATATGATTTCTTTTTTAACCATCGAAACCAATGGAATGATGTGTTTAGCATTGAACGAAACCAAAAGGACCATAGAAAGATAAACAAAAGAGAGCACACCAACTTTTGATGTTAACTGTGACCATGTAAAGAGATAAAGAATAGATGTATTATGTAGGCCATGAAGTTTAACATTGATTAAAGACAAACTTGATAGTAGATAAGAGGTTTTAAGAGGCCAAAGAGAGAGAGAGAAGCATGTTTGAAACACAAAAAAAGTAGCAAAACATTTGTTTAAGAAGAGAAGTTTTTGACAAAAGACCATAAGAGTCAAGTTTAGATTTGAAAAGATAAAATATTTAGGCCATCAGTTTTAGAGAAGAGTGATTATTTGATGAAGAAAGAAAGAAAAAAGTTTTGGCGAAAAGAATTCTTTAAATATTTTTTTTTCACATTCTTGATGAGTCATTCTCCTTTCTTTTCTTGCTTACATTTCTAAAAAATTTAAAAACTTATTTATCCATAAAGAGATGGTAAATAAAAGGACAAAGCCATTCTAGACTAACGGGTAAACAAAAGCAGAAAAAAAAGTTAATTGTTTGATTATAGCTATTAGTGTTTCTTATATACTAGATCTTCTCATTTAAAGCTTTAAATAATAGTTTTTTTTATTCTTTTAAATGAGCTTTATATCTTAATAGACAAGATAGTTGCTTACTTATTTTTTATTTGTACAACCGTTTTCTGCATAAATGTATGTAGGATTTAAAGACCTACGGCCCTTTTTTATATTAAATCCATACCTTTGACTAAAAGAAGTATTTTTTTTTACTCAGATTGTATTTTATATTAAAATATCCTTTTTCTTTTCTTTGCTTTTGCTATAAAAGTAAGCATTATTTTAATTTGCTTAAAAAAATAGGGGGTAGGTCTATTCCGAATTCCGTGTGTAACAAATGTCATACGGAAAAGTTTTAACTTACCCCTATTGTTCAGGACACGAAATAAAAAAGTTTTCTAAATCGATTTTAACAATGTATCTCTAAGCTATTTTTTGATAAAAATTCAACCTTACTTTATAACAATAATTATTAAGGAGAAAAAAGATAGAATAATCAATGAATACTCTTCTTTTTTGCGTCTATTTTTTTTTTTTTTCATATGCAAATCCAGTTTTTTTGTGTTACTATTTGGGGTTGATGCTAAACAAATACTTTTTTTTATGCATGAACTGTAGATAAGCAGCTTTGTAAGATAATCCCACGATATTTAGACAAAGGATTAGACAATATTGACAATGATAGCTTTTTCTTTTGTAAAATATGATGATCAATGTCCTTTAGTAATCTTTTTCTTAAAACTGAGCTCAATGATATGAATAACATCACAAATGCTTTTACTTTAGAAAGGTTTGAAGAATTCAATTAATCTTTGGCGTCCTCCAACAATTTTAAAGCAATAAATACATCTTTATTCCTTCTTTACTATGTGTTAGTGTATTAATCAGCATCAATTCAATATACTATGCAAATTTAATAATTGATTTGGCCACATGCAGCTTTTAATCCATATATTTTCTCATCTGATGTCTTTAATTTACCGCTTCTCTCATTTTATCTGCTATAGTATTTATTACATAATATTGTTTACATTTCTGATAAGGTAAAACAAAGATACACTTTTATCATTTAAAGCCTCTTGCCAAGAACTTTATATACCCTTTTACCATGCTTTCTGCATTTGATTCCTTAGTTTCGAACCTACGGTATGACTTTTATTTAGATTTATTGGCGATGCTAGTGGAGCATACTTCTATTTTTTGATATTTACTTATAACTATATAGCTATTATTCTAAATGTTGATTTTATAAATTGTTATTAACACAAGCTTATATCAAGAGAGAACTTATTTTTTTTAGTACCTATCACCATTTTGTATGGCCAACCTTTGCCTTGATAACCGTCTCCAAACGTTGTGTCATGATGCGAATAAGCTTTTGGCAGTATTTCTTGGTGATTTTGTTGCACCAGATGTACTGCACGTGCTCCCAAAGCTCTGTCATATCCTTGGGCTCCGTCTCATATGCGCATAGCTGTGTTTTGAGGTACAACCAGGTATTTTCGATCGGATTGAGATCAGAAGAGTACGCGGGCCAGTCCATAGCTTCAATACCGTTGTCTTCAAACCATTTGCGGGCTAGTTTGTACGTATGCTTGGGGTTGTTGTAGAACAGTAACTGATTGTAATTGACATTAATAAATGTAAGTCTTACTACAAGGTCATAATCAAAATAAAATACAAGTTTATTTAAATATCATACAATCAATTCCAATTAAACATATTCTTTTAGAATATGTATTGTATTAATGAGAGTTCTTTGATAAGAATAAGTATCAACTAAAATAACTAAATCCAATCCAATGTCAGGAATATTGCTAATCTTTCACATAATTGAAATAACGCGTAAAATAACGTTAATCAAATCAGTGAGAAATTCCCAGAATGAAAGATAATTTATGACAGGCATACAAAAGAAGAAATGAAAAGTTTTCATAATCATAATTATAGATGACACTTGTTAAAGTACCTAAATATTAGAAGAACGCTTACAATAGAAAATATCAAGCCACTCACTCAATAAAATATAAATACCTGTCTTCAATTAGAATAATTTTTACTTTAACTTAAACTGAAATAAAGATCAGTCTCAAAAAGTACTCGTACTATTTTTGATCTTTGTTTCCACCTTTTCTTTATACAACAGGAGTCATTGTCTTGTTGAAAGACAATATCCTCTTTCTTGAGACCATCTTCCTCCAGTGTATTGAGGAAATCGTCAGAAAGAATCTCGCAGTAGAGTGCTGCATCGAGCCCCTCATCAATCTTGACAATAAAACCGGGGCCCTGATGCGTTATGCAGCTCCAAAGAAAGATGCTACCGCCACCATGCTTGTAAACCATATTGACATTGTGGATTTCAAGGGCCGCCCACCCTGTGTCCAGGTCTACTGCTTGCCGTCCGACTCCAAATGGTTGATCTTGGTCTTGACCGTATACACGCGCCTCAGCCAGTCATCCTTGGTAAAGTGGCGGTACTTTTTGGCGAACGCCAGACGAGCTTTGCACCGAGAAGGTGTCAACAGTAGTACAGCCTTCTTTAGGCCAGACTTAACACCAGTACTCACAAGGAAGCTACGCACAGTTTGAGGGCTGAGGGGGCGTTCCCTCAGCCTCCAGCTTCTTGCTGGCGTCTACTGCGTTCGTATACTTGCCGGTGTTGAAGCTTCTAAAGATCTTTCTACTAAGTAATGTCAAGATCTTCTTGGGCTGGCCGGCTACATTAGATGTAGAAATGACGAATTCCTTGCAAATGCGAGACACCGACCCGACACCAAGGCCAAGAGACTTTGCAATAGAGCGGTGAGAGGCATCTTCCTCGAAAAGAGCCTTAATGTTCGGCTTTTTTCTCGAATGAAACGAGCATGTTTAGAGTAGATCTGCAGATGCGCATTAGCATTGCAGCATTTGCGAGATTTACCCACACAGCGTCGGGATTGCGCATACAGGCAAAATAGGGGTTGTCAAAATTGTCCCCAGTGACAATGTAGCCACCGGAGCAGCCTCCGAGACCGGTATTTTCCGGTTTCATATTTTTTGGTTTCGAAACCGTGTTGATCCACAACCTGCAAATTTTTGAAGACTCATCTCTCGGCCCCCAGTGGAGCGACGATCACGAAATAAATTTTATTATGTAGCTTAAAGTCATAGCTTTCCAACGATATAAGATGTACCAGCGCTTATTCTCTAATTTTGGAGATATTAGCAATTTGCCCAAAATACAAAAATTTTGGATCAATACTTTGAGTCACTGCAGATACTTTTAATTCTGTGAATATTTGTTTTAACTTCTTCATTATTTTGTCTAGGGCGACGGAAGAATTCTCATCAACGCACTTGAGAATAACGCTTCTGTGTTCCTCATGGAGAATACGTGAACGACCAGTCTTTCTCCGTTTCTCAAAGATACTGTCAGGATCCTTCTCGTACTGTTTAGCCCATATTTGTGCTGTACGAATGTGAATCCCAAGCTGTGTTGCAGAAGCAGCCGCACTCAAACATTTCTCAAGCAACAGCTTGAAGAACCTCATTTTGTCCTGATCAAAATAGCGTGTGTAACTTCGTTTCACTGATATTTCCCTCATTTTAACATCACTACCAGGATTTACGACTTCCTTTTCTACCTGAATTTCCTCTATCCCTTTCTCAATCTCTAGAGGCAATTGAGCTAAATATTGTGTATGAGAGCTCAACGTTTCAAGACGAAACTGTTCCTCATCAACAATATAATCCATTGGTTCAGGTCCGCCATACCTGTCGACAACAGAGCCTTTCCCATTTTCAAACAAGAATTGAATGTTCATTATCTGTGATTTCTGATGTAGTTGTGGAAAAGAAGTAAAACAAACACAAGCATTTGGTGTGCTCTTATATATCCAAAGATGCCAAGAGACTTGTCCTATAAAACAATTTTGACAGCAGGACATCTGATTTGTCAGCCAACACGAATTTACATTTCGTGCAATATGAATTTTGTTCTTGCCATCAGGTGAATTCATTTTCCACCAGGGCGAATTTGTTCTCGCCATTGGACGAATTTACTTCCAGGAAAGAGTAACAATATGGAAACACTGTAGCTGTGACCTGCATTTGACTGCGTTTTTTTTTTTTTTTTTTTTTTTTTTTCCTTTTTTTTTGGAACAAAAAAGAAAAATCACTTTTGTAGTTCTTTCTAAATAGATCTAAAATGGCAAAAAAAGCTGCCACAGTAGAAAAACGAATTAATAAAAAAGAAATTAAACGATCTATAGAAAAAGATGATTTAAAAACACTTGATGAAAAAGCCAGTCAACCTGTAAAGTAAAAAAGCTTTCCAATCATAAAAAAGAGGACTCATTATGATATGTATAGGATAATTATAAAGACATCAAGTTATTTGAAGAGTTGCCAATTTCTGAAAAAACCAAGAAAGGATTAAAGCATGCTAATTTTAAAATGATGACAGAAATTCAACGAAAAGGTATTCCACTTGCCTTAGCTAAAAAAGATGTGCTTGGTGCAGCAAAGACCGGTAGTGGAAAAACTTTATCTTTCTTAATTCCTGTAAGCCTTCTTAAAAGACAACATGCATAGAAAAAAGGCTTACACTTTAACATAGGTTTTGGAGATTTTGTTTCGTCAACAATGGAATTCAGCTGATGGATTAGGAGCATTGATCATTTCACCTACTCGAGAACTTGCTGTTCAAATCTTTGAAGTTTTGAAAAAGATCGGTAAATACCATACCTTCTCTGCTGGTTTGATTATTGGCGGTAAAGAATTCAAAGTGGAGCAAGAACGTATTAGCCGAATGAACATTCTGGTATCCACACCTGGACGACTTTTGCAACATATGGATCAATCCGTTGGATTTGTATGTGACCAACTTCAATGCCTTGTGTTGGATGAAGCAGATCGTATTATGGACATGGGTTTCCAAAATACAATGAATGCCATTATTGAAAACTTGCCTAATCACCGTCAGACATTAATGTTCTCTGCAACTCAAACCAGATCCGTCAAGGATCTTGCTCGTTTGTCCCTTAAAGACCCTGAATATGTTGCGGTTCATGAGCGTGCAGAACACAGTACGCCCAAAACGCTCTCACAACACTTTGTGACAGCTGAATTGCATCAAAAGCTCGATATCCTCTATTCATTTATCAAGACACATTTGAAGACCAAGATGATTGTATTTATGTCTAGTTGTAAGCAAACACGGTTTGTGTATGAATCCTTTTGTAAACTTCAACCCGGTATACCCATCATGCACTTGCACGGTAAACAAAAGCAGACGAAGCGTGTCGAAATCTTTAGAAAATTCACCGCCACTCAGCATGCCGTCTTGCTCTGTACAGATATCGCCGCTCGTGGTTTGGATTTCCCTGCAGTCGATTGGGTTGTTCAGTTGGATTGTCCTGAAGATGCGGATACTTATATTCACCGTGTGGGGCGTACGGCTCGTTTTGATGCTGAAGGTCACGCCTTGATGATCCTGGTACCTTCTGAAGTAGAGGGCATGACAGAGGAATTGAAAAAGAAACGTGTGCCAATTGAAGAGATTAAGATCAGAACAAGTAAGCAACAAACAATTCAGAAGCAACTCCAAAGCTTTTGTTTCCAAGATCCCGAGATCAAATACCTTGCACAAAGAGCCTTTGTGGCTTACATGCGATCCATTTATCTGCAGAAAAATAAGACGATTTTTGATGTCAATGCCTTGCCAGCAGAAGAATTTGCTCATTCCCTCGGATTGGCTGGTGCTCCCAAGATCAAATTTGTAAAGAAGGCAGAAAAGAAGAAGATGGGCGCTGTTGAACCACAAGAAGAGAGCGAAGAAGAGGATGAAGAGGAAGAAAAGGCAAGCGAAATAAAAACAAAATATGATCGTATGTTTCAACGAAAGAATCAAGATATCTTGTCAGAACATTATAACAAATTGGTTGACTATGAGGGTGATAAGCTTCATGTGGATGATCAAAATGACGACGAGGACTTCTTGACCATTACTCGTAAAAACCATGAATTGGAAAGTGACGAGGAGGATATTATTGAAGCACAAACAGAGAATATATCCAAGAGAAAGCAAAACATGACAAAGAAAGAAAGAATAAAGAATATGCCTCGTGGTGAAAAGTTGATCTTTGATGAAGATGGTGAGGCACACGCTATGTATGAACTTGTAAGCGAACAAGACTTCTTGAAGGATGGTGACGTCAAATCTCAAATCAAGGCATTTGTTGACGAAAAGGGACAAGTCATGCAGAATGCTGATATAGAAGATAAAGAACTTGTGAAGCAAAAGAGATTAGAAAAGAAGATTAAACGAAAAGAAAGAGAGAGAGCTGTAAGAAGAATATATTTCATTGATAGATTGAATACTAATTTTGACGTATAATAGGCCTTGAGAGAAGAGATTGAAGAAGGAGCATCAGATGAAGATATGGAAGACGCAGAAGAATCGGAAGAAGAATCGGAAGAAGAATCGGAAGAAGAGGAAAGTAAGAAGAGATCATGGGATGAAGAGTCAGAGTCAGAGGAAGAAGAACACGTGAATAAGAAGAGAGTCATTGACATAGAAGAACCTCAAACATTAGAAGACCAAGAAGCACTTGCATTGAAACTTTTGGGTCATTAAAATATTCATTTTTTTTGTACAATAAAAATCCACACACAATTTTATTATTTTTAACGATGCTTACTACAATGCTTTTGCCGTTTGAAATTTCCTGATCTGTCTACTTGAAAGACTGACTAACACGACTAAATAAATAGAGTTGTGAGAAACCACTTTTATAAGTTTCTTCCTCAACGGAAAAACATCCTTATCCAGTCAAGGCTGAGGATTCAACGGGACAAAGAAAAAAGAAGGAGAAGGCTCTGTTGTAGTAACCGTGCTATAAGCCTAAGCAATGAGAGATATAGGATCGTCATCTCATTTACATAAATGTAAATCTAGCAAACAATGGGCAAGAAGTCCTATCTCGATTTGCACCTTATTTTGAGCTTCATCCCAAAGATGCTGAAAACATTCTAAAGAACTTCACGTTTCGAATTTGTAGATAATTCATGATTGTTGAGTATCTGTTCACACGCTCTACTATACATCTGACAAGCACACTGGCGTTAAGTTTTCGATCAAACTCCATTCTCAACACGGCAAATTGTTTCAGCCATTTTTGAAAAACATTGTTATCGTCTACATTAAAAGCATACCACTCAACATGACGTGTAACTTGTACGTTAATAATCTTCAATAAAATACTCTTACAAAAAAAATTTATGAACAAACATCTTTTACAAAAATAAAAGTGCGAAGGTGCATTCTTTTGCTGTTGCTTGCTATGAAGTTGACCTTTACGTAGCTAGTACACTAGGCTTACTCATTCGACAAGAAACAGATTCATCTTTTAACAAAGGGCAAACGTCTAAAGCAAACGCGACCTACTTTTTCAAACTCACGGTTACTATCAAGAGATTTCCATTCATAACCGTATTCAGATCATTATTTCGATCAAGCTCTTGATCCTCACTTGTCGCTCAGTAATTTGGATTGATCTTATCCTCTTTTGCTGTCTAATACGATGACCCATGCGTTGGGCCCTAGAAAAATAGATTACTTGTTCCTATGGCCATGATAGCGCACGTTGTGCCCCTTTCCCACTTGATGATCTATCCTCTGGTCCTCTTTACATTTTGGTGTAGATTTCCTTTTCACTGACTTACCATGTGTGTTACCACATCGATTACGTCCTACCAGTGATCACAACGTTGGTTCCTTGCCAGCCCAGTATAGCTTGACAAAGTCTCCTGTTCTATTTCTCCGTTGAACCATCTTCCTACCTTATCCTCTGGCTTCTCTCCATCAGCAAGCCATCATAATTGAATGATGCACAGAGGACCTGGTGTTCACTTCTGTATACTCTGATTTGCTTTTTTTTTTTCTGGTTCAGAGTATGACTGTTATGGTAAGCATTGCTTTACAAATTAATTTTTGCGCTTCGTTTGGACTTGCTTTACCGTCCTTTTTTTTTTTTTTTTTCCTCTCAAAAAATGTCAAAAGAGGATAATCAGTCTGTTCCACTTGATCAACACAGGCTAAATTTAGAACTAAAATCTCATCCTGTTCGAGGACGAGGTGTTTTTACCAAAGAGTTCATTAAACGCAACACACTCGTGGAGATTTCACCCATTTTATATTTCAATCCTCAAGAATATGAAACGCACGGTAAATACACTGTCTTGGACCAATATACCTATTGCTGGCCTGGTGGGGGTTATGCACTTGCTCTTGGTTTAGGATCCATGTTTAATCACGACAGTCAACCTAATGTTGGATTCATGCGAGATGTGCCGAACCAATTGATTCGATACACAACTCTGAGAGATATTGAAGAGGGAGAGGAACTGTGTATATCGTATGGAAGTCATCTTTGGTTTGAAGTGCAAGAAGAAGCAGTCGTGTCTGAAGATGAACATGAGCCATTGCCTTTTTCAACTTCACCGTGAATATGAATTCAATTTAGAAATAGAGAATCACCATGTTGGTTTGTAAATATGATATCCATGATAGATGAATAAAAAGTTTTTTTTAAAAAAAGCATGTCAAAGTGAGTGCTTGTGTCAACTTTATTTAAATGTCACGTAAATAGACTGGTAAATCTTCTTCAACTTGCTGCAATTCCGTTATATTTGCAGCAATACCCAACTGATCCGCTATGGATTCATCCGAAGCATGATGAACCAATTTTTGGTACAAATCGGAAGGTAAGGCCTTAGAGAGCGATTTGGTCATCTTGATGATCTGTTGGGCACGAAGGGACGGCCATACGCGTAATATCTTGCAAGGGCTTGGACTGGTCAGGATATCAGTCCGCATCATGAGCATTTGGGCGATAACAAAGAGAATGTTGAGGTGAATTCCGTGTGCAAACATGTAATCCCACAATTCCAACAGTTCAGAAAGAGGAGGTGTGCAAGCAGAAAAGGTCATGATGGCTATAATTCACATCAGTCGTTGGCTTACAAACAAAGCACTTACGAGCAAAGGCATAGACAACGGCCGAATAGTTTTTTCCGCGTAGATAACCATACAGGGTAGGATCAAGAAAGCGTAAACACAACTCAAAGAGCTAATAAGAAGGTTATTAAAAAAAAAAAAGTACTGAGGTCTTGTACTTGCTCGAATACCACAGTGAACACCCCTCATGTTGGGTTGAACATAAAGCGGACACCATCTGCAAATAAATTCTGAAAAGGCAAACAAAGCACTCATCTCTGACATGCACATCAGAAATGGAGCAGCCAAAGCGTTCATACCCTGTAAATAAGTGAAACCAGATCGTTGGCAGGCGTTCGATGGACTAGGCGTACTTTCTATGTAAAAGATGAATACTCTTATGCATGCGTTATGAATACCCTATGACCAATGATCCATCTACCTCTTTCCTTTTTCCATACTAAAGCATTCAAAAGCCTAATCAGCATATCTTCCGATACACGTTCAAGAAAGTTTGCATCAGTAGCCATCGTTCTAAACGCATCGTTCCTTATTTGATCGTCTGAGGTACTTGGACCCAACTCAACTAGATTGATATAGCTGGATGCTGATATATCGCGAACATCAAGCAACAATATCCACACTTTCTCTCTAAACTACCCTGAAATGTAAGCGTACGCTTCAGATGATGATTGCTGCCTTACCATGGGGGGACATGGCTGAGTTGACAATGCATTTCTTAAATCAGATAAACTTTGCATAGTTTCTTCAGCAGAAGCATGTTTACGTTTTAGTATTTCCTGAATCATATCGTTTTTTAAAAGAAGAAAAAAGAGCAAGAGAATCAACTTGGTTGATAAAAACAAGTGAACAATGAAAAAAGAACAGTAATCATTGTTATAAGGGACGTGTTGACGATCAAGAGGACTTCTTTTTGATATCTTTGATTGTTCAATGAAAATCCCATCTTGACTTACTCTTTTCAATTTACTATCTACATGTAGACAGATTTGCAAACAATCAATTCCCATTTTAAAATCTTTATTGAATCATAACTTTGTCTCTTTCAGTATAATAAGAAAACATCTTGAAAAAGTTCTATCAAAATAAGGAGAGAGCAGCTCCTTTTTTTTTTTTTCTTTATTTAAAAAGTGCTGATATTTTCATTTTACTTTTACGTGTCACATTGTCATACGCGTTAGTTGTATATTTTAATAAAAATAAATCTTGTTCAAGTACCATCACTTTACAATCAACTCTTTTGATTTCTCCTTTCAAATCCTTTGCTTTTTCCATCTTTTATTGTATGACAACAGATTAGAGATTACATAATAGATATTGATCGACTCCGCTTGCTCAAAAAACATCCCAGTGAAATGAATGAGTAGTCCAACTCTTGAGTAAAACATCTTTAATAAACAACTGTTTGAGTTATACTAGAATTTCTGAAAAACACTGGCAGTGGTATGACTACTTGATGGTCGCTGGCTAGCATTAATTTTGGTCGGTGCTTGAAAAGCAACGAAGCTTAAACTGTGCGATTGTTATTCAAAAAAGAGACTAAAGTACTACTACGGTGCCTTATCATCTTCATAAGCTGTAAACCCTGATACATCTATAGTACATTAAGGAAACACGGATTGATGTCTGTGATACCAAAGACTTTGCTTTCTTTTTTTTTTAAAAAAAAAAAAAAAAACTAGGCAATAGAATCCAAAAGGAAAAAGTATGACAGAGCTATGTTAAATTAATAGGCTATATATGGCTTACTTATGAGACATGAAGTGAACGGTGTGGTATTTTTATTATGGGACAGAATGTTTACAAAATAGGATGAATTCGATCCAGTTGAAAAAAAGATTTATTCATAAAGATTGATACACATCCACAGAGTCTAAAGCTTGGCTTTTGGATTCACAGCCTTGAAGACATGATCCAATTTCGTAGCCAGCATGATTTGTCCCTTAATCTTGAGCTTTCCACTCATGTAAGCCTTTTGACCATTCAATTTACCAGTAGCCAAGTCAACAAAATCTTGATCCTTCAAAGACAAGATAGCATCTGCCTTACCAGGACCCTTACCACGGCTCACTTTTCCTTCCTTCTTGACATCCACTGTAAATATCTCTTCTTTGCCTTCACTGTTCTTAATCACGAATTGGAAAATACCATTGACCTGTTTGATTAATTTAGCTTTTTGTTCAGGACTAAAGGATTCAAAGGCCTTGTTGAGTTCAGCAATCAATTCAGAGCTTTTGAAACCGGGTACAACAATATCAGACATTTTGAGTTAGAAAAAGAAAAAAAAAGAAAAAGCAGCGTAAGGCTGTATTTACAGTGTTTGCTATTCAGATTCAGACTTTTTGGGTTTCAAATTGAAATAGTTTTCTCATACGCTGGAATAACCAGAGCCAGATAAGAAATCCTCCCTCCCTTTTTCTTTCAGCCTTGTTCATATCAATAGATCTGGTATGAAGTGTATCTGATTTTTCAAATCAACAGAAAGAGGCAAAGAATCTCTTCTTCGCAGAATGTTTGTGAAATCTAATTCAATCTTGATATGCTTTCCACAGTAGTAATGACACATGGAATCATGATCCTGGATGAAAGCTGATCTGACTCAGAAGCGCTATGTATCCTACAACACCATAGAATTTGTCATGACCAAAGACTTTAGCTGAGCATCGTTGATTCTGTTGATAGTAAGGTCGTATTCTAGCTGATGACATGTGATATACTTGTGTATGTGGCTAGAAAGAACTTGGACATCCCGGCAGGATAAAGAGGAAAAATAAAGTGAATTCATTTAAGTATTTTAGTGGCAATCGTTTTGGTTATATGCTAAGCTTTATTAAACATTTCATGTACAGGATCTACTTTCCTTCTTTATTATTTTTTTTTTACTCTTGATCCCACAAATGTTTTTTTTTTTAGTTTTCAATCCCTCTTTTGATCTGCCTCGAACGAAAACGATACGCGATTGTACATATCATGTAACTAATTGAGGTTGATAAGCATAGTGGGTGAGGAACCTTTGTTGACAAGATTTGATAGAAATCGCAGAGAACCAGTCATAGTTCACTGGTTGTGTACCTTAAACAATTATACAGCCACATACCAGGTTGGTTTGTCACTTTCAAATAAAAATGTGTTCAAACTGACTAGCAACTTTAGGACAAGAGATTTTGAAAGCTATCAATCACCACACGCGTTCTAATTGTATAATGTCTCTGTATTTTATTTTTTTATATAAAAACAAAAAAAAAGGACTCGCAGTTGTTATTTTCTTTGTACAAATACAAAAGGGTAGTTATGAAGACATTGCTAAACAGCAGTGTTACTTGAACATGTACACATTCCTTTCCGATTTGAAATGATTCACTTATAAACACATTACTTCATGCTCGTATCATCTTTGTTTTGTGTTCTCTTTGCGAGTTTTGCATAATCTTTATAGCCAATTGAGTCAGGCTTTTTTTTTTTTTTTCCTTCTATCTTTAGTTTAATCACTTACGTAAGCCGCACGCGTTACACAATGTACGTGCTCCATTTGGACCTCTTCTCCATTCTGGTGTCTCTGAGATATTACAGGAGTGACAACGGCCTTGAATATGCGATCTCTTATTTTTGATTATTCTTGTTAGTTTTGTAAACATATTTGATATTTCCGTTCACTTACTCTTCTTTTTCGTGTTTTAGGAATCTCAATATTCTATTATTTTAAAAGAGATAAACAAATGATCACTGTGAAAGTGAGAAAATGGAAAACAAATTACCTTTTCATCATTCTGTGCCTCCATGTGTTGTTTTTGAATTGAAGATTCCATGGTCATCTGTCGTTTTCTTAATCGAAGTAATGCATTTAGTATTTTATTGGCAGCAGTAATCATATCGTCTAACCAAGGATTCATAGAAATCGAATCATCAAGCTCAGCTTTTATTTTTTCTTTCATTTCCTTTTCGATAGTTGAACATTGTTTGATGATCTGATGTTTACATTAGAACAAAATAAAATTGGTGAGAAAAAAGAGGCTTACTTCATTAAAATCGTATTCTGTAGGATGCTTTGAAACCGGAAGAGATGTTTCAGCCTCTCTTACTGAACCTTTTTCGTCACTTTTCTTTCTATAGTCATGTTGTGGTAATAGAATTGTATTTTTTATATGACTAGATTCAACTTGGTCTGGGTTTATTGAATGGCTATTGAGTGATGCTATCTGGTGAAGTTGTTGACCAAGATTTTTTAGAGAGTGACTTGTATGATCATCCTTGGTTGTTGAGTTGTGATGTGTTCTATTTAGTTCACTGACTGATTTATTGTAATAATCCGTGTGCTTTGATTGAGATGAGCCTAATTGAGGAGACAGAAAAGGTCTATTAACGGACAAGAGCGTATCTATAGGTGGTAGAGCAGTAGTTTCATAAGATCTTATTCTGCTGTCTATTGTAGTCATGTCATGCTCATCCATTTTATTGTTGATATGATTTGGCTCCATAACTTTATATCTTTTCATCTGTTTAAGCATTCTATCCTTTTTTTTTTCAAATAAAAAAGAATAATAATAAAAAATAAAATAAAAAAAAAATAAAAAAAAAGGAATGAACTAAACGGTTTCTTTTTAAGGCAAAAAGAAGGCTTTGATAGCTATCGATGTGACAATTGGTTTTGTAATTATAAAAAAAAAAATGAGGAGTGAGAAAATAGAAAGCGTAGTACACACAAACTTGATCAATCACATGAGTATATTAGCAAAGGATTACCCTTTTTACACGCAAAAGAATAAGTTGACAAACCTATTTGTTACAAAACACAGTGAATTTCTAGCTTGAAATTCTCTTTTTTAAATCAATCAATGATATAAAAAAGAGTATGGGATTCATGGTTCTTGTAGAGTGTTAGGGCTTGATTAATAATAGCCAATAAACTACTCTGACACAAAAAGTGTATCGCCACATGCAATTCAGAGAGGTCATGTCACCCCTTTTTCAGTGAATTAGGGTTGATAGATAAAACGATTTGTACTACATTTTTGACTTTCTTGTTCAATGTCAATCTTGTGTTGACATGTAAAACCAAATACTTTTTACTATCCTTTCAAGAATATCTTGTTTTCATTTATAAAAGTCAACCTCTTTTATATTCTATTTTACTCATCTGACTTCTTTTTTAAACTTTTCTTCTTCTTTCAGAGAATGCCCGTTTCCCACCAGTGACACGTCTTATCTCTCCTTTCTCTTTTTTTGGTAATTGTCCCTGAACATTTGGTCTCCCGATAGATCTTTTATTTTTTATATGCAGTTGTGATCTACCTTTTACATACATGCAGTGATACTATTGCATATACATTTTCTTGACTTTAGTAAACTTTTAAGCAGCTTGTTTTAATGTTCTGTAAGTTAATATGTAAGATTAAGTTTATGTTTATCTTCCCTCAAAACAAGGATTCTACAATGTTTATTTCGTATGCTTATCCGAATTCAAAAGATGTCATATAAAATCGTTTTAAATTCCTCTTTATCATCTCTTATAATAAATCAAATTATTTCCTTTTGACAATACATAAACTAGATCATTTTTATTTGAACTGACAGTGTTCATATTCAGTTAGAAATACTATCTCTAATCCCTCTCTATTAATTTAATCGTGATATTATTTCAATAACCATAAGGTATATAGCATGACCTCACTACAATACATGTTACTATTCTTTAGTCAATCACAGAATCTCAAGCTAATCAAAAAGGTGCTTCAACCCATCAAGGTCCTGCATCCACAGGTTTTCAACCTCAAACGGAAGCACCCTTTCACTCACCATCTGTCGATCCCATTGATGATCACCGTGCCTCTTTCACTCAACTCCACACCAGTCCTTCAATTCAAAACACAGTCGATAATCTCGCAGTACAGTTTAACGCCCTCCTCAATCATCATAATTCCGAAGCAATCCCCTCTCTCTGATTTACCCTCTTCCCAATTAACAATTATATCTTCCTCAACATGATATCACTACTTGGCATAATCGATCATCCCTTTCATCTCTCTTGGTTTCCCCATTTGCTCTAGTCTCACCCAACATTCAATTGTTTTCCAAAAGCTCCATACAACAATCACCCAAGCTTCTCATTTACATTCCCAACGTCAGCTATTGATTCCTGACCGTGCTACAGCTCTCAACACACACATTTTTTTTTAAAAAAAAAAAACTTTGGCATGTCTTATGTGTTACAACATTCACCAGAGATCAACTTTACCAACTTTACAATATCGTTTCTTCTTTTGTTAATCACCCTATTTTCCTTAGAATCTCTCTCACGCTATTGCAGCTTCCTCGGAATCAAGGCGATTCTGGTATACTTAATCCTATCATTCAACAGCAGGCACTTCAATAATGATGGATCTCTCCTGTACTTCAATCAGGCACACTTAATAACTCTCCCTATGATCTTTCCTTCCTTCTATACACTCTCCAATGATTTTTTTTTTCATTCTGATGTGTTTCCTTCTTACCACTATTACTCCCTCTCCCCTAACAGTCGTCAAACACAATTCTTTCATTTTCGATTCTCCAGTAATTCATTCTCTCTGAACATTTTAAATTTACACTCTACAAACAGTCGACTCTATGCCCAAATCATTGTATGATTTTCATATTGATCCTTTCACTTGTCACTTTCTATTGTTCCTTGATGTAGTTCAATCTGCTTCCATAAACTCCATCTCTAATGGTCTTTCTCCTGATTTTCACAAACTCTTATGCTCTGATATCTTCTTTTTTGACTTTATAACACTTCAACTTGGTTCCACTCCTTTCAACAACGTTCGACACTCAACTCTCACCAAAAAAAAAGCTTCCCTCCCTATACGATCTAATCAACTTCTTCTATGTTCCTTTATTCAACTACAAACCAATACCGTGTATCCAACACTCCATTCATGCTCACGCCTTTAGTCTTTCATATCATTCAACCTGCACCACAACCTGTCATCAATCTTTCATCTACCAAATACTATCAATCACTATCGCCTCTTCTCATAACCAGTTCTTCTCATCCTCCCTCACCAAAATAATGGAAAGCTTTCTGGTCTCTCTATGCCGCTTTCTTCTCACAGCATCCGGTTTCGTCTTCTCCACGATAAAATGCTCTGTCAAGAATCCCTAACAAAACCATTCCTAGTCATCATACATCACCTAATTGCAACATCTGTTCTACAACTCATCCTCCAACTTCCGACACGATCACTCATTTCGTTTATGTATGCCCATCAAAACACACTCTTACCGCCTAGTTGATCCTTCTTACAACGTGTTCCTCACTGTGCAATCCACATCCTCCCTTCCGTCAATTTTTTCCCATCCATCTCAAACATCCGCGATCCTTCGTTACCTCTCACTTCACTTTTCTTCAAACAAGTCTATGCATGCACTCTTCATAGCATCTGGCAAGCACACTGGCGCTCAATCTTTCAAGACATCTCTTTCTCTCTAACCGTCACTATTAATACGATCATGAACAAACTCACTCATTTGCATGAACAGCTTCACTATCTTGATGACGCCCATTGACTTACTCATATACTTTTCTTAACCTGATCCTGTCATATCTTGACACACTTTAAACATGATTCGTATTTAATTTATAAGAAATCAGAGTAGCGAATGCTTTACAAGGATTTATTACAGTCTTTTCTCTCTTGTTCAGTCACAACTAATTCTACTCCTTTAATTCAATGTAAGTTGTTTGCATATAACTCCTGATGCAGTGACACACAGATGAAAAATGGATCAACTTGAGAAATAATGATAAACAGTCTACTTGCGTAACCAGGAACAGATCTTCATACTAGACCTAAAGCTATAATTAATTAAAGTAACTTGAAAAGGGTTTAATTGAACCTTCATGAAAAGAATATAAACACTAGATACAATCATATTAAATATATAACTTTTGAAGTCTCGTTGAATTTTATAATCTTTTTATTTTTACGAAATACAGCTTCCTTTTTAATGTTCAGTCCTTTTTCTCTCTCATATAAAGGAATCCAATCAAAACAAGAATTAACTCTGTTAGAAAAAAGGATGAACCTTTTTGGTTTCTTGGATGCTGAAAGTTTGAAAAGTGTAAACTATCTCAGGTCAAAATTACTAATAATTTACCCATCAATAAAAGACTTTTTCACTGAATCTAAAACCTCACTTTTGTTTTTATTTATTGCTATCGTTATGAACCTGCCAGAAGATGTAGTTCTTTACGTGATCGACAGCCTTCTAAACGAAAAAGATAAATATAGCTTCGCTACAAGCAGTAAAAATCCATGGGAGTATAGCAACGCTCCCCCCGTTTATAGCAATTCACTCAGAATCAGCCCCTTGAACCTCAGACAACTCACACATCTCGTTGTTGAAAGCAGATGCTTTGAGCCAGGACTTTTAGCACACGTTCTAAGGTATGCAACCCACTTGATAGAAATTACCTTTGAAGGAAAAGTTCTTCACTAAATTCGTGCAAGTCTTTATGGCGATTGAAAGGAAACGCTTATATACAAAAATGTTTGGTTTGTTTATGCCCCTAATGAACGATTCAGAAAACCAAAACATCACTGTCAAGATAGACTCAGACAGCAAGCAATTGGAAGAAATGAAGACGTCATCATGGTAAGTCGAGAATACGGATCCGTCTGTCTTCCATCCTACTCTCCAGAGCTTGATTCGATTGAGCAGTTTTGGTCCGTAGCCAAAAGCAAGATAAAAAGAGAAAGGCTATTAAAAGAAGAAACTCTGACTACAGGAATAACTGATGCCTGCAACAATGCCTATCTGGAGGCCCTTCAAGGATTCTGTCGTCATTTAGACTCAAAACTACAATCTTGTTTAAATAAAGAGTCTCTGTAAAAGATTGCACAGTTGTGCAATAAAAATGCCAGAGGCTATGCAATCTTTACGTTTTAGGCATGCAAACCGATTTCAGTCAGTGTGCAGACGAATCATTTCATTCGAGCAATCTGGATTTTTTATGTATGCAAAGATTTTTTGTATTTGTACAATCTATTTCCGGAAACGGTGCACTTTTTTTTTAATTGGCTTTGGACTTGCTACACAAGATTTACCCTTGACATAGTGTATTTCTATTTGTTGCTTTTAGCATTGTATTCTTGTACAGCAGACTGACTCACATTCTCAATTTTACTATTAATCAAGTAAAACTAACTCAACCTCATAAATTATGACTATAGATTTCCTCATAACTATAGAGAAAGAGGGCCTTCTTCTTACAAGTTTTATTTACCATGATTTGCTTCATTAAAGAAATAAAGGGATAAAAAGAAGATAATAATTTACAATGAACACATAAAATTTCATTTTAGTTTAACCTACGCAAATATAATCAATAAACACATATACGCATAAAGAAAAAAAACTTACGATCCTTTGCAGAATTTACTTCCACAAAAACAAGGTATTTTTTCTGCTTCAATAGGAAACTTGTAATCATAAGTTATTTCTTCACCAGGTTCAATATCTCTATTAGCATAAATCACCACTTTCTTTTGTTTATCGACTGTAATGATCTTTGCACTACAATTTGGCTATGTACTTAACATAAGACAAATTGTTTTCTTTAAATATTTGAAATTGCAAACTCACCGTGCAACAGTGATTAATAAACCTTGCCATACCTCCTTTCTTTGTTGCATCAATCACCATGTCATCATCCACACGAAATAGATAGCTACTACCAATCCCTATACGTTCATAATGCTTTTCTCTTATCTCTGCTACTTGCTGACGGATGACTTCACCAATATACTCAATCACGATATCGTGCGCATCAATTGACTCTCCTGCATAGAGTCCCCAATCATGTATAGGTGACTTGTCAAATATAAGCCGCTTTTTTCTATTCTTGAGCTGGTTGAATTTGAGCAAATCCGATTCTGCCATAGATTTATTTTGAACCATGATCCCAGATACTAATCGACGATTATTGACACGCGCTGTACGTGAGTTAGTCGTTGTCTTTGTATCCACGGTCAATGCTCTATTCTTGGGTAAATAAGTGGCTTTGACTGATTCAGGGATTGGACAGTAGGCTCTTGTCCTGGCTGACTGAGATGATGTTACTGCCTCTTCCTCTTTTAATGGTTCTAATAATTCTAATTTTATAGT
This sequence comes from Rhizopus arrhizus, assembly GCA_024220505.1. Classification (NCBI taxonomy): domain Eukaryota; kingdom Fungi; phylum Mucoromycota; class Mucoromycetes; order Mucorales; family Rhizopodaceae; genus Rhizopus; species Rhizopus arrhizus. The sequence continues at coordinate 1,823,574 of JAKZZE010000005.1, read as the reverse complement.
GCGTCATTGTGAATTCTTCTTTCATAAACATCACTTTTGTACCTTGCTTCAAGTCTGCATGTACTCTCTCAATCAACGCTACCCTTAAAAACTTTAAATCTTCTGTATCTTTTGTTTGGTAGAATGGATCCCATTCCTTATTGAGTTCAATCTCAACTTCAGGTTCGTTCAGCCATGCTTCTTCTTCTTCATCAACCTCATCTACATTTTCTAGTAATGCATCCATAGTAACCTCGTCTACGTCTGAAATATTGTTTGCTTCTTCTTCTTCTTCTTCTTCCTGCTCTACTACATTTTCTTCTGCTTTTTCTTCTCCATTGCTACTACTGATACTACTACTAGTGCTACTACTTTTATTGTTTGCTTCTATCACCTTTTTCTCTTTATCTTGAATGATTATCTTTTTCTTTTTTGGCTGAGAATCCGATTGCTTTAGTTTGTTTGTTCTTTTCCTCTTCACTACAACCAGGTCCTCTGATGTTTTAGGCGTCAGGAAATCATATGTGAGAGGTGGTGCGGATCCAGCATCTTTTATAAACACGTCAACGTAATCCTTCACAACAGATGATTCCGCAAGCCCTATTTTAATATTGTAACCAGCAATGATCTTGATAGATTTTTGAGCTTCCCATGCTGCTGACCTTGAAGGAAATAAAATATGCCAGTTATGTTGGTCATGATCAATCTGCTCGGATAAAAAATGAGTTTTTCTTTTTTTTTTTTTTATCAGACATACGTTTACCTTTTTATAGTGATAAGGTGCTAATGCGTTTTTCAACTCTTCTAGTATAGGCTGAGTAAAAGGTAAATTTGAGATCGTCGCTTGTATTTCTTGATTACTGCTCTTAACCAAAACTTGTTTTTCATTACCTGAGGACAACAGTTAATAAAAAAAAACTTTTCTCATTTTTGTTAATTTACTCAAAAATTCATGAGTTTTTATTGATTCGGTTGTTTGTTGTTGAATGGCACGTAAAGCGGATGCCTCATCCTCAAATCGAACTTGAGCATGACCCGAAAGCATGTCAACTCGGTTCACTTTTCCATAAACAGAATATGAGCTGGCTAATTGTGATTCAGTGCTTGTGGGGGATATATTGGTCACTATAATTGTCTGTAACTATTGGCATTAGTATCAGACGTTCTACCATAAAAAAACTGCCTTCTTTACGTTGTGTTCTGTACTGGAATCTTGATTTGGAAACACACTTGTTTCATTCATTTCTTTTTTTTTTTTCTTTTTTTTTATTTAGTTATTTTCTTAACAAAAAAAAAACAAACAGACTTTATTTTATTTACCTCACTTTATATGAAAGAGAGAAAAAAAAAAGGCAGAAAAAAATTATGCCATTTCTTTAAGGGGGATGCTTTATTTTAGCTGAGAGAATAATTTAATTTAAAAATCGAAATTCCAACAAGACATTGACAATACAACAAGTGGAATACACAATAATCATCCACCAACCCAGGCCTTCATTGATATGATATCCATTGATGTTTACCACAATTAAAGTGCTCAGCAATACTGTAATAAGACCACAAGAGGATATCAGGATGGTGGGAGCAATATCAAGTTCGTAAGGTTTACCAGTGATCCATGCTTGATATGTAGACGAGATACCTACGCCCAAGACCATATCTATGGTAAGCTGTTATATAAGTAAGCCAAACAACTTTTCTTTTCAATCCTTACTTAATAACGGGCCAGCATAGCAGGCCGAGATGGCCATAGTAGGGAATCCCATCTTGGCAATAGCCGTATTTGCAACTAAATCACCTACACTATTTCCCTATAGAATAAATTTGTAATTTTTTCTTTTTCATTTCTACTATTTCTTACAAGTGCAAATATAGTTAAACCCATGATGGCTTCACTAATATCAAAAATGGTGCCTAAAGCTTGTAAAAGTCCAACCATTTCATTAGCAAGTAAAAAGATCCAATTCAAGGCAATCACAAAGCCACCAAAAGATAGCATCCACTGCCAGTGAGGAGGCTCATTTTCTTTTGTAGTATAAAGAACAACACCTGCCAATACACAACCAGCTATAAAGCCACCTAAAATACTATAGGCAGGAATAAACCCATTTACTATACAAAAAAAAAAGCTGTCAGTTCCTTTCTCCCCTTTTTTCTTGGATAATCAATACTTTACAAGCCATCACACAAGTAACAAAAGTAATTGAACATATCGCTTGTGTGGCCAATAACCATCGACACCAACCCAATTGAGATTCAGTAACCACACCTTCATCCTCTTCTTCCTCTACGATATCCGGATAACTTTCTGATGTGGGCACTGTCAAATAATTTTTATTGATCACCACCTGAGGTACCGCCTCCTCGACAATTTCAATATCATCCACCTTGACGTCCTCTGCCTCTGTCACAGGTAAGGTCAAGGTCAAGATGAACACAATCGGTACTGCAATAAGCGCATTCAGTTTGGCAAAAGACGTCTTGGAGGACCAGTCTTGCATAGTGGGAAACAAGATAGCCATGACGTCTCCTATCCAAGTCGTTCGTGGGTTCACGATGATGAGTTTGTCCGGTTCGTCTGGTACTTGGGGTGATGAAGGCAGAGGATCGTCATCGAGATAGATGGGGGGTGCTAATGTAATTTCAGGAACAGCATTGTTGGTCGATATCACTGTGAAATAATCTTCGTTTTCAGGGGGAGCTTGGATTGTCAGGTGAGGAGGATCTACGTGATGTCGAGTGGACATACAAGGAACGGATACTCTGGATGATCTGTGGATCAAACCCGAGGAGTTTCTTGTGCTTGGTAAAGGAAGCGCTTGTGTACTGCTTGCTCGACGGATACTTGTTACTTGCTCTTGAAACTATGCAAACAGATGAGTATCTGGACAGTTGGACACCTTGTTTTCTACCTCAATAGCACTGAACAGTGAAGTTCGAATACCGATACGTGGAGACATGGCGTGGCGGTAAAGGCGTGAGGAGATGGACCCATTAGTACTTGTGGTACGAGGAAAGTTTGAGTGGAAGGATGATCTTCGAGAAGGGTGTGATGAGTTGGGTGAAACTGGCTTAATGATGTGTCCTAGATGTTCTTGAGATGAAAAACCGTTGATTGGAATTTCTAATCTGGGTGGTTTTTTGTGATGATGGCGGTTATGATGATCTGTATAGTCGATGTAAGTCTTCTCTCCTTTTCAGTTACTTGCACAAAACACAAACCTTCGTGAGATGAACTCAAAAGACCAGAATTTTCTGATAAAAACTCATGTGCTGTGTGGGCTGATTTGGCTTCTGGTAAAGCTGGTGTTTCTGCCCCTGGAAATCTGTAGGCTCCCATCACCACAACAATTACGTAAGTAAGATAATAAGCAATCAACAAAAGACCGTGATACCAGCAGATACGACGGTGATATACTATCCAAGTTAGTATCATAATTGCTCCTGTAAGAAAGGAAGCGTCACGCATAAAAGTAATTCGCTTGGACTGGAAAGGTCGAATGATGCCCATACAACCCGACACAACGGATACAATAAAAAATGCTGCTCCAATCAATTCACCAATAGCTAATGAACCAGATCCACTATTCATTGCCCTATTATCCTGATTTAACATTTTCAAGTGTAATAAAAAATTATATTTATGCATACGTGAAAGTACTAAACAAATCAGGACTGCCGTTGCCGAATGCAAGTACTGTTACACCTGCCTATCAAGGTTTATACAAAATATTTAATTTAAACGTTCAAAAATAATAAATATAACAAACGATTCTTACCATGCTTTCTGATAATTGAAGCTTTGAAGAAATCGTTTGTAAATTGGGACCTAAATCATGTTAAAGTTTATAGGCGGATTTTTTTTTTTGTTTTATGTAAAATAGACACATACAAAAGAAATCAGCTGCTACTACGCTCACTGCACCAAACAAAAACAGTAATCCGGATAACTAATGGAACAGACTATGAATAATGGATGCATTTTATAAAGCTCTGATTACCATTATTAAGACACAAAATGGTTTCCAAATTGTTGAACAATAGTAAAATTTCAAGAAATACCCACTAAATCCTTGACAAGATGCAATAACAAATTCACACTGATTAGCATGACTTTCAATATCTGAACACTACATAATGTGTTGAGTATAGAAACAAATTTTAGTAACAAGCTTACAGTCTTGTGATGATGTGAAGTTGGGAATAATAATGAAGCTGATACGATGAATGGGAATATGTATAATAATATGAATAGCTTTGTTATTGATTTCATTGCTTAAAAGTTTAAAAAAAAAGAAAGCAAAACAAAAGAAAGGAGTGAAAGAAAAAAAGAGAGAGAGAGAGAGGGGCATTTATGTTTGTGTTGGATCCATATACATTGAAGTAGGTAAGCGGGATTTGAAATGAGCATGAAGACCAAGAAAGAAAAAAAAAAAAGAGAAAAAAGCACAGCCTTTTTTATTTTTTATTATTTTTGAATTATAATGAATAATAATAAAAAACAGCCAAGTCGCAATAATGTAAGCGATGCTGATGAACTACCACCACCACCTTATGAAGAAATTTCCAGTCCACCTTTTAACCCAAACTATTTGCCACAATCATCCCATCCTTCTCCTCCTTCTTCTTCACAACGTATTTATCCTCAAGTACCAGTTCAACCTTCTTCACAGCCAGTTTATCCACAACAAATAAGATACCAAACCATAGAGCTACCTATGCCAGTACAGGCAACACAAAGAAGAAGAATGATGGAACGCAGACAATTTCCCATTGCTGCCATTTTCTTTTTGTTTGGTTGGTTTTGCCCACCTTTATGGATTCTTGGCGCTTGTTGCTGTGCAGGAAGTAGAAATGAATATGAAGCATGGTGGGGCAAAGTGAACTTTGTGATGGCTGTTGTTTTAATTGTGTCTTCTATATTTTATTCTATATTTACAATGTCTCATTATTATTAAACTTATTACGTCAATCGCTTATACAAAAATTATGTTTTATATATGCGTAAGAGTTGGATAAATAATAGATTCCAAAAATAAGTCAAGTTATTTTTATAATAACTGAACAATAGGATTTATTTTGAATTTATATTTATTCTTGCTTCTTTTTCTTTTCCTTTTTCTTTTGAAAAAAAGAAAACAGCCAAGAAAAGTAAAAGAGAAGAGAGAAAGAAAATGGTTTTCGAAGCAAGTCATATTGAAACAATCTCAGTATTGGATGTAAAAGACGCAATACATGTTGGATATAATTTAACAGACTATATTGCCTCTACCATCTTATCTTCCGTTCCAGCATCGAATTATTGCATTGTAACAGATACCAACCTAGCTCCGCTTTATTTATCTCAGCTTATGAAAGCCTTCCAAGATCGCATGCATCCTTCGCAAAGGCTGTTGACAAGGATCATGGCAGCTGGAGAAATGTCCAAGTCCCGTCAGATGAAGGCCTCTATTGAAGATTACATGTTGAGCAAATCTTGTACGAGAGATACATGTATGATTGCGTTAGGTGGCGGTGTCATTGGAGATCTTGTCGGGTACACTGCTTCAACCTTTATGCGTGGTGTCCCATTTGTTCAAATACCAACCACACTCTTGGCCATGGTTGATTCAAGTATCGGAGGCAAAACGGCTATTGACACACCTCATGGTAAAAACTTGATTGGTACCTTTTGGCAGCCACGATTTATTTTTATGGACCTTTCCATGTTACAAACACTACCAAAGAGGGAATTAGCTAATGGTATGGCTGAGGTGATCAAGGTAAGTTTAGTGACGAGATATAAAATAAAATCACTTTGTTTTGATTTCTTTCTTTCTAGACTGCAGCTATTTCAAGCCAATCCGAATTCGAAAGATTAGAAAATGGAAAGCAAATAATAGAATCTGTTATTTTAGGATCAGACAAAAATAGCAGTACAGGTAAAATACATTAGATATTAAAATAACTTCTCCTTTTAAATGTATCATGGACTTAGATGAAGAGAAAAGTTTTGTTGCCAGCGTCATTTCAGCTTCAGCAAAGTTCAAAGCAGATGTAGTCACCCAAGATGAGCGAGAAAGCGGCCTTCGAGGTCTTTTGAACTTTGGTCACTCGATCGGTCATGCTCTAGAAGCTGTACTAGCCCCTGCTTGGTTGCATGGTGAGTGTATCTCGATCGGTCTCATCTTGGAAGCAGAGTTAGCTTGTGTACGTGGCCATTGCTCTGTTGAAGTTGTCGATCGATTAACACGCTGTCTGGAGCTCTATGATCTTCCTACAACACTTGACAAGGACGCAAAGAACAAGCTTACTTTGGATCAGGTCATGACAACCTTAAAAGTAGACAAGAAGAATAAAGGGTCTCAGAAACGTATTGTACTCTTGTCTGAAATTGGTAAAACATTAGAGCCCAAAGCAAGTGACGTACCAGATGATGATATCTTGCAAGTGCTTTCTAAGCACCTTCCTCCGGCTGCTCCGATTATTCCCACTCTTACTGCAAAATCAGAGATTCATTTTAATTTGCCAAACATGACCCTTGTCTTTGACCAGGTGTCCTGCAGTCCTCATTTACTTACAGTCTTGGAAACTCGCTATGATTACCAAGTTCAGCAAGAGTACGGTGAAGTACACTGTATACCCAAAAAAGTACCAGATCAAAAGTCAACAAAAACGATTTACATTCACTTAACACGTCAAGCTGGAACCAGCACTTCCAAGGATGAGTATAGCAGTTCTTACGAATATGTCGTATTAGAAGAACAAGATCATGATCAATTCTGTGAAGGTTTGCTTATCTTTATCGACACAGTCCTTCAAACTGGAAAGAGTCGGCATGTGAATCGAAAGAAAGGACCTAGCAGCTTTGTGACACCGACAATTGCCGACTACAAGTCCGTCCTGCCTGCTGTCCTGAACCAGTGGTTGGAGAATGCGGACGCAATCGAATTTCGAGTGGACTATTTGCTCGATCGTGCATCAGAAAAGGAGTGGATCGCATGTGCAGGTACACAACTGGCTTACCTTCGACTCAAGACAAAGCTTCCAGTGATCTTTACTGTACGCACCATACCCCAGGCTGGTCAATTTGATCCCAAGCTGACCAAATTGTATACCGATCTCGTCTTTTGGGCTCACCGCTGGGGATGTGATTATGTCGACCTTGAGCTGACTACAGTCTCGATCAATAAGTTGGAGGATGTGATGATGCTCAATTATCACTACTCATCTACTGTCAAATTGATCGGGTCCTTTCACGATCCAGAACATCATTGTCCATGGTCTGGTAACAAGATGAAGGAGGTATATGATCATGCCAACCGCCTGTTTGAATATTATAATCATCATGGTGTCATCAAATTAGTCGGATTTGCCGAACAACCTATGGATAATATCGAGTTGGAACAGTTCCGTCATCAAGTGGATCCTTTGAGTGAGAAAGAACTCATCTTGATTAACATGGGGGCTAAGGGTAAATTCTCTCGTGTTGCCAACCAATTCTTGACACCTGCTACTCATCCTGCTTTACCCTCTGCAGCTGCTCCAGGGCAACTGTCGATTGAGGAAATTATTAACATTCGACATCAATTGGCTATGGATTAAAGATATAAAAAGACTGAAATTCAAAATACGTGTGTTTTGTGATAATAAAAATCAAGTATTCATCTCTTGTACCTTATATCTTTTATAAAATTAGATGTTCATTTATACCCTAAAGTCCAATAACATCCCTATTTTAGTTCTTTTTAAATAAACTAAACAGGCTACCGACAATAACAAAGCTAAACCTTTTGTATGTGCTTTTCTACCTAGAATATACAAAAGAAAACACCAGATATTACGAAAAAAAAAAAAAAAAAAAAAAAAAAAAAAAAAGAAAGAAACGGCTTTGGTGAGATTGGCAATTATTATAATTTCGATTCAAAACAGCCCATCTAGCTTCGTTGATAAGTATTTAGAATGGCCATGTAACAGACCGCAGATATTCATTCGATGCAAACCAATTTAAAGCAATTGAATTTACTATACAAAGTACACCTAAAATCAGAGTTTCTATCATAAACCAGTAGGGTTCATTAATATTCATTTAATTTATCCGAGCACAAAACTTTATCAACGCACACATTGTACAGACTCCATGACGAAATTAGTTAAATTTATAAATTACGTTTAACATTTCAGTTTTCATGTGAAAGGACAAAGAATATGTAGCTTAAAGTATTCTGTATAATCTCGGGTTTAAGACAAAAGTGATCGAGGACCACATTCCCTGTAGTCTTCAAGAAGAAGAGGTTGAAATAATATGACCAGCAGAAAATTATTGGAAATTCTTCTTAATGATTACATTTCAAGTGCACAAAAGATAATGTTAGCTTCACTAAAGACTTTTATAGACCAACATGTTTCTTTTTCTTTATAGACGTCTTTGTTGTGCCTTTTTATCACCAATTTAATATTCTATAAACCTTTTTTTTTTTTTTGGAAATGCGCCAATGATTTTGGAGTCGAAAAATAAAAAAGTGGCAGAATGTCATTTTGCCTTTTTTTTTTCCCTTTTTCTTTTTTTGTGTGTAAGCGAAACTTTCTTTTTTTTTTTTTTCTTCTTTTTGTTATATCTACGTGATAACTTTTATTTTTATTTTATTTTTATTTTTATTCTTCATATTTTTAAATGGAGCGTTCATTAACAATTGATTTGCCAGTTGAACAAGTAGCCAAAGTTGTCAAACGCCATCTCGTTTATGCTCCTTCTTCATTTATCCCACACCGTCCTAAACAGCATCGCCATAAACAAAAAAAGCAAACACAGTCCAATTTACCTGTTTACAATTCACATCACCTCTTACCTGGAGGCTCAGTGTTGGACGAAATATACAAATGGACAGCTCATGTCGAAAACAAACAACACAGACGAAACAGAACACAGTCAATCTCACTACCAGCCACACGTGAACCACTGCTCGACTTGCCTTCGCTTCAGTCGCTCAAGCAACCCGGAGGTTTTAGACGTCATTTTGTATTTGTCGAGGCTGCGAAAAAGGGGAAAAGAACAAATTTTGTGACAAACAGCTTTGTCGAGTTTTTATGTCTTTATGGTCACTTTGGTGGAGAGAACTTGAGTGATGAAGAGTCTTCTTCTTCGGACGATACGACAACAGATGATAACAGCAGTAGTCATCACAGTGATGATGATGAAGAAGAACAGGCACCTGAGGGTAGTATCATGGCTTATCGTGGATCACCATTGAATAATTATGGAGGAATAGAAACGAGTAATGCTCATAATAAAAAAGGGGGATTATTGCCACTACCAGCAACGTCTAATAAAAAAAGAAATGTCGTTCCCTTACAATACAATCAGTTACAAGCCAGAGAATCGATGCCTCTTTTATCTCGATCAAGGCCCGGACAGACACTTCAGGGTAAAGCCACTCCTGGAAAAGCCATGTTTTTATTATTAAAATCATTTGTAACAACTGGCATCATGTTTTTACCTAAAGCGTAAGAAACAAGAAATACAGCAAATATAAATGAAGACTCATTCTCTTTTATCTAGATTTTATAATGGAGGCTTATTATTTTCAACTGTTGGTATCATCGCCTGGGCACTTATCTCTTTATGGTCATTTTTACTTTTGGTGCAGACTCGATTGGCTGTGCCTGCCAGTTTTGGAGATATGGGCGGGGTACTTTACGGATCACGCATGAGAATGGCTGTACTGGTTGCAATCACTTTATCCCAAATTGGATTTGTATGTGCCTACATGATTTTTGTTGCTGAAAACCTTCAATCACTCGTCTTGACTTTTTCAAAATGTCGTGTACTGATTCCTATGCATTTACTTATTTTGGCACAGAGTTTTGCGTTTATACCCTTGGCCATGATACGTAAAATACACAGGCTTTCTGTATTTGCATTAATTGCTGATGTCTTTATTGTCATTGGCCTCATCTACTTGTTTTATTATGACATTAAAGAGTTGATGACGATGGGTGTAATGGATGTCAACTTGTGGAATCCTATTCATTTCCCGTTATTCATTGGTACTGCTGCATTTACATTTGAAGGCATAGGATTAGGTAAGTAGCAAGATTTACATCAACATGCTCTGATTGACTCGTTTTTTATAGTTATACCAATAACAGAGTCTATGAAGAATCCAAAAGAATTTCCCAATGTTCTTACAAGAGCCATCATTACCATCACAGGTCTATTTATCATTATCGGTGCACTTTCTTACATGACATTTGGTGAAGATGTCCAAACGATTATCTTATTGAATTTACCAAGTCATGATCCTATGGTCTCATCCATTCAGACCTTGTACTCCTTGGCCATCTGTTTATCGATTCCACTTCAACTATTTCCCGCGATTCGAATCATGGAAAATGGATTGTTCACGACTAAATCTGGAAAGAATAATGCAGTTGTAAAATGGCAAAAGAATGTATTTCGAGTATTTGTTGTATTTATCTGTGCAGCAATTGGTATCATTGGCTCAAGAGACAAGCTGGATAAGTTTGTCTCGTTGATAGGCGCCCTGTTTTGTATTCCTCTCTGTTTCATATTTCCTCCTCTCTTTCATTTAAAGGCATTGGAGCTTCCGACCACAAGAAGACTGGCCAATTTCGCTTTAATTATCTTTGGCTTTAGCTGGTAAGTTTCTATGCGGTTAACTAAAACGAATAACTCACTTTATGATATTTAGCATCGTGTTTGTCATTTTCTCTACTTTAGGCCAGTGGAATTCAGCTGAACCAATTGATCCCATCAAACAATGTATTGCTCATAGAACTTAATAATATTTATACCAAAAAAATTATATTCATGTATTCCCTTCCCCTATCTCTCTCTCTCTCTTTATATATCAATTATCAACATAAATACTTATTTCATATCAAAAACAACTTTTCTTTTATCCGAAACGATGACAGACTCTAAAAAAGGTGGGTTGAATTGTCAAACAATTGCCATATATAGAATAGTGTACTCAACGTTACACATACTCTTTCTTTTTCATTGTGTCAGATTAGTTCAGGGGCTACTATAGAATACAATGAGGTTATCCATGATTTAGCTCAAGATATTCGCCTAATATAAAATACAGTACGGTTATGATATTTTATAGGGGAAGATATAAAGTCTTGTAAGCCACTGTACGAATGGGTTGATCTCATGTAAACCGAATGACAAAAATGAAAAAGCGTTTTATGAATTCTGCTTTTACAAGTGATTAAAAAAAATTATCCATATCTCTTGAATGAATACTGCTTGACAAGCTTTATTTCACTGATATCAAGAGTACAAACTGGAGATGGCAAAAAAAAAAAAAATAGAAAAAAAAAAGAAAAAAAAAAGAGAGTAAGAGATCATCTTTAGACATCAAATGTGTATAAAAAATTAAAAAAGCTACACCTTCTAAAATTAGAAAGTATATTGACTTTTATTAGAAACTCTTTTGTGTCTCAGTAACATGAATAGTGCACGTTTTTACTATTATTATGATTATTATGACTTCTTGTAGGAGATGTTGTCATGGTTTTCATCATTAGGTTTTAATCGACAGTAAGAGTTCATTCAACTCCTTGTCTTTTCTTCATGCTGTCTTGTACAATTGTATGTCATCATTTTATTCTAAAAACCGCAAGCACTTTACGTCTTTTTAAAATAAAAAAATGGATTGTAGGACAAAGAGCAAACGCGGAAAAAGCAGTGGTGTAATTTGATTTGTGTATCCAAAGCTATATATAAGCATCTATTTGTCATTTATTGCCTATTTCTTTCTTTTCTATCATCTATTCTTAAGAAAAATGCTTGCTTCTTCAAAGTCGTTCTTTTTATTTACTATCCTTTCCTTTGTTTTTATTCAAACAGCATTTGCAAGCATTTACTCTCAACTTCAATTCATCAAGATTGTATCACCAAAGAATGGAGATGATATAGAAGCTGGTAAGCCTCTTGTTGTCAAGTATACCATGCAACCCCTTATTTCTGGTGAGTCAATAAACAGATAAAGCAAAGGATATGTAGTCATTGTGTTTGCATTAGAAAACGTATCTGCTGGCAAGGCATTGAAATTAAACATCAACTTCCACAAGAGAACAGGAAATAGCAAGCAACAGAAGGTTGCCATTATTCACAAATCCTGGTAAGCAGATATTGCTATGGGTGTCATATCATTTGGTCACTCACTACTTATTGATATAGCCCTGTTACTGCTAAAGATGACAAGTACGTTACTTATACCAAACAATGGACTGTTCCCAAGGGAACTGCACCTGGATCTTATGCTGTTGACTTTGTTGAGTTGGTGCAGTTGCGTCGTACTCAAATCACTGCAACAGAAACTGTTAAAGTAAACGTTGTTGAATAAATATACAGTAGATTACACAAGCACTCTAGTTTTTGAGTTGAGCTATAAAAATATTTGCATAAAGTTGACGTCTTTTTTTTTTCTTTTTTTTTATTCTTTTTATACACTAAAAATGAGCAAGATTCTAAATTACGGTTCTGTCAATATTGACGAGTTTTTCTTTGTTCCTCATATTTGTCAGTCTGGAGAAACTTTGTCTTCTACTGAATATGTTGTTCGTGCAGGAGGAAAAGGTGAATAACTTATTCAGGGAATAACACAACTTGACTCACCTTGCTTTGAATAAATAAAAAAAAGGCGCTAATCAGTCCATTGCTTTTGCAAAGGTAAAGAGAAAAAGAGTGGTGACTTTATAGATGATTAAAGGATTCTATGAAGGCAGGTAGTCGTGTTTATCATGCTGGTAACTTTGGTCATGATGCTGTGTGGGTAAGAAAGCAAAGTGAGGACGATGAACATAGGTTGACATGGTATAGATTAAGGATTATATGCAAGAGAATGGGGTTGATATGACATATGCAAATATAAAGAAAGATGAGGTATAGTGTTTCTTGCTGTTTCATACGCGTGTATTCATTGTAACCAGAGAAACGGACGTGCCTTTATTCAAGTAAGCGCTGATACAGGTGATAACTGCATCGTGCTTTACCCGGGAACCAACAATACATTTACTGCTCAGGAAGCAGAAAGAGTGCTAGAACATTTCGGACCTAATGATTGGATCGTTCAACAAAACGAAATCAGTCAAGGAGGGGAAATCATGAATCTGGCCGCAAAGAAAGGTCTCTCGGTCTTATTTAATCCTGCACCTTTAACAAAAGGTATATTGGATGTCTTCCCGTTTGATAAGGTAACCATCTTGGTTGTTAATGAACATGAAGCAAGATCTCTTTACGAAGAACTTGGAGGAAAAGAGCAAATAGCTGGACTGGATTTAGCAGAAAGTTTACTAGTAAAGTTTGATGCTATGCAAGGAGTTATTATCACTTTGGGAGGAGAAGGAGTCATTGCAAGATTTAGAAAAGAAAAAGAAACAAAGGATTTCAAGATCCAAGGTCGTAAAGTACAAGTGAAGGATACGACAGCAGCTGGAGATACTTTTGTGGTAAGTGGGATACGCGAGTATCAAGTGATGAGATACTAATTTATATCTTGCAAAGGGTTTCTTTTTGGCGGCTTTTATCAGATTTGAAAATAAGGATTATTTTGAAAGGGTGAAAAAGGCTTTAGAGGAAGCTAATTATGCATCTTCTTTAGCCGTTCAAAAGGAGGGATCGATGGATTCTGTGCCAACCTTGGAAGAAGTTAATGATGTACATAAATAAATAAAGATTCCATTGACAGTTTAATGTAACCTTTGCAGTAATGAGATTTTAAAAGCCAATGATAAATCATCCAATGTAAATCCAGCACTCACTCACTCTCTCTATCATTGTTTTACAGGGGCAAAACTTTTTAGTGATCATGTCCCCTTTCCAACCCGCTCTTTCTTTTTCCCATTTCAATAAAATCATATTTTCTCTCTCTCTTTTTTTTTTTTCCTCCATTCCTTCCCTCTTTCCTTGAACTCGACCCCCTTTCGCCCCCTTTTCCCCTTTTTCTCTATTCAACTTTTTTTTTTTCCCCTCCTTTCCTTATATAAAAAATGAAAGTAACACTCAACCTCTCTTCCTTGATTGTGTTATTATTTCAATGTTCAATTGTATTTGCTCAGAATTTCTCTTCACCAACGACGACATCATCGAATGGGTTTGATACGAGTGGTAATCATATTGAAGAACACCATGAGAGTTGGCTAAAGAGTCACAATCGATTTGTATTTATTATCATCATTGCACTTTTGTTGGTTGCTATTTTGATTTGGTACATTACCAGAAGTATTCGTAGCATGCGTCAAAAGTTATCTCAGGAAAATCAACAAAATATGATGATGATCCAGAACACAGCGGGACGTAATGATATTAGTGAAACTATCTCAGTGCCATCAGATAGTTTTCATAAATTACCAGAGCATGCATCACAGCAACAACAACAACAGTACACCCATCGTTATTAAATTTGATTCTTATTTTTGTAATAAAAGATCATCTTGTCTTAATATCATCTCTTACAAAAGCACACTTTAATTGAGAGAGAAATAAATATTCACTTTTAGCTCTTTTTATTTGAAACTAAAAGTTTTTTTTTTTTCTTGAATCAAAACCTCAAGTGAACCAAAGAAAGAGAAAGCAAAAAAAAAGAAACGTTTTTTAAAAGCTAGTTTTTCAATTCATATCAATGATACCTCGAGGATGTCTTTTTGCTTTCTTTTTTTTTTTTTTTTTTTTTGTTCTTCTAATTTAAATCAAATGTTACACGAATATATTCTATTTATACAATGTTCACGATGCTTACGATCCCTAATGGCAGATTTAAAAATGGCCAATCAGCGGATGTTTAAAGTGTAGTTTTCGTAATAAAGATTTCAAAAAGCGGGTCAAAATTTTCCAATCAGCGAATTTGTAAAATCCAAATGGCAGTTCTGCAAAATTCAATCCGCAGACATAACAATAAAGCTTCTGTGCATATTCTTTGAAAATCCATTCAGCATTCTGTTAATGCTTTTACGACATGTTTAAAGAATCTCTTCAGTTTAATTGAAAGTAAATTAAATATCCAAGCCCTTTACGTTACCTGTGTGTTGTCGTCATAGAATAAACGCCTTTTTATTTGTTTTTTGTTTCATTGTCTCTTTTGTTGTTGTTGCAAATTATCTAGTCTAAAAACAACCACAAAATATAGTTCAAGAAAGAAACAAAAAGGAACGTTTTTTTTTTTTTTAAAAAAAACTAATGAAATGAAATCCTTTTTACGGCCATTACAATCATAATGCAGAAAAATGTAAGTTGTGTAATATCGGTTCGTTACGTCTTTTAACAGCATAACTCAGGCTTTATATAGTTTAAAGTGATTTTGCCAAGTAGAACCACTCTATTTCAGTATTTATCTGCAAAAAAAAAAAGTGGAGAACAACTAAAAAAGAAAGCCAAAATACGCCGGAAACACTGTAAAAAGCGCGTCAACAAGCATTCTTTGCGCCGTAGTGATAACGTTCCAGATGAAGTCAAAGGAAGGTCTGGTATACTGATGCAAATTGCCAAAGTATGTACCCGTTTTTTTTTTTTTTTTTTTTTTTTTTTTTTTTTTTTTTTTTTTTTTTTTTTTTTTTTTTTACTGCTTAGATACCAATAAGTAATATCTATCATTGTGTATAGGCAAAAATTAAAGGAAAAAATAAGGAACAATTCATATACAATGTCAATATCAATACCAATCAAGGTACGGTGTTTGGTGATGTGACAAACAACAATGATAATGAACCAAGCAACAAGAAGCAAAAGTTTGATCACGTTAATGATGAGTCTAGTACTTGGAACATTAAAGATCAAGAAGATATATGGGAAGCCATTCGTCAATACCTCAATGCATCCATTTCACATGACTTCTGCTTGGAAAGCTACCACATCGTTAAATGTGGTTATTCAATAAAATGCAACCCATCTATTCCAACAGAGTTATTGGATCATGTGCAGGTAGAGAATTACACAATTTCAACACCATTTCAAACACACAGCAAATATACAACTGATGTGTTGAAAGTGATGAAAACGAATGATGTGGATTCTATCGAGGAGGTTGTCAAGAGCTTGAAAGTCTCAGAAAACAGCAGCATTAGTTTTGTCAAGGGGTTTTTTAAAGTCTGCCTTTGGATTATAAAAAACCAAAGTTGTATGAACGACTCACTTTAAATGAAACTGCGTTCAACCACAGTTTCATTTGGCCAATAATGGAATTCGTTGTGGACATAGTGGAGACTCCTTTGACATTTTATCCAGCGGAGTACGTGCTGAAGGCCGCACAGGAAGAAAACAAGGTTGATGCTCCACCGGATTGTACTGTTCGAAGAAAGTGTACAAAAGCAAAGTGCCAGAGGATATGGCTGCCAGCAAAGATATCCTAACATTAGCCAATTTTTGCTGGTGTTTTAGGGTAAGCAATTAGCAATCAGTTTGATTATTAACATTCATAAAATATATTAGGAGGCACTAAGTCGAAAGAAAAGTGCAATTCTTTAAAAGCATCGAAAAAGCAAAATACGTCGCTGACATAAAAAATACTGTTATCATGAAGAATCAGCTAAGCCATCTTGTTCCATGTCACGTCAATCGTTTGTTCAACACAAATGAGTACGTAGTTTATGACAATAGACATGTAAAAGTTAAGATAACTAGTGAACAGCAAGCTGAAAGTATCATTTTATTCTGCTCAAAATTTATGGAGGCAGTGGTGATTCTTGAGAATTACTGGCTTTTCTTAACCAGCTTTTCTGTTTTTGTTCATGATAATAATGTCGACGATTGTGCCGATAATTCACGCGTAGGCTTTCAACAAGAAGCTGTCTCCTTTATTCGAAAGAAAACACGAGCTGGATGTGACTATTTTGGGTTGACGACGCGATTCAACAATATTGAGCTTCTTTCAACCTCCGGCTTCTTTGGGAATGTTGATTCAAACACGGTTTTAGCATTTGTTGGATCTTCGATCCAAAATTTACCTTCTTCGTTAACACAGAGGTACGACACTGTATCTTCAAAATACGTTTTTGTCCCAAGAACTTCAGTGCCCCTTACAAAAGTTGAAAGACTTCTGAACCAGTACATCAAACAACATGCAGCAAATAAATGGATGTTCATCAGTAAAAAATACGAAGAAAAAGGATTTGTACCAAATCATCCACTTTCCTTTATGACAGAAACCAACAGCCAAAAAGCAGCTTCTCTGCTGCTAAAAGTTTTTGTCAACAAAACTTTGTATCAAAATGAAATCAAAGAAGTAATGTCGAATTTACAAAAGATTCCAGATAAATCATCAACAGCTTCTGAAAAACTAATAAAGAGGTATATAATGGACTTGAACAGCATAGATGAGTTTTTCGATAGAACATATAATTTGAATGAGGTAAAGAGAGACATGCTGTTCGTATACGAACATACTCTTGCTGGAGCTCTTAAGAGAGAAAACATTGCTGTAGCCAAGAGAGCCGAAAATGAATACAAGCCAGTAACAATTAAAAAAAAAAAAATAAAAGTTTGTTTTTTTGTGGTGGGAAATGATAGCATGGTTCATAATTGTATATATAAAAAAAGAGTTATGTAGAAAATAAGAGGGGTTAAACGCAATATTTTATTTGCAGAAAAAATAATATAGGCCTTAAAACTTCACTTACTTCTCAAAGCATTCCTTAATTACTTTGATTAACAGAGTCAACCGCGAGAAGGTGGAAGTTTATCAGACTCCAAAAAGCAACTCTCCAGATCTCTAACCAACAAAAAGATGTTGAGTGGTGTTCACCGTTCCATGTATTGTAAAAGCAGCTGTAGTAGGCCACTTAAACTCATGCACTGGACTGATCAACTAATCCCTGCCGAAGCAATGAACCGATGAAGAGCCCCTGCCAACCCACTTTTGCAAGATAACTTCAAGACTACATTACCAAGCTCACACTACAGGTGTAGGCCTCGCCCGGGCACGTCCCGTAAGATAGTGCACTGTGGACAGGCTTATTCCTGTGTAAAGAAAAAAAAAGAAAAAATTCCTAAAATCCTTAAGGCATGTCGTCACCAGTCACTTTTTCTGATTGGTTTCTATCTACTCCTCGTTCTAGAATATTTAAGAGAAGTCAAATTTAACAATATGACCTTCCTTTATCTTTAAAAATTCCAGTAATAATAACCTAAACATTTCAACTATCTTCACTCAATTGACAGTGTGTTTTATTTCACATAAAAATTCCACTTATTTTTATCCTTTTAATTCCAACTAGCTTCAGCCAATCACAGGTAATTACTCTCTATGACGTTACTAGCGTGAATTAAAAAAAAAAAGACACTTTTTTAAAACGTGGATAATTCCATGAATACTTACACCACAAATAAAATAATAACATTGTTAAATTTCTTTATTTTTTTCGCACCTAAATCTTTTTTCAAAATTCAAAAAGCTGCAATACAGAGCATTTTAATTTTTTAAAGTCATGCAAAACGTTGATTTTTTGATGTCGGAAACCATTGACAATGTTGAAAATCACTAGTTATTTGCAGTGTTTGTGTGACACTGCATCAGGAGTTATATGCAAACAACTTACTTTGAGTTAAAGGAATAGAATTAGTTGTGACTGAACAAAAAAGAAAAGACTGTAATAAATCTTTGTAAAGCATTCGCTACTCTGATTTATTATAAATTGAATATGAATCATGTTTAAAGTATGTTGAGATACGACACTGCCACTGGTTGAGTTATTTCTCATTGTTTATTTGTGGTGATACAACATGAATGGGCAGTGTTAATTGGTATTTGTTAATTTTAACTTTATTAAAATGAACCCCTTTTTTATTTTAATCGATAATGCAAATAAAAGTACCCCTGATTGAGGCTTTCAAAACGTCATAATGCAGTATGTAATATATAAATATAAACTTCCATGCATGATTTTAAAACAAAGCTTTTAAATTTTCATATTAACTTATTAGTACCTGAGAAATATTTATATAATTAAAATACTTATAAGCTTTATCTTTTCAAAAAGTTTTTTACTTTAAAACAATGTCGCAATCACAAACTGATGCTTATACTTTCCCCCACAGAGTTAGATCCCTCTGTCCAATCATTTTTTGCAAATTGTACTTTGAATGAATGGAGTTATGAGAACTATAAAGACTTTTATCTCAAAAACTATACAAGAATTCCAAATGACTCAATAGTCAAACTATATCAAGACGAATTGAAAAAGATCATTAAGAACAAAAACGTTCCAGATGAAGTCAAAGGAAGGTCTGGTATATTAATGCAAAGTGCCAAAGTATGTACCCGTTTTTTTTTTTTTTTTTTTTACTGCTTAGATACCAATAAGTAATATCTATGATTGTGATAGGCCAAAATTAAAGGAAAAAATAAGGAACAACTCATATACAATGTCAATATCAATACCAACCAAGTTACGGTGTTTGGTGATGTGACCAACAATGATGATAGTGAAATAAGCAACAAGAAGCAAAAGTTTGATCACGTTAATGATGAGTCTAGTACTTGGAATATTCATGATCAAGAAGATATATGGGAAGCCATTCACCAACATCTCAAAGCATCCATTTCACATGACTTCTGCTTGGAAAGGTACCACATCATCAAATGTGGTTATTCAATAAAGTGCAACCCATCTATTCCAACAGAGTTATTGGATCATGTGCAGGTAGAGAATTACACAATTTCAACACCATTTCAAACACACAGCAAATATACAACTGATGTGTTGAAAGTGATGAAAACGAATGATATGGATTCTATCGAGGAGGTTGTCAAGGGCTTGAAAGTCTCAGAAAACAGCAGCATTAGTTTTGTCAAGGGGTTTTTTAAAGTCTGCCTTTGGATTTATAAAAAACCAAAGTTGTATGAACGACTCACTTTAAATGAAACTGCGTTCAACCACAGTTTCATTTGGCCAATAATGGAATTCGTTGTGGACACAGTGGAGACTCCTTTGACATTTTATCCAGCGGAGTACGTGCTGAAGGCCGCACAGGAAGAAACCAAGGTTGATGCTTGCATTTTGGACGGAGACAATGAGTTGGCAGTCTTGGAAACCTCCGGAAAAATACTTCTTAATGACAACGCAAAATATGGCCTTGATCACATCAAGGTCCATTATGGCGCGTTGAGCATTTTCAATGCGATATTTAAGAAGTATTGTACGGCGACGGAAGAGACTGCCACCAAGTTGAAAATTCCGTTCATACATGCAAGGCGTAAGTGGATTTTATTGATCATTGTATTTAACTGACAAAATTTTAATATTTTAGACGATACCATTCACCTGTGGGTCCTCGGGCTCTGCTCCACCGGATTGTACTGTTCAAAGAAAGTGTACAAAAGCAAAGTGCCAGAGGATATGGCTGCCAGCAAAGATATCCTGACATTAGCCAATTTTTGCTGGTGTTTTAGGGTAAGCAATTAGCAATTAGTTTGATCATTAACATTCATAAAATATATTAGGAGGCACTGTTGGAAGCCGTGCTAGTAACAAGAAGGATGAAAGAAGAGCACGAGAAATACCAGGTACAGAAGATGTTGTTAGGTGAAGGGGACAGTAGGGTATCGCTGAGCACATTGCTGAAGCTAGACATTTGCAAGCCAGTAATGTGTGCAGACTATACCCTTCTGATCCCAGAAGAAAAATAAAAAGAAGCCGTTGTACGGTATACCAAGTTGTAAAATGAGCCAGAAAAGTCTTTTTTTTTTTTTTTTTTTTTTTTTTTTTGTTTCTAGGGGAGATAACTTTAGTGAGAAAACTGGTTTTGTTTAAAGCCTAGTTACTAATAAAAGTATTTATATTAGTTTGAACAAGGCCTGAGATTAGATGACAAAAGATAGTTACGATCGATATGATTTGACATAAGGAAATTTTATAAACTGATGATAGTAATAAACTGATGATAGTAATAAACTGATGATAGTAATGAACTGTCTAGATATTAAGTGAAACTTAGCTGTTCAGGGTAGTGATAATTATCAGAATCTATTCTTTTTCAAATTTATTTGTAAAGATTTAGTCCAGAACCATAAAACTATATCTGATGGACATGTCAAAACATGACAGAAAGGGTTTTATAAAAATGATGATTTTGCCAACTTTTCTGTAGTGATTCGAATTAAAGATTCGGAAACCTCCAAACTCTTCTGTGTTATCTCGTAAGAATAAAAAAGACTATAAAATTCAACAAGGCTTCAAAAGTTATATTTTTATTTAATATTATTGTATCTAGTGTTTATATTCTTTTCATGAAAGTTCAATTAAATCCTTTTCAAGTTACTTTAATTAATTATAGCTTTAGGTCTAGTATGAAGACCTGTTCCTGGTTACGCAAGTAGACTGTTTATCATTATTTCTCAAGTTGATCCATTTTTCATCTGTGTATCACTGCATCAGGAGTTATATGCAAATAACTTGTATTGAGTTAAAGAAGTGGAATTAGTTATGTCTGAATAAGAGAGAAAAGATTGTAATAAATCTTTGTAAAGCATTCACTACTGTGATTTCTTATAAATTGAATATGAATCATGTTAAGGTATGTTGGGATACGACATCTTCTCTCAGTGACCACAAACAAATCAGTGAAAGCAAGCTGTGGAGCACATACTTTGATCCGCTGTTGACCTGCCTCATTAGCGATCCCTATTGAAAAAGAAAAGTCTCGTCCTGATGCGTTGATGAGTGAAAAACAACAATTGGCATTTGAAAGTAATGTCGGTTATGGCACGGCCAAAATCCAACAAGGTTGTTGTACCAAGTCTTTGTGTCTGGGCATCTTCCGTTTGGCTATTTTTACTAAAAATGTGATTGATGTCAACAAGCTTGATGACACTCTTGCTTTCCGAATTCATGTTAAAATAATCAAAGAAAAGTAAAGAATCTACGATCTGATATACATTTATAGGATTTAATATCAGTTTTTACCTCAACCAATGAACCTCCAAGGGTATTTATGCCTTTAATGAAATCGCTCATCTTCGCTTCCCTCAGTTCCTGAAAGATTTACCTTCATTTTTACTATGTTCAATATCCAAAAAACTCCTTGGGGTCAATCACGTATTCTGGAATTTTTGTAGAAAATCCAAGCATCCTGACATCGTTGAAGGAAGATAGAAGGTAACCCAAGTGAGTTTGGTCCATGATCGGCGCAAGTCAAGACAGTACTCACCAGTGTGTCTTGCGATTTTGGGGAGTGTTTAGCCAGGAAAATGGTCCAGTTCCTATCTTTTATCGATAAATACCATTTTACAGCTCGTTTTTGAATCGTGTGTCCTTTCCTCTGCCTTTCACTTATTGACGATCACTAACAGCACTCTACCAAAATATTATACTGAATGTAATCGTCTGTGATTTTTATTCAACAAAAGGAGCACTTGGCTGGATGGGCGTCCATTTCAGTTGGCCAGTTCCGACAATTGCTTTTAACCAAAGTGACAAAACAATAGAAATTCATGACCTTTATTTTTGAGAAAACGCCAAATTCCAAAGGTTTGATTATAAATTCGATTGAATGAATGAGATCTAAAGCTTTTTTTTTTTGAGATTTATTGGCAACCAAGATTTCGTGATTATGTTTGGAATTCAACATGTGAAATCTGAAAAGTGAGATGTATACAGGTACACGGATTCAATTCGTACCATGTTTACAAAGAAATTCGAATTTACTTTGTTATTCTCGTTTACATAATTCCTGATTTCAACTTGTTTTCTTTTTATCGACCCATCATTTGTTATTTTCCTTCAAACTATGTCCTTGTAAGGATCTTGACTTTGGCTATCATTAAAATAAAGTGAGAGGGAAGGAGAGAGTGGGTAGAGATGAATGAGTAATAAGAAAAGTTCAATTTTGGTAATCGACATAAACTGACACTTCGAATCCTTGTCGAGGTTATTGATTGATGTGGCGGATAATGACAAAGTGTGTATGTATTAAATCAGAAATGATCTCGCAAGAGTGAATAAGCTAGAAGAAGCAAGGCCTTTTTTTATATAAAAATCAAATCGTCCTCTTCTTTTGGCACAAATATCGAATGATACCTTACATTCTAGCGATACAAATCCCCAATACGAATCAGGAAATAAACAAAAGACTCGACAGATTGAACTGTGTACGTCTCGGGTTATGAACAGATACTTCATTTTGGACATCAAGTCTAGGTTGATCGTATGTGAACACGATTAAAGTCAAAGAACTTTCAACGGATGTTTGCATTTCGTCAACCTAAAACGACCCAAAGTGGGTTAAATACAAGTGCAGAATCAAAACGCTTTCGGTCGTTCTCAGGCATGGATACGTAAAGCAGATGTTGATAAAATGCCACTTTATGAATCTTTCAAGTTCAGATGACAAGCAAGAGGGTTCCCTTTCTTCAATTTTTGTGTGGTTTTAACATGGACCGTTCACTGTCGAGTAACCAGTGAGATCAAAAGATGGATGGTTTGAGATGGCGTACTGAGCACGTGACGTCTCTGCTGTCATGTCCTGTATTTTGCGGATCGGATGGTTTGAAGCATCACTTGCCTTTTTTTTTTTTATTTATTTTTAAAACAGTTCCTTAATCATGTCAACACAAAGTGGTATCCAAGGTAACAAACGCTTTCTTGACTATTTTTTGAGACCTGACCTCTTTCATCAGTTTCCGAAGAACTTTCAAAAGTCTTTACCGATGCAGTATCCAGTGGAGATGTTCGCATCTTGCGAGTTTCTATCGTCAACGGTATGAAAAAAAGTAAGAAAAAGAAATACTAAACAAAAATAGAATCACTTGTGCCTAATGGAACAACACCCGTGCAAGATGATTTCGAAAAAGGTATACAAAAAGAGATGGATGAACTTATCTCTTGAGTCTATAACAAAAAGTAAACGACTAGATTATCAGCATGTCTCTCAATACCTTGAGGAGACTATACCTGCCTATGTCTTTGTCCGTCTTGATGAAAAAGCAAGCACGGGAGAATACAACTGGTTGTTCCTTTGCTATGTGCCCGACAAGGCTAAAATACGTGACAAGATGTTGTATGCTTCCACACGAGCTACGTTGACTAAAGAATTGGGTGATTATCGATTTGCTGATCAGGTGTATGGAACAGACAAGGTAGACCCACCACTGAATAAAGTATGGTAGGATTCAACTCGTTTCATTGATAGTCGGAATTTACCTGGGATGGATACAGAAAGCATCTCGCTCATAAATCAGCTGATGCACCTCTCACCAGACGCGAACAAGAATTGGCTGAAATCAAAGCTGCGGAGGTAATGAGGGCTGTATGAAAAAGGGGGGATGGTTACTGATTGAGAATGTAGGCTAAAGCAGTATCGGATTATCAAGGAACAACCACCCGAAAGAGTTATGCTCCTGGTGTTGCGTTTCCTTTGACTGAAAAGGCTATTGAATCTCTTTTAGAATTGAAAAAGGAGAAGCAAGAGCGTACATGTAACTTTGTTTCACTGGTATTTATAAAGACTGGATTTGATAACCCAATGTGATTCATCCCCCTTCTTTCTGTTTGTAGCACTTGGACAGTGAAAAAGTGGAGGTTGATAGCCTGAGCCATGTTCCCATCCAAGATCTTCAAAAGACAATCAGTGCAAATGCTCCAAGGTTTACTTTTTATATCTTTGATGATGGTTCCAAGGAATCACTTGGTATGCTCCAATAAGAACACAAAGAAAGTACAGCTAATGATTCGAATCACTAGTCTTTATCTACACATGTCCTTCCACTTCCAAGATTAGAGAACGCATGTTGTATTCATCTTCTAAATCAAGTGTGATCGCAGCAGCCGAAACAGAGGCCTCTATTCAAGTCATTAAAAAGGTAAAGAACAAATGGTACATGTCCACTTGGGCTCATGGTATACCTTAGTTTGAAACCAGTGACCTTGAGGACCTGACAGAAGATTATTTCAGTGAAGAGCTCAATGCAGTATCCAGCAGTACATCAAGCTCCAGCGGAAGTATCGTAGGGGATCGTATTAATATGTTGGGTGGAACTAAGCAAGGTTTCAAAAGACCTGTAGCACCAGGTAGAAGAAGACCTGGTACAACTTCAACAGCTTAAACCTGAGCTTTTTTTTCTTTTATCTCGTAACAATCAATAAAAAGCAAGAAAACAAAAATTTGTTATGTTCACTATTTTTTTTTACCCAAGAAAGATCATAGAAAATGCCCCTTTTGTCTGAATGCTCAAACCTATGGCTATCCTAATGATCCTCTTCCTATTCTCTATTGAGTCCACTCTTTTTTTTAAATCTTTATCGTTTGATGCTTATTGAAACAAAATGAATACAAGCTCCATTAAGGACACTAAAAGAAATATTTTTACATGTCATGAACTCACTGAGTTAAATGAAGAAAAAATTGCCTCAAATTGAATAGAAAAATCTCAAGGGATGAGATAATATCCATCCATTGTTGATAAATCTTAATTTTGCAACGATGATGCCAGAAATCAAAAACATGAATCTTACGCAAGGACAAAAAGAGTTTGATCGGAGAAAAAAAGACTGTCTTGTTTTGAAAGACCCAACTAAAGCTTGGGATGTAAAAAATAAAGTAATTCAAGAAATTAGAACAAAAGAGATAGACTACTGAGAATAAACATGGTTCATACTTTTCTATAAAAATAGATTTAATATTAAATGTGAAAACCATATAGACAATGGGCTAATGAAAGTTCCAAATCAGCAAACCATGCTGTTCGATCTGCCGATTAAAACTTTATCGAGAATAAATTTTATGAGCCAATATTGCTGGTTGCAAAAAAAAAAAAAAAAAAAAAAAAAAAAAAAAAAAAAAAAAAAAAAAAAAAAAGTAAGAGGGGATTTTGAGGAACAATGGACTTGACAAACATCTATTTTTGTACTAGGTTACTACAGAGATGAGTCAGAGTGTACTGAGCCATGTTTACATTTTTGCATAGGGTGCCTAGAGCCAAACAAAGTACGAGCACGATGAAATGATGTCAATAAGCCATGATCAAACTTCAATAGAGTGAAAGGGGAAAAGATGAATGGTTGTCACTTGCTTTAATTTAAAGAAGCCTTAATAAGGAAAGCAGCAATTTACACACAGCCAAGGACGGTTCTACTGAGAATAACATAACGTCAAAGTTCTCGAACTTGCCAATGATTGATTTACAAATCATAGCATCCTTTTTTTTTTGTATTGAGGATAAAATTATTTGACATGGTTTGTTTTCTTTTAATGAAATAAATATTGGTTACTATCTTTTCAAATGTCAGAAACTCCCCTTTTTTTTTATTTTGGTACGTTCCAAAACACATATTTTACTTCATTGTCGACTTGTCATTGACTTTAATTGACATTGTTGGCTTAAGCTGTGAAATAATTTCTTTTTATCCAAAAAAAAAAGGGGAGCGAGTAACAAATCAAGACAGATACGATAATTAAAATAATATCTTTTGTCTATTTTTTCATACGTTTCAATGTCAGCCAAATGATTCTTTGCTAATTTTCAATGATTTGTGAATGTACTACCTTTTGTTCTGTATTACCTATTTCAATGTAACAAAACAAACAAAAACCAGGGGTAATACACGGTCTTTTTTTTTTATGATAATTGTTATTGATACAAAAGAAAATAAAGTTTGAAAGAAAAAAAAAAAAGCTTTTAGACTATTTTATGTAAAGAAAGCCAAGCTATTTATACAAAAAAAAAAATTGTTTTCTCCTCGGCTGTCTTGTTTAATTCAGGTACTTTGTACCTTACATGAAAAAGGATCATTTTCGGAGTAAACAATGTATTTATTGTTTTATTTCACATCCTATAACACTCTTATTTTTAATGTCATACAATGCTGTTATCTTTTGATAATTGATAACACAAAAGGAAACAAGTAGAAAAAAAAAGAAAGGTAAAACAAGTGTCGTCAAGCCTACGTAAAAAACACGATGTAATGACGCTTGTTTTAATACTCAGACATGCAAAAAAAAGAGCGTGTTGTGTTGCGTAGCAAAAAGAATGATTTAAAACAAAAAGTGAAGCTTTTTTTTATTATTATTATTTTACACAATGAAGCATGAAGGTGAATTAATAATGAATGAGAAGGGAAGGGTAAAGTATGGGGTTTTCAATAAAATAAGAAAGAAAAAAATTTCCAAAAAAAAGGGGGTGGGGGGAGAAGGGAAAAGAGTGCTTGATTGATGGTTGTTAGATGTGTACAAGGGCAGTTGGGGTTGAATTTATACAAAAAAAAAATTTTTTTATCATGAAAATCAGGAACGAACTGGACTAGGTTCAATATAGACCACTTGAGCCAATTCTCGAAAAGAATCAATCAAGATGGGTGTATGTTTAAATCGACCAAATCCTTGAAGTGCTTCAAATTCATCTTGTGTTAAATGAAGTTCTTTTAATAATACAGGTTGTTGTTCTTGTTGGCATAATTCAGCCACAGACATTTTTCGTTTCAAAACTTGCTGTTCTTCATCCATTGATTGATATTCGGTCGATGGTGATTTACCACGATGGGTTTGTGTGTGTTGCATCATGTTATCGAAACGACTGAATCTTCTGTTACAACCAGGAATAACACATTTGAATGGCTTTTCTCCTGTATGTTTACGAGTGTGTCTTGCTAAATGTTCTGAACGAGTAAAGACCATGTTACAGTCACCGTAACCAGTACAGCGAAATAATTTTGGTTTAGTAGAGCGTGTTCTCTTTATCGTTGTAGAAGATGTGATCGTGTTGGAAGTAGAAGGCATATTTATAGAATAGGAAAAAAAGAATTAAAAAATAAAAAGAAAGAGAAACAAAAGGGTGGCAAAGTCATTTTATACCTTTTTTTTTTTTGTAGTTGTCAGTAAAGTGGAGTTGTAAAAAAAAAAAAAGCGGGAATTTCAGGTACGAAAAAGAAATCTGGGTTTAATAATAATGACATATTGTTCTCTTGCCTAAATTATTATATAAATCATTCGTAGCACTTTTTTCTTATTGATTATACAGCAACAATGATGTATAAAAAAGAAATTATTATTACAATGAAATCCAATAAAGAATATCTTTTACTTTAAAAATTTGTAAGCTACACTTTACAATTGAACACAATCAACAAAGTATTAAATCACACATACACTTCTCCTTTTTATATCATCTCGTGATATGAAAAAAAAACACCCCCAACAATTCAACACTAACAAAAAGCTGTTGTAAAATTCAATTGATTGAAGCTAAACTAGCCTAAAAGAAAAGGATAAACTATTCAAAAGATGAAATAACAGATGATGATTTCATTTGAATTTCCATTCTATTTTATTATTAACAAAGTCAATTGATAAACATAGACTTGTTGTACTCAATCATCTTGAATCATTCACTTGTATCTACCCTATAGAAGGATAAACTTTGCTTTATTTTTTATTTCTCACTGAGAAAAAAATAAAAAAAGTCGGAACAAGTAGACCGAGCTTTAAACAAAAAAAAAAAAAGTACTTGTGTTACTATCTACATATTTATAGTCACTGATTCATATTAACATGCTTCTAAAGAGAATAAAAAATTCATGATAACTCACATTCACCATGATTTTAATCTTTTGACGTGATTTATTCAACTTTTTTTTAAAAGATTAAATCATGAAGCACTCATTTTATTTATAGGACATGTTTCAATGAAGCACTTTAGCCTTTCTTTCCTTTATTCTAATATCCCCTTGAATATACAAAAATGTGTAATCATTACACTTAAGAAAAAAAAAAAAAAACAGGAGAGGTTTTATACTCAAATTTTATTTTTATTTTTATGCGCATAAAAATGAGTTTATGCCGATCGATAAGCAATCACTATCTGATTACGCTTATCGTTTAAATAGGACAGCAGTTGTTGTTTTAATTTATTTTTTGTTTTCATATAAAATATGTTTTTAGGTGATCTTCCTCATGAATTGATATTAAAAATCATTTCTCTTCTTGATAATCAAGACTTGAATACACTTTTTGAATGTAGTCTAGAAATCTATTTGAAATCAAAACAAGATGAATTTTGGAAAGACCTTTGCAAATCGAGAGGTATTGCCTACCGTGATCCTCGTTTTAGTTGGAAGGAACTGTATGAATCTGGAAATATAAAAGACATGTGTCCTCATCTTGGTCATTATCTCTTTGACTGTGTTGATGAAAAGAAAAGACAGTTTTGGTCCTTTGTTGATCATTCGAGAACAAATCATTATCCTGCTATCGTACTCTGTCTACATCCTTCCTGTCAGTTCTTTGGTGAAAAGGATTTATCTTTGATCAATCACTGTACACAGCAGCAGCATTCAATCCTGCTGACATTATCTTCATTCAGTGGACTAGACTTGTGGTGTCATTCTTGTTCAAAAATAGTAACTGGGTTCATTGATTCTTTATTTTATATTCATTTTATTATAGATTAATTTAAATCATGTCAATAACATTGGCATACAATCAGAACAATACATGATACACCATCTATTTCAACGTTTCATGTCATTATCCAAAGAAACTAATCTCGATAATAGTATTATTAAAGGTCGAAGAGAGATTGAATGGAATCTTTATAGAATTCAATCTGGAAATTCACTTGATTATATCGTAGAAAAGGATTGGTACATTAGATGGATAGAATTTATTACAGGAAAATCAGACATGATTCCAGGTCCCTTAGAAAATCAAAAATTACTGCGTTCAGATAATTCACTGAATCCAGAAATATCTCTAAGTCAAAACTTTGAATTAATATCGGGTTTAGCTAAAAAATACATTGAAACAGTCTATGGTATTTCGGACTTTATTGTTTCTACAAGTATTACATAAACAAGTCATGGACTTACTTTAATCTAATTAATCTATGAATATTAGATGATTTACAGTTTGATGCAGAATACTGTAAACTTGTTCATTCAATCAAGATAAGGCATCAGATGCTTCAAGCCAGATACGCTCAGCTCTTTACACCCACAAGATCCTAACACCTTCATAAATTGAATTTATTCAGCTTTTATTTTGTTTACAAGATAATAAAATTTGTTATTGTAAATGAAATCAGAATACTCTTTATTAAAAAAAAAAAAAGGCGTCGTTTGATAACACTATTCATCCTGCTTTCACTTTTTTTTTATAAAATTCTATTTTGATCCTCATTGGAGGAGTGCAATTGCAACTTTAGCTTATACACCTTAATTTTCAATCTTTTTTACAGATAGACCGCAGCTACTCTCTTCTTCATGCTGCGGTGTCTGTGGCTTTTATGACCTACCGCCCAAGTTTTTTTTTTTATTTTTTATTTTTTTTCTTTGAATTATTTTATTTTATGCCAGCCATAACACCAGTACAGCTTGCAACACTTCAGCATAATACAAAAAATATCAGAAATATTTGTATCCTTGCTCATGTCGATCACGGTAAAACGACATTATCCGATTCACTGCTAGCCACAAATGGTATTATATCTTCAAAGATGGCAGGTAAAGTAAGATATCTCGACTCTCGAGAGGACGAACAAGAGAGAGGGATCACTATGGAATCAAGTGCAATCAGTCTTTACTTTAAACTCGTCAAGCCTGCTGAAGGTAAGACCAGGAAGTGTATGCATATAAAGAGAAGGGCTAACAAGAAAGTGTACGTCAGAGGGAAAGACGATGGAAAGTGAATATTTGATCAACTTGATCGATTCACCTGGTCACGTTGATTTTTCATCCGAAGTATCCACAGCATCACGTTTGTGTGATGGTGGTTTGGTGCTGATTGATGTTGTTGAAGGTGTTTGTACCCAGGTAAGGGTCCTTTGGGAAGCAGGAAAAAAGAGGCTGATGCTCTGACTAGACCATATCCGTATTACGTCAAGCATGGATAGATAAAGTACGACCGATACTGGTTTTTAACAAGATGGATCGACTGATTGTAGAATTGAAAATGACACCTCATGAAGCCTATCTTCACATCAACAAAATTCTTGAACAAGCAAACGCCATCATGGCCACATTCTTTACAGGTGATTTGATGGAAGAAGAAGCTACAAAATTGGCTGCGGAAAAGAAGCAGAAAAGTCAGGAAGAAGAAGAATTTGATGCGAATAAGATTTATGATTGGAGTATGGAAGAACGCGATGATTCAGACATTTATTTTGATCCTGCAAAGGGAAACGTTATTTTTGCAAGTGCTGTGGACGGTTGGGCATTTAGGTATATATAAAAAAAAGGGAGAAAGAACGTTGGGAACTGAAAAGATCCATGTGCATAGAATTCAACAATTTGCTGCGTTTTATACAAAAAAACTTGGATTCAAGGAACAAGTATTACAAAAGTGTCTGTGGGGAGAATATTACTTTGACCCAAAGGCTAAACGCGTCTTGCTACCAAAGCATTTGAAAGGTAGAAATATGAAACCAATGTTTGTTCAGTTTGTGTTGGAAAACATTTGGGCTGTGTATGGCAGTGTGATTGTTGAACCGTAAGTTGATGAAACAATCTGTGGATATCACTCTGATGCACATTGAAATTAGTGATAGAGAACGCGTTGAAAAAATCGTCAATGCATTAAAGATCAAAGTCTTGCCGAGGGACATGCGTTCTCGTGATCCTCAAATTCTATTATCAGCCATCTTTGCACAGTGGCTTCCTCTCTCGACCTGTGTCTTATTGGCCATCATCGGACAACTGCCACCTCCAAAGGATGCACAACGTATTCGTATACCAAGAATGATATATCCACATCTTCACTTCAAACGCAATGAAGCCATCGAACCTACCAGTGATACTGAAAAGGCACTGTATGACTGTGATCTATCCGATCAAGCCCCTGCAGTTGCCTACGTCAGTAAAATGTTTGCAGTACCCACCGATCTCTTGCCCGAGAACCGTCGTAAACAGATGACGGCAGAAGAGATGCGTGAACGAGGAAGACGACAGCGCGACTTGCGAGCTGCCCATGCCCTCTTGGATCAAACGGGTGAAGGCATTCCGCTGGATGCCGAACAGATCTCTGCCTTGGCAGAGGAAGCAGAAGCATTGGAGATTCAAGAAATGAAAGAACGCAAGGGTGAGAGAATCATTGGATTCGCACGTCTGTATAGCGGTAAGATTCGCGTGGGTCAGAAACTGTACGTGTTGGGACCCAAGTATGACCCAAAGAACCCAAGCAAGCATGTCTCTGAGATCACTGTCGACAGTCTTTACCTCATCATGGGACGTGACCTGGAGTCGCTGGATGAAGTGTGCGCTGGTAATGTGTTTGGTATTGGTGGATTAGAGGGCCATATTCTCAAGAATGGCATGTTGGCCAGCTCGCTGAACGACGTGAAGAATATGGCGGGTGTAAAGATGGAGAGTTCGCCTATTGTACGTGTTGCTCTGGAACCTGAAGATCCTACTGAAATGGATAAACTCGTCGAGGGCCTCCGTCTTTTAAACCAGGCCGATCCCTGTGTGGAAGTCATGTTACAAGAAACCGGTGAGCATGTCATACTGACGGCTGGTGAACTTCATTTAGAAAGATGTTTGCGTGATCTGAAGGAACGATTTGCAAAGATTGAAATCCATGTGTCTGATCCAATCGTTCCTTTCCGAGAGAGTATCGTTCGTGGTGAATTACCTGTGAATAAAGAAAAGGAGGGTCTGGTGGCTCCAAGAGGCAAGGTGGAGATCAAGATTAGCTCCAAGCACCTTACTTTACAAGTCCAAACGATTCCTTTACCTTCTCGAATTACTGAGTTCTTATTGGAGCATACTGCTTCAATCAAGGCCATTGTTGAAGAAAAACTGGTCAAGAGAAATATGGAAAATGAGGATAGTGAAGTACAGGATACTTTGCAAGAGACGGGTGATGGAAGCACGGTTGTTACCAATAAATTCCTTTCCGCAAAAGAACTTCGAGAAGCACTCGAAAAAGAATTTGCCCTGGCCAAAAAGGAAGGGGGTCCCTTTGCCCAATACTGGGATGGTATCGTAGATCAAATCTGGGCGTTTGGTCCTCGTCGTGTGGGATCAAACCTGCTGGTGAATCGTATCCCTGGATACGTCCGAAAGTCGTTTTTTGAAGTAGATTCGACAAAAAGTTCAGAAGTATCAGGCGATCATGCGGATGAAGTCATCAAGGTCGAAGAAAATGAAAAGGCACTTTCTATATTGGATGTCGATTTCCACATTCATACAGGTTTTCAACTGAGTACCCTTACAGGTCCTCTGTGTGCTGAGCCTGTGACTGGTGTTTGTTATATTGTTCAAGCGGTGGATATTCATCCGGATGAATCTGCCAATGGAGATGGTGAACCAGTCGATGGTAATTTCATGAGATCTATAAAAAAAAAAGAATAGAAACTAAAAAACATACAGTACGTTCTAGATTACATACCATTCAAGGACAAGTCATTGCTGCTACAAAGGAAGCTTGCAAGCAAGGTTTCCTTGATTGGTCTCCTCGTTTGTTGTTGGCCATGTATACGTGTGACATTCAAGCTACGGCAGAAGTCCTTGGTCGAGTTTATGCTGTTATCTCAAGACGTAAAGGAAGAATTGTATCAGAGGATTTGAAGGATGGTACCCACTTTTGGCAAATTCATGCATTGTTGCCTGTGGTTGAAAGTTTTGGTTTCCCTGATGGTAACAAGTAAAAGCAATGATATCCCTCAGACACTCAATTGTTTGTGTATTTTAGAAATCCGTAAAAGAACCTCTGGTGCGGCCAGTCCTCAACTTGTCTTTAGTGGATTTGAAATGTTGGATGAGGATCCTTTCTGGGTTCCTACCACAGAGGAAGAGCTTGAAGATTTGGGTGAAAAAGCAGACAAGGAAAATTTGGCAAGAAAATACATGGATATGGTTAGAAAGAGAAAGGTAAATTTATAGAATTTTTAACATGTAAAAAAAAAAAAAATTTATATTACTGTTTATAGGGTATGTTTGTTGAAAAGAAGCTGGTTGAGCATGCTGAAAAGCAGCGAACTTTAAAGAAAAATTAGACATTTTATAAAATATATATACGCATATATATTCATATTGTACATTTGCATAATAAAAACTGTTCTATAATACAAAAATCATTGGTAACAGGTCTTTAGTCAAATTTGCTATTTCGCTTTACATTCGAAAGCGTCAATCATCTTGAATTCCATGTGTAAGGCAAAATAGCATCAGGAATGAATACAAAATAATGCTCCGTATGAGATTCAATTCAGGCATCTCTATTTTTCTGTCTTCGTGCCAGCTTCCGTTTCTTCTCTGCAAAGGCAAGTTAGATTTATTAAACGAGATACCAATTATGCCTGGATCAAAGATAGTGGTATTGACCTCTTCTCCGTCAAACGATGGCTTATGCTGTGTTTCCCTAAAAACAATCACAAGTTTATCGCTATTTACAAAATGATTTGAAATCCAAAGTTCACAAACGGGCCTCTTTTTGATGGAATTGATTTTGATGATGGTTTATTAGAACCAATGACAAATTTTGGGAGCATTATGCAAGTATGAAAAGATAAAAAGAGATATTATGAAGGTCTATAAGAATACACGAAGAGTACTGAATGAACTTGCTTCAAAGACGAAATACGAAGAGACACTTGCCGTATTTGTTATTCTTTTTCATAATGCAAAATTGCGATTCGAAAATTTAAGGTTGGTAGACAACAGAACACATGTACTTACTAACCATGCCCCAATTACATCTGAAGAATTGAAGGTTGTTTATAAAGAAATGAAAAAAAAAAAAAAAAAAAAAAAAAAAAACGATTGCTTGGCGTGATGATATGATTGAAGATATTTCGCATTTGTACCAGGATAGTAGCAAACCTTCATCACCTAATTGCACCTATGATATGTCCTCAGTGTGCAATACACCTTAAAATACATATTTTCAATTGTTCGTCCCGTTGTTCATATTTGTATGTTTATTTTTCTGCAAAAATGCAAGTTAAATAATTAAGCACTGCAAAAACATTTGAGAATGTATATAATTGTTGAATCTTGTTGTGTGTATTATATCTTCTTTTCGTTTATATATCCGATTGTTATTTGAATGAAGCAATTGATTACTTTATTAACTGGATAACTAAAATGCTTTGCTCAGGTTTAGCGTATTTTGCTACAACATAATAATCAATGTCTAAACGATCCTTTTCAAAACAACTACTCTCAAAATCTTTCCTTCCACTAACAAAGTTAAATTGGTCTTTCATAGATCAGCTTGGAGGCATCATTGTCATATAATTACACGGTAGCATTTATCAATCCTCAACTCGTTATGGTTGTAACATGTTAAAGACCAAGCGTAGTCGTTATGAAAGGACATAAAAGAAGTTAAAGAGGTCAAAGATCAGAGTGAAAGGATATAAATAACCAGATACAAGTGTAAATTTTCCTTTTTGATTTTTTTTTTTTTTTTTTTTTTTTGCTGTAGACTTGAAACAACCAATTACAACAGCTACTTACACAACGCTGATGAGGACAGTAGCGATACTATATGATCCGAGTAATCACATATGGATAAGTATTTAGTAAAGTAAATATGGTATATTTTTCATTTATTGGCGCTGAAACTCACTGTTTCTATTTCTGGGACACACAACTTTGTCATGAAGATTCCATGGACGGAATATGTTCCTTTTTGAAAAATAAAAGCGATTAAATTTCAATAATTTTACAAGAAAATAGGAAATTAGGGTAGTCTGGTATCCTACTTTAGCTTTCAGTAGGTTGAACACTATTCTGATATAAAGTAGGAGGTTAACGTTGCGATACTTTTGCTATGTAGTAAGATTAAAAAAAATGGATCGAAAATCGTCCAGTTGAAATTAATTCGACCCAGCTGAAAAGTGCTTGTATTTTAGGGGCCGGCTGTAGAACACAATTTTTCTTTTCAGTGTAGTTTTTAAACAGCACCTTTTTTCTAGATTAAAGAGAACAAAAACTAGAAACATGCAACAAGAAACAGATGACGAAGCCAGCTACTATGAAGTGGAGGCCATTCTAGATAAAAAAACTTCAACAAATGGAACTAACGAGTACCTCATAAAATGGAAAAACTACGATGAATCGTGGTATAATAGATCTCTTTAAAGCATACATTTTTAAATGCTAAAACTATTTTATCAATAGAGTATTATGCTTTGTGCAACCTTAAACATGGCTTCTTCAAATAACCACTTTCTTTTTTGTCTAGATACAACACATGGGAACCTGAAGGTAATTTGGACTGTCCAGACGTGTTGGCTGCATTTGAAAGAAAAATTAAAAGTGATAAGAAAACAAGGCAAAGAAGACACAGGAATAAAAAAAACAGACAATTGCAAAAGAAAACAACTATCGAAACATCCACTGTAAATATATCTTCAAATTCAGGAACTATTGCTGGTGACAATAGTAGTAATACCGTTCAAGACACTAAAGATTCTGAAAGCACGTCTGTAAATGATTCAATCAAAGGCACTAACATAGATCAACAGCAGCAGCAACAACAGCAGCAGCAACAACAGCAGCAGCAACAGCAGCAGCAACAAAAACAACAACAGCAGCAGCAGCAGCAGCAACATCATCAACATCAAAATCCAATCTCGGGTAAACAAAATAATAGATTACCGCGAATTGTTTTATCAGTGATTGTAATGTGTTTATGTATTTTTTTATAGCAAACAATCCACACTTTACTGCTGGTTCTGTCATAAAGAATGTAAAAGAAACTCAGACTTCAAAGGAAAGTACAGCTATTCAATCAATGCCAAATCAACCTAAACAGCCTGGGTTAACATCTGGAACCTTAACTCCTCAGCCGCTGCTTCCAAAGTATACAGTGCAGCCGACCCAGACAACTGCTTTGCCTAGCCAACCTCAACGATTACTACCCGCAGCCTTTCCAAAGTTTAAACCACTTGCTTCTAAATATCCTGCACCTAATCATCACCCAGAACAGCAATTCACATCTAATATTCAGTCACTAAAATCTCTTTATCGACAACAGCCAGCCCCTAGTTTACCAACACAAATATTGCAAAAAGAACAGCCAGCCCAAGTCCTCAAAAGACCGGTAGATCCTAGGCGTGAACCAGTACTGTTGAAAAGATTAAGTGAATCAAGAGATCCCAGGCTCCGTTTGGAAAAGAAGCCAAAACCAAGCAACAGTATTCAGGAAATGAAACAGCCTACACCATTATCTTTAAGCGTGATTTTATGTAAAGGAAATAACCCCGTGTCGCCAATTACATTAAAAGGCAATCAAAAATGCTTTCACAAAGATCAAATTGAGTAAGTCGTTCTTTTTTAATGTATGAGTGATTTCTTTTTAAAAAGCACGTATTTACACCTACACCCACATAGAAAGCTGATTACTGCACAAGCCAAGCAACCCAATTATCTTCATATTGTATCGTTTGTTCCACTAAATCTTGTAAACGACATCATCGATGGTAGACAAATCAGTTTAATGGATGTTGTTTTGACAGGGCCATTGGTGAATATTAGCAAATTGAAAAGTTATTTGCATGTGAATGAAATAGTAAGAGAAATGGAAAAAGAATTGGAATAGAAAAAATAATATTTTTTGTTTAGGCAGGAATTGCTTATGATCCAAACGATACCAGGCAAGTGATTGTGTTTGTTTCGGTGGATGATTTATCTAAGCTACCAAATGTTCCACGCGACAACGGTCTGTTGCCCTATTTTCATCAAATATGTGCTATTTTCGTAGACGATGTCCCTCCAAAACTGAACATTGACGTAGAACAAGTATCTCTTGATCTTATGTCTGAAAGTGATCAAACAACACTTATTTGGGAAAAGGCTGTAAAACACCTGCGTTTTCCACCAAAGGTAAATACAAAGATCAAAAATTGTTTTAGGTTCAACTTACGATCCCTCTTCCTTTTTTTTTTTTTCAATAGCTGGAGCGTTTAAGAACAGAAGCAAAGTTCATCATTTATGGTCATTCAGTTAACTCTACATTGTTAATTGAAGCTATCACCAAGTTGAGACCAATTATAAACCCTAAAGCTCACGTCATGATGGTAAAAAATTGATTATTCAAATTAGGTGTATACTTGATACTGAAAAGAGAAAAAAGTTTGATAGGTATAACGATGCTCTTTTTTCAAAAAGCTTAACAAGACATAAGAAGGAGCCTTCCACACAGTTATGGGAGTTTGGTATACCAGATTTGTCAGTTGAAAGAATGTTACCACCCGAGCAAGTATTTCCAAATTATTCAGGCGGGTTTATTACAACAGATGCCACAAATATAATATATCGTCCTTCTATTATTGACGATATTTGTAATGAAATTGAAAAAGTATGTATAGTGTTCATATGTTGGTGTATATCTAATACAATCATATTAGTTAAATTCAGATATCAATCTGAAAGGATCCTGGAGATTTATCCTGCCATACAATTTTATATCGCATATAAAAAAGACTGTGAAGAATCAGAAGCAAGCAGAAGCGTAAAATATGCATAGAAGAATATAAACAGAGTTTACTAACCATGATGTTTACAGTGCCCAGAATGCTATCATTAAAATATCCTTAGCTTTAAGTAATAACAAGATTGAAATTTTAAAGCCTTGGTCAGCTGAACTACAGGATCTGAACTCTGTTCGCTTCTTGGATGCAGTTACTCACAGTTATTACAAGAAACATCAGTTCTTTGTCTTTGTAGACGAGATCTCTTCTGTGGCAAGCTCCGATCGCCTTTGTAGCCTCGATTTCGTCCATAGCTCACAATTGAGTTCTACCTTTATGTAACTTTTTAGAAATAAAGAGGGTATTTTCGCATTGTATTGAAAATAACCAAAATGTAAATAGAAATTATTCTTTGCTAAATGATCTTTAAAGTACATTCTGCGAATAAATAAAATTATATAAAAAAAAAAAAAAAAAAAAAAAAAAAATGTCCTTTTCTTTTTTGAAAGCAAACATGAATGAAGATCATGTGAGTGCTATATCTCTTACATTTTCAACATTCAAACTAACATTTTATAGAAATTAAACGAGTTGGACGATGATTACGTACCTTATGTTCCAGTGAAACAAAGACGATTAGAAAAATTTCATAAATATGCCACACAACGCCACCGATCTTCTGGCACCTATAATGCTGAAGATCACGAAGAAGATGAAACAGTTGATGCAGGACCAAGAGCCAATGTGAGTTTATTAGATCAAACTGTTCAACAAAGGATGACCAATGCTATACCAGGTAATAAGAAATAAACTATCAAGACATGTTTATTCAAGCGCTGTTTTTGTTTCTAGAAAAAACCGAAGAAGAGAAACGATTAGAGGAAGAAAAAAGAATTGAAGAAGCCCAGGCACGTCATAAAGCTCTAGTATCTGTACAAGAAGCAGCAGCTGGTAAATTATATACTGAGCCCATGAAATCATCGTGAGTTATTTATTATTAGTGTGTACATCTTATTAACTTTATTACATGTGCAGTTGGACTCCACCACGATATATTAGAGAATTATCAGAAAAAGAGCATCAAGCGATACGTGATAAATATCACATTCTTGTTGAAGGAGAAGATTTAGTACCACCCATTCGACATTTTAAAGACATGAAGTTTCCTCAACCTGTTTTGGATTATTTAAAAGAAAAGAAAATTGATAAACCAACTCCCATTCAATTACAAGGTTTACCAGTTGCGTGAGTACCTTTTAATTCATTCGACAAGCTCTTTCATATGTACATGTTATTGATATGCTGTATAGATTAAAGGGGCGTGATATGATTGGTATTGCTTTTACAGGATCTGGTAAAACCCTATCATTTTCATTACCTTTAGTTATGTTTGCATTGGAAGCAGAAACAAGATTACCGTTAACACAAGGAGAAGGACCAATCGGTATGATTTTATGTCCATCTGTAGGTATTTGATTGGGATGAAAACTGAAGATAATAATTGTTTTTTTTTTTAGCGAGAACTGGCTAGACAAACGTTTGAAGGTTTAAATAATATGGCGATAGCATTATACAAAGGTGGATATCCAGAACTACGACCTTTATTGTGTATTGGAGGTATAGACATGAGGGATCAGTATGATGTGTTAAAGAGGTAATAGAATGATGGTAGAGAGTGAGGAAGAAGAAGATTAATTTGTGATGTGCGTAGAGGTGTACATATGGTAGTCGCTACTCCAGGTCGATTGATAGACTTATTGAATAAGAAGAAAATTAATCTGGATAACTGCAAATATTTATGTATGGATGAAGCAGATCGCATGATAGATATGGGATTTGAAGAAGATGTTAGAACCATCATGTCTTACTTTAAGGTAAATAAAAAGTGTATAGAATGAGAGAATTGAGCGATGAACAAGATGAATAGAGTCAAAGACAGACTATTTTATATTCTGCAACTATGCCAAAAAAGATTCAAGATTTTGCTTTGTCAGCATTAGTAAAACCGATTGTGGTGAATGTGGGTAGAGCAGGTGCGGCTAATCTAGATGTTATACAAGAAGTAGAATATGTAAAACAGGAAGCAAAGATGGTGTATCTTTTAGAATGTTTACAAAAGACACCACCTCCAGTAAGCACTAAAAACATTACAAAAGATACGAAGATAGTGACTATGCTTAGGTTCTTGTCTTTGCTGAAAACAAGAATGATGTGGATGATATTCATGAATATTTACTATTAAAAGGAGTAGAAGCTGTTGCTATTCATGGTGGTAAAAGTAAGTGTGAATAAAAAGAATCAATTTTATTAGTTGTATTCATATTATTTTATAGCTCAAGAAGAACGTGAATATGCAATCAAATCATTCAAGAGTTACAAGAAAGATGTACTTGTAGCTACAGATGTAGCATCAAAAGGTCTTGATTTTGCAGAAATTAAACATGTCATCAACTTTGATATGCCTAAAGAGATCGAAGATTATGGTAAAGCAATAAACACGATAGAATAAAATGACTTACTTGGTTTTAATAGTACATCGTATTGGACGTACAGGTCGAAGCGGAAAGACTGGTATTGCAACAACATTTATCAACCAACATTGTTCTGAACAAATTAGATTGGATTTAAAGCATTTGCTGAAAGAAGCCAAGCAAAGAGTACCACCCTTTTTGGCAATCATGGATGATCCAACAGAAAAATATGGAGGATTATCTGGAGGATGTTCATTTTGTGGTGGTCTCGGTCATCGTATCAATGACTGTCCAAAATTAGAACAGCAGAGAAGACAACAAATGAATTCTATTATGAGTAGCCGACATGCAGGAGGAGGCAGTTTTTAGTGAAAATAAAATGCTAAATTTTTGAGAAAATATGTCTTTTTTTTTGTATCACACTATTTGTATAACCAAATTATTCACAATGATGAACATTGTATGATGTAAAGACTAACTTCTTTTTTTACCCCTTTTCTACGTTTTGAAAAAGGTAGATAAAAAAAGGAGGCGGAATATTTTAATAATTAGTTTTGTTAGATTAAAGAATAGTAAACATATGCAATTAAGCAATTTGAACTTGGTTAAATTGTAATTTATTGTTTGATAATCAAAATAGATAGGCAATTATCTCACTCTCACTCTATTTTATCAAGTAAAGAAAACTGTATACAATACTCTCTGAAAAAAAAAATCCTTGTTCACTGTCACGAGATTGAACCCCATATAAAAAAATTATGCATTTTGAGCTTTATTTCTCCTTTCTTTCAACAAGTCTACTTTTAATGAGATTCACACTATTATTTTTTATTTTTATATGCTTTTTATTACCAGTGAACATGTATCGTATCGGTACAGGCATAAGTGATATAACAGGTCCTATTGTACAAATCATGTTGATGGGATACGCTAAAAAAGGTCAGACAGCTCAAGGTATTTTACAAAGAATTTGGTCGAGAGCATTTATTATTGAACATAATGGTACCAGATTGGTCTTTGTGAATACGGATACACAATCTGTAGATAGCATTATCAAGAAAAGAGTAGTACAGACATTACAACAACATTATGGACAGTTATACACCGAGCAAAATGTGATGTTATCCTCCACACATTCACATAGTGGTATGGGTGGATACTTACAACACAGTAAGAAAGCTATAATTATACTTGTAGAAAGCTAAATTTTTCGTTTATTAGCAATGTATGAGATATCAGTGCTTGGTTGGATAGAAGAAACAGTGATACCAATGGTGAATGGAATAGTTCAATCTATTATGAATGCACATCAACAACTTCAAGAAGGCAAAATTACTATTTCTCAAGGATTATTAATGGACACAAACATCAATCGATCCCCTCATGCTTATTTACTTAATCCAGCAGAAGAAAGATCACAATATGAGCATAACGTAGATAAAACGATGACTGTCTTGGGTTTTAAGAATATAGAAGGTGATGACATGGGACTCGTGAGCTGGTATATTTTATAGTCATTCTCTTCTTAATGAATTAAACAGAACGATTAGGTTTCCTGTACATGGTGTATCAGTGAATAACACAAATCATCTAATCAACGGAGACAATAAAGGATATGCTGCTTATCTTGCAGAAAAATTAATGAATAAATCATCATTTATAGCAGCATTTGCTCAAAGTAATGAAGGTGATGTGAGTCCAAATACGTTGGGTGCATTCTGTACAGGAACAGATATACCATGTGATGGTTCTCGAGATACAGCATGCCCTGAAGGTTCTGTATGTCATGGGAGGTAAGCATAGGATGATTACAGGTTGAGTATCATAGAATCTAATAGTAATCCTAAAGAGGACCAGGTTGGAAAATAAGTGATCTTGAATCCAATCGTATCATTGGTCAGAATCAAGCTTATAAAGCATTAGAATTATATCATCAAGGTACTCCACTGACAACGACTCAATTGGATTATGCTCAGTTATATTGGGATATTACGAAATCAACTGTGAGCTATAAACATGGTAACAAAGTGAATACTTGTTATCCAGCTATGGTAATCATATCATCAAACAATCAACTCACATTAACTTATAACTTGTAGGGTTATGCATTTGGTAATCAGTCAGTTCCAAAACACATCATTCACTCATCATCTTAATAGCCGCAGGTACGACAGATGGACCAGCCCTGGATGGATTTTATCAGAATACAACAAGAGGTACTTTTTTTTGGGATACCATCAAAGATATCGTTCGTAAACCAACAAAGCAGCAAGTGCTCTGCCAATCACCCAAACCAATATTGCTTGATACAGGAGAGATATCAATCTTTCCTCATACTTGGCAACCAGAGATACTGGACATTCAGCTCTTTCGTCTGGGACACGTATTTATTTATTCTGTTCCTTCTGAGTTTACAACTATGAGTGGAAGAAGATTAAGAAGGGCTATTAAACAAGCCCTCATTAATCACCAACTAGGTGATCAAGATACAATCGTCATTCATTCTGGTCCAGCTAACGGTTATGCGGTAAATTAATAATTCAAGTCATCCTTTATGATTCATAATCCATATTGTAGTCTTACTGTGCAACTTACGAAGAATATCAGCATCAAAGATATGAAGGTGCTTCGGTAAGAGGATATAGATGTAAATGACTTTAACTTATTAACTTTTACAATTAGACTCCTTATGGACCGCATACTTTACAAGCTTATATTGAAGCATTCGAAAAACTTGTTTTCATGATGGCTAATCCAAATAATCATTCTATTCAATCAGAAATATTACCAGACTTTACTAACCGTACCTTTAACTTTTCTCCTCCTTATCGCTCAGATCAGCCTCATCTTTTTAGATCTTTTGGTGATACTCTTCGTGATGTTACCTCTACTTATTTCAATAGACAATCAAACCCAATTATTTCTGCTCTATTCGTTGCTGGTAATCCTCGTAATGATCCAATGCTAAACAAGACATTCTTGACAGTAGAAAGAAAGGTCAATAACACATGGGAAATTATAAGAACAGATAATGATTATGATACAAGGTACATCTATAGCCATAAACAATGTCATTACAGCCCGTCTCATGTCTAAATGTGTGTGTGTGTGTTTTTAGATTTTATTGGCAGTACAAACATTCTTTACTTGGTATGTCTGAGGCATTAATTGAATGGCACGTAGATCAGCACGTGAAACCAGGTGTTTATAGACTTGGTTATTTTGGAAATAGTAGAGCCTCATTTAGCAAGTAAGTTTTGATTTATGGTTGATAATGAAAACTGAATGATATATTAGAAATATTACCCCTCACAGTGGCTATTCTAAAGAATTTATGATAGGCGATCACTAATAAAG
The DNA here is from genome assembly GCA_024220505.1 of Rhizopus arrhizus. NCBI lineage: Eukaryota > Fungi > Mucoromycota > Mucoromycetes > Mucorales > Rhizopodaceae > Rhizopus > Rhizopus arrhizus. The sequence goes on along the minus strand of JAKZZE010000005.1, from coordinate 1,779,419 downwards.
TTTTCTATTTATCTCATATACAAAGTGATCTTTCAAATCATACCCAAAATATCTAGTCTTACAAATAATCCTTTATTCCCTTCAATTTCTTTTTGATCATCATCCTTTCTTATTTTTTAGATTTTTTTTTTGGTCAGGCTATGGTTGCAATATAAAAAGTTTAACGAAATCATAAATGAGTTTGAAACTCTTTCTAAGAGAGAACCACCTCAGTCGCAATTTTTCGAGTTAAAACTAAAAATATAAAAAGGCGAATCGTTTAAAATGGTATCTGACTTAATCCAATGCTCTTATTAATATACGTAAAATCTTGATGCTAAAATAATAAAATAAAAGCGCCATATAACTTTTCCATGTCAAAAAAGACAGGAGCCGACGGAATTTGAAAAAATGGACAATGAAAAAGATAAAAACCATTTATGTGGATTTACGAAAGGGTCCAGTGGAGATCTTAGGCATCGATGGTTGTTTGTTCTCCCAATATATATAATGAACAAGCACAGTGGTATCAACCTCGAGGCCATTGGCTTAAGCCACACTCAGTCCACTTCTCTCATGGCCGTTCCTATGCATGCATACCATCCGAAATAGGCCACATGGAAAAGGTTTAAAAGCCTTTGGATGGTACTTGCAGCTTAAAAGAGGGCGCACCATTAAGACAAGTCTATGATGCTTATACAGTATGGCTGGTAAATTTTGTCCATTCTGAAAAAATAAGTAGCAATTTCCGAAAAATAAATGGCGGTTACCTAATAATAAATAGCGCTGCCTGATAAGTTTTTGGCAGTTTGCTAGCAAATAGCTGTCGCTCTTAAAATTTTACTTTATCTTTTTGGATCGAATCAAATTGGCGTTACTGAGGGATTATTGTCGGCTATGATGTAAAAGCTTTATTTCTTTCCTTTCGCTCTAACAATTGAATAAAATGACAAAAAATACATTGCTTTATGACAACGAACACAGTAATGCCTACAATAAGGATGAAGAGAGAGTCTTCGATCCGATGGAAGGTGTGTTCACCGAAATTAGTGATCCAAGCGCAGTACTTGAAACCATAACTAGCCAAAAGTCCTATTTGAGTCTCATACCAGCAGAGAAAGAAACTATTACAAAAGATTCAACAAAAAAGGCTATAGAAATGGTCAAGAAAGCAGCTTCTACAAAGACTACAACGACCAAACCAGAGAGATACTTATTGATTGAATGATCGAGGGTCCTACGGAAAGAGGAAAAGTGATTTTGCATACAAAGGATCTTGGAACTAATCCTCGTACTACTATGCGCTGATGGAAACACTATCAAGAAACTGGGAAGGTAGCTTACAAAAAGTTGCAAAGAAATCCCGGTCGACCAACTCACTGACTCCTGAGCATGAGCAGCACATTCAACAAATAGTAGAAAAAGACTCACAACTTCGTGCTGATAACATTATTGATTCTTTGAAATCGCAGTTCGAGGGCTTGAAGATTTCAAATTCTCAAATGAACCATCACTTGAGAAACAACATGCTCATTTCAATAAAGAAGCCAACCTTTGACCCTATGACAAGAAACTCTGACAATAACTTGTAAACGAGATATGAGTGGTTCATGAAGTGGAAAGGCTCGGGTCTGAGTTACACTAAGAACTGCGTTTTTGCTGATGAGGCTGCATTGAAGACAGCCAAACAAAAAAAAAAAAGAAAGCTTGCAGGAGGCAAAGAGTAAAGAGCAGGCGACATTATTATTGAAGAGCCTACTATAGAGTACGTTGATGTGGAGAAGAGTACTGCCATCGAGAACAACAAGACATTAGCAAAAGGTACTACTACTGCCCACTTTATAAGATTTATAAGTGGGCTTCTTGATATCATGGACATGGACGAAAGTCTTATGGGTAGTTATCTTGTAATGGATTACAGTACTATTCATAAGTTTCGTCCAATGATAAGAAAAATTGAGAGTAGAGGTTATAGAGTAATGCACTTACCTCCTTGTTCGCCAGAGCTCAACCCAATTGAGCAGCTTTAGGCTATAGTTAAAGGAAAGCTCAAACATCGTCGAATGAATACTTATCGAGTCAAAGTGCTGATGCTTGCAATCAAGTTCTTTATGGCTTCTCTAGTCAAATCATCCACTGTTATAATAAAATACCCATGTGAACATGCTTTTAAAATCATACTATGATATTTTCATAACACCATGCCTTTTTGGAATATAAACCTTGCAAGAATTGGTATGGTTAAAACAGTTTTATTGGGTTCAGCAAAGGACCTTTAATGGAGATTTTGATCAGTGAATATATCATCATCATTCAGTGACATTACAAGATGTCAGTCCAACATTTTATGCTCATCAAGTTTGTTCTTAACATATTTAGCATTGAAGTTTGATGAAAACATATAAAGAACTTGACACATTCAGACGCTAATAACAATTAAAACGACTGTAAAAAAATATTTGGAAACCAGCATATTTACAGGTATTGTATGATTTGGTTCACACTACCAACTTACTAGTTACACATACCTTTGCCTTCACAAAGCACATATATTTAGAAGAGCTGGCAGCAAATGAAAATTTTGCGTTGAACAACTTTGTGACAAAAGATTTCTTTGTTGAAGTTTTTCTGAGTCTTGTTCTCTCAAAGGGTGAAAATAGCACAAGACTGAATGATACGACCAAAAACTATAGGAGATTGATATCAAAATATAAAGAAGCTTACTTTGAAGACGCTGGTTATACTCCCCCCAACTTACCATATGCTCAGCAAATAGCCCTGTACGAGTATACAAAGATCCACACGGCCTACTATAATAACATCAAAGCTTATTTTGGAAACAGGCTGCGTGGTTTGATAAACAATTTATTTAAAAAGAAAAAGGCAGAGAGTCTCAGAGGAGAAATGCAAGCAAACAAGTCTAGTAATAAAGCGATAAAAGAAGCTACCCGAAAGAAGATTTATCGACCTTGCTATCAGGTGAAGCTTGCCATCACAAAAAGAGATGCCTGAAGTTGGTCTTTTAGATGATCAATCAAGAACGCAACTAAATGGTTTTCTCTCAAGTTACCCAGAGGACTACACCTTTCAAAAGAACTCAATTTACTATGACGTTATGGCTAGTCCAAAAAATCATTTCAAAGCCTTCTTCAGACTTGCTGAATTGTCTGAAGCTGAACAGATGAAAAAATTTGCTTGTTTCCCGCTACGTACCACCGTTATTCCTTGCTACATGACGTTGGATAGCAAAATAATCCATTACCATGTTCTCAAGAGCAAAAAGAAACCAAAAACAAGAAGCAAGTTTGAGACATGGGGTACCGTCGTAGACCTAGAGTGGTAAGGTTTAATTTAAACACCTTGCTTACCTTAACTTTTGTTTTTGATTTAGATTCCGGATATTAATGTTTGTGCAAATACTTTGAAATGTGGCTTAATACTTTTGGCAGTAACAACAACAAAGGAGTCTGTCTATAATGTATTTTTATCAAAGAACAAACCTGATTATTTATTGCACAGTCATTCTTATACTGTACATCCAATTGGTTGTTCTGTAGCAAAGAAATCCATTAAAACATTGAATCATTTAGCCACCATAAAATGAACTTCGTTCTGTGATAATTTGAAAGAGAAAGACTATTTGGTCAATGTAGTCTCTTGATTTTAGATCAATTATCGAGATTAAATTACGTAGAAAGCGTCATGACTTTAGGTTCAGTGCTGGCCGTGGAACTTAATAATCAATTCAAAGGCGAGTTGGGCTTTTAATATGTTTCTTTTATTAATGACAGTTGTGCATAGGCTATGGATCGCTTGCTTCGAAATTAATTGCTGAATATTTACGTTTTGGAGCATTTAAAAATGGGTTTGATGGCATAGAAAAGACTGGTATTAATCTATTCGCTAAACCGCTCGGTAATATCGTTTATTTCGTGATTTCTCAAATTACTACAACTCAACACGTTCATCAATGCGAATAAGTGTTTAAAAACAAATACAAAATAAATTTTATCGGAATTTTTCCTCCATTACTTTTTATCATGGTTTCTTGCCAAGTGTGTAATGATGCTGAATCAAAATATAAATGTCCAAAATGTAGACTACAATAGTAAGTGAATAAAAACAAAACAATCTATAGTTGTACATAAAGCTTACTGTCTTTTAACAGCTGCTCATTAGTTTGCTTCAAGAAGCATAAAGGTTAGAGATCATTATTAGTTAAAGACTAAAACGTACCTAATTCATTGTAGAATCATCATGTGGCACCAGCCAACAAGAAGATCAAAGTAATAATAATAATAATAATAAAAGCATCGAGTTGTTTTCTTAAAACTAAAATCTTGTCATAGATGCATCGCAGTTTCGAAAAGACATTAAGACTGTAGGAGATCCAGACGATGAAGAGCCAAGTCGACTTGCTCCTGAAGATTTGCGAAAGCTATTGCAGTCTGATGCAATTCATGAGTTCCTTGAATACTCACAAATTAGAGAATTCGTGAAAAAAGTGGATAGTTCGCCTGCACCAGAAAAATTATTAGATGCTCTCCGATCAGAAGATTCTGTATTTGATGACTTTACACAAAAATTAGTAGAAATCACATTTAAAGAAAAACTAGAAAGATTACAAAAAGAAGGAAAATAAATTATGAATCACCTTCTCTTTGTATATAGTGTTCATCTACATCTGTTCTTTTTCTAACTTCAGCCTATAGTTCCACAGTGAAAAGAGAAGCTCTTTATATGTACAACAATGCTTTGTTAAAGTAACAGCAACGATGACCCATGCATAATATTAATATCTATTCATTTCATTAAATATTCACTTCAAACAATTCGGGTTGGTTCATAAAAAAGCCTAACTGCCAATCAGTAAAAGTTTTACATGGGATTTTTCAATACTTCTTTTTTTTTTTTTTTTTTTTTTTTTTTTCAGGCACAGAATATTTTGAAGTTATAGATAATTGACAGCATACAATTGAATTCCTTTATCCTACACATCAAACCTGTCCAAAAAAAAAAAAAAAAGAAAAAAAAGCTGGAGTAATCATGCACTAACGGCTTTTATATAAGCTGTAAGCATTCGCCATATTTTAAAATTGGTACTTTTTGTTCAATCGTCGGAAGTGGCTACGCACAGAAATGGGTGGGATACACGCCATATTTCTTCAGCAAAGTCATTGAAAGTATCATGTTTGTTGGATAGGGTATTTTATATAAAATTGACTAAAAAGAAAAAAGAATTTTTATTATTTATCTCTCTATGCAAATGATTTTATTAATAAAAAATGATAGAAAACAAGGGCTATTTAAAATGAAATAGTTTCCTAGCATAGTCTTCTGTTTATTTAATAATTACCTTACATAATAGACCAAGTGACAATTTGTAATTCTAAAGATAATTAATGTTGTTTATAATATAAATTCATCACAGAATTAGTTTTTATATTACTGAGCGTTATTAATATTTGTCATAGAAGATGGCTATGACTTTTCCTGAAACATTACTTACAGGATATACCTTACTTCTATCATAACAGTTGACTAATAAAAAAAAAATTGAAAAAACACTTATATGAAAAAACTTTTTTTATTCATTTCCTGGACAGTATACTTGAAAGGTAAAAGATGCTTTATAAAAAAAACTGTTTGGATATGCAAGTACATTTATTATGAATTGTTTTAAAAAGTAACACTATTAGCTTATATTCAATATAAAAGAACTAATGTGAGTTTCGATATAAAAAGAGTAAACGGATTGAAGGAATAGACAATGATAAGCCAGTGTATCATAGTGTTATTAAAATAAAGGCGCATGAAGCTAATATATCATTCAACGAGTACTGCTGGTTTCTTATTTATTTTTGAAAGTACTATTTACCTTCATAATCTTCGATGGCCGACTACCTGCACTATCTTCTATGAGCTTGATTACCTATACATTTCTTGATCTGACCTTGGTGGAAATGATAAAAAATAAAACATTATACTTTTATGAAATAAGTCTTTCGATTTGCACATTAAAACAAAATATGAATAGTAAGAGGTTGCTAATTTAACTATTTCAGCTAATTTTATATGATGACGGTGAAAAGTCAGAAAGGAATGAATCGTTCTAGGATATCAAAAAGTTAGTATATTGCTGTAAAACATTGAATGCTTTTCTTTTGTACATAGTTGACAATTGATTTTATGAAGAGTGTCTATTTTTTCGAATGCTGTCGTAATTGAGGCTTACAAAGACTATAAAGACATAAAAGAAAATTATACATCCTTCTTATGAATGCATCTTTTCTCTTTTTACTTTTTACTACTTTGCATGTTGATCTTGACTTAAGTTTTAAACTCATTCGGGTGGGTATTCAATGCGACTTAAACTCTATCATCCTACGTGACTTGAGGTTCTCATAAATTTTACAACACTTTTGATTTATCTGCGTGTTTCTTTAGTTTCACATTATTTTTGCAGTCGAATGGGAAGACCAAGAAAAGCAGAACCAGAAGAGTATGAAGTTGAGAGAATTGTTGAGCATCGAGTGATTGGGAAAACAGTAAAAATTTACTTACAATGGCTTTAACTCTTTATAATTGTTGTTGTCAGAAAAAGAAAATAGAGTATTTTATCAAATGGAAAGGTTATTCGACTAAACATAACACTTGGGAACCAGCATCTGCATTGTAATGCATTTAATAAACATTTTTTAGACATGAACTAAGAATTCACTGTGTAGTTTCAACGCTAAATCAATTGTACAAAAATACTGGGATCATCACGGAGGTATAGAAGAGCGCGATAGACTTCTTAGTAAAAAAGCAGATCTACCTGCCAAGAAAGAAATTATAAGCAAAAAAACAGCAAGAAAAGCTTCAGTTCCTGAAATAAGCAACAAGAAAAAAAGGGTAGCTGTTTCAAGTTGGGAAAAGGCTCAAGCGATAACAAAAGATATTGGCAAAGAAATTGAAACAACTGTAAATGATGACGATGAAGAAATTGATTATCAGAGTAAAATGGATACAATTGCTATTGATGAGCATGATTCTGCCATTAATTTAGCTGTAGATGAACAACCCGCCTTGAACGAAAAACTCGAATTGAGTAAAGAACGCGAAGTGTTAGACAATGAAATATCGGAAGAAGAAAAGAGACTAGAATATTTAAAGAGATCATCTTCAAGATTGCTACAAATTTCACCCAAAGACGAAGTGGATTCGGATGAATATGATGAATCAGATGTGATTATTGAACCTGGATATAGGGAAGATTGGGATTGGTCCAAAGATGTTTTGGAGCTTGTAAAGGTTCATAAAGGAAACGCAGGTGAACTTGAGGGATTGATTAGATGGTAAATGGAGAATGAATTGATTTGATTCGTTAATAATGATTATATACAATAGGAAGGATGGTATGCTAACAATCTATCCCACGCGTTATATCAAAGAGAAATACCCTAAATTGGTATAAAAAATTATTTTGTGGGAATTAAGCTGACTCTTTCTAATTCCGTTTTTAGTTGCTGGATTATTATGAATTAAGATTACAATTTCAAAAAAAGAAGACAAAATAGTTTTTTTTTTTATTATTATTATTTTTATTTTTAAAAATGGATTACTCAAGCTTATTCTCTGTGAAAGACAAGGTAGCAAAAAAATATTCTTATCAAGACTTTAATAAATAAATAAAATACAAGGTTGTATTAGTTACTGGAGGTTCAAGAGGTATTGGTGAAATGATCGCAACTGTGAGATTTATGCATAATTTGAGCTTTTATTAGAAAAAATTAAAATAATACAATAGGGTTTTGTTGCAGCTGGTGCAAAGGTTTATATTACCAGCCGTTCAGCTGACGTTTGCTATAAGGTTGCAAAGGAATTATCATCAAAGGGACCCGGTCAGTGTATTGCTATCCCTGCCGATCTACAAAGTAAAGAAGAGATTAAACGCTTGGTAGGAGAGATATCAAAAGCCGAAGACCGTAAAGATGTGGAAAGTAAAGTTTTATTCAGAAAACTCATTTTAATTTTTAGATTTGGATGTTTTGATAAATAATGCTGGGGCCAATTGGAATGAACCGTTTGAAAGCTTTTCTGATGAAGCCTTTGAAAAAGTCATCAATTTGAACTTGAAACGTATTTTCACTTTAACTCAAGCGTAAGACAGATGAACGTATTTTATACATTTTATTTACTTTTTATCAACAGTTGCCTTCCCCTTTTGACAGCTAAGACTACACAACTGAATACTAGTTCAGTCATCAATATTGGTTCAATTGACGGCGAAAGAGTAAGTCAAAAAGAATATAATATCCGGATGATCTAATCAAATATCAGTCGCCTCCACAAGAAACGTATGCTTATTCCGCTTCCAAAAGCGGTCTTCATCATTTATCCCGCCATATGGCAGGAAGACTTGGCCAAAAGAACGTTCGTGTTAATGTGATTGCACCAGGAGCCTTTCAATCAAAGATGATGAAGGCCACTTTGGAGAAATTCCATGACCAAATTGTATCTGGCATTCCTGTGGGAAGAATTGGCTCTCCCGAAGACATTGCTGGTACTTGTATCTATTTATCATCAAGAGCTGGTCAATACACGAATGGAGCAACCGTTACTGTTGATGGTGGTGCTTTAGTTGGATCAAAGATATAATAAACATTTACATAATTTTATTTGACGAGTGCGTGTTTAAATCATCTGATTGGCTTATTGATTAAAACTTGAGAAAATTCATGTTTTGATTCTCCGCCTCGAAATTGGAAAAAGATGGTACAAAGTACACGAAGAACAAAGGTAGTTGTAAATCCTTCTCTTTTCTTATTGACAATATGGATACTCTCACTCTCCGCGGAACACTCGAAGGTGTGTAATAAATGATGAATGAACGATTATAAAGGTGCGGGATGAATGATGTAAAAGAAAATGGATGGATGGATATAGACATTTTTTAAAAGTGGGAGATAGAATGAGACGGGTACCAAAGTCATCCATTGAAATTTTGAATTTCATTTTATACCATTTAATCATTCTCGTATTATTTGTAATCGTTCAAATAGTCTTGTTCTATTTACTAAATGTTTTTCCCTTTCTTGTTGATGAATAGGTCACGGTAACTGGGGTAAGTTGATAGATTGCTTTTTTTTTTCAGTGTGAATGGAAATAGTGACATTGCGTTTTTATAATAGTTACTGCTATTGCTACTACTTCTGAGGCACCCGATATGGTTTTGTCTGCCTCTCGTGATAAGACCATCATTGTCTGGAACCTTACCAGGTAGGTTGAATGAAATTGAATGAAACAAGTTTATTTAGCAAGAAGGAATAGAGATGAAGTAAACTATGGTGTACCCCGCAAGTCTCTTGTTGGTCACTCTCACTTCATTGAAGACCTTGCCATCTCTTCTGATGGTCAATTCGCTTTGTCCGCTTCTTGGGATCACACCTTGCGTCTTTGGGATTTGAACAACGGTACCACCACCCGTCGTTTCGTTGGCCACACCAATGATGTCCTCTCTGTCTCTTTCTCTGCCGACAACCGTCAAATCGTTTCTGGTTCTCGTGACAAGTCCATCAAGTTGTGGAACACCCTTGGTGAGTGCAAGTACAACATCACCGAAGACGGTCACTCTGAATGGGTCTCTTGTGTTCGTTTCTCTCCTAACCCTGCTACCCCCGTCATTGTTTCTGGTGGTTGGGACAAGATTGTCAAGGTTTGGGATCTTACCAAGTTGAAGCTTCGTACCAACTTTATTGGTCACAACGGCAACGTCAACACTGTTACCATCTCTCCCGATGGTTCTCTCTGTGCCTCTGCTGGTAAGGACGGTGTTGTCATGCTCTGGGATCTTGCCGAAGCCAAGCACCTCTACTCTCTTGAAGCTAACTCTCCCGTTAACGCCCTCACTTTCTCTCCCAACCGTTACTGGCTCTGTGCTGCCACTGCCAACGGTATCAAGATCTGGGATCTCGAAACCAAGTCCATTGTTGATGAACTTCGTCCTGAATTTGCTCAATTGGGTAAGAGAAAGAACCCTGATCCTGAATGTTTGTCCGTTGCCTGGAGTGCTGATGGTGCTACCCTCTTCTCTGGCTACACTGATAACATCATCCGTGTCTGGCAAGTCACTCGTACTCTTTAAATCACCTAAAGAGTTCATTTTATTCTTTAATAAACTAGTTCTTTGAGCGATTGTAAATTACTATAGTTATAATAGAAAAGCGTGTATTTTAAGTGATGGCCATGATTCCTTGTCACTTGGGCTAATACAGACTTTGAGAAGGACAAAGTGCTCACGTGTATTTGCGCATAATGCTCTTTGTCATCAGCTCATGTTTAAATCTCTTGTTAATATTAGAACCAAGTACTATCTGCCATGGACAAGAAAAAGATAAACATATGAAAGTAAATGCAAGATAATGTCTGCTTGATAAGATGATGTTACAAATCATTAGAACAATACGATTTGATGTACAACCCTACCTTTATCACTGGTACAAAAAGAAAAATATTCTTTTTTTTTTTTTTTTTTTTTTTTTTTTTTCTTAATTATTATTTTATATTGGATAATGACTGAAATATCCGCCATAGTTTCAAGAGAGAAGCAAGATGTAAATTTTATAGATTATTTTTCTGATACCTCTTTAAACAACCTGGAAAATAAAAAGAAAAAAACATCCAGGGCGTGTCTTCACTGTCAAAAAGCAATATATTTTTTCTTTTTATTTTCTACTTGACTGATATTTTATTCTAGGCACATTTAACGTGTGATGAACGTAAAGTGAATAACTTTTAAATATCTTTTTTTTTACATTTTATTTTCATAGTAAGACCATGTCAACGCTGTGTGAAGAGAAATCTGTCTTCGACGTGCACTGATGCAATAAGGAAAAGGGCAAAATATTTACAAGAAACATCCGATAAAAATTGTAAAAGATTGAATAGCAGAAATATAACGTATTAACATTTTTAAAAGTATTTTCAAATAATTCGATATATAAAAATCAACCTGAAAACAAACCCTCTACTTCAACAGCAGGTACCATGAATCAATCAAGATATGTTTACTAAAAGCATGATATCATAGACATCTCCTCCACCCAGCCATTTTTATACTCCAACCAATTCTTTGATTTTTCATTATCAGATCTAGGCTTTGGCTCAGAAACAGTTGGATTAGAGTATGACTTTATAGGAAACATGTTACAGACTCCTTTAGATCTATCTTCTACACTGACCCTTGATACAAATCATATGACAACAGAAAGTACTCAGTTGGCCAATCATGTCACTAATATGAATCTATTTGGGATGAGCGAAAACATTACTTTTCAACAACCTTTGAATAGTCAATCATCTCCTTTCATCATCAAGAATATGCCTTATAACATGAAACATACAGTTACTTCAAACAGTAAAGAAAGTAAAACGAAAAGAGTTGCGAGTACACCTGTAGAAATCTATACAAGCATTCAAAATTCATTTAATTATGCTGAGGGGTTTCACTATCTGATAAGATATGTTCAAGAAAAGTAAGTAGGAAGAAAGAAATGAGGCAAAGTTGTTCAACTTGTTATTATTAGAATGAATAAGGAGGATTTGATGAGAATCAGTCGAGCACTGGCGCTTTTTCGACCCTCATTTCTTGCCCTGATAATGAATTTAACTGAAGAAGATTTGTTATTTATGGAAAAATGCATTCAGCGGACCTTACTTGAATATGAAAAGCTCATTAGTTTTTCAGGAACACCGACGGCTGTATGGAGAAGAACAGGAGAAATATGTCTCGTGGGAAAAGAATTTTCTTTACTTACAAACTGGAGAACAGAAATGTTGGTAGACAAGAAGATTTATATCTACGAAGTAGGTCAATCCCACTTTATTGTCTTTTCTTTTATTAAGGTCTATAGTTGATGGATAGTCAATCTGCTGTTGAATATTGGGAAAAGTTTTCAAAGCATGCGTTTGATAACACAAATAGATCTTGTACTTTTCCATGCATTATCAAGACACCTCAACAAAAACCAGTTCCATGCACCTTTTGTTTTACTATAAAAAGAGACATTTTTGATTTACCAAGTGTCATTGTTGGAAATGTATGTTACACCCTTTTTTTTTAAAAAAAAAAAAAAACACTTGTACTAATTCTTCTCCTTTTGTTTAATAGTTTTTACCAATTTTAAGTTAAAATCACATCTACAAACAGAATACTTTAACATCAAACACACACACACACACACACACTTTTTTAATATAGTAATAATAAACAAATAATAGTAATAAAAAAATAGTTTTTATGCACAAAAATCATTTTGTTTTGCTTCTTTTTATATACGCTAATCATCAATCACCCTCCAAGTAACAGGAATGACACCTTTATTCGTATCCTTTTCTAGCTGACTCCAGACTGCAACCGTAAGATCTAAACAACCCTTTTTGCATCCTGGGCAAGCATCAGTAATTGTAGCATGAGCTTTCTTTCCTTTGTATGTGATCTCAATCCGCTTTCCACAATAAGGGCTCTTTTTGGTCATGTCACCATAATCATGGGCATTCTTTTTCAAATCGTGTTAATTCATCTTTATCTTTCTATCAACCTCTTCCTTACCAAAGCAGCAATCATTGAGTGTTTATCTGAATATTGGCCACAAGCCCCTTGAGATCCACCTTCTGTAACAGGATCAAAAATAGTAGCAACACCGTCAATAAGGGCATTTTTAACTTCCTTGACTACTTTAATCACTTTCGCAGCCAAACCTCTCTTCTTTGCAATTGGTTTAGATGAGGAAAAGTCTACAAAGAATAAAAGAAGGATACAGACAAAAAAGGAATAAAACTTCATTTTGATTTAAAAAGAGAAAAAGAGAAAGACATCAAAAAGAATTGGGTTCCGTTCTTTTTATACATGACATGTCGTCAGGAGTTTAGAATAAAAAGGTTAATAAAGGGGTATTAGGGGAAGCATAAAAAAAAGCTGAGAGAGTGAGAGAGAGTGAGAGAAGATAAAGGGGGTAAATCCCAGCTGCTGCAGGGGTTAAAACGACGATTGAATAAAGAAACCGTCTTTGTGTTTTTAAAGACTGTGTGTTAGTTTAGTGTCCTGTAAAATTCTTCTTTTTTTCCTTTAGAACGTAAATGACACCCACACATAAACGCAGAAACATTTAGGCATGATTTGCATTGACCGTCCCTGGTTTCTATCTTTCGTTACTTCAGAAAAAAAAAAAAAGTATGTTGGCGAAATTGTACCTTTTGATCTACTCTCTCTCTCTCTTTTTTTTCTTTTTTGAATGGGATAAAGAGTACTAAATACTGTTCTTTTGCTTTGGAATAGCTACTGTTTCTTGTAGAAAACCAAAAGAAAACAAATGGCTTGTGTCTGGTCCCTAAATAGACCTGTTTGAACGGACTTCTTTAGCAAGCTTAACCCCTCCTCCCTTTATTTTCTCTCTTCTCTTCTCCCTTATTATTTTCGTTAGATAAGTTAATCGTTCTGACATTTACGCTAAAATACTGTTGTTTATAAAATGATAAAAAAGTATCTTTGTGCGCAATAAAAAGAGATTGTGTTACAGAATCCTATTAATGAAGATCTTGTTCAAACAGACCCATATCGAGCCCATAAAAAATAGAGCAAAAAATAGGGACAAGTATATTTATAGAGATTACAAAGAATATTATGTTCCATTTATTAAGGGGGATGGAAGAAAGAGAAATAGAGAAAAGGTGATAACAAAAAGCTCATATACACTCATACACCTTCCCCTTTCCCTTCATTGTAAACAATTGCACTCAAGCACGTATTCCTTTTTTTTTTTTCACTGTGAAAAATAGAAAGAAAAAGAACCCTATGATATATGCATAATTTGTTGTAAATCATTGCATGCCATGGCAAATCTCTTGTCCTCTTTTCCCACTACCATCCATCGCTGCCTATCTTTTGTTTTCGTTCATAAACATGATGGTTTACATGCATGCTTATGATCTGACAAGGATATAAATCAGTGGTTTTCTCAAGACAACGGTAATTGTATTCACTTTAGCAAAATATGCAAGTACAGTTGAGCTAGGAAAAAAAAAGGAGTAGGGAGAGATATCAGTGATTAAGATTTCTAACAAGGATAAGATGGAACGATATGCAAATAGGTAAACACCCTCCCTTCAAGGAACAAAAGAAAATGACAAGTTGCTTATATTCTGAATATCATGCAAATGTTGATATCATCATTCAACAGGAAAAATAAAAAAAAAAGGATGAGAGAGAGGTTGGAGGTACTGACCTGTTGCCAAATCTATGATTATTATCATTCTAGTCTATAAAGTAAACGGATGGTGGCCAATGAAGCTCAAGAAATGAGTGAAGCGCGCATGTTGTAAATGAAGATTCGGTGGCGAAAATACAAAAGGAGTCAAGAATCTTTTTATTGAGAGTAAAATAAGATACAAGTAATCTCAGCAGAACGAATTCGATTAACCTTTCCTTTGCTTTACTCTTAAAAATTGAGGAGGAGGGTGGTTATTGTGGTCTTTCAAAAGAATTCATTAAAGGGAATGATGAGCTCTAGTTTATATCTCAACTCGAATGGCTCTCACACTGCATTCAAAACGAGTATCAATCCATTTTTATAAGTTCTTTAAGAGCTTGTTTACGATCGTAACATGTCGTACCCAATACAAAGCAAAACTATCTTTAACGAGGTAAATGCGCCCGTGTTGTGTTTTTAGGTCATGTGAAATCACAGGAACTTGTACAATAAGCCACGCTTGATAAGTAATCATAATTTAAGAATTATGTGCTATATGCATTGCGTGATTTATACTTTCAACACTACATAAAAGACAGTACTCGATCTGATTTGCTTTTTTATAATCTACTTGTGGCTCTATTACTTGGACTTTCAAATTCATCTTGTTATCCTGTATGGTAGTCAAAGGAAAGGTACAAAGTGATCGTAGTAGGGTAGCGAAAACCAAGTATGAGGTTAAAGCAGTCAGTAGGGGGAGAGACTGTGATGGTCTTTAAAAAAAAACCCCAAAGAGTTTTATCAGCCATGTAAGGATTGAGTGTTCACATACCAAAACAGTTCAATAAACAAGAGCACTGTCAGCGACGGCTCTACCTGAAAAGTAAGCAAGTGATTGAGGATATTCCAACCATCTTGTGATTCTGTATCTGATTTCACAGATAAAGAGTCTGCTGGTAAATCCTAAAAAGTGAAGATAAAAATCAAACTCTATTGCATCAGCCTAGATTAAAAAAAAAAAAAGGGCGAATGTTTAAAGAGCGATGTGTTGTATTAAAGACTCTAATAAACACTTTTTATTATTGTTTTTACAAATAAAAAATTTTATTCAAAAAAAAAAGTTGTATTCCATTAAGAGAGAGAGCATGGAGCAAGTATTTTTATATAGTTCATAAACTAAATTCTTCACGGTTGTGACGAGCAATTGGTTGCAGCAAAATCTGTTTACAGAGTAGTTTTGTGATGAATGATCCTTCTTGCAGATTTGTTGATTATCAATTCACATCAAGAACTACAAGATCAACATGAAAGATAATACACAAAAAAAAAAAAAAAAAAAAAAAAAAAAAAAAAAAAAAAAACAATTTTTCATTAAATCTCCTTGATCTTTCTATCACTTCTTTTTGCATCAATTAAACCTTGTGTATAAAATTAATTTTATCGTTGAATGTTGAGTATTCAGTGAATTAACAATGTATAAAAGTATTTCCCCCCCTTTATTATGAACAATCTAAAAGGGAGAAATGATGTCTGTTTTCATTAAACGAATTAAAGTCACAACATATAAATATACACACAAACACACAAAACCAATTCCTGCGAATAAAAAAAAAATTCTTTTTCTTAAAAAAAAAAAAAAAAATCCATGGACACTCGTTATCATTCTTCTACCCTTTCCTCTTCCAAGCTTAGCCATTTTGACGCATCTGCGAAAACATTTGTACCTTCTAAGCAATTTGATCCTTTCGAGGTGACTTCTGTTGAAGTAAAACAGGACAATAAAGAGGATGAAGAGGATCCAGAGATTGAAGAATTGAGTCATCATTACTTGAATAGTAATTTGTTGGATGAAGATGAGCTACCGTTGACTGCAAGTAAGGATTCCTCTTTTGTCTGGAGTCAAAAGAGCGATTTGGAACAGTGGAAACTGAACAAGCAAGGAGGAATGGAAGACATTTGGAAACAGCAGCAAGCCAACGTTTGGGATAGCTTTGAACCTTACTCTAGAGGCAACGAACAAGATTTTGACCCAACACTCCAGTTTTACCACGGTTCACTCTATGATGTGTCTACGATTGAGGACATGAATTTATTAAAAGGTAGTTGTCCTTCCACTGAAGAAATTCAAGTCGAAAATGTGGCAGAGGACATGTCAACCCTTCAGATGCTTCAGACTATTTTTTCAGATTTGAGTGAGCAAAAGCTATTGGAAACTTTAGAAAGAAATGATTATGATCTGGATCGATCGATTGAGTCTTTGCTGACCAAACAAGTCAATGTTGAGCCAGTGGATACAAGAAAGAGGCAGGTGTGTAGACATTTTTTAGCTGGAGAGTGTTATCGAAAGGACTGCTGGTTTGTTCATGATCTACAAGAAAAAGTTTGCAAATTCTGGTAGGTTTTATTGTTATTGTTTGTGTTGGGGGTGTTAATTGTTTAAAAAGGCTTCAAGGAAGTTGTCTAAAAGGAAAATCCTGTGAATTCTCACATAATCTTGATATTAAAGAGATGATGGTCAATAAGATTAATAGCAATAAACCACCAAGTACGAATGACAACAAGCCTTTGAATCTGAATGAATACCCTGCACTCGGTTCTTGTATAAAACCAAGGACGACAACAGTACAACCTGAGAGTAAAGTTATGTTGGAAGAAGAATTTCCTTCTCTTGCATCAGCAGTTAAAATAAAGAATAATAACAACAGTGTCAAAGCACCTGTCAAAGTCATCAATTTTGCAGAGATTACGAAAAAGAAGCCAAGTGGTTCACCAACAACAACCTATCAGAATAAAAAGAAACAGTATGGAAATAGTCATCAGAAATTAAATTTACAAAAGTTGAAACAACCAGTACATATTCCATGGCTTGAAACAGGAAGTTCACTAAATTCAACATATATGAAAGAGGTAAAATGATTATAAATTGATTATATATTAAAACATATATTTTGATAGAGAGAGAAAGCGATTGAATATGGTACACTAAGAAATAGATTATTTTCAAAAGCAACCGAATATTATTTAAAAGGAGATGGATCAAAAGCAAAACTGTATTCAATGGAAGCCAAACATTATAATAGGTTAATGCAAGAAATGCATATGGAAGCAAGTCGACGTATATTTGAACAAAGAAGTAAACACGAAGCTTTTATTGATTTACATGGTTTACATCAAGACGAAGCTATTCATATTATTGAAGAAAGATTGGATGATATGAGAAGAAATAAGTATACGGGTATTGTCTATATTGTTACTGGTACTGGTCATCACTCTGGAGCTAGTGGATTAAGCAAGAAATCAAGTAAATTAAAACCTTTTATTGAAGATTATTTAAGACATGAAAATTATCGATTTGCAGAAACAAACATGTTGGGTGATACAAAAGGTGGTATCTTTGCTGTAGATCTATCTTCAAAGAAATGAAAAATAATAAAAAAAATCAGATTATTTTTCTATAATGATGTAACCCTTTCTTTTTTTTTTACCGCACAGAACAGGGGGGGGTCAGGTATGCACATTTATAAATCTTTGTACGAACTGAATTCAATGTTAAAAATAGAAAATTTTTATTGATCCCCCCCCTCCTTTGAAGAATCATCATTTCTATCTATTCTGTTCATAAATAACCACGTTTTATTTAACTTTATTATATTTTTCAGGTACAAAAAGTTTTTTTTTTTTTTTTTTTTTTTTTTTTTTTTCCACTTTCCCGTCCTTTTGCCTTCTCCCCCCAAAAAAGAGAAATTCTGTAAAACTTTTTTTTTTGAATCAAGCTCAGGGTACATTTGGTATCTCCCCCAATTGATTTCTTTTTTTTTGTTTGTGAAACATAATTGACGTCATAGGTTTATGATTCGAACTCCTTACGTTATTTTTTTTTTTTTGGTTGTTCATATAAATCCATCTCTTTCCTTGCCTTTCTTTCTCTCTCTTTTTTTTTTTAAAAAAAAATAATTATGGCTCAACCAACTGTGTTCAACTCTAGATATAGTGAACCTGCTAATAATTTATCCAACACAAGTAGTCTTTTAGAGAGAAGACAGCAAACAGCTACCTTTTTACAACCATTAGGACTTCCTTCTTTACCTCCTTTATCACAATTATTAACAACTGAAATAAAACAAGAACAAGAGAATGTGAGTAGTGCTATTGAAACAACAGCAGCTGCTATGGCAAATTCTATCACAAGTACAGCACAACCACTTGTTCAACATCAAAATACAGGAACATTTTTACCAACGACTACTACTGTTTATGACACAAATATTTTACCTACTGAAACAATTTTATATGATAACAGTGCTACACTAGATCCTAGTATGATTGATCCACCCATGTTTAACTTGATCTCTTCATCTCTGACTGATCCTCAACAATTGATGATAAGACAAAGACAAGAAAGTGTTTCATCCAGTTCATCCGATAAAGTTTATTCATTTGTAGCTATTCCTGGTACAAATCAAAAAAGAGACCTCGTAGAAGATATGATGAGATCGAACGTCTCTATCACTGTAATTTTCCTGGCTGTACTAAATCTTATGGTACTTTGAACCACTTGAATGCTCATGTGAGTATGCAACAACATGTAAGTTTATTATTATTTCTTTTGGGTAATTTAATAATTAAACATCCGATATTTCAAGGGACCTAAACGTCAGCCAAGTGAATTTAAAGAAATGAGAAAAGAGTGGAGACGTCAAAAGAAGGAAAGAGAAAGCGCAAAAAAGGCAGCAGAAGTAGTCATGCAACAACAACAACAACAACAATTTCAGAATAACATGTTACAATATCCATTTCATCCAACCTCAATGACCGCAACCCTTGGCAATTTTTATTAATTTTTCTTGTGTATATTTCTACCCCTTTTCTTCTTTTTCTTTTTTTTTTTTTTTTTTTTTTTTTTTTTTGCTCCTTTTTAATGTTGCAGAAAAAAAAAAGAACTCGTTCCTTTAGCCTTTATGTACATTTTGCCTTTTTTCCCTTTTTCTTTTTTTGTATAAAAAGATAAACTGGCTTTATCTTGAACCTTTTATTTATGGTGATTCCTCTTTTGTATATGTTTTTTTTTTTTATGAAAAAAATCTCCGATTTTATTAAAGAATTTATGACGTTTTCTATTCCATTTTCTTTTTATTTCATTTGAGTTGATTCAATTAATCTAAAACATCCAAACAATTTATAAATCACACAAAAACACTATCAAAATATGAATATTGTATAAAAAGGAAAAAAAGAAAAAGAAAAAGATAAAAAGGACAAAACAAGAAAATCTACTTTCTGTAAAATATAATCTGTCCTACCTACGTCGATCAATTTTTTTTTTTTCTTCTTTGCATCCGTGCAACTTTTTTTATGCACTATGATTTAATAAAGAAAAAAAAAAAACTTTTTTAATGATCGCAGTGCATTGGATATGAATAAGATGTGTTCCTTTTATTGATGATGAAATTTGATACGTGTCATTGTCATATGAAATATGTGTAATTCTCTCTCAAAAATACGTCTACACACCCAAGGTGTCACATCAACGTAAAATTTGAGGGATTTTTTGTTTCAAAGTGACTGTTATTTTGGAATCCCATATCCGAAAAAAAGATCCAATAGAGTAACCATGGTGATAAGTCTAAACCAGTGACAAAAACAAGGTTCTTATTCTAATAGTGTGTAACCATGCTTTATATCCTCACAAAAGATCATTCTGCCTTCAAGATCTACACGGTTGGTTTACTCTAGCCTACTTTTGATTTTCATAAACGGATCCAGTTGAATGGATGATGTTAAAAAAGAGGGAGAAGGACACCATTCTCTCCTATTTTCTTTTCTCTTTCATGCAAAAGAGGTTGCTGCTTCAAGTTTGGATTAGAGAGAATGGTAACTGATTTAAATAAGCTTTTTGTGTCACTAGCAAATGCTAAGTACTTTTTACCAAAAGAAGGGTTATAATCTACTTTTGAATAGCATATGATTCAAATAATATAGACTGTCTTTGTCAAATGTACATTAAATTAAACTTCTCTTTGAATGATAATCTAGCATTCTATTTAACAATGTAGATTAGACATCAGCCCTATCGTTTCCTTTAAAAAAACAATTGTCGCATAAACACAAATGACATCAAGTCTGTCACTTTTAATTCAAATGATTTAATTGAAAAAGATATACATTTATTGCCTACTCTTGTGATTAAAAGGTAATAGATTATATCATTTGAAAGTAAATCTTGTTTAAATTTCATTGACACTTTGAAAAAAAAGAGTAGAAAAAAGAGTCCACTTATTCAACATGTATCATTGTATGACTTTTGTCTACTTGTAATAAAAACAACTGCTTTGAATCAAAAATAGTATTCTTTAAAAAGTTATTTTAATTTTTTTTTCAAAAAAAAAATCAAGAACTGCTACTTGTTGGAACTGGTACATTTCTGCAAAGCGGACATTGATTTTGTCCCTCAGTTAACCACTTGTCAATACACTCCTTGTGAAACCCGTGATGGCATGCAAGAATACGAACATCTTCTTCTGATTGGTAGCTGTTTAAACATACTTGACATCCTTCTGCGTTTCCAATGATACTCTGCTTCACTTGTTGGGTATATTTTACAATTGGCACATGACTGTCTATCGCCTCTTGACTCACTGTCGGCCTTCTGGCTGGCCCAATGATACTAGCCAAGTCCAGTAATTCTTCATAGGTTGGATTATGTTCACTCATGATGTTTTCAACACTATTTCCACTAATGATATATACCGTCCACTGTCCACTGCTTGGCTGCTGCGCCTGCTGCTCTTGTGGTTCTCTTGATCCCTCTTCTTGACTTTCTGTAGTTGCCACATTGCTGTTACCAGCTTCTTCCTCCCTTTGTAATCTTTCTCTAATACGTTGACTTTGTCTTCTTGGTGGCTGCTCCTCCATCAGGTTTTCACTAAGGATATTGTTTACATTCAAATGGTGGTTGCTGCGAATACCATATAAAAATACTGGTAACATTAAAATTCTAGTGACTTCGCTTTCACTGTTATTACTAATTGTCACGGATGATGGTTGACTACCATGATTATCCTCTGAAATTGAAGTCTGATTGTCAAACCGTATATGGCCGCTATTATTTTCCGTCATGGATTGCTCTTGACTGTTGTTGTTATTGTTGTTGTTGTCAGTGTTGGTATCGGTGTTGATATGAGTTGACTGTCGGTTGTTTTCATTAGAAGCAACATTTGATACAATAACAGGTAGTCTCATGAATCGCATAAATGAGTTTTCATCGCTGTCTGGTTCCATTTGCTGAAATAGTTCAGGTGATAGATGCATAGTGAGTTGCTGTCGAGTATTTCTATTGGTCGTGTCATCATTATTTTCTGACTGATGGTTCGTATTGAGAGGTATTTGTCCACTTCGAAAGGATGCCACAACGGCTTCACTAATAACTTGAGCCAACATTCGAGCAAACGGACTCAAATTGCCACCTGTACTTGTGTTGGTGACATTCGTCATAGTTACTGCTGGGGTATCTGGTGCTTCTGACTGCTGCTCCTGCTGATCTTGTTGCTCTCTTATCAGTTGCTGCTCTCTTCTTTCTGCTCTTCTTTGTCTTCTTTGTTCTCTACGCTGACTTTCATTCACTGGTATATATTGTACATTGGGTGTATTTCGTTCAATTTGTATTGGGTTATTCCTTTCCACTTGAACTCTTGAGCTTGGTCTTATTACTCGTTCTCGAGAATTACTTTGTTGCTGCGGCTGCTGTTGTCTTTCTTCGTCTTGTTGTTGAGGTGAAGATTGCCTTTGTCCCATTTCAGATTAAGTAATTAAAGAAATAAAAAAGAAGAAGGGAAAAAAAAAAAAAAAAGAAAAAGAAATATTACTCACTTTTTCGGAGTTTTTACTTTTGTCTTGGTTTAAAAGTTAGGAGAGTATGGTTGGGGTGATTAAATGTACAACTTTTTTTTTTTTATTTGGGAATTAAAGTGAATCGATCACTTAAATCAAAGTATTCAGTAGTCCTCTTTTCCTTCTTTTCTTGTTCCAGTTGAACTTTGAGTTCCTTTTGATATACTGCTTTTTCTAATCTTAGTCGACATGCTTTTTCTTCCGCTAAATGATCTTTTAATTCTTGTATGATGGCTAACAATGACTTGGAGTCATCTTCAATCTTTTGGCCTGAAGCCAACACAGGTGGACAGGACACTCTTCTTTCTTTTGCTGTTATCGACTGGCAGCAGTGAGGACAAGGTTTTGCATCTTCTGATTTAGGTCCTGTTCGAGCTTGGATCTGACGAGACCTTCGTTGAATAGCTGCTTTAGGTATGGTACGGATATTGATAGGAGGCACTGGCGCTGGTCGGTGAGACACCACAGGTGGCTGAGGAAACTGAAATTCATGAACGGATATGAAAGGTTCTTTATCTGAAATGTCACTGTAGACACCAGAATCACGTAAGGGGTGATGATGGCTGCTCTGTACAGATGGTTTTGCTTCATTAAACTTTTCAGTTGAGGGTTTCTTACGTAATTTGTTGAGTATACGAGTTGCTCCATTCGATTGCCTTTTGTTTACTTTTATACATTCTTCTGGCCCTGTAGTAGATAAAAATTGTGCTAATAATAGCATATCCTTTCCATGCATATCATCACTTTCTTCTGAATCAACTTCATCTTTAAATGAAAATGTTTCATTTTTGGATGCTGATTTAAATCTAGCTCTTTGTTGTGCTAAAGGTCTTGGTTTGAACATGTTACTGTGGAGAAGAAAAAGAACAGAAAAGAAAGTTGCTTAAATAAGATTCAATCATGACTCCTTATAAGTACCTTTTACCTTCCTCTTTTACTTTCTATCTCGATGCTCCACCACTTTTCCCCCTCCCCCTTTTTTATTATTATTGAAAAATGGGTATTTGTGTTACGGATAAGCATCCCTATTGTTCTCCCTTTTGTATCTAATTAGTTGACTGTACTGAATGTTAATAACTTCAAACATTTTTATTCATGTCAAGAAAATAACCCCCTGAGTATTTATATGAATATACTTTTTTATATTCTTTCTATTATCCTTTTTAACTTTTTCACCCCCCCCTTTAAGCTTAGTCAAACACTTTATCATTTCATTCTGTGACCCTTACTTTCTGACAGGTCTAGCCTCATGGCTTGATTGACATTATAGTCTACAATTAAAGTTACTTGATTTCAACAACCATCTAGCAATAAATACATGGAATTTTAAAGATTTGTATTGACCAAGTTTGCTGTTTTCTTACACTGTCTAACATGTTTTTATTACCAAAAGTAATCTGTGTTAAAGAAGGTATACATACGTAACGATTTTCTAAAATTAAGTAGGACACTCCCTCTTTTTACTTTATATTTATCTCCTTTCTTTCTGAGATAGCTAAAATTAATATGAAATTACTGTTTAACTCACAAGACCCAAAAATTTTCTATAAAAATCTATAGTCCCTCCCCCCCCCTTTTTTTTTTAGTCGATAAATATACTGCGATATCTTGTTTGTACAGAATGCATATGCATTTCTTTTATGTTTACATAACTTATTCACGGTTACATTTTTTTTTCTTTGTTATTTTTGAAATGAGTGGATGATAAAATGCTTTTTAACAAAATCCAAAATTTCCTTTCAGCTGATCAGTACTCTCCCATATTTTAAATAAGGTATTCATTACTATTGTGTTTTTCGTCTTGAATGGTGAGAGATTGTTTATAGGTTTTCTTTTACCCGTATTATGTCACGATGAGAATATAGCTCATGTATATTTCTTTGGATTCATAAAAAGGGTTCTCTCCTTTTCTTGAACAGAGTCTAGTTAAACATCAGGGAATACACAGCAACGTGTCCATATATCTCGATTGTTCACGCCACAAAACAAAGTGTTTTTAGACAGTGTGGCAGTGGAAACAGAACAAGTCGTGGATCGCTCACTAATAACAGTGTACTTGTAGTATCAGTCGAGCAATTTACAAGTTAAGCTTATATGATATTCAGCACATTGTTCTGATAGTATCTGCTGATATCACCGTGTTTATCTGTGCATCTCTACATTCTTCCTTTTGTTTAAACTGAGATAAGTAATCATATCTGTTATTCCTTAAAAAAAAAAAGCATGACGCACTGAAAAGTTTGGTCTTTGTTTTGGTACTAATGCATCACTGTTAACTTGAGTCAAAGGAAAGAATGTGTTGATTGGGAAGCTTGATGAATAAAGGACCTTAAATATTAGGTTCTCGTTGAATATCACTGAAAAGTTGAAACAACAAAACCCACTGACTTTTATTGCTTGCACATAAGCTAGATTCTGAATGACAATCACAAATTTGTTGTATAAGAATTTACTGAACACTAGAAAAGGTGTTACTTTCTTTGGCCCAATACAATACTTTTTCATACAAGTTTAAAACAGTTGAATGAATAGATGGTTGTTTTTTAGACATTATGCGCCAATGAAAGCTTAAGATGAGGTTCCTTTTTGTATTCATTATTAAATAAACTGTTATTGGTAGCTTGTTTGTGATACACAGGCTCTAGTTGAAGTAGAGAAATGATAGCTTCAAGTCTGTACGAGACAATACGAAGCTGGTATTTGATATCCCCTCAGACGAGATCAGAATGATTATATGTGAATGCTATCACCTATCATTCGGATCAATCCAAACTAGGAAAACAAATGAATGCAGCCAAGACAACTGCTTTTCGTATGAATTTATATTGATCGAATTGTACTAATCATACTACGATTGAAATCCCTTGGTTAATGTCACAATTTATACAACAGACAGGACCCCCTCTCCTTTGTTTCGGTAGATTATAATTGAATACTACCATCTTTTGTTGTCACAAACCATAATCAAAATTCTCTCCCAAAAAAGAAGCTAATTCCTTGATTTCCTTTTGTTGTATATGACCCCTCCCCTTTTTCTCTCCTTTCGTCATTCAGTTCATTTGGCACCAATAGCAGAAATGACGCTTGAAGTGATAGATGGGAGCAAACAAAATACCTGTATTTTTTATTGTATGCTTGTATCACCCTATCGCTAATAATACACACGTTGGTCAACTATTTCCTCGTGATTGTTAAACAAGCACGATCTCAGTCTGTTCATGTCATGATATAATTCTGGTGTTAAAAAAATGACTTGAATTACTCTTTTTTTTGTTTAGCAAACCAAGATTGAATTCTTTTGTAAATAAAAGTCTTTGTTGATTCTCCTTAACATTTAAATTTTTTTGACATCTATTCTTTCCCTCTTGTTTCATCATATTATGAATCAAATAAAAATAGTTCTTGTCTTTTATATCTGTTTGATGTTAACTACATTTGATGCCTTTCAAGAAAAAAGAGAGAGGAGGGTTTATTAGATAACCACACTTTTTTTATATAAAAAATAGTCTTCACATCAACAATAATAGTAAAAAGTACCAGTTTTTCAACCTATTATTTATTTTATATGATCAACAATAGCCTCCAATTTGCTCAACCATAACATCGATACTATCGCCATCGTCCATATCCAACTACAAAGAAAACAATTAGAAAATACATTCTCTTTTATTAAATGTCATATTCACCTCATTAGGTGTGTTGTGATTTTGTACACGCGTTCCATCATATAAAAAGCGAACTGATCCCGGAGCTTTTCCTTGACGTTCACAATAAGCATCCATCAGTTTGCGCAGTTGAGTCGTACGCTTGATTTTAAAGAAAACTTCATTCTTGTCCTATTATATTCCTGTCAAATTCTCCATTCTTAATAAATCAATTTGCATATTTACACTTCCAACAACTTTAAGATTGATATGTTCACTGGAGGTTGTGTTATCCTTCTTTTCTTGTTTTTCGTCGGGCATGTTTGGATCCATGTTGAACACTGGCGAAAGGTGTAATCTATTTTTTTTTCTGTTCTTTTCTTTCATTTTAATTCATTCTCCGTTATCACGTGATAAGAATTGTCTAAATAAACAAGTTGAACGCAAGGGACCCTCCTTCTTGCAATTAACCATGTCATTCTTTTCAAGAAGCCTTTTTAATACCAATGTTAGTTGAACTCTTTCTATTTACTAAAATAAACAAAATCAGAGAATTAATTTGTCACTGAAAGCAGAGACTCACCTGTTCTTTAACAAAAAGATCCTTGATCAAGCCCTCCTGTCAAAATCAATTGATTCGTTCAAGATTCTATGCTACAACTAAAGAAGAAAAGATTCTCGCTAAAGCTGCAGTTGGAGTAAATGATTATTTAAAGAGATAACAAAAGAAACTAATAGATATGTCAGCCCTTTACGTTTAAAGCAGCTGCTTTATTCTTGGGTGTAGGTTCAGGATTACTATTCTATTTTAGATCTGAGAAATCCAAAGTAGAAAAGCTCCGCGAACAAAAAGAGATTGAAAGAAAAAAACCTGAATCGTACGGAAAGCCCAAGTTGGGAGGAGAATATAGTTTGATGAATGCCGAGACTAAGCAACCATTTGGTTCGGAGGATTTGAAGGGCAAATTTTCCCTTATTTATTTTGGATTTACACATTGTCCTGATATCTGTCCTGAGGAATTGGATAAAATGGCACAAGTGGTTGACATGACGAGTAAAGTACATGCTGATTGGATTAAAATGATAAATTGACACTTTTATAGAAAAGGAAATTGGCAAAGATGTGCTAGTGCCTGTATTCATTACATGTGATCCTAGACGTGATACACCAGCTATTGTTAAAGAATATGTAAAAGATTTCCATGAAGACTTGATTGGTTTGACTGGCACAGAAGAGGAGATTAGAAAAGTAGCTAAATTATTCCGAGTTTATGTGTCATCTCCACCCGATATTAGTGAAGGAGATGATTACTTGGTGGATCATTCCATCTTTTTCTATTTAATGGATCCACAAGGCAAATTTCTTGATTGTTATGGACAAAACTCAGAAGCACAAGCAGTAGCGGAAAGCTTCAAGAGTTACTATAAAGAATATAATCAATAAATGTTGAACGATTGAAATAACTGCTTTTTAATATTAAAAAAAAAAAAAAAAAAAAAAAAAAAAAAAAAAAAAAAGACATTTTTAATGTTGAAAATACACACACATCAGAGAGAGAGTGAGAAGGGAACCAGCCCCTCCCCCTTCTTCATTTGCAAGTGATTTAATTTGTAAAGACATGGTCTTGAGTAGTAATGCAATCGTTAATAAGAGAAGAATCCATTGAGTTTGGAGTGGAAGGTACAGAGATTAAGGCAGGAGGGAATTGCTGATGATAAGGAGGTGTCTCTGGTATACGTGAGATTTCTGAAATGACTTCAAGTCCTTTTGCCTTTTTATGAGCAACTGATTTACGACACATCTTGTCCTTGAGCTTAAAATGTTTATCGAGTTCTTGTGTATTCACTATGGATTGAACTGCTGCTACCGCTGTCTTCTTTCCTTCCAATGCCATCATAGCTTCTTGACGAGATTGATCTTTTAATATAAGATCTTGATCATCAATTACTTTTTCATGAATGGCTAAAGTAAGAAGCTCAGTGTTGGTAGAAACCAAGAGTGATTTTGTCTGTCGCCTTCTTTCTTTCAAGGATAATCTCTTGGTTTCTTCTTCTACACTATTGGGTAAAGGTGGTGTAACTGAATCACTCGATCGTTTCGAATTTCCCAATGTGCCACTTCGAATAGGTGTTGGACGATTGAGATTTGAAGATGTACTGCCAAATGAAATATTGCTACTCTGAGCACTTTCTTGTTCCTCTTCTAAGCTTTGAGTAGGTGATTCTAAACATTCTGCATCCAAAGAGAGCCTTAAGAGAGTGGATTGTTGCTGTCCTTTAATAGACCTTGGCTTTACACGCGGTGTAGCCTCAGCCATATAATCAATTGGGTTTTGTATACTTTCTCTTTTTGATTTGGGATGTCTTGGTGGTGGAGAAAGAGAAGAAGTGGGTTGTCTCCACTGATGATTAGAAGAAGACATGATTAATCCAGTTAACTGTGTTGGTACGAATTCTTTTTCTACTTTTTCTTCTACTTTTTCTGTTTCTGTTATTGTCATTATTAGTGTAGATGAGTAATTTTACATAAGATTAAATATCCATTTATATACCTTGAGTAACAATAGTGCTTTGATCGACAAGAGAAGTATGAATGTTTTCAAGAGATTCAAGTGTATTTAACTTTGAAGATCTTTTAAATTTGTTTGATACAAAAGAAAGACAAGACGACCAGCGAATTCTACGTGATGTATCTGATCTCACGCTATTATTCTTTTTAAGAGTATTTTTCTTAAAAAGTGCTTCATCTGCCATGTAGTTTATATGTAAGTGGGTATATAATACGCTTTAAAAACAAAATAAATCCTTTAATAAAATATATATAAAAAAAGAAAGTAAATAAAAAAAGAAAAAGAAAAAGAAAAAGAAAAAAGTGAGAAATTTATAGTTTTTTATTTATTTTTTTTTAGTTTAAATAATGCTACACCACGTTCCTAACGAGGCGAATGTCTTTAGAAAGATCATCATGATTTTAATAATAGCAATAGTAATCCAATCTTTTTTTAACAGTAAAACTATCGTCTCTTTTTTTTTTTTTTTTTTTCTGTTTCATAAAAGTATTCTTTATGATAGTCAAACAATAGTAACGCACTGGATACCAATAACAGTTGGAGGCTGCACTTTATTTTAAAGTAAGATAAAGGCACATGCACGTTATTTTTTTTTAAAAAAGAAAAAAAAGAAAAAAAAAAAGGGCTTCTTTCTATGCTTAGTTCGTTACTGAAATCCTATTTATTATTTTAAATCCATTTTTCTTTTTAAAACGTTTGCTTTACTTTGCTTTATATTCTTTTTTTTTTTTTTTTTTTAAAAAAAAATAGAGCTTGTTGTTGTAACACCTGTTTTTATTTGACACTTTTTACCTTCTTTTTTTTTTCCCTCTTCCTCGTGGCTATCATTGATCGAGATTAGAGTGAAGAGCGGTTACTGAAATATCCCACGTTACAAACAAGTAAATTCAGATTCTTTGCAGTGTGTTTAAAAGCACGAAATAATGAAATTTCTTTCATGCAGGATTCCCTTTTTTTCTTTTTTTTTTTTTAAAAAAAAAAAGCTTATTCGTTATAAACTTGTTTATTTCAATTGCACTATTCTTTTTTATGCTGTCATCCAATTTCATTCTTTCCTCTTACTGAATATAGTCTGAAATCAAGATGTAACTTTCTATACTAAGAATAAACTAAGAGAAAGAAAAGATCAAAAGAGCATTGCCCAAAATGATATAATTACTTTCTTTTTATTGTACTTCAATCTCTATTTTCTTATTGGTTCTCAAATCCTTCTTTTTTCTTTACACATCAAATCATCTTAAACCCTATTATTTCGTGTTTCGCGTACGATCAATATCATTTGAATAATAAATGATTGACTAAATGTTTCAACTGTGTATTGTAACTATACGTGGTTAGTCACACAATATAAATTTTCTCCTTTTATATTTCAATGTTTAAATAATAAAATATTTCAACGAGTAAACCAGGTTAAAAGAGTAGCATCAACTGACACGTGTAATCTTACTGTGGATTGCTAATATCAATAAAGTCTGTTGATTTTCATCTTTTCTTTTATATCATTTATCACCAGAAAGAGAAAAAATAGTTGACAATGATCAAATAGGGAGGTCCAGTTGATAACGAAGATAGGAAATGTACAAGAATGATAAATAATTACTAATACATAATCAAATACAGACACAATCAATCCCTTTTTCCCTTCCTCCTTAAACTTGTTCTTCTTTTATATTATTTTATTCATGTAGGATGTTTATGACATGATTAAGAAGTTTAAGAATCTTGGTTTGATTCAATTCTCTCTTGTATCTTGGTCCAAACGCACTTTTATCGTTCACAAGAAAAAGCTTTTAACTGTTCATTATTTGCTTTGTTATCTCTTTTTTTAATCAAAATAATTTTCTTGGTGTATTCGCTGTCATAACATGCAAAAGGGTATGTTTTTTTTTCTTTTTTCTTTAAATATTCTATTGTTCATTGACATACACTGCATCAGGAAGAGTATTAAAATCATACAAATAAAAAAAAAAAAGGAAAAATAGACAAAATGTATTATTGAATGTATACTAAAATTATGTGTTTTTATGCAGATATGATTGTATTTCTTTTTTTTTTATTTCAATCTTTGTGTGCAAGATAAATACTTGTACACCGTACGCTCTTTAAATTTATTTGTAGTTGCCTCTACGGTTACCAAAGCTGCTTCCAAAACCACTGCCAGGACGACGGTCTCCATCACGGTTGTCACGGCTATCACGGTTGTCACGGCTGTCACGGTTGTCACGGTTACCGAAGCTACTTCCAAAGCCACTGCCAGGACGACGGTCTCCATCACGACGATCTCCATCACGACTGTCACGGAAATCGCGAGAATCGCGGTTATCACGGCTACCAAAGCTACTTCCAAAACCACTGCCAGGACGGCGTTCTCCATCACGACTGTCACGGAAATCGCGAGAATCGCGGTTATCACGGCCACCGAAGCTGCTTCCAAATCCACTGCCAGGACGACGGTCTCCTTCACGACTACCACCAAAGTTGCGGCTATCACGTCCAGAGTTGCTTCCCGTGCGACGAACCTCGTTCCAGTTGCTATCAGAAGAGACGCCAGCTCCACGACGCCATGTTCCTTCCTCTGAGCGTTCACCACCAGTAGGACGGCCACGAGCAGCGGGAGGAACATACTTACCAGTCGTGGCGGGAGCTGCGGCAGCAGCCTTGCTTTCTTGAAGTTTACGTTCAATTTCAGCTTCACGTTCAGCTTGTTTTCTAGCTATTTCATCGAGTTTCCTATCATATTTCCTATTAGTACATCTGTTTTACTCTTTCTGTCTTTCAATCTTACTTTTGGTGTTCGGCTTGCTCTTCCCTTTCTTTGGCAAGACGAGCTTCTCTTTCAGCTTTTTCGCGTTCTTCTCTTTCAGCCCTTTCACGTTCTTCAGCTTCACGACGAGCTCTTTCGGCTTCTTCAGCTTCGCGCATCTTCATGTATTCTTCTCTCTTTTCACGCCATAAGGCAATTCTCTCTTCCTTTTCTTTTTCAATGGCTTCATTAGCAGCTCTTTGTTTAGCTTCAATGGCTTGTCTACGCTGCTCTTCAATCTTGCTCTTGTACGTGTTGTAATCACCAATGATACGAGAGAAACGAGCCTTGAGGGCCATGTTTTCTTCGTGCTGTTCTTTAGCAGCAGCCAAAGTAGCTTTGCGGGTGGCTTCATAAATAGACTTGTCTGTCTTTTGTTGTTTTTCATAATCCTTTTCCAACAAGGGAATTTCTTCCTTTCTGAAAGCACGCTCAGTGTGATCAAGACGCTTGCTGATTTGCTTCAAACGATCACTCAATTCCTTTTGTTCAGTTTGAAGACGAGAGACCTTGAGATCCAAAAGTGTCTTGACATCTGAGTTTTCAATTTCCTCTGGCTTCAATTGTAAACCAGTCTTGGTGCTGATTTCTTCAGCAATACGCTTGGCTTGATCACGTTGAATTTCTTCTTGAATACGTTTCAAACGTTCTTCTTCACGACGCTTAGCCTCTTCTTCTAATCGTTTCTTTTCAGCTTCAGCCTTTTGGGCAGCAGCAGCAGCCTTTTCTTGTGCAGCCAACTTCTCCTTACGAGCCAATTCAGTTTCAATAAGCTCCTTGCGTCTTTCAATGATCAACTTGCGCTCAAGAGCTTGCTTGTGTTCTTCTTCAGCACCAGCCAAGGCACGTTGAACGACTTGTTGTTTGGCTTTCTCTGCTTCTTCCTTAACAGAGGGATCAATCATCTGAATGACGGCGTGTAAGCTGACACCGAGACGAGAAAGTTGTGTACGCATGAGGTCGGCAGGGGATGATTGTAATTGAATACCTTCAGTGATGGTGTCCTTGGGAGGAGCAAACAGGTCGGTTTCAAACATCAAACTCTTGGAAGCATGATCAATACGAATGTTTAATTCCCCACGTTTGCAACCGTTCATAATGAATTTTTCAATAGTGGCAGCATCATAGTTGTAAGGTGCGGGGAAGGAAGCAAGGTTCAAGACAAAGTCTAATTTGACAGTGGTATAAACTTGAGAAAGCTGTTGCAAGAGGCGTGTCAAGATTACTTGGTGGAGAGGACGAACGTACTTGGCCAAGTCCTTATCTTCAGAAAGCTTGGTCATGATGGGGTTGATCTTTTTGCAAATGGACAGTGGGTGGAATTGAACTTCGAGGATGTTGTAAAGCTCACGAATTTCGGGACGGACACGAGAGAGAATGTTCTTGTTCAAGGCTTCCTTCAATAAACCGGTACGAGTAGGATGGCTGGTAAGACCCATCAACATAGAAAGACGGTTGAGCTTTTGAACACGGTATTCATCAGCCTCAACGTATCCAGGACGAGTCTTGGTGGTGGTGATGATAGGAATAGCAAGAGCTGACAATAAGACAATAGAGGCCATGCGAGAGTGTTCAGCCTCAGTCAAGTTTTTGTTGAAAACACGCTCAATGGCAGAGTATCTGTTCCAAGCAGCAGAGTGGAAAAGGTAGTCATCAGAGACCATGAAAATCTTGGTCAATTTTTCATAGTAATTAGCCATCATGACAGGCTTAGGAGGTCTCTTGGATGTAGTAAGCAAGGTGTGAATATCTTCAACTGATTTGAATGCTTCTTGCCATAATTCAAGTTCAACAGCGGCATTCAATTGAGCAAAACGTGATTCCAAGTATTGTTGAAGAGTTTCGGGGTCATTCAAGTTGACAGCATGAGGTTGATGAGAGTACTTGGCAACGTTCAAAAAGTGGTTGCGAAGGATTTCACAAAGTCGACGGAATTCTGTCTTTCTTTCGTAAGTCAAACAGAATTGGAAAGCTTTCAAGGTAACGGCGTTGTACAAGGTTTCCAGACGAGAGTTGTTTCTCATGATATCCAATACAGTGCGATAACTTTCCCACAAAAATTTGAGCCAAGGTGTTACAACGGCACGGTCTGTTCTGTCCTTGCTTTGATCGCCGGATACAGTGCTGAGCATGATGGATTCGGGTGTTTCAGAGGCTTCAAGATCGTCAACATCTACGGCAATTTTGTCGGCTTGTGCACGAGCTTCGGCAACTTTAGCTTCAGCAAGCTCAAGCATTTTATTGATGATGGTCTAAATATAGTCATTTTTCATTTAAGTAAATACATTTCAATTAAATTTTTCTTGGCTATCTATACCTCAATTGAATTAACGCTAGTATTTTGAGCAATGTTACGATATTGGTGAAGACCTTCTTTAACCATTTTTCCCTTCTTAAGTTCGACACATAACTCAACATACTTGAGCATAATAGGTTCCATAACAGTGATGGGATTGCTGCGAGATCTCTTTGAAAGAACGACCTCATGAAGAGCTTGTAAAGCGGCTTCATCTTCGCCGACGACTTGGAGTTCTATATTGCAAAATACGTAAGTCATCCATGTTGAAATATATCCATCTATCCATCTATCTAACCTTCAACTCTCTTAAGGACATTATCCGACTTTACAGCATAAAATGGAGCCATTTTATTAAAGATGGGTAATATCGTTTGAACAATCATCAGTTGTTGGTTTTGGTTTCTGAGATTTAAATCAACGGTTTGTGTAACGATGTAGTATACCTAAAACCTAAGGGATCAAAATGAGAAATAATAAGCTTGTAGAGCAAAAAGTTTACGAGACTAAAAGCAAAAAGAAGGATATAAAGTCTCTCTAAGCATACCGATAACCTACTGATTACCTTTTACTTGAATGTTTTTTGTTACAACAACCACAGCCAATGCCTCTGAAAACTAAACCCAATACAAATCTATTGGATGAAATCCAAGCAAGAGCATTGGAAGAATGAATACTTGTAAACAGCGTTGACCAATCGTCAACACAGAATACTAGTTTTTCAGTTTTATTCAATTCATTTTCAGTAGACTATAGTTCAAACTCCAGATATACATCTCTAGTAACAGAAGTAAACTGTAGTTCAAATGAGACGCTAACAGATCAAATAGATAACAGAAAGCAAAGTGACGTGCCATCTTTATCAAGATCATAAATTATAATAATCAAGTTACTTTACAGGGTATTTGGGGGGATGTAATCTTTATAAGAATGCTTAGCCTATTAATAAATAAAATGGCTGTAACAAAAAGATTTAAAAAACTCTATAAAAAATTGCGATAAATGAAGCCATGTAAATAAAGAATCAAAACACAAAAGACACTATAAAAAGAAGCTAATACTAGCAAAGGACCACCTTACATGAGTAAATTTGATACAGTGCACCGGCTTGCATTAAAGTCTGCATAATAATCAGCTATTTGCATGTGTATCAAAATTGACTCTTTGATACTCGTACTAAAGTCGTTCAATGGCTTCATTCTATAATAAAGCTATACAAATGATGTAGTAAATCTGACTAACTTGAATCCGAAAATAAAGCTGATAAACAAAATTTTATCAGGAACAGACCATTGAGCGTACATTCACAAAAGAGAGTACGAAGCATGTAACGGCGTTATATGTTTATCTTTTCATAATTATGTCTAAAATAATCGAGTTAAAAGACACATAACGACTAATTTCTATGTATGGCCCTTGAGGCTTATTCTTGTTAAACTAATGACGTGTTGTCTGTCTTATAATGACCTACATTTTAAATCAGTCCTATTTTGTATGGTGGGATAACCATCTTCCATCCTTTACCGGAACTTACACCCGAGTTAATAGAGCGGAAAAGAAAAGGGAAGAAGTATTTTGGGTGTTAAGCACTTTTTATAGGGAAGATGAGTAGCTTTCTTTAATAATAGTTCTCATAAAAAAAAGAACTATGTAAGAGTATAATCCAATGCAGAATTAAAATAGCATAAACAAATTGCAAAGGGTTTAAAGGCAAGTAAAAGAACAAGGGCGCACTTTAAAGAGAAAGAATAAATCATTTATTTGTTCACCCATGAGCTTTGATGTCGTAAATGGCAGTAATGATTTAGGGTTGTATCACCTAACAAAAAAAACTGTCTCATGCAAACAAGTACGTTCGTGTAACTGCGACACTAGGGCTTGAAGAGCATTCTGTTTCAAATGAAATGTTGTTGATATCTATTTTTTGATAATAATACCAGCCACAAGCCAGTTGAAGTCTCTTTTTGGAAAAAAGGTATTTTATTTTGTGTAATTGGCAAAAATAGCATACGAACAATAAGTTTTGAGCTAAAGTGTAATAAGACATTAAGCTTGTAACCAAGTGATGAATTAAAGCTTTGTCTTTTACAAAGATCACTTATCAATTTGTATAATTACAATTTTATTAGTTTGTAACAAAGAATGTAGGAAAGAAGCATTATCTTGTCTATTTACCATAAGTAAGTAATCATTTCTTATAGCTCAAGTTGCTTTTGAGCTTTATGGACGTGTTTAATAAATTTAAATATTACTTATAGAATGGCTTAAATACAAAATTTAAAAGGGATAAGCTGCACGGAGTTAAGAACAGCAATAGCACTATCAAAAGAACGTGGCTATCATTCTTTTCTTTCCATTTTACGTAATTATCTTTGGACATATATGTTTTATAGGAGCATTACAAAATACTTTAAAGGTACTTTATATTTAGATAGAAAAGTAAAGAGAAAGAATATTTCGCCTAAAGGGCAAGATGAACAATGCATTATTTAAATAGGGCCTTTTTACTTTTTTTTTATAAAAATAAATTCATTCTCCGGCCTTTTTGTTTTAATTTTTATTAATTACAATGAATAGTTTTCACCTTTCTTTCTTTTTTTTAACTTTTTTTCCCCTGTATACTCAGCAAAAGACAACAAGTAGAAAAAAGTAATAATGGCTAAATCAAAGGCAAAACAATCACTTCCACTTCATAAAATTATTATGGTTGGTTCTGGTGGTGTTGGAAAATCTGCACTAACTTTACAGTACATGTATGGTGATTTTGTTGAAGAATACGATCCAACAAAAGCTGACTGTAAGATAATAAACAAAAGCACACACCAAAAGGATAAATAATTAAACTTAACATTTTTATTAGCTTATCGTAAGAAGGTTGTACTAGACGGCCAAGAATGCCAAATTGATATTTTGGATACAGCAGGTCAAGAAGAATATGCAGCTGTAAAATCTAACTTGTATACATGAAGGGGGTTCTTTTTGAAAGCTAAATTATTTTCTTTTAGATCCGTGATAATTATTATAGATCAGGCGAAGGGTTTCTTTGCGTTTTCTCAGTTTGTGAACAAGAATCCCTTGAACACACTCAAGAGTTTCGTGATCAAATCTTGAGAGTTTTGGATGATGAAACGGTAAATGTTGAAATTAGAGTCTTCCTATACTCTTTTCTCCTAAACCTAGTTTTCTTTCTCTCCTTATTTAGATTCCTTTTATTTTAGTCGGTAACAAGGTTGATTTGGCACATTTACGTAAAGTGCCAGCAAGTGAAGCTAATTCTTTAGCTAATGAGTGGCATTGCCCTTATGTTGAAACTTCAGCAAAAACTAGACAAAACGTCGAAGAAGTATATACAATGCTGATGAGACAAATAAGAGATAGAAAAGCTAAGCAACAACAAGAGAATAGCCCGGATAAAGATTCTTGCTGTGTTATTCTTTAAATGTTTATTTTTAAAATAACATATTCTAACTTTACTATTCATTTTAATTTAATATACACATACATTTTATATATAAAAATATATTCTCTTTCAGAGTGTAAATTTGCACTATAAAAAAGTGTTTTTAAATGAATTAACTTTTTGAATAAATTGGATACATCCATGTATTCACGTCTTTCTTACACTGTCTTTAAATTCAAAAAATTCATAATTATTTGCTACTTGGCGCAATCACGCACTCAAAACTAGTACAGTTTATGTAATTAAAGTTGCATAAAATGGCATCGTAAACATTAATACAACAAATTATAAATAAATAAGCCAATCCAAAATTGATCAGCCTTGCATGTCAGTCTAAAGTTGAAAGTTACGATAGAAAGAATTGAGGAGAATTATGACAGTGTAATATTTTTTTAACCAAAGATACTAAAGTATTCAAAAACCTTCCTATTTATATATACTTTGTGAGCACAAGCAGTACTAGAATGATCCACTTCATGACTTTTGGACAGCAGAAACGAAAGGGACCTTGATCGAGGGGAATTGCATTATAGAAAATGGCACAAAACTACAGGCCTTAATAAATTAAATTATTAGATAAAACATCAGCAAGCCCGTACCTATCTCTGTAAACTCATTCATCAAAAGTGTAAAGAAATGTGGCGTTAATTCTGTCATCAAATGGCTGCAAAAGTATATTCTAAGACACCGAGCGGCATCTTCAACATTCGAAAAGGCTGTAAACAAACACCACTTTCTCCTTACCTAAAGACCAAATAGCAGTCACATACGACATGATACACTAATTGGATATCACCTTCAGCTGAACAACTTCACCGTTTTTTGTGCTAGGACAAAACCACAAAACTGATGTTTATACTGATTCTGGTTTATTTCTGGTTGGAAAAAAAAAAAAAAAAAAAAAAAAAAAAAAAAAAAAAAAAAAAACTTCACCAAGTGATACATGAGTCTCTTTACTTACACCTTCTCGCCCCTTTGACGAAGATCTATCTTTTACAATTGACGATGTTAAAACGGCCATTGAGCTCCTGCCAACAAAGAAAGCACTTGGAGTTGACAACCTTCAATTTGAAACATTTCAATCAATTAAGCCAATCACCATATTTATTCTCGTTTCGCTCTTCTGTTTCTGCTGGCTATGATCGTATACATCAATAAATTGGAGAATAGCACACGTTGTATCAATCTATAAGGATGGATCACCTTCGGACCCTACAAACTGCCATCAATTTTGCCCAACTTTTGTCTTTAGAAAGATGCTAGAGCATTTTCTTAAGCATCCATTACAACTTGAAGCTCTTCCATTAGACATTGTCCAAGGAGATTTTTGGGAGGTGTCGTAGCTCATTGAATCAAGCATTATGTCTCTCTGAAATATGCTACATTATTAAACAATATTACTACATTGCGCTTTTTCTGGAGCTTCTAGACGCAAATTCAGCTCATGGCACTGTTGACAGGCATATCGTTTGGCAGTTGACAGAGACTATGTCACCAGCGCTTTTAGTTCTTTCATGAAACCTCTTTGATAATTCCTTTATAAAAGTTCTTTTATGTAACGTTTCATCTTACTGTTTCCAGCCCATTACTGGTGTCCTTCAATGCTACATTTTATAACAATAATAGGAGATTACTTACAAATAATAGATTGAATTATTCCTTCCTTTATCCTTTTAAAAAGATGACGACAACATATTGTAACATCATTTTATTGTCACAAAATCATAAGTACATATTCACTATATATTTCTCTACATAAATTCTGTAACAAGCCCTTTAAAAGGTTGTCAACTTGTAACTAAAAAAGCTATACTTAGAATGACTATAATGAACATCTTTGAAAATAATGGGCAATCTATCAAAAAATCATAAAATGTAAAGGCAGTAGCCTTAGATAAGTAGCAAAATAACAATATTTACTGAATACTTGTGTATCGTGATTATAAACGTTTTATCTTTTAACAGGAAATAAAGCATAAATCACTTTCGCATTTCTTAAATTGTGGATCCACCATTTAACTTAATAACAAAAGATAATTCAGTCTTTTTTTTTTTTTTTCTGAGAACCACGTAGTTAATAAAAACTGCATGTATTTAGTTAGACTATTAACCCTGAAGCGTTTATAGATCAGTTACGAATGATAATAAGAAAAAAAGAGAATGTGACAACAATTATAATTGGATAGCTGGACGCGATATTTCTGAACATCTTTGCTGAATTTTTGTGCTTTTTTTTTTTGCTTTTTCTTTTAGATTTTTAAAAAGTGGTAAGTATGTCCGGGGAACCTGCTTCTGAAGGCTTTGGTAAAAGTACAATTTTCACGGGCGCTCCTGCCTTCTCTGATGCTCCTGTTGTATCTGAAGAACAACAAAGAGCTGCCTACAGAGATTACCAATGGGCATCTAATCGCGCGCGTTATGAATATAATGAAAATGCTGCTGACGAAAATGGCATGGCTCCTCGCAATGAAGAACTTGAAAAAGAATTGTTTGAGAATAATGAACAACAAGGTTCCATCGATTTCTCTAAATACGAAAAGATTCCCGTTAAAGTAGAAAGAGGTGCTGTTCCTCCTCCTATTAGAAACGCAAGCATAAAAAACGGAGAGTATTTCATATACTAAACTTTCTCCTATTGATAGTTTGATGAAGCATATCTTCATCCTGTTATGAAGGAAAATATCAGGTTGGCACGTTATACCAACCCAACTCCAGTCCAGGTAAGGACAAAATGTTGTTGATGCTCTTAATCAGGTGAGTAATACGTTTTGCTTAGACGTATTCCATTCCAATTGTTACAAGCGGAAAAGATTTGATGGCTTGTGCACAGACCGGTAATCTTTTTATTTACCGTTTAACGTGTTGTTAATCATTCCTCTTGTCTAGGATCTGGCAAAACTGCAGCTTTTCTTGTTCCCACTTTGTCTGCCCTCTTTGGTAAAGCAAAAGAGCTCGCAAAGCCTCGCCCTGCTCCTTATGAAACTAGAAGTTATAAGGCTGAACCCCTTGTACTTATTGTTGCTCCTACCCGTGAATTATGCTCTCAGATCTTTGATGAATGTAGAAAAGTAAATGATAAATTATAAATTCTTAGTGACTACATATAATAATCATATTTTGTCATCTTAGTTTACTTATAGAAGTTCTTTAAGACCTTGGTAAGATTATGCAAATAATAACGTTTCTTATAATTTAAATATTCTCAAAGTGCCGTCTATGGTGGAACTGATACGTTTAGTCAAATTCGTCAACTTGAAAGAGGTTGTGACATTTTGGCTGCTACTCCTGGTCGTCTTATGGACTTTATTGACCGTGGTAAGATTGGACTTGCTAGAGTCAAGTATCTTATCATTGATGAAGCTGATCGTATGTTGGATATGGGTTTTGAAGCTATCGTTCGTGCTATTGTTCAAAAGAAGGGTATGAACCCTGAACATCAAACTCTCCTTTATTCTGCTACTTTTCCAAGAGCCATTCGTGCCCTTGCTCGTGATTTCTTGCGTGCAGATTATCTTTTCTTGAAGGTCGGTCGTGTTGGTGGTACTTCTACTTCTATTACTCAAAGGGTAATCTCAATAGTAAAAGGAAAATGTTAACATATACTTCTTTATTATCATAGGTCATCTACGTTCCTGAAGATCAAAAAAGAGAAACGCTTCGTAACTTGCTTAACGGTCTTCCTCCTAGCCGCACCTTGATTTTTGTTGAAACCAAACGTAGTGCTGATTCGTAAGTGATAACTAATGTTTTATTTAAAAGAAAAAAATAAAAATAAATGTGCACTTTGTTTAGCTTGGATCAATTCCTTTACGAACGCAGCTTTCCCTCGACCTCTATCCATGGCGACCGTACCCAAATGGAAAGAGAAGATGCCCTTCTAGCTTTCAAATCTGGTAAATGCCCTCTCTTGGTAGCCACTGCTGTTGCTGCTCGTGGTATTGACATACCGAATGTAATGCATGTTGTCAATTATGATATACCTGGCGATATAGACGAATACATTCACCGAATTGGTCGTACTGCTCGTGTTGGTAAATCAGGTTTGGCCACATCTTTCTACAATGAAAGAAGTGAAAACCTTGCTCCTGATCTTACAAAGTTATTAAAGGAATGTCAACAAGAAATACCCGACTTTTTGCAGTCATATGTTACTGATGATATGACCTTTGATGAGGATCTTGATGACACTCAAGTTAAAGCCCCTACTTATGCTGGTCAAGAATATGTTCCTATGGAAAGAAATACACCCGGTGCCTCTCAAGGCTTCAACAATGCAAACGGTACTGGTACTTCTGATGGTGCTTGTGCAGAAAATAGCTATGGCAATGGTGGAACCCATGGTAGTTCCGGAGGTGGAGCCCGTGATGGTTGGAACTGCCCTGCCTGTTCAGTTTCCAACTATGCTCGTCGTACCGAATGCTTCAAGTGTAATGAATCTAGACCTGAAGGTGCAGGTGGGGAATTTGGTGGTGGAAGTCGCCCTCCTCGTGCTAGACGTGATGATGATTGGGGTTGCTCTGGGTAAAGCTATAACAGAAAGGAAAAAAGAAAGGGTATTAATATTCTTTTAATAGTTG
Source organism: Rhizopus arrhizus (assembly GCA_024220505.1). Taxonomy (NCBI): domain Eukaryota; kingdom Fungi; phylum Mucoromycota; class Mucoromycetes; order Mucorales; family Rhizopodaceae; genus Rhizopus; species Rhizopus arrhizus. The sequence continues at coordinate 1,737,972 of JAKZZE010000005.1, read as the reverse complement.
TGGTGCTGTCAATTTTGCTTCCAGAAGTGAGTGTTTCAAGTGTCAAGCTCCTAAACAAGGCGCTGATGGTAGTTTCGGTGAATACAGCAGCAATTATAACCATGGCAACTATGATCAGCCTCTTGATACTGATGTGTCTAACTTTGGCTCTACCAATTGGGACTCTTCTTCCCCCGTTGCTGGATGGGGAGGACCTAGCGATAATAATGCTGTTGTTGCCACTCCTTTAGCTCCTTCGAGTGAATTGGGGGAGCCTGCAGCTCATGCTTCCAACTCTGGTTGGTAATCTTAACAATTAAACACATCAATCCCTTCTGATTGCTATTTATATATGATTTTCCCAATTAGTTTCCATTTAAAGCTGTGATTGGTCAACTGAGTTTTTCATTTTGCTGCCATTACCAATTACAATAATTGGCAGACTAAAGTTAATTTCATTAAGCCAATTTATCGTTTCAAAAAGATTATTTAGTTTTGTTATGTTATGTTTGCTAATATTCCGTTTTCTTAATTATTACAAGGAAACATGGATGATCCAAATACCACACATAAGTTTATACATGAGCATAGCAAAGACCTGCTACAGATAGTAAACTTTACAGAGAGAATATATTTCATGTCGAGTTAAACCAAATATTTAATTACGCTATGATATCTGTAGCAATAATAAATGGATTAAAACAGTGGTAATTAATGCAGTACAGAACATAGAAATCTATTCACAAAGGTGTAGCCTGTATATTGTAGAAATGTGTACGTTACGATGCGATAATTTTACAACTCTAGTCACGATAAACAGTAATTGTTGTTCTAAATACCTTTTTAAGCTTGATAGCTTTATAGTAAGAATACTTAATCACTAATTGGGAAAAAAAAAAAATTAAGTGCTGCAAAATTAGATATCATCAAACCAATCACTTGTTTTAACTTGGTCATAAGACGAAGAGAACATTGTCATTAACTTCCATAAAACTTAGCAGTCATTTTGGCTGATACCCTGAACGACGGTAACTACTAAAACAAACTTATTACGCTACTTTAAAATAATGATTGAAGGATTATCTGTGGATACTGAGCTACGTAATATTCTGCAAGATGTATTAGAAATTATGTATATTTGTATAAGCTTTTAAAATTAACTCTTTATAATGCATCTTTTCTATTTCCTGAATTTTAGATTATAATATACAACATAGAGCCAATCGAATACTTTAGTAATTCTAATTATCAAATTAAATACAGTTACGCATTCATAGTATATCACCAGAAAATCGAGTGTTAATAATACTGTCTTAACAAAAACAAGTTCAATTGCTCTTTGTATTAAAACAATACATATCTAATACAAAACTTGTATTGTGTAATCTGTAGTATCTTGTTACTGACAAAATCAGCAATAAGATCACAGTTTTAAGCGGCAATTAATTAGGGAAATCCTATATAAATAGCAAATATTACATTTGAATAAATAAAGGCTCATCGTTAAATCATGTATAACAAATAAAGGAAGTCTAACTCTGTACAATGATAATTTATTCTGGCTTAAGAACGTCTTCCAGCGTTTTAATAGCATTCTTTTCAATGAGTAACTTGTCATATGTTAATAAGTCCAACACATTCGTTTCTTCAACGTGAATGATTTCACAGTTAGAAAGATTGCGAGCTGCCAATTCTAAATCTCTATTGCATTCGTCAATAACCACCAACATTTTGGAACCGTCATATGCATTTTCAATAATATGGGCCAAATCACGAGTCTTGTGGCTTTCCAAGTTTTGAAGGCTTTCTACAACAATAAGCTGATCTTGTGCGTACTTGGCACTTAAGGCAACTCGCAAACCCAATTCCTGGACTTTTCTAGGCAAATCTGTGCTGTGATCTCTAGGTTTGGGTCCAAAAGCAATACCTCCACTTCTAAAATGAGGTGCTTTCATATCGCCCACTCTTGCCTTACCACGTCCCTTTTGTGGTGCTGCCTTTTTACCAGTACCACTCACTTCGGAACGAGTTTTAGTTGATGATGTACCTTGACGCATACTGTCTCGTTGCCAAACAACTACTCGGTGAAGAATATCTCTTCTAATGGGTGCGCCAAAAACTTCTTTTTCAAGATCGATTATTGCAACTGGCTCATTTGTTTTAAAATCACGGAGAAAGGCTTGCACTGTATTTGGAAAAGCTACACAAAGAAACTAATTAGATAACCAAATCTAATATCGGTAGTTAGGTAATACCTTTGGGTGCATTTTCAGCAACAGAAGCAAATGCTCTACTTTGTGTAATCTATCAATTAACATGGGTTATTATTTATCTAAAAGCAAATTTGTATTTTTCTTTACAAGTGGAATACGGCTAGCTGATCGAGATAATGTGTTTAATAAAGACATGTTTAATTAGCAACAAAAGAAAAGTTCTGACAGCAAAAAAAAAAATTTCAAGACACACAAACATCCTGGGGTTGTAAAGAATAAGTCACGTACACTATTTTTGGAAATGCTTTGAAAGCAGCTGTACATTTTTTTTTTTGAAGAAAAAAGCCAGCTCAACAGAAATATTGATTCATTTAATTTCTTCTGTATGTTATTGCTCAAACCTATAAAAGTATATTATTGTGTAGCCCTTATCCTAGTACAATTGGCTTAATTGAATGCCTACTCATGATACTAGAAGGAAATACGATAACGCTTCTGCTTGATTATGTAGTAAGTTTATCCCAAACCCATTCCTCACAAAATAACACTGCAGGTACCCCACAAAAACATGTAAAGATGTAATTTATTCCAACTTTGGTTTCTTTTGCTGTTCTGAGCCACTGTTTTTAGCGTCCTCTTTTGATTTTCGCTTAACAAAGTTTGATAAATCATTGATAGCAACAGTATTGAGAGATTGCTTTGTATTGTTGTTTTCATTTGTTTGATAACCAAGCATTTGCTTCAACATATTTGCAGCTTCTTTTTCCGTGGCTTGCTTTGTTGTCAATTCTTCAACCTACTAAAAGTTAAATTAAGCTATTCTACAACATAGCTAATTCATTTGTGTACCTTGAGTTCCATATCAGAAACAAGCTCATCAAGCTCTTTGATTTCCTTAGTTATTTCTTCGTTTGAATCGGCATTTTCAGTTTGCTTCAGCTTATTTGATCTCTTCTTCAATACAGAAATTGCCTTTTGTAGTGCAGGAAGCGCATCGTCATACTTTTCTGTGGAAAATTCTAATGCTAATGCATGTCTGTAATAAACTTCTGCCAATTCTCTGTTGTCTTCTTCTAAATACTTTTCTTTTATCTCAATTGCTTTCTCGTAATCGCCCAAAGAATCGTCGAATTTTTCTGTTTCAAAAATGAATTTCCCTTTAATAAATTTGATGTTTTTAATATTTTACCAATCTCAAGAGATACATCTGCCAAACACAAATATACATCTGCCAATTTTAATTGTGTTTCTTTATCGTCGCTCTTTTCAAAAATAATACGAGCAGCATCCAAAATATTCCAAGCTGTCTCAAAATCATCCTCAGCCTCGCCTTCTTCTTCATTGCCTTCTTCCTCTTCCTCTTCCCCTTCTTCTTCACCAACATCATTCTCGTCTCTAAATTCAGGAATAGATTCCATTTGAATAAGCGGATTACTTGATTTGACTTTTGAAGAGGAATTGTTTTAGTTTACTTTTCATTTTCTCTTTTGATGCTTGTATATACCTTCAATTTCTGTAACTTCCTTTTGTTGCTCCTCAACAGCAGTAGCGGAAGCTTGGGCAGATTGGCCAAGTACTGTATTTTGTTCAATAGCATATTGAAGTAAAGCTTTTCCATACATGAAATAAGCATCGCCATTTTCAGGCGCAAGATCGCCATTAAGCTGATCTCTACATGACGCGTTAATTTTCTTTTGCTGGCTTTTTGCTTTAAATTTTTTTTTCTTACAATAATTGACATGCCTCGCCGAGTTTATCAATACTGACGCTGTACTTTTTGTCATATAACGCCTCACTACCTTCTTTGATGAGAGCCTGGGCTTTATTTTTTGAGTCTGACATGTGTGTTATTTCAAAAAAAAAAAAAAAAAAGTCGAATAAACAAACGCAGTTCTTAGCATTATATACTATTAAATTCTGGGTTTTATTATTTTTTAAAATTTTATGGCAATGAGCATGTAGCAACGAAGTGTGCAATGTTGCCCGAGTCAGTTATGAATGTAAGAGAATAAAAAAACCTTCTTAGGGGACAATAAGGGAAAAAAGAGAAAGAAAAGGAAAAAGAAAAGAGCAAATTATTTGAAATATGAATAAATATAAGAGGAGGAAGAAAGAAAAAGAAAATGGAAACAAAAATTTAATACAAACCAGATCAAGTTCCTGGATCAGGATTAATAATTACTTCTTTATAAAAAATTGTCAAACAATACCAATCCTATAAATGATTTATCATCTAATATCAATAATCATATACATAAAATTTATGTCTATGAAAAAATTGGCTTAAATTACAAGGAATAGGGGGGGGGAGGTTTAATTAGTGATGATAAAGATCATACATTTTTCAAATTGGATGCAAAACTTATCTTGGTATACGATGATACCGAATATCCTGTTTCTTCTATGGAATTTGCTCCATATTCTGGGCTAAAGAAAATCAAAACAGACAGGAGTAAATTGCTAGTTGAAGCGAAAGTAATCTACAATCAAATAATTGGTTTGAATATTAGTGATGAAAACGCGGCTTTATTAAAAATTACGAATATACAAATTATGGGCAAAATTGGAATCTAATTCTCATTTTATTACATGACAAAATATTTAACATGTCATTATCTCAGGCCTAGAAGCGCACTTTATGTCTTTGAACACTGCTGATAATCATCTATACGTTGCTAATTTCATTGAGGCATGTATACTACCATCAACAGTATCTCAATTAAAGTCCCAAAGCAAGTCTTTAATTGGTCATTTATTCAATTTCAAGGTCGGTAAAAAAAAAAAAAAAAAAAAATAGTAACTTAATACTGATGTACTTTGAGTTTTAGCATTATACCTTGAACACAGCAGATACTATAAAACGAGGATTAAACGATATAAAAAAAAGTATGAAACATAAGATGGAAGACGTTAATCATCAAGATGAATCATCTCCTCAAAAGAGAAAGTTAACTCCAATTTGGAGGTATAAAAAAAAACGCAAAAAATTAATTATGTTTATATTTGTTATATCACAAAGAATAATTAAATTAAATTGAAATACACAGTCTTTGTCTCATATTCAATTATTCTCCAAAAATTTTCTTTTTGTTTTTGGTTTTCTCGTGAACTAATAAATATATGACAGTACCAATTGGATCATTTAGTAGTATAATAGCTTCAAACATTACATTTGTATCTTCTTACGGATATGGATGAGGCATATTTATCCTTCCTGGTGTTGATGTTCTCTTGATGCTAACTTATCATCTCCATGACAGTAAACTGATGTCAAGAGCACAACTGTGACGGATAGACTCAGATTTTTTGTCTCTTGAGAGGATATCAATATGGGATATGTATGTCTACCTAGTTGCTGTTTTCGCTATAATGAAAGAGCTTCATCTCTTTGACGGTTAGAGAGATGGCTTGAGCCAACTGCCCACAATATCTGGAGGTGCATGCCTCCAGCCTTCGTTATAACTGAAAGCAAACAACGACTTGTTTTAAATGATATATGTAAGTATATGCTAAATGTATGTTTTCTCTTGTTTACTAATTACCCTTCTATGTACCCTTCGCAAGCTGCACATCAACACCCTCCGCATCCTGGATATTCAATAGCCTCAGGAAAAAGTGGCAAGTCTTCTTATTCACACTGGATATGAATCCGAACTTCACACCCAATTGAACAAATTCAAAATTTCTCTTCTTGATATTGTTGATCCACTCAACCCAGTCAATTACCAGCACCCTGAGCTCAATGCTCTACCCACAATTGAAGATAAACTTACTTAAGCTAAATGTCGTATTACTCAGCACCTATACCGTAGTTTCCACTCCTATAGGGTCTCACTATATAACGTAGTAGCCAAATTCTTCGTTAAGATGATTGTCCTTGACCTTGCTCCGCCATACCAATATACCACTGGATATATAATGGACCACAACTCATAACAGCTCCCTTTTTCTTTTTCCGTTTCGTTCTTCTTTTTTCCTTCTTGTCCCTTAGGAAGTTTTTTATTTTTTATTCACACATAACTGACTCGAGCAACTAGGTACATCTCATTGCCACATGCCCACTGTCACAAAATAGCCTTAGCTGTGGATCTCAAATGGCTTAAAATAGCCTTGAGATTTTACTAATTTGTCTTGTGCCTGTTCCTAAAACGTACCTAGATTTTCTTCGTGAATATTTTAACATGCCTGGGTGATCCTCTTTCTTGCTTTCGTTTTTCTTTTTGACAAGAATATGATAGTGGACAAATCAAAAGCTCCAGCTGATCAACCTTTCCATATGACATAAAGCATATATCTCTGTTTACCTTTACTGTTATGGTTTATTGGTCTCTTCAGATTCCTATCAAGGTTAATGCCCTTTTGGCTTGTTTCTTGTTCGAGATGACTTTTTCTTTGATGAGATACTCAACTGCTTTTATCTAGATTTGTCCGGCTCAGAAATCTTTTCCCTTCCCGTCAGCCGATATCGAATCCTAAAGCTTTTGCACTAGATACTGTTTGGTGGACAGACCTTAATGCTTATTTTCGCGTAATTATGTTTGCCTTTGACTTTAATTGAAGATGCTTTTTTTAACTACTATAATTCTTTGATAGCTTCTGCTACTCTCTGATGAACAAGGCTCATGAACCAAATACCTCTGTCATCACGCCTAGATTCTTTCGGCAGGTTCGTTTGGATAAATTGACTCAAGCTATACATTTTTGTACAAGTTTCTCAAGAACTGTTTCCTTTTGGCTACATTTTTGGTATATGAATATTCTGTTAGTTGTACACAATTTATAGTTCTGTCTATCTCATAATAAACTGTCATGTGCAGCAAATGTGTTTTGTTCTAAAAAAGGAATATGAGAGTGCATTATTTTGTGGCTTAGATTGAAAAAGTATAAAGCATTTGTTGATTTGCTTTATTTTTTTTTCCTTAACTTAAACTCTGGACTCTGTAGAGGTCTTCTTTTTTTTTACTCTTAAAAAAATGAAACATTTCATATTAAATATATACTGCATCGTTACATGGGTCACCATCTAAATTTTACCTGTCATGTATAAGCAATGGCACCACCCATGTCTATCTCTCATTTTTATAGCCCGAGAGTTTCTTTTATGATGTTTATATTGAATTTGTAACAAACCTAATTGTGATGAAGACAAGATGTGTGATTATCCTTCCAATTGCCTCAATAAGCAAGCCAAATCTATCCTGTATTTTTTTTTTTTTTTTTTTTTTTTTGTGCGCTCAGAAAAATTCAAAATGCTTTAAATTTTAAGTATTATCAGACATTTGAATTATTCTCCCACTCAATTACAAAACAAGAGCGACAAAACCATAAAATTTGCTTGAGGAATGTAGTACAGATGTTTATTGCACCTGGTCACTATTGATAAAGCACAAAGTACTGTACATCAATGATTGTGATCCTAAATCCGGATACTTTTTTACCAATTTAATTAACATTAGTTGTAAAGATAATAAATAGTAGATTTTCAGTGAAAACATACTAATCCAGAATAGCTTATTATGATTTTCAAACTCGATAGATTTTTAAATTGTAGAAAGCAGTGGAAGAAAAAAAAAACTCAACTCATTAGAAACGGGACATTAAGACAGATATTGAAAAAATAAAACACCCTTTAAAACGCGAAGTAAATAAAACTTATGTAGAAACACATAGGGATATAAGTGCTGATTATCATTAAATCTGTTCTTACTTTTACTTTAATGTATTGTCTGTAAATACACTCTTTAGTTGAAGATGAATGATAGATCAATCATTGTATAACCGCGGCTGCACCGGTCACTGCTTGCCCGGGCTCCATTTATTGACATATAAAAAGCAAACTGAGACATTTTCGCATTAGTTTCTTTTTTTATTTTTATTTTTTTTTCTTATTTTTATTTGTTTGCATAAATGTGGAATTCAGTCATAAAAAACTTGGGATTATCTTCAACAGAGGAATATGTTAAACCTCGGTTATCTATTGGCAAGGCAGTTGCACATCAAGAATTTTCAACGGGTCACTTCAAGATACAGGTTGACCCTGAAGCACTGGCATTGATTGTGAAAAATGGAAATGACCGCATCATTTGGAAATGTAATGTATCACCATTTTTCTCTCCACGCTTTTGTTCTAAAAAAAAAAAAACATAATTTTCATAGCCATACAAAACCAGCCCTTTCTTTCCTCTACGTTAGGTATTGATGAAATCATTTGTGAAAACAATGGCGTTTTTAAAGTGACAGAACAAAATGAGCGTCCCACACGTATTCAAACCATTACTAAAATTGAAAAAGCGGATAAGGATACAATTAAAATCTATGGCGGTCTTGGCCTAAAACTGGTGTTACCAACCCACATGGACTATGTCTTTACTTTTAAGGAACTCACCCATCGGCAACTACAATTCTCTGTAGAAGTTACGCACAGAGACAATTCCATGAAGGACTATAGCCGCTTGATACTTACTTACGAATCACGACCAGAAGAACATTTTTACGGCTTTGGTGAGCAGTTTTCTTATGCATCTTTAAAAGGGCAAAAGGTGCCGATATTAATTAGGTAAAGTTGTGATTTTTTTTTTTTTTTTCACTTTTTGCTTCGGCTTTATTTATCCGTTTAAAAAAAAGAGAGCAAGGAGATGGGAGTGGTGCGCAACCGGTAAGTCTCCAAGCAAATTAATTTAATACCACATTTATTAACGCGCCAATTTTCTTTCTTTCTTTGTTAGGCTACATCTCTTAAAGACTCGGCCTTGAGTATACTTGGAAGTAGTTCTGTAGATAATTTTGCTACATATGCATCTATCCCGCAATATATTTCTAGCGATATTCGATGTTTATTCATGGAAAACTCAGAGTATATGAGCTTTGATCTCACTGAATTGGATCGCGTTTCGATTCGTGTAGATTCCGATCATCTTAAAGGTAAATATAGATACCAACGTTGTATAACACACATCGCATATTAAACAATATTTATTTGTTCGCAGGTCGTATTTTGGATGGAAAGACAATGCTAGATTTATTGACAGAATATACTTCATTTGCTGGAAGAATGATTCCGTTGCCGGATTGGACATCTGAAGGTATCATTGCTGGTATTCAAGGAGGAAAAGACAAAGTGAACGATGTCGTAAAAAGATTAAAAGAAAGAAATATTCCTTTGGCAGCAGTTTGTATTGAGGATTGGACCGGTCTACGGACGCAATCCATGGGTCGTGGCGTGCAATTTAATCGTCAGTGGTGGAATTGGGAAAGTGATGATGAACAATATCCAGACTGGGATAAATTTATTCAGAAATTATCATCAATGGATGAGAAGGTTCGTGTTTTATCTTATGTAAATCCCTGTTTATCAAATCCAAGCGGAAAAGGCCGTTTCAAAAAGAATTTGTTTGCTGAAGCTCAAGATAAGGGTTACCTTGTAAAAGGCACACAAAGTAGCTCTTCGGATGCTACAGCTCTTTCTTTGAAATTTGGTATGGGATTAGAGGCTGGTTTACTTGATTTTACAAATCCCGAAGCACGTAATTGGTTTAAAGAAGTCTTAAAAGAACAAGTATGGAGCACTGGTATTTCTGGTAATATAGCATTAAAGAAACTTATTGTATTTATTTTTATTAATGTTTCTTTCTTTAGGAATGATGATAGACTTTGGTGAACATTTGCCTTACAATCCTAAAACAGTCTTACTACATTCAAACGAAAATGCCTCTATGTATCACAATCATTATTCGGAAGATTGGGCTTTACTGCATTATGAGCTGATCAAGGAACTCGGGAATGAGGACGAAGCCCTGTGCTTTTTCCGTTCTGGATACTTGCACTCTCCAAAATATATGAATTTATTCTGGGCTGGTCGCCAGAATGTCACTTGGGATCAGAATCATGGTATTAAAAGTGCTGTAAGTTAAAATAGGAAAAGCAAAGATCAAAACCATGTGCTTACATAGAATGCAATAGATTATCGGTATGCTTTCCAGCGGATTCTCAGGCTTTTCTGTTACCCATTGTGATGTGGGAGGGTATAATACAGTTGTGAGCAACATACCTGGCTTCAAGATGTTCCGCTCAAAGGAGTTATTGCTTAGATGGATGGAGCTTGGTGCATTCACTGCAGTATTTAGAACTTCAGAAGGTATTATACCCTCTTTAAATTCACAATTCTACGACAATGATGGTAAGAAGAAAATAAACAGCGTGTCCTTTAAACAAATCAATAATGTTTGCTGCCACTAGATACTTTTGCCCATCTATCTCATACAACCAAGCTTTTCTTGTCAATCGCTGCTTACAGAAAGCAAGTACTCAAGGAAGCATATGTGAAAGGATGGCCGTTGATGCGTCATCCTGTTCTTTATTATCCCAATGATAAGATTGCGCGCGTACTCACTTATCAGCAATACATGCTAGGAAGCTCTCTAATGATAGCTCCCGTGCTAAGCCCCTCTGCTTCTTATGTAAAAGTTTATTTTCCCAAGGATGCCCAAAATATCTCATGGCGCCATATTTGGACTGGAAAGTACTATCCTGGTGATGGTACTTACAAGGCAGTAGATGCTCCTTTAGGCCAACCTGCTGTTTTTGTCAAAGAGCCCAGGGATGATGATGGTCTACTAAATGACTTGTTAAACTATGCTACAACATATTATCAGCAAAAAGCTCGTCCTCCCTCTGGCAATAAATAATCAGAGTTACTTCTACTTTTTTTTTACATTGAATTAGAATAATAAATGCTTTTATAAACACAATCAAAAACTTGGCAAATGGAAACATAAAGATTTAAATATTTCCGATCATGCACGGGTTACCATAGTTGTACTACATGTTTACAAAATCGTTCCTTTTACGGATTAAAAGTAACATCAGATAAAAATGGTTTTAATTTTTATGCGTAGTTTATTCGCAGACTGATCTTATTCAACAGTAGCAAAAAAAATATTCTTAGGATCTATTCTTCATACCTTCTACAAAAGTAGCAGTATTAAGATAAGGATCAATATTAGAATAAGATTTAATATTCACAACGGTTTTACTGTCATCGTCGAGTATATGATAAATTAGGAAAATGACATAAGTAATCTGATGAGACAGTTTGTATATACAATAAAATGATGTTTTTCTTTTTATATATGCTTACCTTCTCACCAAAAACAAAAAGTTCATTCAACATAAGAAAACTATATTGATAAATTTGAAATTATACACTCAATGTTTTTATTCATAAATCTTGGTAGTCTCTTCATTACTGTCACAAAATGAGCAAAACCCATCTGAAAATTTAATCGGAAAGATTATCAGGATAACATCCAAAAGGCTTTTTTCTTCATCGCTCTCTCCATCGCATCTACCAAGTTTCTAGGCAAGAAATCGCAAGACAGGGATGGTTTTATAATAAACCATACTACCGACAGTGATTTAGAGTATGTATGAATCAACTTTTCCTTGTTCAAGCAATATGTTCCTTTTTTGCTTGTCCAGTGCATCCGTTTGGCCATCACTAGAGCTATAGATTTGAAATCATTCAATTCAAGAGCACGTATTGAAATTGAAAGGCAGACAGATTATGTCTAGTCTTGTTTTTTTGCTTGTCTTTAGTGTAGCCAAAAACTTCAACATAGTTATAATGATAACCAATTCTATATTTTATTCTTAATATTAACTGTATATATAAAGGAGAGAGAAAGAAACAGGAAGGCAAACTGCGCTGATCATTTATAGTAAAAAAAAAAATGAGGGATTTTATTTATGAAAAAAAAAAAAAATTACTGCAAAGCAATAGATCCTTTAAGGTTAGGTCTATTCTTAAAAGCTTCAATAAAAGTAGCAACATGAGGGTAAGTTTCAGCATCAATATGAGCTTCGGCTTCAATATCAACAATAGTCTTAATATCATCATCGAGGATATGGTAAATAAAGAAATCAACATAAGTAATCTAAACATACAATTAATATCTATGTAATAAATTTATATTTATCTATTTACCTTTTCGCCAAGGACATAAGGACCTTTGTTAAGAGAGAGCATTCTATTAAGCAACTTGTGTGCATTTACACGATGAGTTTCTTTGTAAGTCTTAAGAGTCTCTTCATTGCCAGCATAAACAGCAGTACCCCATTTAGTCATCCAGTCATTCAGACTGTCAGAATAAGCATCCAAGAGATACTCTTCTTCTTCGTTTTCTCCATTGTATTTACCAAGTTTTTTGGCAATAACACGCATAACAGGAAGAGTCTTGAAGTAATGCTTACCACCAATGGTAATGTAGGGCATGGTTGGGTCTGTTTCTCCTTGCTCAAGCAATTCGACCTTTTTTGCTTGCCACTGATCCCAAGTCAATCTAACATATTCATAATCAACGCTAGCGTCTTCAAGCATCAATCTGATATAGTCACCACGACCAATAGTTTCTGTAAAATACGAATATTAAATAATTAATGATGTAACACAATGACGCCATATGGCAACTTACTGCTGCCTTGGATTTGAGTAAAATAGTAAAGCTTGATATCTTTGAGTTCAGTAGCCATCTTTCTTATTGATTAATATTGTTTGGATAAAAAAGAAGCAGTTTATGTTGCTCCTTTTATATACCTTTTTAGCGGGATTTTCTATGAAATTCTTTGATTAATAATCCTAATGCAATACATTATTTCTAGAATTAAAGTCATCGTGACTTGTCGCAGCTACATATAAATTGTATTATAAAACTTTGCAAAATGCGACCTTAATTTCTTGAAATAGTGTACAATCAAGCCGAATTTGTCTTAATGCAGAATATACATTTTTCTTAGAAACAGTAAATACCTAAGATAAAAAGATGATTGAGGTATAGTTCACTAAGCCTTTAAATTAAAACAGATAATAACTGCCTTAATATCACGACATTATACGACTTATAGTAACACTTTATACATCATCTTATGCAATAACCAAAAAATGTCCTCTTACACTATTTCTAGGAATAGATGTCGCGTTTACTTGTCGCTTTTTTGTATATATTGTATTATAAACTTTGTAAAAATGCGACTTTACTTTTTGAAAATGGTGTACAAATCAAAAAAAGGGGAAACGAAATTTTAATCTATATTTACACAGCCAATAAAAAGAGAGCTTATGCTCGCTGTAATCTTCTCTTAACAAATCCTTTTACATTTTCATGACCACTGAGAATAAGAGGAATGATTAGAACAATATAAAATGTGCTACTTTCTCTTCACTTACGCTTCAGTAATAGCCATTGTTCGTTTTTGATTATTTGACCATAATAACACTCCTAAATCTCGAGCATACTTTTCTGCGGCGTCAAAATCCGCTTGTACGTTAAATTCATGATATAGATAGGCTGTATGAGTATAGTACATCAGTACACACATATATATGTAAATTTTATTTTCTCTTACATGGTGTTGGTTTTAGTCTGTTTCTTTCCATTTCCCACAATCTGATTTGATCCACAACTGTTAAAGGTAAGACAGGTGTCTGTGTTACAATAAGTGTGTTAATAATCATTATATGAAAGCTTAATGTCTCCTTACCTCTTTTCTCATTTGTGGATGGGCGTGTGATTGTAAATAATAGATAATCTAAGCCAAATATTTCAGTTGATGCCTTTTTTCTTGTTTCGTTACCTGCTCTGCTGTAATTCCTTTCATTAGTGCATTTCTGATGCTATCTCTCGTAATAACTCCAGTCACCATGTTCCTGAAACGTGATTGAAGTTGAACAAACAAATTCAAGACGGCTATCTGAAGTGGAGAATCTTTTTAAAGAGAATAAGTAACAAATATACGAACAATAATTATATAAAATGTACCTGTATAAGCATAGAGTTTATAATTAGTTTCCAAGATAATAAATCCTTGATCTACACTTTCGGTATCTGTTGTGTCGTCTATATTTGTTTCTTGTACCATATGATTATATTTGCCAGCAACAGTAGCAAGCGCTGATTTGCCAGATGTCAATGTAGTCGCTAATCTTGTTGGGTAATATCGTTTAGAATGTTTCTGTACAAAATAGTATTAATTATCACTCCTTCTCCATCCCTTTAACATGCTAATTTTCTACTTTTTTACTTTTCTTTGGTATACAATTCCATAATCACGCAAGTCCTCCAACATTTGTAACTGTGTTTGGGTTAAAGTATCTACGGAATAATTCTATGCAAAAAAGAAAAATCAATACACATGTAAAACTAAGGGATATTACGTGCTCTTACTTACTTCACCCAATTCCAACGATCCAAGCTGAAAGAAAAAGTTCAGTACTTCTACCAAATCCATTTGTAATACCTAATCACACTGAGTTTACTTGATTATTCATGCCATAATGTTTATACATACTTCTGCCATATCCAAGTACTGTAATAAAAATGCCCAAACTTGTGTATTTACATCTTGGAGTAAAAACTGAAACCCCTTGTTTGTAATTTGTAATTGGCCCCCATTGTCTGTACTAAATGTAATAAAGTGTAAGTGCTTTCTTTTTTTTTTGAGTAGACATCTTTTTTTACCTGTTTTGCATAAGTTTGCTGCGCTCCAATAAATTCAATACACCTCGACTAGGTTTCTTTGTTAATGATGTACCAACCATGTAGTGAAGAATGGCTTCCCACTGTGTTGTCGCGTAATGGTCCAGGAAGGGAATATCGACAGGATGTTTGTCTGGTGTTGAACATGGTAATCCAAATGATTGTTGTGTTCCTCTAAATACAAGATGCTTAATACAAGAGAAAAGGTTTGTCTACTTTCCTTACCCTCCTGTAAGTGCGTTTTGAAACTGATGTCTAAAAGTGTCATTCATGATCAGGACGTGATCTTTTTGTTCAATGATTCGAAGACTTGAAAGTTTTTGTAATGCTTCAACTAGTTTTCTATTGTTATTGAAGAGTTAATAAACAAAAACGCGCTTCTACAGTGCCTAATGCTTTTTCACCTCTCTCCTTCTTTATTCACCCAAGTGCTAACATCGCTAACAGGTATAGGCATTTTAACGTATAATAAAGACATGACTAGATGTCTCCCAACACTTGGAAGTAATCTATAGATTAAACATCTTAGTCTTTTTTTCATCTTAACAGCTTTCTATGCTTTTTTGCTAACCTAAAAATAGCTAAACATGTCGAAGGCTTTTCAAACAACCGCATGAAGGTGAAAGTTGGCAGTGTTTCTAAGTATTCATATATGCTCGTCTTAAAGTTGTCTACTGACATTTTTTTGTTTTTTTTTTTTGTTTTGCTTAAAAAAATAAAAGAAAAGAAAAAGAAGCGTACTGGGTTTGAAAAGAAAGTGAAAGCGTTTAGGAGAACCACAGTCACCAAAGTAAGATCAAATAACACAAGATAAAAGAGTAATGAGGGGTGGATAATAGATATAAAAGTAAATACATTTGGGTCATCCTTAACCTGTGAGTAATATGCTAAAAGTTCACTATAGGAACCGCTTTTGCTTCACTTTAAATATATCTCAAACTACGAATTACAGCTTCTGGATTGATTTTCACAGAAAGCAGTAAAAAAAGGCTGTTCATCCCTTGACATAAATTAAAGTTATCAAACAATGGCGATTTCTGAAAAATAAATGGCGATTACCTAAGAATAAATGGCACTATCTGAGAAATATTTGGCAGTTTGCTAGCAGGTAACTGTCGCTTTTGAAGATTTTACTTTGTCTTTTTGGACCAAGTCAAATTGGCGTTACTGAGGGATTATTGTCGGCTATGATGTAAAAGTTTTTTCGCTCTAACAATTGAATACCATGACAAAAAATACATTTCTTTATGAAAACGAACACAGTAATGCCTACAATAAGGATGGAGAGAGAGTCTTCGATCCGATGGAAGGTGTGTTCACCGAAATTAGTGATCCAAGCGCAGTACTTGAAACCATAACTAGCCAAAAGTCCTATTTGAGTCTCATACCAGCAGAGAAAGAAACTATTACAAAAGATTCAACAAAAAAGGCTATATAAATGGTCAATAAAGCAGCTTCTACAAAGACTACAACGACCAAACCAGAGAGATACTTATTGACTGAATGATCGAAGGTCCTATGGAAAGAGGAAAAGTGGCTTTGCATACAAAGGATCTTAGAATTAATCCTCGTACTGTTATGCGCTGGTGGAAACATTATCAAGAAACTGGGAAGGTAGCTTACAAAAAGTTGCAAAGAAATCCCGGTCGACCAACTCACTGACTCCTGAGCATGAGCAGCACATTCAACAAATAGTAGAAAAAGACTCACAACCTTCCGCTGATGACATTATTGATTCTCTGAAATCGCAGTTTGAGGACTTGAAGATTTCAAAGTCTCAAATAAACCACTACTTGAGAAACACCATGCTCATTTCAATAAAGAAGCCAACCTTCGATTCTATGACAAGAAACTCTGACAATAACTTGTAAACGAGATACGAGTGGTTCATGAAGTGGAAAGGCTCGGGCCTGAGTTACGCTAAGAACTGCGTTTTTGCTGATGAGGCTGCATTGAAGACAGCCAAACAAACAAAAAAAGAAAGCTTGCAGAAGGCAAAGAGCAAAGAGCAGGCGACATTATTATTGAAGAGCCTACTATAGAATACGTTGATGTGAAGAAGAGTACTGCCATCGAGAACAACAAGCCATTAGCAAAAGGTACAACTACTGTCTACTTTGTAAGATTTATAAGTGAGCTTCTTGATATCATGAACATGGACGAAAGTCTTATGGGTAGATATCTTGTAATGGATTACTGTGCTATTCATAAGTCTCGTCCAATGATAAGAAAAATTGACAGTAGAGGTTATAGAGTAATGTACTTACCTCCTTGTTCGCCAGAGGTCAACCCAATTGAGCAGCTTTAGGCTATAGTTAAAGGAAAGCTCAAACATCGTCGAATGAATACTTATCGAGTCAAAGTGCTGATGCTTGCAATCAAGTTCTTTATGGCTTCTCTAGTCAAATCATCCACTATTGTAATAAAACACCCATGTGAACATGCTTTTAAAATCATACTATGATATTTTCATAACACCATATCTTTTTAGAATATAAACCTTGCAAGAATTGGTATGGTTAAAATAGTTTTATTGGGTTCAGCAAAGGACCTTTAATGGAGGTTTTGATCAGTGAATGCATCATCATTATGCAGTGACATTACAAGATGATGGTCCAATATTTTATGCTCATCAAGTTTGTTCTTAACATATTTATCATTGAGGTTTGATGAAAAGACATAAAGAACTTGACACATTCAGACGCCAATAACTTCTCGAGTCCTACCTACTATGTGCAACTACTATTCTATGTGAATCTAGAAAACAAGTATCTTCTATTGCAAGCTACTACATGGTGTAAGTTCATTGTAGGTACATTGCTATTACTCGGCTGTAGCTGTGTTCAAATAAATATACATAAATGGGATGGGAATATTTCTTTTCAACATTTAAATCAATTTCTGGAGACAGTTTTTCTTTTTGTTCGTATATTTCACTCGTGAAAACGCATTGGAAAATGAAAGGAAAGCAAAAGGATACTTTATTCTCTTCAAACTAAAAGAAGCCATCTCAGAGCGAAAACGGTAGGCTCCATATCTAATAATGGATTGAAATGTCACTGACTACAAAATCGATACTATTATAGACTCGTTTGAACTATATGTAGAAGAAAACTTAGACGACGACTTCCAACCCGTTGTAACAGCTAGAAAAAGAAAAAGTAGGTTGCATTGTCAAACTTGATGTAGGCAAACAGCTAGTCTAACGTATGAAACCCCATCATAGGTAGGGAAAATACTCCACAGAGTGGATCACAAAAGAGGCTCAAAGACAAAGAAAAAACTACAGATTCTGAAGTTACTACTACAAGTAATACTGGTGTCTCTACAACAGATGAACCTACCATGTTCAGTAAGATCACTCTTGATGACTATAATCTTGAATATAGCAGTGACGATTTTGATGCACCTGTTGTCAAAAGACTCTTTTTGGGTGAATCAACCAAGTCTGCTTTTTGTGTCACCAAATCAACTTCTGCTGCTGTGGAGTCAAGCACAACTGCTTCTAAAACAAGCTTAAATTCTCCCAAACCTAGTAAACCTGTTCCAACTGCTTTCAATTCAGCTGTAGCTTCTGTCAAGTCAAGTTTTTGTCCTGTGCCTGTTGACAAGGCAAATGACATTAAAGATGGCCCTAAGAAGATAAGCAAGCGTATGATGACAATTAAAACGACTGTAAAAAAATATTTGGAAACCAGCATATTTACAGCCATTGTATGGTTTGGTTCACATTACCAACTTACTAGTTACACATACCTTTGCTTTCACAAAGTACATATATTTACAAGAACTGGCAGCAAATGAAAATTTTGCGCTGAACAACTTTGTAACAAAAGATTTCTTTGTTGAAGTTTTTCTGAGTCTTGTTCTCTCAAAGGGTGGAAATAACACGAGACTGAAGGATGCGACCAAAAACTATAGGCGATTGATATCAAAGTATAAAGAAGCTTACTTTGGAGACGCTGGTTATACTCCCCAAAACTTACAATATGTTCAGCAAATAGCCCTGTACGAGTGTACGAATATCCAAACGATCTACTCTAATAATATCAAAGCTCATTTTAGAAACAGGCTGAATGGTTTGATAAACAAGTTATTTAAAAAAAAGGAAAAGGCAGAGGGTCTTAGAGGAGAAATGCAAGCAAACAAGTCTAGTAGTAAAGCAATAAAAGAAGCTGCCCGAAAGAAGATTTATCGACCTTGCAATCAGGTGAAGCTTGCCATCACAAAAAAAGAGAGGCCTAATATTGGTCTTTTAGATGATCAATCAAGAACGCAATTAAATGGTTTTCTCTCAAGTTACCCAGAGGGCTACACCTTTCAAAAGAACTCAATTTACTATGAAGTTATGGCTAGTCCAAAAAATCATTTCAAAGCCTTCTTCAGACTTGCTGAACTGTCTGAAGCTAAACAGATGAGACAATTTGCTTGTTTTCCGCTACGTACCACCTTTATTCCTTGCTACATGACGTTGGATAGCAAAATAATCCATTACCATATTCTCAAGAGCAAAAGAAACCAAAAACAAGAAGCAAGTTTGAGACATGGGGTGCCGTCGTAGACCTAAATAAAAAGGCGTTCAAGCATCAAGGATTTCAAAAGACTTTGCGGTTCCAAGAAACTCTCGAAACAGATGGAGTCGGTATCTTCATAATAAAGCAAAATACTAATACAAGCAGAAAGTCGCCTAAGCCCAGCACTGAAAAGAAAGTGAACGGCAATCAAACAGAGCATATTGAAGGATTAGGTCAATCCGACTTAAAGAGCACTGAAAGTAAGTGTGTCTTAATAGACCCTGGAAAGAGGGACTTGATGTACTGCATGAAAGAAACCAGCACTGTTGAAGAAAAACAAACACTTATAGTTACCAAGAACAACCGCTCAAAATGTTCAAGGCACTTTAGATATTTAAGAAAGCCGAAGCAATCCTTTCTAGATCTGAATTCAACTCTAAACTTGAAAAAGTTTGTACAGTACATTAAAACAAGAGCATTAGTAAAAAACACTTTGTACGAATATTATGGAAACGAGACAACAAAGTCTAAAGAAGTATATTTCCCTGAATCCGAATTTGACTTTCGAGTCAACCAAAAATGTAATTTGTATCATCAAAATCTGTTCATAGCAAGAATCTGTGGTTTTTTCCCTCAACCTGAGAATTACTCTACTGATAGCTCTGTAAAATCTCAACTGTATGCCACCTACCTACAAACAATGCTACAATAAAAGCATATTTCAGAAAGACTAGATGACAGTGAGAAAAGTAAAGTTCTAGGACTGGCAAAAGAGTGTGTAGACGACCACAGTAAAGCACTTACAAAAAGACTATAAGTACAGCATTAGAAATGCTACAACTTTTATCTTTTCGAAAATTGAAGCTTTCAAGCAAAGTCTTCTTTGACCAGAATGATCAAAAATTGGTGTGTAGCTTAAAAGTAAAGTTTGGTCAAGATGCTGTCTTAGTTTTTGGAGATTGGTCCACCCCTAATGTCAAGTATCAAGAACCGACAAGAAGCAAGGGGTTAATCAGGATATTAAAGAAGAACGGGTTTGCTGTCTACTTAATCAATGAATACAAAACATCTTCACATTGTCCAACCTGTGAAAATGAATTAGCAAAATTCAAAACCGTGCCAAATCCTCTCCCTTACCAACGGAAAAAGAAGCCAGATGTGCTATGTAATGGTTTGCTGAGGTAATCCAAAGAAAAAAATAAACTAGATTAATTCTTGATAACTAATGCAGTACTAGGTGCAAGAGCCTCTCATGCCTTAAACAATAAACCACAGGAATAAAAAGAAGACTTTGGAATCGCAATCAAGCAGTCGTATTGAATTTTCTCAAAATCCTAAATAGTTTGAGAAAGACTGGTGAACGCCCTAGCCTTTTCACCAGAAAATATCCTTTAGACTGATCATTTTTAAGTAGAACAAAAGTAGAAAAATCATAAAAAATTCACCACCTAGTTTATCGCTTTGGTCATTTAATATTGGTATTGCATTAAAACAAGCACAAAGCAACAACAATAAATGTATTAAACAAAATTTATTTTCTTCAAACCGACAAAATTTACCAGCCCCACTGTAGCTCGTATCTTAAAATCATATGTCACTAAGAAACTTGATAGTAATATAAAGACTTTTTGTAGGATTGTATTCCAAAAAGCGTGAGAAAATCGTTGTTTTCATCATAAAGGCTTATATACAATAGCTTAAAATTACTTCTTAACAAATAGCCTTATGTAATAAAATTCATTCAATGTAAACTCAAGTTAAGAAAGGAGTTTTTTTTTTTATCCAATTTTATTTTTGTCTTGTTTGCTATTTTTTTTTTTTTTTTTTTTTTTCCAAGAAAAAAAGTAGAAAATGGAGAGCACAATTTCCCAATTTGCATATGATTATTACTACACTGGTAATTTGAATTCAGAATATTTTTTCAAAGTGTCAATGAAATTTAAACAAAAAATATTTACCTTCAAATGATACAATCTATTGTCTTTTAGTCACAAGAGTACAGATTACGTCTAAAAGTATCTTTACAATCGATATTCACTTCAAAAAGAACGTCTGAATTAAAAGTGAAAATGTCGTATTTTTTTGGCTACACTCATTTCTTGATCTGACCTGGACGAAAACGATGAAAACTAAATCATCATGCGCCCACTTGAGGTTGTAAATAAAGTAAATGTTTAAACGTAATTTTTTTTATTAAAAAACTAAAATCAGAAAGGAAATTTTTTGTTTAAAAATAACAAAGAATCATATTGTTCTTATCTGACTAGATGATCATCTATGATTGACTATTGCTTAAAAAAGAAAAATATTCAATGTAGTGATTTATTACATGACAGAGCCAAAAATTAAATTAGCAACTGTGATCTGAGTAACAGATTTTGTGAAATAGACTGTTAATTCTTGCTATTCTGCATAAAAGTTTATTTACAGCGGGGTGTGTGTGTGTGTGCACAATGGAAAAGCCCGGAAAAGCAGATAGACTACCTTAAAAGTAGCGGGGTAAAATGTGGGGTAAGAAGGAGTTAAGCAATTCTTTGCTTATGTGATATGCATCACTTTTTTTTACCCGCTTGTATGGGTGATTCCTGGGAAAATACATGTCAATGGCATTGGCCCTTCTTTCTCTGCTTTTTCCCAAATCCATTTATTCACTTTCCCGCATATGTTTTTATTTGATTGTAATATTTTACTCTTTTTTTTTTTTTTTTTTTTTTTCCTTTCTTTTTTTCTACATTTTTACAACTACTTTTTTTTTGGATGAATCATCGACATATAAATTACGATAATCCATCAAATAAATTAACAGATCCATACAAGAATGAACTTAACAATAACAATAATCTTCAGGGTGTTATTTCTAAATATCAAACAAATCCTGAATTATTAAAGCTTATACTTGCCAGTAAAGTAGAAGAAGATAGACGTAGAACAGAAGAAGCAAAACTGAAATCAAAAGAACTTGATTTGTATTTAAATCAACAAAAAGATAAAACCAGGCGTGCATCATTTGGAAATAGTAGTAACTATTTTAGGAGAATTGTACCTTATGAGACAGCAACAGCAACATCAACAAATCCATCATTATCTACAAGGTATAACAAATATACAAAATACATTATATTTTCTCATGTGTGAATTTTAAGTGCACCGATTCCTAAAAGAAGAAGATCAATACAAGCCGTCAGTAAAATAATAGAAACTCATGGATTTCCATTGAATGACGGGTTCTTTTGGAAAAATAACGGAAATACTTTACAAAAAAAGACTGGACGCAAAAGTATATATTACAAGTGTGCTAATAAGGTATCAAGTATTTCGGACAAATTCGGATTCTTACCTTTGCATATAGGGATGTACGGTGAATAAGACTGTGATAGAACAACCTAATGGAATGTTCATTATTAAATATAGAGGAGAACATATATTAGATTGTAATAAAGTAGAGCATGTAAATGATTTGTAAATATCAATGATTAAAGTTCCCCTACTTCTTGTTTATTAACCGTAATGTATAATAAATAATGCCATTAACTATTAAGCGTATCCATTGTAAAGTGGCGGTAATTCCTTTTAACTTACAAAGTATTATCACTGGCTTGCTCACTAAACTCTGCCTTTCTTTAGTGACCACATATATGCTCTTTATAGTTGTGGCTTTTTAGTTGAGCTTCTTTTTTTTTTTTTTCTTTCTTTTTTTTTTTAAGAAAACAAAAAAAAAATTATTAAAATGGCAAGGAGACCAATTGAAAGTGATTCCGAACAAGAACATGAATATAGCGACGAGAGTGAACAAAGATCCGTAAGAAATGATAATAATGAACATTTTGACATGATCTGATCTCATTCAACAGGAAGAGGAAAGCGAGGAAGAAGAAGAAGAAGAGGATAGCGAGGAAGAAGAAGAAGAGGATAGCGAGGATGAGCAAGAAAAGGCTCGTGAATTAGCCAAAATGAAAAGAGGTTAATAAGACATATTTCTTTCTTTCATAATTTCTAAAACTAGCTTGTATAGATCTTGCTCATGTCTCTTTTGAGCAACTTGCAGAGATAAATAATAAGATTGAATCTAGTGATCAAACAGGAAAAAAGAAAATATCAAAAGCTCAGATCTTGAAGGATCTCGAAGGAGCAGTAGGCAGTTTAAATAAAAAGAAAAAAAAAGATAAAATCAAGTTATCAAAGGAAGAAATGAAAAGAGAGAATAAACACAGGTAACTTGTTAACACATGTAAGAGGGCTAAACTAACAAATGACCAGACCAATGGAAATATCTTCAAAAAAGGCCGTGAGTCGATTTAGGACTGTAGTCCCTTTACAAGCTGAGGTAATAATATTGATTAGTTTTGCTTGTACACCTTTGCTTAATATAAAATTAGAAACGTCGAGACCCAAGGTTTGATAAACTTTCAGGAAACTTCAACCAAGATTTATTTGAAAAATCATACGGTTTTATAAAAGAATACAATAAATCTGAAATTGAGATGCTTAGAGAACGAATCAGGAAAGAAAAGGATGCTGATACACAAGAGAGCTTAAAGAAAATGCTGACTAAAATGGTAAGAATGATGGTTACACTCCTCTTGTCGATTTGGACACAATACTGACTTATTTTGTTCATCAAACAGGTGTCTGCGGAGAAAATGGATGAGGATAAAAAGAGAAAACAAGCTTTGATTCGTGAAAGAAAGAAGAAAGAAGCCGAATTAGTGAAACAAGGAAAAAAACCCTTCTTCCTTAAAAAATGTAAGGTTTTACAACTGTATTCTATCCAATCTAATTATTTTTTATCGTAGCTGAAAAACGTAAACTTGAATTGATGGACAGATATCAACAGATGGGTGAAAAGGCTGTTGACCGTATTTTGGAAAAACGTCGCAAGAAGAATACTACCAAAGACAGAAAACGCTTACCCTTCAAGAGACGTTCTGCGGAGTAATTTTTTTTTTTTTTTTTTTTGTTGATCTTTCTTACACAAAACAATCAATTAATTTGTTAAATTGAAAGTTATTTTTGTAAATATCCAAATTAAAATCATTCGGTTCAGATGAGAAAGCAAGTATATAAAAAAGAGCTCTATTGTTCATTTTTTTTTCTCTTCAATACACAATGCGTAATATTCTCGTAATCCTTTTATCACTTTGTGTGTTGTTTGCTTATACAGCTTCGGCTTCTTCTCATCACACTGCCCACAAGCACAAATCTCTTTCTCATCACTCTACCAAACGCGCCCATCATGTAACTGCCCATCATTCCTCTAAAAATAAAAAGTCTACCAAGAAAATTTCCAAGAAGAAGACTAACAAGAAGGTTACCAAGAAGACTAAAAAACACACGACAAAGAAGGCCTCTGTAAAGAAAGTTAATGATAAGAGCTACCCCAATCACAAGGTTATTGCCTATGTCCTTGATTGGGATATCCCCAAGAATGTTCAATGGAGCAAATTGGATCACATTGCTTATGCCTTTGCTGAACCTGATGCCAAGGGTAACCTCAAAGGTTTTGAAAGTGGAAACTTGAAGTCAGGTAAAAAAAAAAAAAAGCTCGTTCACTTATGCAAACGTATGTTACGCGATAAGAAAAATCTGACAATTTATTAAATGTAGTTGTTACTCAAGCCCACAAAAATAATGTTGGTGTCAGTATTAGTGTTGCTGGGTAAGACAAAAAGAAATGAACTGTATACATGAAAATATTAACACATCTTATAGTTGGTCTGGCTCAATTCATATGAGTACTTTGCTTAATGATGTTCAAAGTCGTGAAACTCTTGTAAAGAATGTTGTCAACATGGTTCAAAAGTACTCACTTGATGGTGTCAACATCGATTGGGGTATGTGCCAATCCATTATTTGTTAGCCAGTCTGCTTACTTGTTATATAGAATTCCCTAACAGTCGTGACAGTATTGCTTGTGCCTCCAGGTAAAACACAATACAGCATCTTTTTTTTTATCTCTTTACTAAAGCTTGCCAATAGAAACCCTAATGACACTGCCAACTTACTCACTTTTATTCAATTGTTGCGTAAAAGCCTTGATGCTAAGTATCCCAAGGTTCACAAGGTGATCACTGTTGCTGCCTCAGTTGGACCTTTCCTTGATAGCAACGGCCACGCTGTTAGACACTTTGAATCTGGCTGGGTATCTGATGTCGATTATTTCTATTTGATGGTATGAGTAACGTTATGTATTATTCCTTATTCTAAATTAAATATGTCTATAGTCATACGAATACAACGGTAATTGGAACGACGTCGCTGGTCCTAATGCTGCCATTAGAGGATCTTCTCGCGGCTGGGGTGTTGAAACCACCGTCAATATGTGGTACAATGCTGGTATTCCCAAGAACAAGATGCACGTCGGCATCACGTTCTATGGTAAGGTTCTCAAGACTGCACAGCCTATCACTGCAACCTCTGGTATGTACGTCAAGCTCGATGGCCACACTCAAATCAAGGGTGACAAACACGATGAGTTGGCTGCTGATCCCTGTCCTAATGCCCAGCCTGGTTACACTGGTGAATACCAATGGAGATCCATTGTTGCCAACGGTATTCTTGAAAACAAGAATGGATGGACTACCTATTGGGATGAACAATCTCAAACTCCTTATGCTTATCATGCTGGAAGCAGCACCTTTTTGACATACGATAATCCCAAGTCATTTGAAGCCAAGTTGGATTATGTAAAGTCTCAAGGTCTTGCTGGTTTCATGATCTGGTCTCTTGAAATGGATGACTCCAAGCATACACTCTTGAAATCTATTCAAGATGTTAGAAAATAATTGTCATATCATTAATACTTAATTTTCATTACTTTTACAAAATAAACTGATATCAGAGCAATGATAAACATTTTGCTTTGTTTATTACAAAAAAATGCATTTATTCCTCAAAGTAAGAAAATATAAAGAAAACGAATAAATATAAAATGGCCGAGTATATATACGTATTTAAACTGTCTCGGTGATATCTAAAGCGGTCCATTCACCTCCAAAATCAAGAAAGACACGTCCCTGCTCATTAATAGTAACCAAACCCTTTGCTTCATAAGCAGTGGGTCCTCTGATATCCTTTTCAGTCTTTATACGAGCAAGACGATATTCTCTTGCTAGTTCATGTCGAATATTGGTATCATCGGACTGAGTCTTTGACCATTCAATAGTCTCAGACTCATATTGTTTAATCATTGCCTTGTATTCCTTATAGGCTTCTGTTGTAGGCTCAACCAGAGTTCCAGGAGCAACAGGACCAACATTGATAGCTTCGTCTTTTGTCTTTTTGTCTTTTTCACCAGAGATATTTCCAGGAAGTGCAGATATATCAACGTATTGTGTCAATTCATTAACATCTTTTGTAAAATGAATTTTGCTTGCGACCACAGGATCCAAAAGAGGGGTAATCAAGTTCCACACAGTGGAAAATACCCAAGGAGCCTTGTGGATTAAACAAGATCCTAATGTTTCGGGATAATAAGCTTCAAAACAGGTCACTAAAAACTTTACGAAATCAAAATCCTAAATGAAAAAGCGTTAATAACGCTTTTTTTTTTGGTTGATACATGTACCATATTTTTCAAAGTGAAATTATCCATATTAAAAACAATACAAGCTGCTTCTACAGGTTGATGGACTATCACTCTGGATGTTTCCATAATATACATTGTTAGAATTTTCACAACTTCAAACGGTTGATCTTCCTTTCTGTGTAGGTTTACATTGATAAAACTATACTTTGCTTTGTTTAGTAATCCCAATACGATTTTTTTTTTCTTTTTACCAAATACCACGACCCGCCTTATCAGGACCGCCTAAATAAGCTTTGCCAGAACCAAGTTGAGAAACAAAGCTATCACCCAATTCAGGCTTCAAACGATTTAGTTCATCGCGAATACCGCTTTCACCAAGAGCCACAATATCATCCACACGCATATGTAAACGCCATCGAAGTGTATTTGCCAACATGTTGTATGCAGCATCCAGGTCCCACTTACGTGCACGCAAGAATCGCAAAAGAACAGCATCTGGGTTATCTGTAGCGACCATATTCCAAAAGGTGGAGTAAAGTTGCTTGCCGGGAATCAGGGGCATCGCCTTCTCGAGTGGAAGTGTCATCCAAGATGGATTGGTAGTGGTGCCAATAAAAAAATCCTTTTCTTCAGAAGAGCTGGCCTTTTTTCCAAAACTAAAGTATCCAGATTTCTTTGCTGGCGCAGTAGTCTCAGCAGCCTCTTCTGGTTTATGATATTCTGTACCTTCTTGATCGAAAACTTTGAAAAGACGAATCCATAATTTTTTTAACGCATCCGTTTGTGAAGCTGACAAATTCCCAACATGACCAGATAAAGGTTTTGTTTTGGCTGTAATACTCTCTGAAGCAGTAGGGGACATGATGGTTTGGTTTTTAATATAAAAAAAAAAGAAAAAGAAAAAGAAAAGCTTAAATATCCTTATTTTTCAGTTAATGCAAGATAAAAAAAAGTAGTCCTGAAAATTTCGCAAAAAAAAAACGTGTGTGATACAAATGAATATGGGATTCCTAGGCTGTGAATTACACCAAGACTAAATATGGGTTAACATTGATTTAAACAAATCCTTCTGTACCTGATCTATTTGTGCACTTTTTATTAGAAATCGATAAGCTGTATGATTGTGCCTAGGTTACTAAATGAAGTTTCTTTTTCCATACTCTATAAAAGATGTGTATTGTTTTGCTAAGAAAATCTTGTGGGAATTTCACTCTTACATGCTAAAGCGTTTTTTTTTTTTCTTGTTCCACGACAAATTAACTATGATCATGCTTCCTATTATTTCTATACTTAAAATAAACGGTCGAGTCTAGTCTAGGCATATTCTTAACTCTGCAAGTACATGATGTAGAACAATTGTAAAGGCTCTTTTTTATCCATGTATACTTGGAACCATTGTATTGACCGATGTGGGCTAAATTTTAACTGTATGACAATCTCTCCTATTTTGGTTTTATAAAAATGACTAAAATCAATTCTGACAGTAAAAGAAACTACATTGATCCCAATGTGCATGAATCAGCCTTCAGGTAGTATGTGAATACATATCGTTTAATATACATTATTCTTTATAACTCTTACTAGGGGGTATGTATTTGACAGAAGAGTAATTGGCTAATTTCCTTAGTTTCCATCATTGTTCTAGGAACAATTGTTTATTATGGACACAAATATGCATTTACGCACAGATGAATTGTAACAATAGCATTGCGACCTAACAGATAATCAGTAAACATTATAGGCACCCCACTTTATACTATTTTTGAAACAAACGAAACAATGGTATACGATTGTCTATTCTGAATAAAAATAACCTCCTTCCCTTTATGATTCGGCTGATTAGTTGATTAAATTTTATGTAAAGATGATGGTAGCAAAATGAGTATAAAAATTCATTGGTTGAATTTTTTAAATATTGTAGGATTCATTGCCAAAAACAATACTTTATAGAAGCAATTGGTAGCCTGAGTACTAAATGGATGAGTCTATTGAAAGGTTTAAATGCACCGATTTTTACAAAAGATTATCTAGAAATATTTAATTTGAACATAGTACTGGTCTTTTTAAGCTGCTGGGACAAAGATTATCATCTATGGGATAAACTTGTTCTTTTTACAATCGATGGAACCAATTGTTGAATCTAGCCAATATAATTATACGCAAACCACTAACTATAATACCAGAAGATTGGCTTGCAAATGTATTCAAAACTGTTCATGCAATGACTATCCTATTTTATGTCGGCACTGTTTATCAATTTATTCAACAAATTTATACAAATACATTATCATAAAGTTCTACATAAAAAGCGCTTCGATTTTTTTTTCCTTTCTTACTTCTGAAATGTCAACCATTGATGAATAATATTAACATAAAGAACATACCACTTTTGGCACCTCCAGAGCCTTTAAACCGTATTTAACACGACTGATATTTTTATTTTTATTTTAAACTATTCAATAATATACCCATCATTTGAGACAAAACTAGTTTACATAAATAAAAAAACAAGATGAGTTATTCTTACAAAACTTTAGAGTTTTTATTTCATTATTTGTGGGGAAAATAATTAGATTTAAATTTTATATAATTTCTATTATTGCAATTTACTGAGCAAGAGCAACTGCAACACTGTAAGCACCACTGTGACTAATAGATACATTGACAGACTTAACACCTGCTTTAGCAGCAGCATCCTTGGCTTTACCAGACAAAACAACTTCAGGTGCTCCAACTTGGTTTGATTTGATTTCAATTTCGTTCAAGGGAGCGCCAGCTCCATCTGAGGCAATACTACCATAAGATGAGATGGCTTTGAAAACAGCTTCCTTTGCAGACCAGCGACCTGTGAAGCTTGCTTGAGGATCAGGACGAGAGTTACAGTATTCAATTTCGGTGGCAGTAAAGTTGCGTTCAATGAAGGTAGAGTTTTCAATGTTAAAAGCATTGGTCAATTCGACGTCTACACCAACACCCTTCTTACCAGCTTGTTGTTCGGCAAGAGAAGAAAGAATGTCTTTAGTAACAGCTGCATCACCAATAGTTGGTGTAGCACGGCTAGCAGACTTGTTGGTAAAGTGCCATGATTTCTTTTCCTTGGAATATTCAGTACGAGCACTAGGATTCAAGTATACAGAGGATTCAAGTTCAGCAGAGTAAGGAGGTTCATTCTTGACTTGAACAAAGTCGGCAACACCTGTAAGGGAATCATGAAGGTAGCGGTAAGCCTTGGCATAACGTTGAGCGTTCTTAGCCTTGTATTCGGCATATTGATTTTCTTCCAGTGAAGCAAGGACGTAATCGGGGTGGATAATCAAGATTTCACCACCTGCTTGACCGAAACCGAAAGACTTGAGAAGACCGGCCTTTAAGCCATCAGTTTGAATAGAACGAGAGGGATACACGATGTATTCAAATTCTTTCATGACAACATCAACATTGTCAGCATTACGATTACCAGGAACAACACCACTAAGCAAACATTGAATCATACCATTAGCCATCCAGGAAGCAGCAGGACCCTTAGGATGACCAGTCAAGTACTTTTGAGTAATTGCCAAAAGAGCATTACCCTTAGTACGACCAAGATGCTTCAATTGAGAGTTGAGAACACGAGATTCATTCTTATCGTTAGCCTTGGTAGATGTACCGTGGAATGAGGCAACATTAATATCATCAATAGTCAAACCATAAACAGCAAGGGCACCACGAAGAGGAGCAATGCTTGGGTCACTCTTGAAGAATTGATGGTTATAAGTGCTTAAAGCTTCCTTTTCTTGACGCTTAGCTTCACGATGAATAAAAGTAGTTCTTTCTTCAATCCATGATCCTTCCTCATCAGCAGAGAGTTCACCAGAAGCCTTGAGTTCTTCCAACTCTTCACGCAACATACTGTATTCACTTTCAACCCAAGCCTTAATTTGAGCACGGCGTGCCTTGATTTGTCTAGCACGGTAGTTGAAGTTCAATAAGGGAGAGGCTCTCTTGTTGGAGCTTTCACGAGCAGTGGTCAAGATACCTGCACCAGGAGCGGGGACGGAACGTCCTTCCTTGTCAGTAGCTGTGCTACTGAGAGCAATAATACCGTAAATAGGACAACCGATTTCAATAGCAGTGGCGGCAGACATGAGGACGTGGTTACCAGCACCATGAGATTCCATGAAACCATTTCTGGTAGTAGTTGTAGGACGAGACATTTCAGCAGGAGTACGACCGTGTTCAAGTTCATCAACAGCATTAGAGGTAGCCTTCATATTGGCGAACTCATAACTTGATTCTTCAGTGATGTCTTCAGTGGCACCAGCAATCATAATCTTGGCCTTACCAGTCAAAAGAGATTCACAAGCCAATTCAATAGAAACAGCAGAGGTGGCACAAGCATTGACGGGGGTCTTGATAGGACCAGATGAAGAGAGCAACAACATGTTGATCCAAGCAGGCATGGTGTTGATGAAGGATTCTTGAAGGATATCCTTTTGAACAGGCTTGTCAAGGAGACGATCACGGAAGAGACCTCTTTGAGCAAGTTGGCCACCAACACCGGAACCAGTGGCATTACCGATTTCAGAAACATGGACATACTTGTAGAATTCATAAGGATCAGTGATACCGGCAGAAATAAATGCTTCAACAGTAGAGACAATGTTGAATAAAGTGACAGGATCAACTTGCTCGACAATATCTTTAGGAATACCATAACGAGCAGCATCCCAACCAGTAGGAATCTGACCAGCAACAAGACGATCGAAACGAAGAGCCTTAGGGACATACAAAGTAGCACCTTTACGCAAGATAACACACCAGTCACCACTAGCAGATTCATAAATATCAGCCTTATCACCTTGTTCAAGCTTGAAATGTTCAGCTTCTTCTTTGGAACATTCAAAAGGCTCAAGATCATGATCAACAACAATTTCTTGCATCAACATCTTCTTTTCAGGGTTGTAACCATGCATTACTTCGGGTTCTAATAAATTGATGAGTTATTTCCTAAAACCATTAATTCGTATATGCAAACTTACCAATGAAACGAATACCAGAATGTTCGAGGATTTGCTTTTCATACTTGCTCTTGATATCCTTGTCTTCAACAGGTTCACCAGTCTTGGCATCCATCCAACCAGAGTAGAAATTACCATTCTTCAAGTTACCATTGTGGTGCTTGATGTAACCCATGATCCAGGCCATTTCAATACAGCCTTCAAGAGAGAATTCACCATAGGCTTCCATTTCCCAACGGGTTCTAGCGTTACCCCAAGGAGAAACTTCACCAAAACCAGTGACAACAATAACTTGCTCGAGATCAAGCATACCCTTAAGGTGACTAAGGTGTTTCAAAGACTCATAAGACTTGAGAGTAGGGAAGTCGAACTTCATATTGGCACGAGGAGTGATCTTGTGAGGCTTGTGCTTACGTTCGGCTTCTTCGCCAAAGACAATCTTGAAGTCAAGAGCATTTTCAGCATCAATAGCTCTGCGGATCTCAGCAGTTTCACGAATTTCTTTACGAAGCTTAGCACTCACTTCTTGCAAGTTGGTAACAAATTGAAGACCACCATTGAGATCAGCCCAAACGGGTTCGATTTGACAAAGTTCAACAATAGAGGGATGCATGAGACCAAGGATGTTGAAAGACATTTCAACAGAAGAGAACGTTCTGGTACCAAGGGCTTCAATACCTTCAGCAACCATGTTGTTAGCACTCATCAGACCCGTACCACGAGTCCAACCGATGACAGCACCTGCAATAAGCAAGTAGTTTGACCAGCTTTCAGAGTACCAACGGTTAAATAAGGTCTCAAGAGAGATCTTGGATTCACCATAAAGGCCATCAGCACCAAAAGTACCGTGGTTAGGAGACAAAGGAAGAATGACTTGGGCAGGACGAGTGTCAGAACCAATCTTTTGCTTGTGTGTCTTGACATTACCCAACATACGGAGAAGGTTGGTCAACATGATACGATGAGCAAGTTCAGATTTAGAATCAATGGAATCGATTTCACGGCCATTTTCGGGAATAGCAGCGAAAGGAATAACAAAGTCAAGATCCCAGTTAAGACCCTTAGGATCGTAAATGTATTCGACTAAGGCGTCAACATCCAATTTAGAGCCCTGGTTGAAGGGAACAAGAACAAGCTCAGAACCTTTGGAACCGTAAGTTTCATAGATAGACTGGAAGTATTTAGTAACTTGAGGACTGAAACGAGAAGTAGTGACAATCACTTTGGCGCCACCGGCAATAAGGCCCTTCAGTACTTCAGAACCAATGGAATCTTTACCTGCACCAGTCAAAAGGACGCACTTGTCAACAAAGGTGATACCCTTTTCGGCAATTTCGCGCAATACATCAAGGTAAGAGGCGGTAAGTTCATTACTAAATTCCCATCCACTGGGCTCGCTAGGGTTCTTTTTCTTGAGATGCAAGAAAGGCATACGAGAGATACCTTGTTGAGCCTTGAGACGATCAGAAACTTCGGTCATTTCAGAACCAGTGGTCATATCCTTGACGTAGTCGGCCAATTTACGGCAACCGGGACGAGGAACTTCGGCATAACTAATATCACCCTTTTCAGTAACATCTGTCTTGGGACCAGTAGGGAAACCAACATCTTTGTAGACAGGATCTTCAGCAAGTACTTCAGCACAGTTTTCAATCAAGGCTTGACCAAAATCTTTAGCAAGTCTGTAAGTTTCACCCTTGTCAGTAGCACACTTTTCAACATTATAACGCATAAAGTCAAGCAATTCAGGATAGGCACGGTTCATGACACGAATGCACTTGGCAGTGATCTCACGATCAACAATGGCAAGCTTACCAAAGATAATGTCATACCACATCTCAAGAGCATCTTGACGAGCCCAGTTCCAGTGAGAATCATAACGGCGAGCCTTGAGAGCAGAGAAAGAGGGCTTAATGCCTTCAGCATAAATGTCACCGTGTTCATTTAACCATAAATCAAGTTCGGCTTGCAACTTGGCGGTAGTGACTTTTTCTTGTTCGTATTTCTTGGCACCTTCGCGCAAATCCTTTTGAAGATACTTGGCGTACAAGTTGAGCTGTTGATAGATCAAGGCATCTTGCTTAGCCTTCATGGCATCAAATTCTTCACTGTTAATGACAGCTACAGATGCACCACCAGCTGCACCACCAGCACTACCAGAACCAGGAGCAGAAAGGGTGATACCGGCCTTCTTAGCATAAGCTTGGGCTACAGTATCTAACCAGGCCTTAGCTTCAGCTTCAGAACCAAGACGAGAAGCAGGCTCCATAGTGATGGCAACCAAGAGGGCACCTTCGGTACGGCCACTACCGAGGCCATAAGAGTTGGAGAGGTAAGTCTTGGCAGAGTTCAAAGTGAAACCACCAGGCATTTTAGCACCAATCATCTTGGCAACCAAAGTGGAAGAATGCTTACCAAGAGTGCCAGGGAAACCATTGTTCAAAGCAGAACCAAGTTCCTCCAAAGGAGTTTCTTCGGATTTTTCAGGAACACCGTTGTTGAATTCTTTTTGTAAATCACCAAGAATTTCGTTTTGAAGGGTTGATTTACCACCAACAAGATCCTTGATGGCCTTAGACATGGGCACTTCATCAATGGATTTCTTCAATTTTTGAGCAATGACTGCGTGAAGAATTTCAGTAGCAGTGACAGGAACATCACTAACAGCGGCGGCAGGACCAGCAGCAGCAGGAGCGACGGCGGCAACAGGCACAGGTGCAGAAGCAACAGCAGCTACAGGTGCAGCAGGAGTAGCGGAAGTGGCAGGTGCTGCTTCAGCTGAAGATGCTTCTTCTTCAACATTTTCAAATTCATAGTAAATTTCCTTTGCATCCTTGGAAATACTCAAATTTTGACGACGGTTGCTCAAGGCATTGTCATAAGCTTGGTACTTGAGGTTCAAAGTACGAACGGCCATACCACTAAGGGTAGGAGAAGGACCAACTTCGATAAGGCGTTCAACTTGGTAGTTCTTGAACAATTGGTCTTGAGTCTCGATCCAGCGGACAGGAGAAGCGAATTGATAAGCCAAAAGTTCAATCAAAAGGATATAACCAAGGTATTGTTGTTGAGCGGGTGTGACGTACTTTTCAGGAGACCAGTTTTCAAGCACTTCAGATAAACGAGGACTAGATGTTAACTTGTAAACATCTTCAATGTAGCTCTTGTCAGTGCTGAAGGGAATAGCAGTCAAATTAGGAATGTACTTGGCAGACAATTGACCAACATCAATATCAGAAGGATCGAATTTCTTGGCCAAGAAAGTACGGAAAGGCGAGACACCACTAAGCAAGAATGAAGAGTGGAAAGGTACATCAATACCGGGAAGAGGAACAGTGGCGAAGCCACGTTCAAGAACAATGCGTCCCTTGGCTTGCTTAGCCTTAGTCTTTTCCAAAGCACCATCAATGATTTCATCCAAGTGTTTCTTGACATCTTCAATAGACATGGTTTCCATCAACTTTTGAATGTCAATGTTAGCAGTCTTGATGTAGTTCAAGACGTTAGTAAGTACATCAAGATTTTGAAGAGCACCAGCAGCAACATATTGCCAGTTTTCGACGTTAAAGTTGACGATTTCCAAAACATCACCACGGCCAGCAATAGCGTCAACAACAAAACGAAGAGCAGTATCGTTGAAAGTCTTTGAGACACGAGCAGGGTTAACTGCGGCCATACCATAGTTAGAGCGTCCCTCTTCATCACGCTTGACAGCGGATTGCATGGTCATACCACGGTAGAAGACAATGTCAACAAGAGAGGTCAAAGGCAAGACATCACCAACGGAAGCCAAGGCGGCATACTCACCAAGTGAGTGACCAGCAAAAGCACAGTTGGTTTGAATCAATTCCTTCGAACGCATGTCTTCAAACGCAGCCTTTTCCATCAAAGTCAAAGCAGGTTGAGTGAATTGAGTGGCAAACAAAAGACCAGTAGGGGAACGGAAAGTGTAGAAGGCAGTACGCTCATTGATGGAGGGGAATAAAGGTAAAGTCTTGGTAGTACCATCAGCATCAACAATATCATATGTCATGCTCATGTAGTTTTGACGAATCTTCTTACCGCGAAGACCACCAAAGTGAACAACCTTTTCCTTGGGGTTGGTACGAACAATTTCAAGTATGGAGAAACCATAGTTTTCCATAAAGTGCTTGTCAGCTTCATCCCAAATCTTTCTAGCAACGGATGAACTGCCATACAAGGCCATACCCATACCTTGTTCCTGAGAACCTTGGCCAGTGAAAACATAAGCAGTAACAGGTTGCTCAACCTCAGCTGTACCTTCCACAACCTTTTCGTTGTTTTGGTTAAATGTTTCGACCTTGATGATCTTACGACCATTCTTCATACCAGTATGGTAGAGTTTAGTTTCAAGTCTGTCAGAGGGTAAGACCATACCAACAAACTTGACATCATAAGCAACGACGCGACGAGGTACATTATCAGCAGCAAAAATTTCAACAAATTTACGAGTAGAAGCACTAGTCCACATTCCGTGAGTAATTGTACCAGGTAATTGAGCGAGGTCAGCAAAGTAAGGATTGACGTGAATAGGATTGAAGTCACCAGATACATTTGCATAAGGTTCGTTGGAGGATGGAGCAAGAACAACAGAAGAGTAAGTAGATTGGCTAGGCATGACGGAGTAACCACCATTTTCAAAGAAATGGGCTTGTTCAATCTCTTGAGCGTTACGCTTCAAGTATTCAATAACAGGATTACCGTGGCTTTCACCAGATTCATATTCAACCTTGGCAATTTCAACAAATTCCTTGGTAGATACTTGCATAGCAACAGTACCATAAGTCTTGACACTTGCATAAACATTCTTATTCTTGTACTTGAGTTCAGAGTTCAATCTGAAGGTCAATGTGCTACCAACAGCAATTTCATGCTTTTCCAATTCATCAGTCCAGTGCATCCATTCTTTAGACTTAAGAACAGCAATATCCTTAACATCTTTCACCTTTAATTCCATAGGTGTTTCAGTGTTGCGTTCAAAGGTGTACTCAAAATCGTTGAATTGACCACGATACAAGAATTGGCTGGTGACTTCAAGGACGGGCTTGCCATCACGAACGATAGTACCCTTGACTTCGACAATCTTACCAGAGTCGGTGTTGATGATACCATTGATGTAAGCGTAGGTATCAACAATGTCGCCAACCTTGAGAAGTTCAGAGCCATCAAGGAGACGGTAGCCGTTAGACATGTGAACGAGTCTCAAAAGATCGCCGTCAATAACCTTGGGGAATATGGCCTTGATAATAGCTTTCCATCCTACAACAATGGCAAAGTCCATAGGAGCATAAACAACCTTTTGACCACGATCAATAAAGATTTCTGCTTGATTGCCAACAACTTGACAGAATTCCTTGACCTCGGATGATTTAACAGATTCGCCAGTGCCAATTAATTTTTCAGTGACTGGAATGTTCAAAAAGTCATCCTTGTGATCAACACCATACCAGAGTTTGTAGTAGAAGTCCTTGATGCGATCATTGCGATCATGCATAATTTCGTGAATAGGAGCATAACCCAATTCAGGCTTGTATTCGAATTGCAAATTGAATGGGATAAAATTAGCTCCTCTCTTTTCAAAGATGTTGAGGTTGATCAAGTTACCAGAGATAGTAACTTCAATAGAAGTAACAAATTCCCTGGACTTGTCAGTAGCACTCCAGGGACGCTTATCTTGGACCTTCACACTGGTAACGTGGCCTTCGGCATCGTTGGAAACGATAACCTTTTGGTCAGAACGAGGACGGAAGATACGCTTGACAGGGTTATCAATGAAACGCTTGCCTTGAACGATGAAGGGAGAAGTCAAAAGAGCGCGGAGCCAGTTGTACTTGGGTCCAGAAATAGCCTGGAGCCATTGAGATTCGTCAACTGGACTGGAGCTAGTTTCATAAACACGCTCATTACTAGAGACAGATTCTTTTACATTGGAAGCTTGAATAGGCTCACCACCAAGGTATTCAACTTGAGGAATAGGAGTGTCTTTGTAATAGCGTTCCTTTAAACTTTCAATGTGACTGCTGTAAATATCACCAAGGATTTCAGCAACAGGTTGATCAATACGAGTAGCATATTTGGCAGCAACAGGGCCGTGAAGAATACAAGTACGTTGGACATCTTGATCAACAACAGCACCAAGGTCTTCGGATTGCCACAGAGAATCCTTCTTGAACCAGATGTCAAACTCCTTGTCCATGACAGGAATGAAAGGCACAGGCTTCATAAAAGGGTTCTTACAAAGAGCAATAAAGTGAAGAACATCTTCAGAGGTCAAGAGTTGAGTTTCAGTATCAGGGAATTGGGCCAAGAATTGTTCAACAAATTCATATGGAGAATCCAATTGAGCAAAGTTTTGAAGCATAGAAGGGGCTTCGGTACGAGTGAAACGCTCTTCAACACGACGCAAGAAATCACCAACCAAGTTACGGAGAGAGATATCAATCCATCGGCCTTCATGTTTGACATAAAGTAAAGTGATCAAACGATAGACAACTTCAGAGTAGGTCATGTCCTGAAGATCAACTGCTTCACCAGACTTCTTTTGGCCGAACCAAACCTTTTGGAAATCAGCATTCAAACGTTTAATAATGTAGTCCTTTTTGGCCATAATAGCTGGCAAACGCTTTTCCTTTGGTAAAGTAAAAATACTTTCATCAAGTTCCTTCCAGAGACGGACACCACGAGTAGCAACCTTGTGAATAGGTTCACCAAGTTCAGAAAGAACGGTAATGATACCACCAGTGGGGCCTTTGTATGTCTTTTCCCAGTCAGCGTCATCCACACCAGGTGCATCAACCATGGCCTGCTTAGCAGCAGGAGAGGCTAAACCTTCCTTAGCAACCATCATACGGGAGCCAAACAAGACACCATCAAATGGCATGGGAGGATAATCAAATTTAACAGACCAGTCACCAGTAATGTAAGGCAAGGTATCATCAGCACCACCAAAGCCAGAACCGGCAACAAGAACGATGTTGGGTTGACGACGAATGGCGGCATAAGTTTCAAGAATAGGTTGATGAGCATCTTCGAAGCTGTGGTGACCACCAGCACGACCACCAGTCCATTGCATGATGACGGGCATGGTGGGGTTAGCAGCAGCAATGGCTACGACTTGACGAATAGTATCAACACTTCCTGGCTTGAAAGCAACGTGACGGAGACCAGC
This sequence comes from Rhizopus arrhizus, assembly GCA_024220505.1. Lineage (NCBI taxonomy): Eukaryota > Fungi > Mucoromycota > Mucoromycetes > Mucorales > Rhizopodaceae > Rhizopus > Rhizopus arrhizus. The sequence continues at coordinate 1,699,022 of JAKZZE010000005.1, read as the reverse complement.
AGCTTGCAAGTTTGTAATAATTTCATTGGCCAGTTCAAGAGAAGGAACACCGGCAGCAACAGTGAGACCTTCCATAGGGAATCCTTCTTTACGCATAACTTGAATCAAGGGATATTGGAAACCCCATTGACGAACATTCAAGAAGATAATGTTCAAGTTGATACCCTCACCAGGACGAGTAAGATTCATGATTTTATCAACCTTTCCACGAAGCATGCTTTCGCTAAAGTGTCCACCACCAGCAAGTTCAACATGGTAACCTGCATTCATAACGGCTGCAACAAATTTCTCACTGACAGTAGAAGGTGTCATGCCAGCAACCATAAGTGGTGGCTTACCCAACAAGCGGGACATCTTTGTGTCAACGTGAATACGGCCATTGCTAAACAGAAAAAGAAAAAAATAAGTTATTATGTTCAGATTACTATTCTTTTTTTTTTACCTTGAAGTTTGAACCAATTTAGGTTGGAAAACCTTGGCCCAATCTTGAGAGTAAGTAACGGCACGAATATCATAATCAAAAAGGTCAGCCTTGTAAGAAAGATCACGGTTACTTCCTTCAAGAGCACCAGCCAATACAATTTGTACACCGGTACCTTCCTTATTACGGTAAGTTAAGCCACCAATACCAGAAGTTCCACCTGGTCCAAAATCAATAATGTGAGTCAAGTTCTTAGTTGCAATAGCACTTTCCCAATGAACAGGATTTTCACAAATGAGCGATAATAATGATTTGGTAAGGTTGTCAGATTTGCGAAGATCTTCACCTATTAATATTACAATAAGTTAAAAAAAACCTGTGAATGCATCTTTTATATGGATGTACCTGAGTCAGTAGCATAGATAGGAATTTTCATTTCATTTGCATTGAAGCAGAGATTGTGTTTATCAGCATCTCGCAAAATAATAGGTACGGCAGATTTCAAGTATGTGCTATGGAAAGGAGCAGTGATAGGCAAGAAACGAGAAGAGAACTTGATCTTTCTTTGAGAGTAAGGAACACGAGATTGGTCAAGACCTGTAGGTGCCTTCAACTTACGTAAAGCAAGATTCAAACCGTATAAAGATTGAGGAGGACCAGTGCAGACAAAAGAACGAGGACCATTATGCAAAGTGACCTCAATTTGGCGTTCAGGGGCAAGATGAGAGTTGGTTTCCTCAAGGTGCTTCAAAACCTGGCTTTCACGAAGGCCAGTGATGGCCAACATAGGAGTAGGATTGCCTTCATTATTGTCGATTGAGTCTTCCAAAACAGCAGGATTTAAAGTAGTGGGAGGGAAAACTTGTTGAGCACGAGTACCAATCCAGAAAAGAAGACCCAATGCCTTTTCAGCATTTTGAATAAACTCTTCTTCAGTGGATGAAGCAGAGATAACTGCAGAACTGATAATACCTTGGCTGTGACCCGTAGTTCCTAAAAAGGAATATTTTAATCGTCTTTTCTTCACACAATCTTTTTTTTTTTACCTTCGAATAAATCACGAATCTTAGCAGGAGTCCAACCGAGTACACGGATCATGACATAGTAATGAAGAATTTGAGTAAGACCAATCAAGGGGAAACTGACGGGAGCAGAAATAAAGTATTGGAGATCAGGTCTTGATTCAGGATTATCCAACCAACGCATGATATCCAAACCCTTTGAATGGAGAACACTAGCTTCTGGACTACGGGCATATTCACCCAATACAATAGCCATACGTTCCACAAAAGGCTTTACAAGACCTTGATAGGTTTCCCAAATGTCGACAAGTTCATCAAAATACTCTTCAATGTTACCTTGACCACCAAATATAGCAAACAACTTGGCATCACCACGATTAGCAGCTTCAAAGAGAGCTGATTTAGCTGGAGCTGCTTCTTCAGTGGACAAGGCACTTTGCTCTTTGAGTACTACGAGAGCAGAATAGTAAGCTTGGATAACAACCTTTTTGGATTCAGAGGCTAAAGAACGAGTGATTGCATGGACATCGTTCTTTTTGAGATATTGAGTACAAAAGTCAATGAATAATGTTTTGGCAACTGGCAAAAACTGAGATTCTGTTGAAGCACGGGTTGTGGTGAAATATAAAAACTTTGCTGCAAGTTCGATTTCTGTAATTTCCTCTATATTCTCGTCGTCGTGAGGAAATTCTTCTCTAAGCTGCTCGGCAGGAACCCAGATATTGGCAGGGACAAGAACAGAAACCTCAGTTGTGTTTTGTTTTATAGATAAGGGACGAAGCACTTGTTGATTATCCATGATTAAAAATATATTAAAATAAAGCTATCTGTAGACTATTTTAATCTCTTGGTAAACCTTATTTCTCTCTTTCTTTTGTAGTTTGAATGTACAATTTAATACCTTTTACTATTCTTTCTTGGTTATAAGTTGTAGGTTTATATGTAACAAATGTATGATGTTGTATATATTGATGTTGTATATAAAAGATTAGTTTATTGTACACACAGTAAAAAAAAAAAAAAAGCTAGTATAGTTCTCTTTTCTTTGTTTCCCCAAACAAAAAATAAAAGAAGAATAAAAAAGAAAAAGTGTCCTTTTCTTGAAAAAAGTTTTTTATTTTTTAACAATAGTTTCGACTCCCCATCAAACTTCATAGGCTAAATTTGGAAGACTGGTAGGGGCAGAGATTGATTCGGAGTGGCACGGAACTGTCTGTATAAAAGTATTATAAAGCTGAATTTCACCCCAAAACTAACTTAACATTTTGCAACTCACCTGTCAATTATCAACGCAGTAACGTACCACTTAGTTTCGTTGGCCTTTCTTACCTTTCTCCCCAAATTGCACACTTGATTTGAGCACGACAGATAAACAGTAATATCTTTTAACCTTAGTGAATAATTTGAACTAGTCAATATTTGGAGAAGTTTTTTTTTTTTTTTTTTTTTTTTCTTTAATATTATTCAAGCTTAAGACTCGACGAATCTTTTGGCAGAAAAATTAATATTGAAATATATTCATTCATACTGCGGCAGGTCCCTCTATTATTCTTTCAGGGAAACACAGATTTCCTAATTAATGACATTAGCCACACTGAAAAACAATATTTAAAATGGAGATTGAACTCGACCGTTTAAGTAACAAGTGGGGTTATATAAGTGATCAACGTATTCTGCTGCTTCTTCACTAGATAATATCTGTTACAAAAAGGCAATTCATATGTAATTTACTCCTATATGCCTCTCTTTCCATTGTTCAAAACACAAAGACAGCTAATCAATTCATTTTTTTATAATTTCTGGGGTTAGAATGATAGGAAGATTATACGTGGCAACACAAAATGCTTTGGAGTATGTGAACCTTAAATTATAAAAATAATGTATAAGAGAACTCGGCTCTACACCCCAATTGCCATACAATGGGCCGTGAAAAAAGATGAACCTGAACAGTGCTTTGTTCTACAGCCTTTGTTCCACCTTAATTTTTTTGGGGTAATACGGATTCGACGAATCAGAATTAAGGGTTTAATAGCATCTATGACATTTAATGTGATAAAAAACGTACGATATTTGTATTCAACAAGCGGATAGACTAAAGCATCTTGTGTATCTTCATATGCACACCTTTCATGCATTTGTCTTTTATTACTAAAATTATTCACAACACATTCATTTCTATTCAAGAATACAAGTTTTTAAAAAAAAAAACTTGGAATAGTCATTTAGACCTACTTTGTAAGGGTTTTAAAACAACGTTGGTGAGCGAACCATCAACAAAACGTAAGCAAAATGATTTGGATGAGTGAACTGTTTCGAAAAAGCATGTATAATGTAGAAAGAATATATCGAGAATGTCTCTTTTTTCTTTTACGTACTGAAACATTTCAAGGATAAATGACTTTACTACAATTATTTTTTTTTAACTTTGCTCAGGGAGTTGAGTTTATTGCTTATCTTCTCTTAGCTTTTGTTTTCTGTAGAAATGATATTATGTGTGACACTGTATATGTGCTTTGTATTATTGAATGTTGCACTAGCTGATCTCCCAAACCCGATATTCTCTGAAATAGCATTTATCGTAAACACGACTGATTCGTCAAATATATACAACATTATTTATTCAACCGCGGCTACAGTGAATTGTCAAGACTTTCAAGCTGTTTTATTAAATAAGAAGGAATACAGTCCAACTAATGTAAAAGCAAAATTTTACTTTGAAAAAAGAAAAATAATAACGTATTGTATTTTTAGAGAGTTTTATTGAATTTTGGCTACGGCTGTCAAAATACAACTATAGACAATGTTTACCAAATGAATTTTAACACAACAAACATAACAGCCATACGAAACATGGAGACAGTTGCTCTAGTAAAAAGAGGTATCTGTAATTGGAGTGAAAAGATATCTGTGATTAACAGACTATCAACTACAAACAAAATGAATGTTACGGCAGCATTGGTTTATGATAATCAAACGTATCAAGACATTACAATTCAGACATCTCTGTATCAAGCAACTGTGAGCTTTCCAACTTATTCTACATCACTGCCTTCTTATAGATCTGCATTAAACATGTCAGACAATGATTTATCACAATCATCTATTGGTGTCTACTTTATTCCTTATGCTTATGGGAATACTTTAAAAAGCAAACTCAATGATACATATGATTCTTCTGATTCAACTATTCGGACTTTTTGGTCAATTACCACTTACTTTCCACAAGATGACTCTTCAAGTAGCTTTATTGGTTCAATAAGAGGTTACTTTGCATATATAGTTGCCCTTGCTGCTGTCTTTGTAATAGGTAAAAAGATAAAAGAAAACATATGAAGCTCCTTAGCATTAAAGTCTAATATACAATTAAATAGGTATTATCTTTTTGAGATGGTGGAAATTACGCCGTTTAAGATTAAACAACACAAATGATCTCATTGGTAATAATGTCATTTATCTACAGCAAAGAGTTAATCAAATAGACCCACTTCCGGTTAACATTGTAAACTCACTACCTATAAAACAATATGAAATGGGATCAACAAAGAACTTGAATTGCGCCATTTGCTTGGAAGATTTTACACCAGAAAAAGGTGATGTTCGTATGTTGCCATGCGGTCACGGCTTTTGTGTATTATGTATAGGTAATAAATAAAAGGTATAAATGCTTATTAACCTTAAAAAATAAAACCCTTTATAGACCCATGGTTAACGCAAAAATCGACATTGTGTCCTATTTGTAAGTGGGATTGCTTACCACCAGAAATACGTCAAGAAAGAGAAACAGACAATGACAGTACATATCCTATTGACATGTACGAAACTATGTATGCTTCTTCTTTAGTTGCACAGCATGACGTTCATCATGCAGATGAACACCGTGATGGGCCGCTTAGTACAGCAATTGAGATGAACAATTCGGCTCATAATCAACCAGAAGTTGAAGCCAATTCGATTCCCTCTGATGTTTCCACTTGTAACAGTCAAACTCATGAAGCAACAGTTTTACACTCATCGGATGTCCAACGTAATGAAAACATCTCTTCTCCTTCTCAGTTAGAACCAAAAAATGAACAAAAAAATGAATCTTTGAAAGAAATTCATAAATAGTTTATTAACTTATTGCTAATTATATATAAAATCATGATTATTGGATTATATAAGATATATTTTTATTCTATCCTTATGTTTGTTTACTACAAATATTTTTTTTTATTAAAAAAGTTGATAGCAAACATTAACTTCATGCTCCCTATTTACTTACAAGGCAGAAAAACTTTGCATTTAGTTTCACATGGTGTTCAATTTGTCCAATAATCGTATCCTTTTTAAATATACCAAATATGTTTCTTTTGTTGTAGCAACAACGGAAACGTAGTTTATTTAGGTAATACATAAATAGAATAATGAAATATCGATCGTTCATATTTGCTTAAAGAATTTCCAAATAAGCCTAGGCAACTGTAAGCACACCGCAAAACTAAGATAATTTAAGTTGTCTCCGAATTGATACAACACGTTAATCCTATTAACAATATTATTTTGTCCGGCTTATTTTGCATTATAATTGTTTACTTTTACCTGAAAAAAATTAATATTGGTAAACTTTAATGAAAATAGTTAATATTAAATTGCGAATTAACTTACTTCAATTGATGTAAATAAATGGCAACTTTTATATACTGTATCTTGAATATGAGTTTGCATTCAGATAAAAATTGCCTTTGTTCTGATTTTAAAATATTTCAAGCTCAATTCCTCTTTCGATCTTTTACGCTACCTGAAGACGCTCTCCTTACAAAATTTATGCCGCACATACAATATGACAGACATCAACAATGGTACAAACTGCTCAAGTCCTCGCTTTAGAAAAGAATGCCTCATTCAGTGAAAGAATTCAGTATCAAGGCTTTTAAGGCCACCAAGGAACAATTTCTGCAACAAGGTCTAGATTACCAAAAACAACATAAAAATTCAAAACTACTTTTTTACTGTCGACCAACAGTCTCACTTGATCCAATCCTTTGGTTGCCGATGATCCGAAAAGAACGCAGCCGATGCATAAGATGGCGCCTTGGATGGTTGCCTGGCGGCAAACCCAGGCCCTGTCTCCTCCGTCCAAACCAGACGCTAACAAAAACGCACACGATTCAATGTCTCAACATGCACAACCGGTTACAAATGCCTATTACTATTGAAGATATTTTGTCATTTCTTTAAATCTCCTACCAACAAAACTTCCTCATTCAGGTTGTGCAGTTACTTACTTCTTGGATCCTTCGTTGGCCAACCATATATTCAATCCTATTTGAGCTGGATTATCTTTACCACCATATAGACACTTGTACCAGACCTCCACATGGTCAGCTCCTTCTAAATTGGTTCTTAAAGCCTTAAGGGTGTTACTGTGTTCCAAATACTGTTCCATTGATCTTTTTTACTCATGATCCCGAAGAGTTTGTAGCCTCACTTTACTTTACTTCATGTTGAACTAGTCCGGGCGAACGGATGTGTTAAATATCCCGCACTCAAATTTTGCGCTGAGTGATTTGAAGGAAAAAAAAAAGATATCTCGTCTGGCAGCACTAGTTCCAATATCCATGGTCGTTTCCTCTTTGTTTGCTCGTGGGTTTAAGCCCTGTTATTAAAATAATTCTTGTGATGACTAGCTAAAATGCAGCATCCAAATAAAATTCACATACACAAAAAAACTTGATAAAATTAACATAGACCTAAAATGAAGCCACTCAAATTCAATAAACTTATCTTTTACCTACAAAAGAGCCTTAATACTTTCATAAAAAGTCTCAATTTGCTACACAGGATAAATTAAAAGTAACATCAATAATGAAAATAATTGTATATTTTTGAAATTTAATTTCTAGTAAAATATTTCAATGTAGCTATAGTACCTTTAATTGTCTGGCAGATTTACACAGAAGTCCAATATAAAATCTAAAGTTACGATGCTTTAATTGCAATTTGTTTGCTGTAGGTAACTGTCAGAAGTATAAATTAGTTGAATTTTTTTAACTCTTAAGTAGCTTACAGCACTGCAAATAATACTGAATATTACTCGAATTTCAAGACCGCTATTTTTCAAAACTTAATAAGTCACTCTAAAATCATAGATTTTGTGTTGAAAATGCAACATAAGCATCAAAATAATATATGTAATTGTTTTATGGCTTTAAAAGAAGCTATTATATATATAAAAACAAAAGTTTATTTTTTACGCCAAAGATGAGCATACTAAACAGGTAAAAATAAGTGATGTTTAAAACGAAACCCCCCGCTGTGAACTTTAAACTCATTTTTTTTTTTTTTTTTTTTTTTTTTGCAGTTATTTTCTTAGGCAAAACCTCATTATTGTATTATGAAGCCAGTGTTACTTTCTGTGCCTTGAATTTACTTACAATATTTTCTCATCTTTTTCTATCTTTATTTTCTTTTTTCTTTTTTTTTTGTATCTATTTCATGACACTTTTTTTTAAAATACTTATTTCATTAAATTGCAGTAAAATATCTACTTTAATTTTTATTTACTTTAGATCCTCTTCATGCTTCAGGTAAAAAGTGTAAATAGTATAAATCATCTAAGTAGGTACATGCAAGATTAAAAGGCTTATTCTCATGGCTCTATGTATTAAAGCTGTAAGTTAAAGAAATATTTAATGTATGTTGTTTCTTCAATAGCTTGTTTTTTATGGCTGTATAATATGCTTTGATATGCTTCTGTTTATACTTTTATGGCATTTTCGTGAGTAGCTTTACTGCTATTAAAACAAACTTTACTCATCCTTATATTTAGAAAATGCTTTACAAGATTACTAATGGTTTTATTGGATCTATATTGCCAAAATGAAGCTTAAATGTAAGTAATACTCTCATATGATGCTCTACAAAATGTTTAACCTGAAGACCATTTTTTAGTTATCCTGTAGCTCATCCGTAATCCTTCTGTTCTATGCGCTTTGCGGCTGCTCCTTTACGCATATAGCCATCCAAAGGCTCTTTTTCTCAAGACGGGCAACCTACAAGGGTTTTCTTGAACTTAATTCTATTTATTACACATCAAACAAGGTAAGTTAAAAAAAGAAAGCTGTTCGCTGATGGATGGATGATTACTATGTTATTTCTCCAAAAGGTTGAAATGATATAGTATTTGGCCATTCGAAAGGCGTAAAGAAGTATAGAAATCGTATTTTAATATAAATTTTTTTATCCAATAAAAAGCATAATTTAAAGCCCAATGTATTGTTTTTTAAGCCAAAGCTGTGAAAGCTGCTAGGTTGTCTGGTGTGACTGAGCGTACTGGACAACAGTGGGCTAAAAGACTAAAAGACGATCCAGAATGGAATATATTTGAGAAGCAAACAAATTGTGATTGTCGTATTTACCTCATTAAGTACTTATTATTCGTATGAGATTACTCAAATCTTGTATAAGAAATAACAAGTACTGAACACATAATATTACTTATTACATATTCTCTAAGGCTCATTTACAATATTAACCATATACAATATTTATATTGTTCAAGCTCAATACTAAAATTGACCTTGAACTCACTTCGGTCCCTGAATAATTCCATTTTCTATATAAAGGCGTAGTTTGATTAAATGGTTTTTCTCTCTCGTCTTGAAGTCTAATAAAGAGGTTACATAGAGACTCATTCACTAATTTTCAAGTACTATTTCCTTTCTATTTCCTTACTTTATTATCTCCAAATATCTCATCATTACAACCCAGCTATTTTGAACAATTGAGAAAATTCGAGAGATGTCTGGATCTTATTATAAAAACATATAAATAGTTGTATTATTTTGTAAAAAATAAAAGGCAGCTTTCCTCACAAGTTCAAGTTTATTTTATTGTTTATTTCGACTTACTATTGGTTGGTTCTATTGTTAACAACGATATGAATGATATGTGCTATGTTAGCCAGGGCCGCCTCATTTTCTCAAATGACCACTGCAAATAATTGGTAATTTTCAACATTGTCAATAGTTTCCGACATCAAAAATCAACATTTTGCATGACTTTGAATAAATGAAAAAAATTAAAATGCTCTGTATTGCACCTTTTTGAACTTGGAAAAAAGATTTAGGTGGAAAAAAAATAAAGAAATTTGATAATGTTATTATCTTGTTTGTGGTGTAAGTATTCATGGAGTTATTCACGTTTTAAAAAAGTGTCTTTTTTCAAATAGCCTCTTTTTGGGAAGCCTGTTCTCCTCTATCGTTGAAAGACTGATATTTTCTTTTTTATTTTTATTTTTAAGGGCAAAATGCGGAAATCAAAAGAATACATACTACGAAGGCAGTCTGTGCTTTTTAGCTTAGTTCATTTGAAGCGCGTAACAGAATGTAACAAAATAGTTGCGTTTGGGAAAAAAAGAAGCTGAAAAATTAAAAGTAAAAAAAAAAAGGCTTAGTGAAAAAAAAAAAGAGTATTGAGATATTTGGTACTTATAATATGAAAATAGTAAGAAGTCAATAGCTAACAACTAATATTTATTAAGTAAGAAAAAAGGAGAGGAACTAATAATTTAGAATGAACCTTGGATTATATCGTCTGACGTAGGCTGGACTGAGATCAAGAATAAAATAATAAATAGACATCATTAATGACCAAACATGACAAGTATAGCAATAAAAGATTTCTTATTCAAATGAAAACAATAACCTAACAGCAAATATACTTTATAAAAATACAAATGCTTTTACGTTATAATAAAAGAACACTTGTATATTCTAAAAAGAATAAAAAAAAATAAAGAAGCTCTGTTCACATTTTGTTACAAGTGTTTTGCCAAATATTAAAATAAGAGACAAAAAACTAAAAAAAAAAAGACAATAGCTGTGAAACTAAAGATTATATATAACTTTATTAATAAAAAATATTTGAGGGTATTTATACTTTTTGGATGTCTGGGTCTTTACCGCTATTTCAATTGATCGATTAAAAGAATGATATGCGAAGGATGGAAAGATAAAGGAAAGATAGTGGATAATCAATAGTCGCTGTCTTGACGAACCAAGGGACAATGAAGTAGATAAATTATTGATCTAACGATAATTATCGAATAAGGTTGGATTGAACTGCCGTTGTTTTAATCAGGTTCCAATATACTCGTTAGAATGCCGATAGGGACAACAGAACAAAGTTAGCTATTGCTGAAATCTCACATATATCCATGAATGTTCACTTTACTAGTTGTGTGGATACAACACCGACACAGAACGACACAGAACGACTGTTTAGGAAAGGGGAGCTTTAGGTAAAATGTAATATAGCAACAAAGATAAAGAAATACTGTTAGAACTAGGTATCTCTTTATTAAGTTAAGATAACTATTAATATAGATTCTACATGTAAAAAGTGAGAGTATTTATAGACATGATACGGATAAAGAATTAGGACAGATTTATAATCAACTTTGTTTTGCCAAGTATTAAAATAAAAGACAAAAACTAAAAAGACAATAGTTGTGAAACTAAAGATTATATATTTCTTTATTAATAAAAACATTTGAGGCTATTTATACTTTTTGGATGTCTGGATCTTTACCGCTATTTCAATTGATCGGTTAAAAGAATAATGTGGGAAGGATGGGAAGATAAAGGAAAGATAGTAGATAATCAATAGCCGCTGTCTTCTTGACGAATCAAGGGACAATGAAGTAGATAAATTATTGATCTAACGATAATTATCGAATAAAGTTGGATTGAACTGCCGTTGTTATAATCAGGTTCCGATATAGTCGTGGGAACGCCGATAGGGACAACAGGGCAGAGTTGGCTATTGCGGAGATCTCTCGTTTATCCATGAATGTTCACTTTACTAGTTGTGTGGATACAACATTGCCCCCTTCTAGTTTGAAGCAAACGGTAAAAAGGAAAAGTGAAGATTCAGAAATGAGCAAAGGTCATACACAATAAGTGCGGTAATGATCATAGGGTAGATAAATAGACATAGTATAATTGAGGATAGATCGTAGTAGTAAGTTGTCATAAAAACCTGATAGTAAAAAAAACCTTCTTTAGGAAAAATTGTCTTAGGGAAAAAGACGGTTAACTACTTAGACAATTTAACGTCTTGATCTCTTGCTTCTACTGTGATGATCACGAGTAGGAACGGTACGTTTAGGTAGTCTTGCTTTTTTTGAGATAGCAGTATTGTTACCTGCTTGACGACGAGCCCAATATGTTTCAATTGAAGATCGATCATCGAAGCTAGAAGTAGGTTCCCAAGTGTAATCTGTAGGATCATCGTATCCTTTCCAATGAACAAGATACTGGTAATTACCTGGAGTTCCTTTGTGTTGTATAATTGCTTGAATCTCATAATGTTGGCCATCGATTGATTCTGCACTTTTATTACTGGGTAATGCAATAAGTTTTAAGTGTGAAGTGGGTACATCTCTTGATAAGAGGTTATTTTGTTTATCAACTAATATGTAACTGCCATTAGTTGTCATTCCACTTATATAAAAAGGTCCTTCATAATGCGGATCAGTTTTGTTTTCCTTGTTCACATTTTTAATCATGACTTCACTATGGAGTGGAAACGGTGTGTGAACGATTTTGTTTGTTTTCATAAAATATGCATTGTCTACATCCTGAGTTTCCTTAATGCGTTTAGCTAGAGCAGGGATAACAACTTCGGTAGCATATTTAAGTCTGTTTTCTATTGCTTTAGAATCTATAGCATCACTTCTAAGAGTGGGTTTAATATGAGAATAATCTTTCATATCATTTGGTACTTTATTGAAGATTACTGTGTATGGCCTGCTCTTATGAAGTCTGGAGTATTTCAGATTCATAGCATATTGGGTTGCAGGTACATATAGATCCCAATCTTCTTTTCTTCCTTGTAACTGTTTAACGATAGTCTTTTTAGCAATTCCTACAAATGCTTCATTGACTGAGTTACCAAGGGGATTAAAAGGGTTAGACACTCTCTTATCGATACCACTGTTATTAATAAGTTCAGTAACGATGGTAGCAGTAAACTCTTTTCCGTTATCACTAGCGATGACCTTAGGCCAGCCGAAAGTACAGAAGATATCAACAAGCTGTTTGGCAATAGTAAGAGCTTGTTTATCAGGAATGGCTTTCAAGATAGTAAAGCGAGAGAATAAATCAACCATAACAAGAAGGAAATTATTTCCGCTCGTAGATGTTATATTAAAAGTGCCGAGGTCCATAACCCAATGATCTAGAGGTCCGTCAGGTAGGATACTTCTAGGGGGATGATAACCTGTTTTGGCAATGTTAAACATTTTGCATTCATGACACTTGGATATGACATCCTGAATATCTTGACGTAAATTAGTCCAGTGGAGATTATCACCATGAATGGTTTGTTCTATGGCTTTAATTCCGTAATGACCTAATAAGTGAGCCTTCAATATTATATCTTTTCTTTCCTCAGGAGGAGGTGTGATATAGTCTTCATATTGCAAGGCGCGATGCAATAAGGGTTTTGATGATGATGTTGCAGAAGTGACTGCATATGTTTGTGTTTCATAACTTCTAGATTTTTCTTTAAAAGTTCAAAACATGGCTCTTTCCCCTAATAAATTTTTGGGTAACCACTCCGCTGACCCACCGGGTAGCAAACAACTTTCATCTTCCAACGTTCAAGGCTCGACCGTTGAACAACCAACTTTGACCTTGCCTTCATTTGCAGACCTACTACCAAAAAGCCAAGTTGCCAATTCCTCCACGTATGCTTCCATCACTGGTCGCTCATCTCGTAGAAAATCTCCACCTCGCAAGGAGTATTCTTTGTTCACTTCTGATAAGACTCCCCTCATATTTAAAGCTGGCACGGCTGCTCATTCCGTGTTTTATTCGGTCCCTAAACGTTTGCAAAGTCTCCAACCTTTGCTCCACTCTAAGTTGAGAGAACTTTTTCCCGTTAATGTTGGCTTAGGTCTGACTGTTAAACCTGAGCCCAGTAACATTCAAATTGAACTTGCGCTAGCTTCTGCTACAGATTGTGAGAGAGCTGCTACCACACCTATCGTCGTTGAGAATCACACCTTTAAGGCTACACTTGCCTACTCCTCTGAGAATATCTTGCATAAGATCAACCTTACTGACATTACCTGCGCCTCCGATGAGTATTTGAAATCTCGATTGCAATCCACTTTTGAACGTTTTGGTATCGTTAAAGATATTGTTTTATATCATGATGATATTAGCCGTGAATGGTTTACTGGTAATGGTCATGTGTACCTGGAAATTCCTCGTAATCCCAGTACCGAACTCGAGCCTTTAACATACCGTATCAGTTTATCCGACAGCGACACGTCCTTTTTGGCTACCTGGGCTCGTATGCCTGATCACTGTCGTTATTGTAAGCACATGGGCCACACCAAAGAATCCTGTGATAAGCGTCCGGTTGATCCCCGTACGTGTTTTATTTGTAACAAAAAGGGGCATATCTCATACCACTGTGATCGTGCTCTTGACCGTGACCGTGATCTTCCCTCTCACAAACGAGCTCGTCAACAGGCTCCCGCGTCGTCAGTGACTAGCCGTCGCATTGCCACACCCAGCCGCCGTACAAGACCTGAAGCTCCTTTGAACTTTAATTTCGAGGAGCCATATTTTCCAGCTAATACTGCTCCTCCTGCTTCTTCCGATGGAAAGACTGATTCTGGTTCGACATCCCAAGAACAATCGAAGTATTCTACTGGTGCTCCGAAGGATACTACGACCACTGCAACAAAGCAGGTATCTTCTGTTCATACTGAAGGTTCTCCTGCTTCCAAGACCATTGACACCGCTGCCTCCACAGCCAAGTCCTCCACCACATCTGCCACCTCGAATATAGACAATGATGCGATGGATACGAGCGAAGACTCTTCTGCCTCCTCCAATTCATCGAATACGAATCCGGCATCTCCTGGGACGCCTGGTGAGACTTTAGGCTCTCCTCCCCCATCTACGGGGACGGAAGCCTAATGTTCTGCATCTTCTAAGTATCACTCATTCCATTCCTTAAATTAACTTAATTATATATATTATTATGACACAAAATATGCCACAATCTTTATCTCAACATCAATCGCTTACTATCTCAACTATCAACTGCCGTGGTCTTCGTAAAACTGCCGACCCGACTGTTCGTAACAGTTTTATTCGTTATCTTCGCACACATTCATTCGACCTTATCGCTTTACAAGAAACTCATGCTTCCACAATAGATATTCAGGATATCTTTCACTCTCAATTTCAAGCCTCATCTAGCCTGTGGTCTGTCCATTGTGGCCTAGTGTGCTTTTCTCCAGATTATGTGCTATCTAACTCATCTATTAGTACATGTGGTCGTATTATTACTGCCACTGTATCTCACATTACTGATTGCTTTCTTCCAGTCACTGTTACCGTCCTTTATGCACCTGCTGCTCGTCAGGACCGCATAGCCTTCCTTCGTGATCTAGCTGACAACCCGTCTCCATTCTTTTCGCTCAATCCAACGAACCATGTTGTCTTGGGTGATTGGAACTATTCGTATGGTGACTTGTCCAGGAGCGCCCCCAGTTCTTGGCTCCAGTTTATATCCCAACATTTTGTCGATTGCCTCACGCCTACTGGTGGTATTCACCAACACACCTTTCACCGTGGTCTTAGTAGCTCTTGCATCGACTATATCTTTGCATCCCCTGATTTAGTTCGGTATAAGAGATCCTCGTCAGTTGTGTATATTCAACCTTCGTGGACTGACCACTGTCTTCTGCAAGCAAATTTCCAGCTCCCTTTGAATCTTGATTCTCCTGTCACTGGTCCTGGTTTATGGCGCGCACATCCTGGTCTGTCCAAGGATGAAGCCTTCTGCGATATTCTCTTGTTTGACCTGAAACATCTTATTGATCATTTTCCTCATGGAATGACGGTACAGAGTAAGTGGGAAGAAATCAAACGTACTACCAAAGATACTGCTCTTCACTATTCCAGACGCAAAACTTTTGATTTGAAACAAGGTGAAGCTTTATTGCAACGGAAACGTGGTGGCATTACTCGCAAGATTGCAGCTAATCCTCAGGATGCTCCCCAACTCCTTCCTCAATTGAATATTGTTGAACATCAACTCGCTTCTATTCAACAGTACCGGGTCGATACTCTTGCTCTTCGTGCTGGTATCCGTTGGCGTGAATGTGGTGAACTCTCCGCTGGCTATCTTAAACGAACCGTGAAACAGAAGTCTCGTCGGAAAAACATTGAATGCCTTCGCCATCCTGTTTCCTCCTCACTTTGCGTTACAAACGATGACATGTTGGATGCTGCAGCGTCCTTCTATGGATCTTTGTATTCGCCTGAGCCGATCGACCAATCCGCAGTAGATCAACTGTTCTCCTCTTTGCCTCCTACCTTTGGTTTAACTGAAGCCTCCCAGTCGTCCTTGCTGAGACCTTTCTCTTTAAGTGACCTGCTTGTAGCTGTACGCCGATGTCCCCACCAGAGTAGCCCAGGTTCTGACGGTTTGCCCTACGCTCTCTTGTCAGTTCTCTTGCAAATACCTGAATGTCAATCAATTGCTGTTGAAGTCTTCAATGATGCTCTGAGTCTTGGAATTTTCCCTCCTTCGTGGTTTGATACCTGTGTTTCTCTTCTGCCGAAAAAAGGTGACCTTTCTGATCTTCGGAATTGGCGCCCTATTTCGCTTATCAACACTGATGCCAAAGTTTTCACCCGGTTGCTCAATGGTCGTTTATTGCCAGCAGTATCTTCTCTGATCACACCCTTCCAAACAGGTTTTATGCGTGGCCGTTTTATCGCTGATAACGGTTTATTCATGAAGCTTGTTATGGACCATTGTTCGAACATAGACTCTTCAGCTGTTGGGTTGCTACTTGATCAAGAAAAAGCCTACGATCGTGTACATCCTGATTACCTCCGCCAAGTCCTCGCGCGAATTGGTATACCGGATTCAGTCGTTGATTCCATTTGCCGACTCTTCTTTGGTACGTGCCTACGTGTCAACGTCAATGGTTTCCTTTCTGGTTCTGTTCCCCAGTTACGAGGTCTTCGACAAGGCGATCCTCTCTCTCCAGTGTTGTTCAACTTGGCTTTCGAACCTTTTCTTCGCAGTGTTTTGCATGACCCACTATTTAATGGTGTCTCTTTGCCAATCTCAACACCTGCACCGGTCCCGTTGCCCCCTGACATGCCCGCCGTTAAGCTTCTTGCTTACGCTGATGATGTTATTTGTCTTCTCAATGCTCCTTCGGACCTAGACCGTCTAATTCAACATTATACTGTTTATTCACGGGCATCCAACGCCTCTCTCAATTATTCCAAGACTCAAGTCCTTTCGCTTTCTGGCTCCAGCTCTATTTATTCTACGACTTGGCGCTCCCCGCTACAATCGTATGATATTAATACCTGGCATGATCGTACTGCACCTGACCCGATCACTTACCTTGGATTTCCTCTCTCTTCGTCGATTATACAACGTGATTCGTTTCTAGATAAGATACACACTAATATCGCTACAGCTTGCAAGATTCATTCACAGCGTTCTTTATCCGTCCGAGGGCGAGCTACCATTGTCAATTCTTTGATTCTATCGAAGCTTTGGTATGTGTTGCGAGTCATTTGGGTTCCTGTCGCTTTCTTAGATAAAATCAAGTCTACTGTTTCTCGTTTCCTTACTACTGGTATCTTTCCAAGACTTAGTTTCGCTACCATGTGTTTGCCGCGTGTTCTGGGTGGTTTAGGTGTCCTTGATCCGGCCGTTCAACAACGTGCGCTTCAAATGAGATGGCTTGTTCCTTTGCTCCAACCTAGTCATCCTCCCTCTGATGCTATACGCGTTCTTCGTAAATCTATTGTCTTGCCTTGGCTAGCACATTATATTTATTTTCATTCTGTTGCTGACGTTACTTCTGATACCTATTGGGACTATCGTCTTCCTTTTCTATTTCCCGATCTTCGGCGTCCTGTGCTTCGTGCTTCCCGTGTTCTTTCTCTTTTGTTTGCTGCTGTTGATGCTTTACCTCGTAATTGGTCGCATGTTGTGATTAATTCGATTACTGCATTGGCTCTTCCTGTGATGGATCTTATTCTTAGTCCTGATCCTTCCTTAGGTATACCGAAATCTTTTAGTAAACTGCGTGGTGATAACATTTTCACTATTGATTTGACTTCTCTTATTACTCGTGCTCGTCAACCCACTGAATTGCCATCGTTTCCTAGGCTTTGCAAGAAATTTCTTAAGATGGTCTCTGACTCTCAACTCTCTTTGGCTCCATTCTTCTTGCGTACCTTTCTCACCAGCGCCAGTGCTAGTCAAGCTAATCCAGCTTTTGATCCCGTATCACACAACCGCATTGATGTTTCTCCTTTTGTGGATGCTCTGTTTGGTTTATCGCCCTCAAGTGTCCATATCACGGATCACCCGCATTCTCCTCGTTGCGCACTGGATTCTTCCTTTTATCGTAGTCTGTTGAGCTTAAATTCTCCCGCTATTACTATCTCATGGAAAAACTTTTGGTCGTATCCTTTGTCTCATCATGGCCGTAACGTCTGGTATCGTCTGCTTCACGGTAAAATTCCTTGTCGTGAATTGATGCACAAGATAATCCCTTTGCCTGTCCCTGATGGAGCTTGTATCCTATGTGGTCAATCAGATTCAATTGATCATTTTCTCTTCCGTTGTCCCCACAAGTTACCATTCTGGTCTTCAATTTGGAATCGATACTTCCATCGCTCTTTCGACACATATAGACTCACCCAGGCATTGTTTTATTTGAATCTGCCTGCTCGCAAACTCCTTTGGATGCCTGCCCCCTCCGTCATCCTCGGTGCTGCACTGGTCACCCTCTGGAAAGCACATTGGCGTCTTGTTTTTGACAACGTCCCTTTCTGCCTTGCTCCCACTTTGATTGCTGCCGAGAAGCTTATCACTCACTTTGCGAACGAACAAGCCTCTGGTCAAGGCAATTCTGCTTTTGCCATTCCGCATGTCATCTTTGACATGTAATATTTATACTTCTTTCCAAAAATTTTAAAAACCCAAAAACATTTTAGTGTGACTTTTATGCACATTTAATAAAATTCGGGCTCATCACCCCTTACAAACAAAAAAATCTTTAAAAGTTGGTTTTCTTTTTTCTTTTTCTTTACCACGGATATTGTAGATGGCAACATTGTTGACATTGTTACCCCCCTCCAGTTTATTGTCATCTGGGAATAAACGACTAAGTGCGTCTGGGATAATATTCTTAATGCCAGGACAATGAACAATATCAAATGAATATTCGAAAATTGTTTCAAACCAAACAAGCATGGCAGCATTTGGAACAACTTGCTTCTTGATATAAATCAAGGCTTTATGATCAGTTGTCAAGGTAAAATGACGGTTGTATAACCATTTATTATATCTCTCAAACATGAATACAATCGCTAACAACTCTCGTTTGTTTGTATGATAACGACGTTCGGTAGGGGAAAGAGATCTTGCAGCAAAGGCGTTATATTTAATGTCTTGGTCGATGACTTGATAAACGACACCGCCGATACCATAAGCACTAGCATCTGTTGCAACGTAGAATGGGTACTTAAGGTCAGGGATGTGAATAACTGGGGCATTCACTAAGGCATCCTTAATATTACGAAAACTGCATTCATGGGTTTCATTCCAAATTCCTTTTAAAGAATTAAGAGATCGCAACCGGTCAAGTGGAGCAGTCAAGCGAGAAAACATTGGTAAACTATTACGGAAATAGTTTGCAAACCCAAGAAAACTCATGACTTGTCTACCAGTTTTAGGTGTGGGCCAAGAATGTATATTTGTCAGTTTACGTTGATCAGGGATTAGAGAACCATTGTTACCAATAGTCCATCCGAGAATATTTACACAACTTTGTGCAAAATGCGTCTTTTCAACATTAATAATTAAATTTGCAGCAGTAAGACGTTTCAACACTTCACGGACATACTCAATATGTTGATTCATGTCACCAGAGCTGAAGACACATAGATCATCAATATAGAGTGCAGTGTAAGGAAGATCTGCGAACAAATTTGTAAGAACACGCTGTACAATATTACCGGTGCTTGTCAAGCCAAAAGGACAGTGACGAAATTGATACTGCATACCAGTAAATGGATGAGTAAATGCGGTTTTGGGTCTATCAAATTCTTGGATAAGAAAACGATGAAAGCATGCTCGTATGTCGAAGGTAGTGAATATAGTAGCAGAACCCATACGTTGATGAAGATCGCTGATTAGAGGTAAAGGCATTCTATCAACATTCTTTACAAGTTGGTTAAGCAGACGTGGATCAATAACTGCTCTTTTCTTAGTGTATAATCCGTTGACATCCTTTTTTCCAACAAGAAAAATAGGGTTATTGAAGCGAGTATTGGAAGGAGCAGGTTCAATGACACAATCATCCAACCAAGTTTGAATTTGGTCTTCCATGATCTTTCTATTAGCAATAGCAATATCGGGTTGTCTTCGATAAGCAAAGGCATTGGGTTCAGTATCAAGAGTGATGATAGCACCAGGTAAATTACAATGAGAAGACATGGGGATACTCGTATTAGCATCTAACAAAGGTTGAATAGTGCTCATCAAACGTTGTCTTTCCTGCATAGTGCCAACAGGAGTTTCATTTGGCTTATAATCATCAGGGTTAACTGGATCAGGTATTTTAGGAATATTAGACTTTAACCAAGAAGTGGCTAATCCTGTTAAACCTATTCTTAGTTTAGGCAAAATGTCAAGTCCTAAACAAATGGGAACATCACTGCTAAAATCAAACACTTCAAATTCATATGACAAACGGATTTGGTTATAATAAACAGTAAGATTTATTATGCCTAACCGGCTTACAGTACTTGAACTATTATGTCCTAACTTGATCGATCCTGGATTAGGTGTTGGAACTAAACCAAGTGTCGAACAGAACGAAGGAGACACACACGAAAAAGACGAACCGGTATCAATCATGGCCCATGTTTTGATGTGCTCTATAATAATAGGAACATAAAGCGTATTAGTGTTTGAAGGCGATTTAGAAAAGATGTGATGTGTAATGTACTTACAGGCCTGAGCAGCTTCAGCCACAGTAAGGGCTTCCGCAACATCAATGTCCATATCATCCGACGAATCGGGAACAGGAACAACGGGACCAGCAGCATCAGTCTTGCGACCGGGAGAAGCATCATTACTACTCGAAGTAGCAGTGGCAGAAGAACCAACAGAAACATCGTTACCAGGAGAGGCAACGGAAGACAAGGAAGAAGCAGGGGATCGACTCATTGCTCGAAACATGTGAGAAGATCCGGCAGAGTCGTCAGCCAAAGAACCGGTTGAACGGCCCTTTCCTTTGCATCGGTGACCAGGACGCCAGTTGTCAGCACCACAAGAGCGGCACGGACGTCCCAAACCGGAAGGTTGGTTTCTTGGATTCCACTGAGAGGCAGCAGAACCAGAGGAGACATCATCTTGGGTTGAACCCGAAGACGGAGAAGAAGAGGAAGCTTTCTTCATAGCACGACATTCATCATTGCTATAGGTGGTGGTCTTGTGGAATCTGCAATACTTCCTAGAAGTCTGCGGATAAGGTGCAGAACGAACAGCAGAACCAGAGACGAAAGCAGAAGATTTCTTCCGACCAGAAGAAGAAGAGTCATTGACCATCGAAGGGCCAGCAGAAGTGTGAGCAACGTTAGCTACTCTACGAACTTTGTACAGCGAATGGTACAAAGTCTTGGCCAACTTGACAACGTAGTCGACCAATTCTTTTTGTGCGTCCGTACAGTTGGCTAAGGACACGATCACCTTCTTGTAGATATCGGCCTGAAGACCGATCAGAAAGCAACGAGTCAAGACGCAGCGATCTTGGATCTGTGCCAAGCGACGGAGGTTGTTGAAACGTTCAACGTACTGGTCAACAGTTTCAGCAGCAGTCATGGAGATGCGTAACAACTCCGTTGTAGACGTGGCTTTTTCTTCAGCCGAACCAACACCATAATGGCTAGTAAAAGCCTTTTTGAACTGACTCCACGTATGGACATCCTCTTTTTCTTGGTACTCATCAAGCCAAGTACGTTGACTCGATGACAAGCAAGGAGGGAGAAGACGAAGCCAGTGCTGATCAAGATCAAGACCATGTGCGAACATTACGTCCTGAAATTTTTTCAAGCAGTGCTTGACATCCACAGAGACAGGGGCAGATGGGTCAAAGACCGCACCCTTCCACTGCATGAGGGGTAGGTTTGGAGGTACAACATTCAAGGCTGCAGGCGCAACCTTAGGTGAACCAGTCCAAGCGGTGGGAACAGCATGGTTCATGGCTCGCTGG
Organism: Rhizopus arrhizus; assembly: GCA_024220505.1. Lineage (NCBI taxonomy): Eukaryota > Fungi > Mucoromycota > Mucoromycetes > Mucorales > Rhizopodaceae > Rhizopus > Rhizopus arrhizus. The sequence goes on along the minus strand of JAKZZE010000005.1, from coordinate 1,677,250 downwards.
AGGAGGTCTCTAGTATGAACTAGTCTCTCCAGATCCTTAGAGCAGGCTTCGTACTTAGCACGCACCATGTTGTCTTCCTCTGACTCAGGAGTCGTGGAAAGGAGACGAACAGACAAGTTAAGGATAACCTGGGTGGCACCGATGATGGTGGAATCCAACTCCTCAATGGAAGAGTGGATGGATGGGGCTGCGATTCTAGGCTCAAGAGAACCAGAAGAAACTGCGGAAGTGGTCATTCCAGAGGACTCTGCCTCTGAAGATAAAGTAGAAACATCTGACGTACGACGAGCGTTATCAGGATAAGTTTTGGCATTACTACTGGAAGAACCAGCAGCAGCAGAGTTAAAGTCATTTGTGTTTGACATATTGGTAAGGTAGGTAGTAATAATAAAAAAGGGTTGTTTTAAAAATAAAGTCAATAAAGAATTCACAAAAAAAAATGTTTTGCCAAGTATTAAAATAAAAGACAAAAACTAAAAAGACAATAGTTGTGAAACTAAAGATTATATATTTCTTTATTAATAAAAACATTTGAGGCTATTTATACTTTTTGGATGTCTGGATCTTTACCGCTATTTCAATTGATCGGTTAAAAGAATAATGTGGGAAGGATGGGAAGATAAAGGAAAGATAGTAGATAATCAATAGCCGCTGTCTTCTTGACGAATCAAGGGACAATGAAGTAGATAAATTATTGATCTAACGATAATTATCGAATAAAGTTGGATTGAACTGCCGTTGTTATAATCAGGTTCCGATATAGTCGTGGGAACGCCGATAGGGACAACAGGGCAGAGTTGGCTATTGCGGAGATCTCTCGTTTATCCATGAATGTTCACTTTACTAGTTGTGTGGATACAACAAACTTGACAGAATAGATGATTACTATTTCTAATTATTAGTTTAGCCTGTTCCTAGCCTGTATTGTCAATTATGCTATTGGGATGGTTTCAGATAACTCTGGACATAGGACTATTTAAGGAGACAGTACGGATGAATATAAAGACCTTTAGTTCCGTGATTGGATATTGAGGTATTTGGAGATAATAAAGTAAGGAAATAGAAAGGAAATAGTACTTGAAAATTAGTGAATGAGTCTCTATGTAACCTCTTTATTAGACTTCAAGACGAGAGAGAAAAACCATTTAATCAAACTACGCCTTTATATAGAAAATGGAATTATTCAGGGACCGAAGTGAGTTCAAGGTCAATTTTAGTATTGAGCTTGAACAATATAAATATTGTATATGGTTAATATTGTAAATGAGCCTTAGAGAATATGTAATAAGTAATATTATGTGTTCAGTACTTGTTATTTCTTATACAAGATTTGAGTAATCTCATACGAATAATAAGTACTTAATGAGGTAAATACGACAAATGAGAATAGGGTCTCAATTTTTTCGACCGGCAAAGCACGTGTTGTCCGGACCGGACATTTGCGTAAGAACTTATATTTTCTAGCTACAACGATTCACATCCTCCGGCCTTAGCTCAGTTGGTAGAGCGGAAGACTGTAGTTAATCTGTCATCTTTAGGTCACTAGTTCGAATCTGGTAGGCCGGAATTATTTTTATGTTTTGTCGTATATTTTATTCTCGTTCTGTGTGCCGTGTTTGATCACGAATAGTCTTTTTATTGTAACGAAAATGGTAATAAGGATACACAGAGATTAGCCGAGTCAAGTCAGAAAGATAAAAAAAATTAAAAATATAAAAAATGTTAAAAAGATAAAAAAAGTTAAAAATATAAAAAAAGTCAAAAAAATAAGAAAAGCTAAAAAGAAAACAAAAAAAAAAATATTATTCATATATATATATATATACCATCTTTTTGTGAAGAAATTGTCAGTCAGTTTAAATAATGTAACGAAAATGGCAATAAGGATACACAGAGATTAGCCGAGTCAAGTCAGAAAGATAAAAAAAATTAAAAATATAAAAAATGTTAAAAAGATAAAAAAAGTTGAAAATATAAAAAAAGTCAAAAAATAAGAAAAGCTAAAAAGAAAACAAAAAAATATTATTCATATATATATACCATCTTTTGTGAAGAAATTGTCAGTCAGTTTAAATAAATCATATATTTTTACTCAATAATTAACAAACTTTAACAAGAAAGTCCCTGTTCACTTAAACTTTTTACTCTACTTTAACTTTTATCAAGAAATATCGTATTGATCTTACATATAAGATCTGGTGGTCACTACTTATCAAGCATCTGCTTAAATTCTATATAAAACAACAACTTACAAGGCAATCACAACCTTACAATCAAGCTTTACAAGCAAACTTAACTCAAATTAACACAAACCTACAAGCCAACCATAATAAAATAACATTTGGTGGTCACTACGAGGGAAATAAAACAACAAATCAAGAAATCAAATCGAAATAAAACATCAAATCAAGAAATTCAACAACCAAGAAACAACCTTAAACAAAAAAATATTATCAAATTTACCTGGAACTAAAATGGCTTATATAAACGGACACATCGCGTTGGCAAATGCTAACATGAACGCAAGTTATCGACCTACTTTAATTGATTTCCATGGCTACGAAGGAGAAGACTTCCGTCATTTTGTAGAAAGTTTGGAATCTTACTTTGCTATTAACAATATTACTCAAGAACCACGCAAGCTTATTATTCTCAAGGCACAACTAAGAGGAGCCGCCAAAGTGTATTACGAAAAAGAAATACTCAAAAGAATACCTGGAATCAACTACGAACAAGCCGTAGACCTATTGAAAAATTATTACATAACTCCAGAATTGATACAGAGTTACGAATTAGAATTTAACGAAATGTATCAAGGCGAACAGGAACACCCACAAATATTCTTGGCCAGACTAAAAGAAGCCGCAGACCTTGCTAACATAACTAATGATGCAGTCATCGAAAGCCGATTTCGTGCAGGTCTCTTACGAGAAATCAAACAGTTCTGTATACAGAGTAGTTCTAAAAACTTACAAGACTGGATCAATCACGCCGAAGGATGGTGGAACGCCAATCGACCTCGAAAGATTGCAATGGTTGATAATCCTTTCATACCAAGGAATGCCAATCAAGCTTTGATATATCATAATGAAAATCAACATCACCATCATCTATCAAGCAATCATAATATTGACTTAATTGATACAAATGAACATGCCATGCCAGCACTAGCATATAATCAAATACATTATAACAATGCTCAACCTAGTAGTAATTACTATTATGACAATACACATGGCACAAATCAATTGACAACAATGGATACATCAAGAAACCGTAATCAGTTGCATCATGTTCAATACAATGGACATCAACACATACGTCCTAACCAACAACAAGATCTTATTGGTCTTATACAACAAGCTATTCGCCAAGAGCTTAGTAGTCAACAATATCAACAGCAACCTACTAGAAACAACAGGTATAATAATTATAACAATAATTATAATAGGTCTGGAAGATATGGAAATAACGACAACAATGGACGATACGATAACAGTAACAGAAATTATACGCCAAATCAAAGGAGATCATATGACCAACCAGCAAGTCAGGATCAACGGCAACCGAATAACCAACCCAGTAATCAACATAACAATCAACAAAATAATCAGTCAAAAAACTATTAGGGTCAGTTGCTTTTGATAACTCACAGAAGAATGGTCAACTGAACACCCAAAAAGATACAAAAACCATTAAAACCCCTAAACAACAACAGCTCAATGCAATATTAACAGATAAATACAATAACAAACAAAAGGATCTCTATGCAGCAATCAGACCAGAAAGACCTCCTGACGTTGCCACAACTACACCCTATCCAAACTCTAGACCCACAAATAAAGAAAAAGGAAAGCAAGTAGCAAAACCTACCATAACCAGAAAAGTCACTACACGAAGTCATATCGAAGAAGTGAAAAATCCCACACCAGTACAACAAACGCAACCCACTCGAACTGAGGCCATGGATACGGATCACCCTATTCAACACAAGGTTAATGATAAATCAAATAAACCAAGAACCAGAAGAATAGAGCCAGATATCAAATATGATATAGTCTCAGATGTATTAAAACAAAAAGCCGATATCGAAATTGGAGATTTGATCACAGTAGCTCCATCTTTACGCAAAAAGCTTGTGGAAGAATGTAGACCAAAAAGAAAGCCAAGACAAGAAAGAAATAAACAGGCTACCCAACAAACAATGGCTCTGATAGAAGACGAGGAAATCAATACCACTGCAGCCTACTCAACTGTGAGTATTGGAGACAAAAACATTAAAGCCCTAGTAGATAGTGGTGCATCAAAAACCTGTATGTCAAAGGCCCTAGCAGACGCTCTTGAATTAGAAATAGATTCAGCATCCGAAAACGTATTCACACTAGGAAATGGAACCAAGCAACCCGCTCTTGGATTGATATACGACGTCCCAATTGAAGTCAAGGAAGACATGGTCATACCCTGCACAATTGAAGTATTGCCATCATGCCCTTCACATCTTATACTAGGAAGCAATTGGTTAAACCGTGCTAAAGCCAAGATTGATTTCAATAGCTCTTCATTAAAAGTCAAATATAAAAATCAAAAGGCAGAACTACCAATACACTTCATACGAAAAAGTACACCGTTACCCAAAATGAAAACATTCCATCAAGACTATCAACATCCTATAAGTCTCACGAACTCACATTCCGAGAAGCATGTACATTTTGAAGATAGCGATTCAGAAGGAAGTTACTCATCAACCGAAGAGGAATCTGAATCAGAAAGCGAAGAAACCAGTGACGATGATATAGAAATGGAAGTAACAGCCTTAGAAAGAAGTTATGAACAAGAATCATTGCAAGTTTTGGAAAATGACAAATACGAGGAAGTAGTTATTACAAATTCACAAGAAATGTATTCGATAAAGTCAACAGACACAGGACTTTTAGTACAAGCGTATTCATCGAAACATATCAGCTTAGACAAATCCAAAGAAGACACTCAGAATATACTATATGACTTTTACATTACACATCCAAAGTTAATGCAGTCTTCAGGATATTTTGATCAGTCATCTTCATTCATAATCAACAAAAAGTCACTCGACATACGCATATATAATCGCACAGAAAATGATATTTATCTAGAACCTGGTGAAGAAATTGGAATATTGGAAGCTCATGATCTAAATGACGATACAATAATCAAAGCATATGAAATAGACAGAAACTCGACATTATGCACTTTAGAACACGATATTATTGAACAAAATCTAAACAAGGAAGAACAAGATACGCTAAAGCCACAGCTATTGGAAAAACTAGAAATAGGAGATATAAATAAATCAATGAAAGAAGAACTGCTTAAGTTACTGAAAAGATACCAGCATATATTTGACTGGGACAACGATACAATTGGACGCACAAACCTAATCAATCACAAGATTATCATAGAAGAAAATACATTACCTATTAGTCACCGCCCGTACAGAATCAGTCCTTTGGAAGCAGATCACCTTCAAAAGGAATTGGATAAATATTGTAAATTAGGAGTTATATCACCATCGAATAGCCCGTGGGCAGCACCAGTGATATTAGTAAAGAAGAAGAATGGTGATTACAGAATGGTCATAGACTACAGAAAATTAAATGCAAAGACGAAGAAAGATGCATATCCTTTACCAAGAATAGACGATTTATTGGACACCCTAGGAAAAGCCAAAGTATTTTCAGCACTCGACATGCGCTCTGGTTTCCATCAAGTACCATTAGACGAGGATAGCAAGGAATTTACTGCTTTCACTACCAAATATGGAACATACCACTATAACACCTTGCCTATGGGACTTGTAAATTCGCCAGCAACCTTTCAGCGTTTAATAGATTTATGTTTCCGCCCGCTAATGAACAAGTGCTTAGTAGCCTATATAGACGACCTTAATGTATACTCCCATAACGATGAAGAGCATTTAATACATCTAGAACAAGTATTTCAGTGCATAGAAACCGCCAATCTCAAATTGAATCCAGAGAAATGTTTCTTCTTTAAAGATCATTTGAAATTTCTTGGATACATCGTTACCAACCAAGGCATACAAACCGATCCAGACAAAATAAAGAAGATTGTCGAATATCCGATACCAACCACTATTACGCAAGTCAGATCTTTCCTAGGAATAGCATCATATTATCGAAGATTTATAAAGAATTTTGCAGCTATTGCAAGGCCGTTACATGAACAAACTAAAACCAAGAAGAAAATCCCATGGACAGAAGCCGCAACCAAGTCATTTGGAACACTCAAGAAATTATTAACAACTGCACCCGTCCTGGCAAGACCGGATTTCAGCAAAAGTTTTATCCTAGTTACAGACGCCTCAAAGTTAGGACTAGGATGTGTCTTAACTCAACTCGACGATGATGGAAAAGAACATCCTATTATATTTGCAAGTCGTGGGCTCAAACCTAACGAAGCCAATTATGCCCCCACAAAATTAGAATGCTTAGCAGTTATTTGGGCAGTAAAACTCTTTAGACCATATTTACTTGGAAAGAAATTCATGATCATTACAGATCACTCAGCCTTAACTGGACTTCTCAAGACACCAAACCCAACCGGAATAATAGCCCGATGGATCGTCACATTATCAGAATACGACTTTGAAATTAAATATAGACCTGGACGTGTCAACGAAAGTGCAGATTTCCTGTCAAGACTTGGATATTAATCAACTACATGGAGGATGGGAGGGTAGATGATACATAAACTCTAGAAAAATCCAAAAACAACACAAAATACACAAAAAAAAAAAAAAAGAAAAATCATATTATCAACTACAAGGAGGATGGGAGGGGAAGTTGAAACAAAATATACAAAATCATCAAAAACAATAGAAAAATACAAAAATCATAAGAGGAGGAAGGTCGGCCCTAGAAAACAAACAGTCGTGAGAAGAAAAAACTTTAACAACACTAAAATTGGAAATATCACACATAAAAATCAAGACCCTGAAACAATAACATATCAAGAACTTTATATTACCAAAAATGGAACAACAGCAAATTGACATCGTGAAACAATATCTGCAAGAGTTGAAACTACCAGAAGATATCACGCACAAACAGAAAAGATACTTACAGAAGCAAGCACATAAGTTTACCATATACAAGGATAATCTGTATAGATACAACACCGAAAACGGAATAATACGAAAAGTACTGAACAAGCAAGAAGCTGAAGAAATCATGTACTCATATCATCAACACCCTCTTGGTGGACATTTGGCATATAACAATACACTACACAAAATCGCATCACGTTATTATTGGGAAAACATGACCAAGGACATAATGGAATATGTAAAGAAATGTCACAGATGTCAGAGACATGGGAAAAAGTCGTTAAAAGAAGAATTATACCCTGTGCCAATATCAGCAAAACCTTTCGATCGCATCGCTTTAGACGTAAAACATGTACAAGCTTCACGATCCGGAAACAGATATATCATAGCAGGAATTGACTACCTTACTAAATATGTGGAAGCAAGACCCATTCGTTTCCAAACTGCATCAGAAATTGCTTTATTCTTATACGAAGAAATCATATGTAGACATGGTTGTCCTACAATTATAGTTTCGGACAATGGCAAACCATTTGTTAGCAAGATGATACAACAAGTATGCAGGAATTTTTCGATTATTCACAAGACCACTACACCATACAACCCTCAAAGTAATGGATTGATTGAACGTTTCAACAGAACCTTAGGACAAATCCTACAAAAACGTACAAAAGAAGAAAAAGACGATTGGGACTTGTACTTACCAGCTGCACTATTTGCTTATCGAACCATTAAACAAGGATCAACAAAGAATACACCATTTTTCTTACTATATGGGTATGAACCGAAGACACCATTCGATATAGATCATCATGTGTATGAACGGAATTCACCCAAATTTGACGCTATCCTACGACATCGGACAATTCACCAAATATACAATCTTAACAGAATAAGAGAAATGGCCGTGAAAAACATACAACGAGCTCAAGAAACGCAGAAAAAGCAGATTGATAAAAAGATACTAGATGAACGCAAGGAACTGAAACCACCGTTCAAATTAGGAGATATAGTTCTCATTTACCGAGATTATTTGTCAACATCATGGTCAGCAAAGTTACAAGATAAGTGGGAAGGACCATACGTTATACAGCATATACTTGGAAAAGGAACATATCATATCAAAAGCATGGATCCTCATGACACAAAGCTTAGAAGGATACATGGAAATAGAATGAAGCCTTATTTGTTACCTAAAGTTCAATGGTGCCAAGAAAATGAAAGAAGTATCATGACCAACCTGGATGAGCAAACAAAGGAGCTCTTCCTATGAAACAAAACAACAGATGATATATAACAATAATCAACACAGAAAGAATATATATATAGACAAAAAAAAAAAAAAAAAAAAAAAAAAGAAGAAGACAAGAACTTATTAAAACCAATGACCAACTCAGAAAACAAACAACAACAAGACTCGAACGATGAATTTTTCTCTATGGAAGTAGATGTATACTTAAAAAGAGTATACATAGAACAAGGATATGAAGCTGCCATGGTCGCAACAATTGACTTCCTCAAGATGTGGGAAAGCTGCAATGTAGGGCCCAAAAACTTGACATATGAAGTGGATGGAGACATATTAACGAGAGAAGACTATGCTATTCATGTAATTGACAGTATCAAATTATGTATACATGGAGAAGCTATGAGAAAAGAAAAACTGGAGACCTCGTGGGAAGAGGAAGACGATATGGAGCTTTTAAATAATGTGGAAGGTCTAATCAGCGAGCAGTATCAGCAATATACTACCACCATACGAGAAATAGAAGAACTTTTAATCTTAAGGGATACCTTGTGCGATACACTAGCAACTAACATAAGACATTGGGCTCATTTTCGATTTGCTAAACCAAGATCCACAAAAGAGTCAGTAGGAATATATTCAGCAATAAAGCAAACTATGTTAAAGACAATCTTACCTGGTTACAGCTTCCATCGAGCCCTCGCTAACAAGATAAAGCAAGTAGATCCCTGGACAAGAATCGTGGGCGATTCTTCCCGTGGTGCGGGAATCTGTAACGAAAATGGTAATAAGGATACACAGAGATTAGCCGAGTCAAGTCAGAAAGATAAAAAAAATTAAAAATATAAAAAATGTTAAAAAGATAAAAAAAGTTAAAAATATAAAAAAAGTCAAAAAAATAAGAAAAGCTAAAAAGAAAACAAAAAAAAAATATTATTCATATATATATATATATACCATCTTTTTGTGAAGAAATTGTCAGTCAGTTTAAATAAATCATATATTTTTACTCAATAATTAACAAACTTTAACAAGAAAGTCCCTGTTCACTTAAACTTTTTACTCTACTTTAACTTTTATCAAGAAATATCGTATTGATCTTACATATAAGATCTGGTGGTCACTACTTATCAAGCATCTGCTTAAATTCTATATAAAACAACAACTTACAAGGCAATCACAACCTTACAATCAAGCTTTACAAGCAAACTTAACTCAAATTAACACAAACCTACAAGCCAACCATAATAAAATAACATTATAATGTTGTTGTAAGGAAAATAGAAATTCTTTTAATCAAACTGTACCACTTGACGAAGAAAGTTCGGACCTGAACTAAGTTCATGTCCTCAATATTGTAGCACAAATGATGAAGTTTTGGATCCGGAGAACAATGATGATCACAAGAACAAATTTTGATGTCCAGCGACATTGATGTCGTTCGACATAGATTGTAACCAACAATAAGCCACGCCTTTTTTTATATAAATAAGATGAATATTTTTAACCAAATAACAGACATTCAATAAACAAAATCTTCTTGCGCTTAAAAGCAATTGTTTCTTATTGGGTCACAAACACCTTTTCTTTTCTTTTTATTTTTACTTATTCTTTCTGATCTGATACCTGAATTATCACGAATCAAGAAAGATCCCTTTTATTTTTATCTTTTATTAAACAATCTTACTCCTAACCTTATTGATCTATAAAGATCTGGTGGTCACTACTTAAAACCAAATTACTATATCAAAAGAACTGTTAAACGTTCAATCAAGTTAATCAAACTCAAGTCATTCAAGGCTTCAAACTTCAAATTAAACAAATCTACAACACTTTAACACAATCCAAATCCCAAGTACTAACAAGTTACAATATTTTTGATAAGCTCAATGAAATTGAATAACTCAACAAAATTCACAATTCAAAGGAAAACACAAAAATCTAAAAACATCACAAAATCAAGAAAACCAAAAACATATAAATATCAACAATTTATCAAGAATTATTATTATTATTATTATTATCTTACCTTATCCAAATAAATCTCCTTTGAAACAAAATACTTCTTTTATTTTATAAATAGGATGAACTAATAATCCCTTGAATCATATACTTCATTGCAATCTCTTTTTTATTTTATCTTTTTATTTTACTTTTATTCAATTCAGACTGATCTACTTAACAAGATCTGGTGGTCACTCTACTCAAGCGAACTTACAACTCAAATTATCTACTCTTTTTGGATATTACTTTATCCAATACTTTATTCAATTACCAAAACCTTGTCCCAAAAACTTATATCAAACCTACTTAAACCCGAAAGCCTAACAATCTCACATTACAATATTAGTGCCAATGATGACTGCGCCTTTTAAATTCACTATGTTGGATCTATTTAAATTTTTGAACTTTATTCAATATTTGGACCTTATTTCAAGAAACAAACCTTATTTCAAAAATCAAAGCTTATTTCAAAAATCGAATCTTATTTTCCTTTGTCTATAAAATAGACAAGTTTTTATTTTTATTTTACGACACTTATCTTGACTTCTCTTGACTTACATATCTTAACTTTACTTATTTTAAATATATTTTATCCAATAAATCAAGTATCTTTATCCCTGAATCTTTTGGTATAACATGTTATGTTCTGGTAAAGTAATTTAAAGGTAGCAATAAAACCAAAAGAATACTTTTTGAGACTGAACTTTATTTAAGATAATCTTAATTGTTAAAAAGAAATCATTACAAAGTCTATTATTTCTATTCTTCTATCAGTTGGCGGGTAAATGAGTAGTTATGAGCGTAGATCCAATAATTGACATGTTTGATTGAAGAATGATCACTGAATGGATTATGAAAATTTTTAATTCATTGTTTTTATAGATCTTATTGTTCTTTAAATGATCTGAGAGATTTGTACCGTCTTCATTGAGAGAAAAGATATATTTATATGAAATGCCTCCAGTCAGATCAAAGTTGACTAGGTACCTGATCCATTATTATTCATTTACAGAAATGATGAATAGTAAAGATCATGACTTATTTATTATTCATGCTTACTTTATAGAATGAATCTAATAGTGATAGTTTTATATAAAAAGAAGAAGAATATAGTTTACTTAATAAAGATTTAAATTATTATCTTTTATCCATTTTAATATACTTCTTTTACGATTAAACAGAGATTTTTATTTATAAATAATTAAACCTCTATTGGGCGCACGATTGTAATATTACATCTTTTCTGCCCGTGGCAGTTCATAAAGGAAGGATAGTGGTAACTAAAAAACCCTTTTGGGGTCAAGGGTAAAAATGCTTTGGGAAAAGTGAAATGGGATCAAGTGTAAAAGATACTAGTGAGAAGGAAAAGAGGGTAGCCATTTTAAGAGTCTTTGCCCAAGGTGAGTGGGCGGAATAGGTGGGATCTTAGCGTGATATAGGTAATCGAGTTCATATAGGATTCTGCATATAGTTAGCCAGCGAATGGTCCACGAGAGTGTTGTGTTAGGAGAGCGAGGTTTCTTGGTAGGTAGCATATTTAAAAGGAAGGACGATGGGTCAGAGATGGTTTCGGGCATCATGAGTCTACGTTGCATCTGGAGACAATGAATGGTATGGGCTTTTGTGAAGGGTTGGCCAGGGTGCCAAGGGCAGGCTTTGTATCGACCACCAGGGAGCCAGCCAAGACGCCAACTTATGCAACGACTTCTTTCAGACTTGGATATAGGTGGCCATAGGACAGGGTCGAGAGAGATAGTTGGGTGGCAGTGTTGAAGGAGAACGGAGGCATGCGTGGAACGTTTGTTATCGAGGTTGCCTTGACGGTAGTCTCGTTGTATCGACTTTAAAGAGTGACGATCCAAGGACTCTGGGTCGGGGAGGCATCTCTTCCAAATGGGTAAAAAGGGTATACATTATTTCCAGAAATTAAAGTCGTCGTGATTTGTCGCAATGACATATAAATTGTATTATAAAACTTTACAAATGTGACTTTAATTTCTGGAAATAGTGTATATAAGGATTCTAATGAGGCATTAAGTTGCAAAAAAAAAAAAAAAAAAAAAAAAAAAATTAAATTAAATTTCAGATTATTTATTTATAAAGTCCATTTGAACGTGGGGTGTTTATCACATCTGTTCGCCCCTACTTTACTCCATATTGAACTAGTCCAGTCAAAAAAACCATTTGGGATCAAGGATAAAAAAGGTCAATGGAACAATATTTGAAACATGGAAACATCTTTAACGCTTTAAGAACCAATTTAGAAGGAGCTGACCATGTGGAGGTCTGGTACAAGTGTCTATATGATGGTAAAGATAATCCAGCTTAAATAGAATTGAACATATGGTTAACTAACAATGACAAACTTAAACCAAAAAAAAAACCAATACCAAAGCCGGAGAAGCAAGAGCCTCCAGTTTTTAATGAGCAGCATGTGATTTACTATTTTTAGTGTAGTACAAATGTTTTATATTTTACAGTTTATTTCCAGCCACGCACATTTATTTTTGTTTTCTCTTCTCTTTTATATAGTATGGAAGCTAAAAGTGTGACAGCAACTCTAACGACACCAACAATAAAAACAGAATCAAATTCTTTGAGTACAGAGCATCATCATATTCGCTGGGCGCCTTTGACAGGCATTCCTTTAGAAAGACGTCTTCAAATGTTGGCAGTTTGTATTTGGATGATCCTTGCATTATCTTGTTGTCTTTTATTTTTTGGTTTATCTACTTACATGATATTCTGGCCAGTGCTCATTGCTTATGTGTCGTTTTTATATTTTGATAAAGCGCCAGAAAACGGCGGAAGACGGTTTGAAAGCACACGTCATTGGGTTATTTGGAGATATTTTGCAAGCTATTTTCCTGTCAAATTGATAAAGGTTAAAATCCAACAAAAAAAAATTATTCAAATTATGTATTTATTGCTATTTTTTCTTTTTATATATATAGGAAGCAGATTTAGATCCTACAGAGAATTATGTATTAGGCTATCATCCTCACGGTATCATTTCAATGGGTGCCTTTGCTAACTTTGCAACTGAAGCTACTGGATTTTCAAAATTGTTTCCTGGTATCAAGCCTTCCTTGTTGACGCTCACATCAAATTTCAATATTCCATTTTACCGAGACTTGATTATGAGTCTTGGCATGGCAGCCGTCTCACGTCGTTCATGTGAAACCATCCTTTCTTCTGGTCCCGGTCGATCAATCGTGATTGTTGTTGGTGGTGCAGCAGAGTCACTCAATGCTCGTCCAGGTGTGAATGATTTAGTATTGAGAAAACGTCTTGGTTTCATTCGTATCGCTATTCGACACAATGCTCCTCTAGTTCCTCTTTTCTCATTTGGTGAAAACGATTTGTATGAACAGGTTGAGAATGAAGAAGGCAGCCTCTTGTATAAAGCTCAGAAAAAGTTTAAAGCTTACATGGGGTTCACAATGCCTCTATTTCATGCAAGAGGTGTCTTTAATTGTAAAGTATTTCCTTTTTATTTGTATTGAACAAAGTGCTTAATTACTTTTCTATTAGATGATATTGGTCTTGTTCCATTTAGACATCCAATTGCTACAGTCGGTAAGAAAATAAGACAAATAGACATGTGCTAACAATAAATTTATATTAATGATATTTGTATAGTTGGAAGGCCTATTCCTGTTCCTTCATTAGAAGAAGGACAAACTGAACCAACTCAAGAACAACTTTTGAAAGTTCAAAAGCAGTATATTGAGGAACTTCAACGAATTTACAACAAATATAAGGACATTTATGCTAAAGACCGTAAGCAAGAGCTTCGCATTGTTGATTAAAGATCTATCAAAACTGCATAATGAACACATCTAAACAGTTTCTCCACAACGTTCTTCCGATTAAATTAAATATGATCTGATGCTTATTTTAAATGGAATTTTGCTTTTCTCCAATAAAAAACCAATCTCATCTCTTATTATTAGTGATGAAAAGTTATTTTAAAATCTATTATAAAAATGTCGCGCACGTATAATGTAATACGGTTGGTACAACTTTGGAGGAGGAGGGTTGCAGTTCCTGAAAATAAAAAATAAAATATCCTTTTTTCCGCTAATTTTGATTTTACTTACTCTTGATTTTACTTGCTATATATTTTTTTAAAAAAAATTGTTTGCACCACGAAATAATCTTTAACTACTATAAACCCAAAATGTAGTCCTTTTTGAGTCACTTTCCATTATTCAATAGAAAATATAGTAAGCATGATGAATGATTTTGATGTACATATGATTGATAACGAATTTATATCAGAAGACGATGCTGATTCTTTGTCCGATGTTAGCATGGAGAAATATGGCCATTTACAGGAGAATGAAGAGCTCTATAATAATTGCTTTAATTTGAATAGTGAGTGGGAGGAAAGAATAAAGCTAATGGAAATTGAATCTCTATTATGTGTATGTAGTCTTATGGATGTTGATCCGTCTGAAGAAGAAGGCGATTCAGATACGCTTGAAGTGGCTCTTCTTTTCGCGGAAACAATGCCACTAAAGATAAGCATCAGTATCCAAAAACTAAGCTGAGAGGGCCTTGCCAGAAACATATATATGATCAAATTGAGAAACTTTTTGACTTAGTTATTGAGGGGAATTTTACTGTTAAGGACGCGGCTTTACTGACTGGCATAAATATTCATACAGCTCAAAGCTATATTAAAACATATAATAATGATATAAAAATACCTCTTCCAGACACATATAACAAGCCTTGTGGGAGACCTCGTAGCAGCTAACTGATGAGCACTCAAAGTTTTTTTAGAATATATCAAACGGAATCCCACTATCACTTTAGATGAGCTTAAAGCTTTGTGAAAAGTTTGAAGGCTTGAAAACCTCAATTTCAGCTATATACATGTATTTGGTATATAATTGCTATCTTACCTTGAAAAACGAGAAGATAGCTACAGCAAGGGATTCTGACAGAGTAATCGCTCTGCATAAAGCCATTATTGAATAATTTCAGAGTATGAAGGACCTCGATTTTATTAAAAAGTGCATATTTGTCGATGAAGCCGGCTTTAATTTGCATACTCAGAAACTTTGGTCATTCATTGAAAGGAAAACCTGCAAAGTGCATAATACCAACAGAAAAAGGTGTTACATTCATGATTTTAGATGCAATATATCAGTTAAAAAAAAAAGAAGCAGTTTCAGTGAAAAAAAGAAAGGCTAATGGTAAGGAAGTAAAGGTAAGTGGTAAAGTTGGAACCGGAACCGAATATTTCTTATCTTACTCATTCAGTGTAATGAGTGTACAGGATACATATAGAATGAAAGGCCATTGTATTTTTATGGATAATGCACTTATTCATAAACCAAAAGTGATCAAGAAACTGATTGAAAATCGAGGTTATAAATGTTAACAGTAAGTGAGAAAATATGAGCGACCTCTGTTCGATTTGTCTTCATATCTTTTTGTTTTAGTGTATACACTTGCTAAAACTTTGATACTATATGAGCTAATTAAGGCAACCGAGATGCACATAATATATTATTATGGTCAGCTATGCTTGATATTTATTTTTTTAGAATGTGAAGACAGCCATAAAAAAGATACTAATGATTTTAATCTTCTGTACAACTCCCTCCCCTTTGCTTTAACAAGTGCATCTGTTCTGCCTGGCATGATATTAAGGCACCCCTTGCAAACATTTGCTTCGAGCTTATTCCAATTTATATCTACACATTGCCAATTTTTTTTTATGCTTCTTGCCCTGACTTCATACGATGATAGATTAAGTTTGAGCTGATGCCAAACATGCTTTATAGGATTTAAATCCGGACTTTGAGCAAGCTAATCATCTATATACCTTACATTGCTATCACGTAGCCATGCAGTTGTGGATTTTGATTTATGCTTTGGATCGTTGTCATGCTGAAGGTATACATCAGAATTTAAGCCTCGTATTTTAACGTATTCATGTAAGTAATATGAAGGATATGATGACAAGTCGACAAGTCCAAAATACCATCATAAAGCTGACATGCGTGCCCTAATCCCTGAGCAGTTGTACAATCTCATCCGTTTATCTTACCGCTGCTATGTTTTACTGTAAAGTCGATGTGATGAGTGTATTATCTCGTAAGAATAAAAAGACTATAAAATTCAACAAGCCTTAAAAAGCTACATTTTTATTTAATAACATTATATCTAGTATTTGCATCCTTTTCATGAAGATTCAATTAAATCATTTTCAAGGTACTTTAATTAATTATAGCTGTGGATCTAGTATGAATAAATTTTAGTATGAAGACCTGTTCCTGGTTATGCAAGTGGACTGTTTATAATTATTTAAGTAGATCTATTTTTCATTTATGTGTCATTGCATCAGGAGCTATATGAAAACAACTTGTATTGAGTTAAAGGAGCGGAATTAGTTATGACCGAATAATAGAGAAAAGACTGTAATAAATCTTTGCAAATCATTCACTACTCTGATTTCTTATAAATTGAATATGAATCATGTTTAAAGTATGTTGGGATACGACATAATGCCTCATGGCATTAGAGACAATAGCATGTCTGCTAGCCTGCAGGTGTGACTTTTGGGGGAAAAGCTTTCTAGCATACCCTTTAACTGCGCTAGAATGAACGTGGTATTCATCTAAAATATCCTCTAGCTTCCTGTTATTTGGTAGTGCATTGTTTATGTCGATTTGTTTTTCCATTGGTATAGATTTGGGCATAGTGATGAAAAGTAGTGACAGAAATTAAACAAAAAAAAGCCAAGGGTCTTTGAAATTGTACTTACTTTTATATATATGATGGAATGGTCACAGCCTCAGATAAGTATGCTATATAGTCTTTCATTATACTTTTTGTCAATCTAAATGTAACGTATGATCTCCATTCATAATTTAAGCTGGTCGAGATCCTTACTGTAGTAAGATACACAACGCCGAGAATATGTCATAAGAGTCTCAAGCAGATATTTGGTATATATCTTTTGATATAGCAAAAAATGTCGATTTTGCGAAAAGGTTGCTCATACTTTTTCACCTACTGTATTTACCACTCTATTCACCGTTTTTAAATCCAATTGAAGAATTCTGGTCAAAAGTGAAAGCAAATGTCAGAAAAACACCGGGGGAAGCTGGTGACTGATATTTCAATACATAATCTGTTAGTCGCTTATTACAAGTAAACCAAAATTTATGTAAATAAAAATTTTTTGTATGTTTTAAAATGTCATTATTTTACTGTTAAAGAAAGGCCAAAGTGATGAAATTAAGCAGAGACAGCCAGGTAAGCTTGTTGATACATACAATAAAACTACATCTGTTGGTTTATAGTATTTTTTTAATATCCTACTAAAGTTTTACTTGATAGTGCACTGTCAATCAATGTACTTTTTGTTTTTTTTAAAAAAAATGGATTAAAAGAAAATAATAAAGGTGTGGGAATACCTCTTTTATTGTATAGTGCCGGTATCATGCTACTTAAACATTAAAGCATGTAATTACAAGCAACAATACAATAAGTCTAGGAGCAAAGCAAAGCAGCCTTCTCAGCACTACCCCTTTTTTTTGTTACATGTGTATATGAAATGAATTAATAAAAATATAAATATACAATCTAAAGTGACCCAGTAACAGTCAGGATATCGTTGGCTTCAATAACGCTAGAAAACATGGTAAGATAAATACATGAACAAATTATTAAATATAAAGTTATAAAACCACTTACTCTACAACATCAAATTCAAGAGATCCATCCTCCCTACCAATACCTGCCCCTGTGTTTTTATTTATCCATTCACCGTATTGGGTTCTCTTTCTGATCTCTGTCGTACTTTCCTCAGAGACTTTACTATCATCATCATCTGGAGTATTCTCTTCTTGTTCAAGTGCAGCATCTTCCTCATTGACTTTCCATTCATAAGTAGAAGAAGGTATACGTGATTTTGGAATTGATGCATTAAAAGTGTCGTAAATTAACAAACCAATATGATCTTCTGATTGTAAATTGATACGTCCAACTATATCATTTGTTCCTTCCATGTTAGCATATAATTTTCTCTTCTTTTTCAAGCACTTTACCGAGTTTTGTGCCTTTTTTTGGTTTCCAAACAAGAAACTTGACAGAAATGAAAAAGTGACAAAAAGGAGAATCATACATGACCTTTCCTTTATCTGATACAAATTTGACATCTGAATGAGAGAGAATGATACCATCCACCTCTGCAACATGTCTACACAAAAGTTGTAAGTTTTATTAAATATCCTCTTTCTCAATATAAAGGCCTTACTTCATTAAGAATGCATTCAACTGTTCATTAACTCCTTCCATTGTCTTTCCTGCCCACATAGGGGCCAAATGAATATATAGTTTGGCAACTACTTCTGAAAATGACGACTTCGGCTCAAAAGAATGATTAGGAGCTGTTATGGTGGAAACTTCTGTACAAGTAGATGTTTCGATACTTTTTCTGGACTTGTGTTTCTTTTTACTCTTTTCTGACTTGTCTTTATGTTTACGTTTCTTTTCTTCTAGTACCATTGTTGTAAAAAGAGATAAAAAAAAGTAACTTAAAGTGCTGTGACTGCAATATAGTAGTGGCTTGAGGATACATCGCGTACATGTGAATCAAATAAAAATTACTAAAGGATATTTTCTTTCCATGAGTGGTATTTAACTGAATCTTTATCAAAATAAAGATCAGCTATTTATGTCCAGACAAGATTACCCCACAGAAGGTTAACAATAAATTGATCTGAAATGGCAAATATCCTTCATTCTCCCACATTTCCCTTTCATGGTTATCTTAAATAGTTATATCCTTACTATTCAATAGCTTGGTACAAGTAGAAGATTAAAAATCAGAATTTTTAAATCTTTATTTCTGTCTCTTCATCACTTTTGTTTAATTACGATAATTAACCAAGAATATGTATCCTTATAGTAGTTTACCACTATAGTGACTATAAACCAATGCCGCTCATTCATGTATGCGTATTCGCGTATATTGATTTGATCAACATTTCACAATGTATTCATTTAGGCGAGTTTTCCAAAGTTATACAAATAGACGTGCTTAATTGATTCAGAAAGACATGTAAAAAATGCTGTTGTGCTGTTTTTTTTTTTGGTTTATTATTATTATTATTTTCTTTCGTATTGCATAATACAAGTTTGTCCATTGATGGTGGGTTTCTTTGTGAGTTTATATTTATCCATAAAGTCAGTAACGGTTTTTATGACTTCTTGTTGTGTTGCTTTATCGACTCTGTTTTGACCTTTTTTATAGACAATATCTATCTTGACTTTATTTCCCTTCTCCAAAAATTGACAGGCTTTGTTCAACTTGTGTTCCATATCGTGCGCACTCACATTCCAACCAAACATGACTTCCTTTAGCACTGATTCAGGTGTGCTCACTTTGCCTCTCTTTTTCGATTTCTCTTTTTCAAATAAGGTCTTTTTATCAAACAGACGACAGACAGGATTGGGTTTAGCAGAGGGGTCTACTTCAACCAAAAAATAGCGTGATCGATCAAATTTGGTCAAAACCTGGTTTAATCGACAACGACTGTGTACTTGGCCTTGTTCGTCTACAAACGTAATAAATTTGGCTTCTATTTCTTCATCTCTTCGTGATCTTCCTAAAGGTGCAGCTTTTATTGGTTGTTGTTCCGAATTGAGTGTTGGTTTTAAAACTCGCATAACAGGAGGTCTGGTCATCCTCTGTTGCCCAGTCAAATTGCCAGTATTTCTAACAGAAAGTAAATCAGCTATGGTGCTGTATCTTTTAACATCCAGAAAAAGTCGAGTACTTGATTTCACCCAGCGAAACATTATGTAATTTAAAAAGAAGTAAAAGCTTTTATTTAGCCCCTGTTTGAAAGAAAAAAAAAGAAAAGAAAACCGCATTGACCGTCACATTACTTTATAAGGAAAAAGATCCATTTCATGCATTTTGAAGGTACTTTTGACCAGCATTTAAACCGAATGCGAGTGGTAATAATTGACCAAATGTATATTCTCGATGTTCTCCTTTTGTGTTTACAAGATAAACTGGTAAAGATTCAGAGACGAACTCTGATATAAATTGTCTAATGAAAGTTATATAAAGAAATAAATCAGAATAATAACATCATTACCTGCATATTCCACAGGGTGTAACAAAATCTTCTTGATCGGAAGAAACAGCCAAAGCAACAAACTTATGAATACCTTCACTCTACAGAAGCATATTGAACAAAATGGATAGATTGGCGTTTATAAATAATTACCACTGCCTTAACAAAAGCTGTTCTCTCTGCACAAATAGCACCACCTAAGAATATATTAGCATAACTCCTTTAAATAAATTGTACAAGACAATTACCAAAAGATGCATTTTCAACATTACAGCCTTAAAATAATGAGTTTATCTTTCTTTTATTTCGTACTTTTCGTCTACCTGTGATTATAGTTCCATCTTCAGCTAAAAGAGCAGCTCCCACACGAAATTTAGAATAAGGAGAATAAGAATATTCTTTTGCTATTTTTTAAAATTAAGATGCATCCATACTATTGATATATCGTTGCTAACAATTTTACCTTTTAAAGATTTTTGAAATAAAGAATCTTTTAAATCTTGAGTGATTGAAGTCATTGTGTGTGAGAAAATAAAAAGAAAAAAAAGGGGAGAGGATCGAATTCGAATACGGTGGGACTTTTATGTCAGCTTGCGTATTTTGTGTAACTCAAAAGCCCGTTTATACCGTACAATTTTCATGGAGTGGATGAGTTGTTACGCAACTAGTAATTAATCGGAAGGGAAGATAAGTCCTTATCTTCTATTTGAGTTTAGCTTATAACGTCAAATTAGATAAAACCCTTTACTATTCATTAAGATTTAAACAATTTAATGAAATAGAGCAAGATAATAAATTTATGAGCTATTCATTTTCATCAATAGTAAACAAAACAACATCACACTTTGATTCATCAATTCTACAAGGAATTGTGTGATTCATGATGGTGAACTGGATATCTCAGCGCATTAAAACACAGAAATCATAAAAACAAACAATCTTTAGTTGATCTGATTAGCTAATCTATCCACAGCATTTGTATTCAATTTTTTACTTTATCTTTTTTTTTTTGAACTGATTGAAACAACCGTTACTCTATTCATATTATAAGTAATAGAGTTTAAAGAAAATAAAATCTCTTTATAGCATTAAAAATCCTTCCTGTCTTTTAGATGAACAAATTTTATTCCAAAAAGAATGAAAAATGTAATTTTTGATGTCTAATGATCGTATCAGGAAGATATATGAAAATAAAAGAATAAAAGCTCGTGCTATCTTATATATAAGCTTAGCAAGTAAAATTTGTTCTTTGTAGTGCAATCACAGAAACTTGTTTGTTTATACACGGATCTTAATTTATTATACGATAATATTAAATACAGATGCGACATGCCATGTCCTTAATGTTATACGTTTAAACGAAATATTTATTTATAGGCTTAAATGAGCACGCGGCTTTTCAAGGCACCATAATTGCCCAAGCCAGATCAAATAAGATGTAAAAGAAGCTAAAAAATCCCTTATGAAAGCAAGGGCAAAAAAAGAAAAAAAAAGAATGTGAACGAGTAATGAGGGAAATACGTATCATAGGCATCAGTGTGAGGCCGGCTGACGAAGTTGGCGGATCTTTTTATGTGAAGTAGGTAGTTAGGTTCATAAAGGATGGTACAAGCAGTTGGATGAACATGTTGGGTATCTATTCACAGAGTCTATACATGGTCAAGAATATGTCCTGTGCGATACTTGTATGGTGACGCAAGGTTATACGACGCTAATTCTTCGAGGTCAATAAAACCAGACTGGATAAAGAAGTTGGCAATAGCATTGTAAATAGGAGTTCTGAATCGCCGGAGGGCGGCACAGATTCTATGGAGGAATGCTTTGCGAGCTTGCTTTACTTTGCAGTCAATGGGTTCATTGACGAGAGTAGGGTCGCGAATGATTGATGGATCTAAAGGATCGAAATCGTCACGGACTGTGAAGAAGAGGCCCAACTAGAAGAAGAAGATCTGAAGAGAATGAAGAACGACGAGTTTTACCT
This sequence comes from Rhizopus arrhizus, assembly GCA_024220505.1. NCBI lineage: Eukaryota > Fungi > Mucoromycota > Mucoromycetes > Mucorales > Rhizopodaceae > Rhizopus > Rhizopus arrhizus. The sequence goes on along the minus strand of JAKZZE010000005.1, from coordinate 1,654,802 downwards.
AGAACCCTGTGTCACCCTAGATGCACTTTGGTAAGCTTGAATTTAAATAGCTTGGTACTTTGTTTATCAACATTCGGTTGCTGCACCTTTTATCACTGAATGTAGGTTTCGTATTATTGGTAAGTTTCATGTTATTGATATATTATCTATTTTCTACCTACTAATTTTTTCATTTCTTTTATTATATGTACTCATTATTGTTTTGCACTAATCTTTCTTCCTGCTTCTACGCTTTTGCACTATTTTTCGATTTTATTTGCACGAATTTTTTTCTCAAAAATATACCAGTAATTTCGGAATAAAACGTAACTCCGACATTTGTCGGCATTGTGTTTACATTGAGACTTTGAATTACTGCATACAGCAATCAGCACCGCGTTCATCTTGTTTCCATCTTTCACTAGATCAAACACCTCTCAAATGCTGTATGTTATAGCCAGTTGTTTTTTTATCGCATTCAAAAAGCGTTGTCGTGTATGTAAAGACCACTTTCTGTTTAACGTAACTCTGGGTTTCACGAAAAAGCTGAATATTTCATGCGACTTATCCAAGAAAAAAGCAAATGAAAGTAAGACGCTTCCTCTTCTCCTCTTTCCATAAAAGAAAGTATTCAATACAAGGGGAGAAATGAAGATGAAAAGAGAAAAAAAAATCAACTTAATTAGCATATCAGACACGTCACGTTTTTTCTGGACTCCCAGTTTAAAAAATAGTTCTTTTTTTTTTTTCTTTTCCTTCTCCCCCTTCTTTCTATAGGAACTAATAAAAAAAAAGCATAAAAAATAAAGAACAAGTAAATAAAGAAAGGAAAAAAGATTTTATTATACATTCGTCTTGTTAACTTTTAATTTAGAAAAAGATGGTCGATTTTAAAAAAGAAGTGATTCGTTATACGAAAGAACAGATGATTCAAATTCATGACAGTCCACTTGTAAAAAAGCCAGATTCTTTGCCTTGTTTATCAACTTGGTTTGGGTAAGCAAACGAAATTAATAAAGAAAGAAAGAAACAATTAATTGTATAAGAAGTGAGGACCCAGGCTCTCCTATTTTAAAAAATATATTAAATGGTTCAAGTATACTTCGTACAACAGTTCAAGACAAGAATGTTTTACTTACTCCACAAAAAGCAAATTTTGTTTCCTCTTTATATGGTGGACTAAAAAAGAATGACGAAAAACAGATGAGACACAAGGTAGGTTATGACAAGATAGATTACAGTAATCAATTAACATATTACTATAGCTTGACAATAACAACAATAATCGTACACATCGTGGTAACTATGTAGGAGGAGAAAAAGGATTCAATAAGCCAAAATATACGAATCAATCACCACATAAACGATATAATAATAACAAAAGAGATATTCATCACAATCATCATCACTACAATAATAATCAATCCAATAGAGTGAAATCGGATGAGCATAATAATGAAAGAATACCTGAATGGTTAGATTATGAACCAAAAGAACAAAAAGAAAGCACAACGGTTAATGATTTAGAATCATGGAAGTCTTCTATGAAGAGAAAGGATGGAGTTGATGAAAAAAGAGAACAAAAAGGTAAATATAAAGTAAACTATATGTGAAGACTGAATGATTGTATATAGAAGCAGAACAGGCATTCTCCTTCTTGACTCTTGATCAAAAGAATGGATTTGATGAATTTTTTATTCATGAAACTGAAGTATTACCAACCCGTCGTGACAATCAAACTGGTTCACGTTTTGCTAAATTCTTTGCGAAACGTGAAGAAGATGAAGAAGAAGAAGAAAAAGAAAAAGAAATTGGGATTGAACCAAGATCAATCAGTGTAAATGATTTATTTGGTAATGGCAGAATAAGCCAACAATCAACAGAAAACAGTAATAATGTTCGAGTATTATCTGAGGATGATATTCTGCGATCATTGGGAGCCAAAAAGAAGAGTGATGATGTTGATGATAATACTGATGCTATTGGATTTAATAGAGTACTTCAGATATTATCACAGCCAAAGGTAAATGGTTAAATACTACCATTGATTATTTACATGTATATCATAGCCTGTTATTGAAGAGGAGAACAGACAACAATCGTCTATGCCTACGACACCTATCAATGAGCTGCCTATTTCATTAAATAAGACAAACAGTAAACCATCCACTCCTACTTTACCTCATCATCGTTTTAGTAATACAAATTTACCAACTGCTGTCTTGCGTCAAATGAGCGCACGTTCTTCTCCTTCAATGCAAACAAGTAAATCATTATCAAATATTAGTAGAGATACAACTGTTAAACAACAACCCGTACCATTCTTTCCTTATCAAGCACCTCATCAACAAATGATGGATAGTTTCCCTATGAGTCAAATGATACCACCAAGACCTAATGAATCATTTTTGCCTCCTCATCTAATGATGCAACCACCGCCTTTACCTCTTACTGGTGTGCCCATGCCACCTCATCATCTTCCTCTTATCCAAGGACAATTTCCTATACAAAGAGATATGATGCATCCCATCCCACCTTATGTTATGACAAATGGTAATTATTCAATAAGAATACAATTATATTAACAAAATCAATAGGTATTCCACCTCAATTATTCAACAAGTCTCAAGGATGGGAACGTCAATAAAGCATTCTTTTATTGCCCTTTTTTTTATTATTATTATTTCTATCGTCTGTCCGCTGCTAATAATTTAAATAATTTAATTTCAGCTTCTATTGACGGAATTTCAAAGTATAAATATATCAAAAAACGCCTTTTCTAGTCATTTTCTCTTTCTTTTTTATAAAAAAAAAAATAAGAAATGTCAAATTACAATATCAAACTTGAACCTGAAGATGATTTTATGGCAGATTATTTGAATGTGGATTATTTATCTACTGAAGCACCTTTATCACCACCCAATTCAACCACATCTTCTTCATCTGCTGGAGGTTATTCACCTGAAAAACAAGTAGCCAACGACTTTTTGTTAGATATGAGTAATAGTGGTGATTTATTAATAAACGATTGGACTTCAACCATGGATCCTTGTTTACTTGAACAACAGCAACCTGATCTTTTGAATACATTTCCCTTCTTTTTATCCACACCTTCTTTACCTTCCAACAGCCTATCGTCTGAGCCACCTAAAAAGAAAAGAGGACGAAAGAAGCGTGAGGTTGTACCGGTCATGCAGCCTGCACAACCCAGTCTTCTGGCACCCAAACCACTTGCACCTCGTCCTACCTCTGCAACAACAACAACAACAACAACATCATCATCATCGCCTGCAGAAGCAATCATCAAACTTGAAGCACAACAATTACAAGAACAAGAACAGCCAAAGCCAGAACAAGGCTATCAGGAACAGCAACAAGAAAACGTGTTGCTGACAAGTGAACAAGAAGCACAAAAGATGGCCCAATTAGCCAAGAGACAAGAAAGACTAATTAAAAATCGTGCGGCTGCTTTATTGTCTAGAAAGAGAAAGAGAGAACATTTGAATTCGTTAGAAGAAGAGAACGAGAAGCTACACGGACAGGTGGATGAGCTGGAAAAGAAAGTAAAGGAACTTGAAAAGGAGAATACAGAACTGAAACAAAGATTGAATATAAAAAGTAATACAAACACTAAAACTTCTAAAGCAACCGGTGTGGTCTTTATGGTAAATGATGAATAATAACCATAGCAACCACTACTCACATCCAATCATAGATCCTTTTCTTCTCATTCGCTTTGTTTACCTTACCTTCAAGGATCTCAGTCGACAACAGGCTGACTGTCGGTGGATCCTCAATGACAATCCAACAACAATATCCTTTGATTGAAGACGGAAGGTAATTTTTTTTTTTTTATATTTTATTTTCGTATTCTAACTTAAAATTAGTGGTTACGCAATGACACCACTCTGTAATGAAAACTGTAAAGAACAAAATACAGATCTTGTCTTGATTGACTCTGTACGACCACGTGACTTACAGACATGGATTCACCGTAAATTAGAAAAGGACAGCAGCAAAGGACAAAGTCATCTTTATTTATATTCCAAAGAATTCTCACAAATGGCTTCCTTGACAAAAACAAGCAAACACAAAGGGAATAAGCCTATGCTTTCCTTAATCTCACCTTATAATCAAACAGCTGATATATGTGATCGGTATTTACAAATCGATGTACAAGTACTCGGCTCAAAAGTGATTGAGGGACAATTGATGTCTTTGCAACAATATGATTATCCTTCTGCATTATTAGATGGCATGAAAAAAGATTTGATTACTTATCCAAGAAAGAACTATAAAAAAGAAAAAAAGAGCATTTCTCCCCCAATAGTAAATCATAAAAGTAGTAGAGTCATTTCTTAATACCCCCCTCTTTCATTATTATTAGTAAAAAATTAAAAATTCATGTTTTACCAAAAAAAAATTTTTTTTAAGATTCTTGATTTTTAATTACAGCCATTAAATACAATTTAAAGTATAAAATACTGTCTTTCCGCCGTCAGTGGGTCACTTTTTTGAAAAACTTGGTCGCTTTTTAAATTTCAATTGGACACTTTTATGAGTCCCAATTGGTCAATATTTTGAGAATCAATTGGTCACTTTTTTGAGTCTCAATTGATCACTTAATAAATTACAGCGACTCCACCCCCCTAAAGTTCCGACTGAAATTCGCTTTTCTTACGGCCCAAAGTTCGCCTTTTCATTGGCCAAGGTTCGTGTTTGCAAATGGCTCAAATCTTCGGTTTCTTGAAATACACTTCGTTTGACTGAATTTTTGACGACTGACCAGAAGTTTTCAATCGAGTTCAGCTCAGAAGAATATGGAGGCAGATATATAGCTTCATAGTCTCTAATCTTGATTAAGTTTGTGATATCCTGTGAGGTATGGATTGGTGCATTGTCCATAACGATATAGAAATTTCTCTTTTCAGGGAACTTGTTCATCTCATCTAACGTCTTAGAAATAGACTTCATGTATTATCCAGTAAAAGTTCTTTTTGTCTTTTTTTTTTTTTTTTTTTTTTTTTTTTTTTTTTTTTTTTTTTTTTTTTTTTTTTTTTTTTTTTTTTTTTTTTCACTACAGGCATCTTTCTCTTTCTGCTTCCATCGACCTTTACTTTCTTGGGGTTTAAAGACTCCCTGATCTCAATTGAAATTACATCCTGAGCCATTATAGCTCCCAATTATAGTATGCGTGATGGCACGAGTGGTTAGTTGGCGTTTTGACTATTGCTGGTGTACCTCTAACTGAACGAGGGCATTAAGGCTTCTCGTGTTGATATTGAAACCAGCTTCATCCACAGAAACGCAATTGGTAAGATAGTTCATGTCAGTAGTCTCCACCCATCTCTGAGCCCATTGATAACATTTTTCGAGATTCTCAGCGCTATTCCTTGCCAAAGATTGCAAGGTTGCTCTCTTGGAGGTCAGGTTGTACTCATAAAGAATAAAGTCTCCAACACAGAAGTTTCTTTCAAGCTGAAATTCTCGAACGCTTCCGTCAAACTCTCTACTGAATCGTGCCTTGTTGCTTGAGGATACTCATCGAAAAAAATCAATCAAGTGATGCTTGTGCTCTTCTTGAAGTTGCAAAGGCTTTCTGTTTGACTGGTTTGTTTGCTTCTCTTAAATTTTCCAACTGGGATCTTCCTTGAGTCACTTTGCCCACTTTTGCGCCGTACATGGCTCAACCTTAGTTTTGCGGTCAGAAAGGGCAGCCTTCCACAGCTTGATCCTATTAAAGTAATAGAAAACTGCCTTCTGCTTGTTAGAGTAAACATTATACTTTCTGCCAGCTACTGATTCTGTAGCTAGCTCTTTAGCTATTTCTTCCATTTTTGTATCAAGCTCTCCTGTAGCTTTGGCGGGAAGTGACTTTGGAATGCCCAGTATTGAGACAGAGTCAATAAGCACCAACATTGTAAAGGTCGACTTCCTCCACTAAATCCATTGCCTCATCACCTTGCTCATTCAAGATGTTGCCTTGTTCATCTTCGTAAAAGAAGTTGTTGTTCATTTGAAATCGTAAAAAAAAAAAAAAAAAAAAAAAAAAAAAACCAAAACGAACTTGATGATATAACACAAACGAATTTCGAGCGATGCAAAAGCGAATTTCAGTCGAGGCCAAAGCGATTTTGGTTAATTGGAAAACAAACTTTGGGGGTGGGGCCGTTATATTCGTTATATTCGTTATATTCGTTGTATCCGTTGTATCCGTTGTATCCGTTGTATCCGTTGTAGACGTTGTAGACGTTGTAGACGTTGTAGACGTAAACATTTCTTAAAGTTTACATCGTATTTATACTGAAAAATTATGTTAAATGATACAATAATGAATGATATTCTAATAAGAATAAGCTGTAATCAATCATAATATATAATATGATTTGACACCAATAAGATTAGCATAATAGATAGTCATAAGTTAAGAAGAATAAGTACTTGTTCGAAGTAAGTCATGAAGTATATAAAGTTAACATAAAAGGAATAACATAAGTCATAGTATAAGCAATGCGGACAATCATATAATAATTGGCGTGATTATTTCTCAAACCATTATTAATTACTATTTCTTGATGTCAGTTCATGACACTAAGAGGATTAGAAATTATAATAACATCACTATTAAACGTGAATTTGAAATAATGAGTTTAACCAATAACGACGATTATATGCAAAACTTGGAGGTCCAAACCAATGGCTTACCTGCCTCCTACCTATGATGACAAGAGCTTCATTGATGAAGTACTTGAAGCTGATAGGCGTGATAATAACACCAATAATCTTCTAAATTCTCTTGACAAGGAAAATGCTGAATTAGAAAAAATTGACTGGTGAGCTCTTTGAGACTGAATCCTCCAAATGCTAAGCAAGAAATTGACATTCACTTGGCGTGGGCGTCAAATGAACTGGGTGGGGATAAAGCGATAATGAGAACTAGTGCTGCGGTCATGGAGGCACCTCCTGACGTTGAAAGTGGTGAATATTTTATTCTGCCTACGTTTAGAGAGCGTAAAAAACTCTTAGTCTATGAGCATAGTAAAGGTCACTATAGTAGTGTAGCCCTATTAAACACACTGAAGCGCAAATGTACCTACTGGTCGAGCTTAAAGTCAGACTCGATTCAGTTGGTAAGAGCTTGTAACCATACAATATCAGCGTCATAATATAATAAAAAAGGGATACCATTCATTATGACCTGTGTTAGCCACTCTTCCTGGTGACAGTGGAGATGTTGATCTAACCGGTCTGTTTGTCACTTTTAAATGCGGTAATGAATATCTGTTAGTTAGGATACACATAACGAGTAAGTTCTACGTACCAAGATCTATTCCAAATAAGTTTGCTGTTACATACAGTTGCTGCTGAGACAATTGACGTGATTTGTACCTTTGGACCCATGCGTAAGCTTCGAAGTGATCATGATATGCACTGAATTTGTACATAAAAATGAATCGATATCTTTAGTCTGGTTAATTCACATTGACTTCATTTTATAAGTTTTTAAAGAGGTGGAAAAGTATAGGAGAAACACCTTAATGAAATAAAGGGAATATGTTGTAGTGATATGAAGAGAGTACGGTATAATGAAGATATCAATTTTTATTTTTTCTTGCATGGTAAAAAAAGGAGCGAATGCCCTCAACAGTCGAAAACCGTTTGCACAGATCATCTTCTTGTGCTAATTGCAAACAATGACTCCAGTTCATCTTCCCAATGTTATTTTTGCGGTAATTGGTAATAAATTCAAAATCATCTTGCATACTGGAATCTTCTGATGTTATTTTTCTAAGACTGCAGCTTGGTAGAGGTTCTAAAGACGAGTCAGTGTCCTCTAAGGTCACGTACTTTCTTTTAGCCGACCGATTAAACTCCAGTGCACAAGATACTATTTTTTGGTTTTTAAGGTGCCAGGAACATTTGTGAGGGAATCTTCTACTTTGTGCAGTAATCTTTCGTTGTTGGAACAAATCACATCAACAATATCCACAAAATCTTGCTCTTTTTCACCCTCTACTTGAATGGACTCCTTAGCAAGGCGATACAGCATCTGGATGGTGGGATTATGAGGATAGGAATGACCGTATAAGGTTGGTGATTGTTCAAGAAGAAAAGTTGATAAGGCTAATAAGGGTGAAATGCTGACATCAGGTTCTTCAATTGATAAAGTTGATTTTGATATAAGGTAACATGACTTTGCCCAAAAGTCACAACAAATAATAGATTGCATCCATGGCTTGTTATTGGCAGGTTTGAACTTGGTAATCAAAGTTGAGGGAGACAATTTATCAGTGCAAAATATCAAAACCAACGGATATGTTTTATATAGTTGTTGGACAATTTGACAGTATTGGAGCAATCGTTGCATAAAAGCTTCATTAACTATCAGCTGTACCTCTATTAGAATTGGAGGGAGTGACTTTTGGATACCTAGGCGAGGAATATACAAGATATCGCTACAGGATCCATTTTGCCATTCAGAGCTTGCAGTTGTGTACGTTCCTTTTGCAACGTCCAGTAGATCGGATGCGATAAGATCAACCACACTTGTTGATCTCAAAATCATTTTACTAATTCGATCCTTGCCAGGCAATTGGTCCGTTTGTAACTTAAAAGTAAGAAGGTCGCTGTGCACTTTGGAATAAGCACAAACGATAAGGAGTTATAATTAGAGTAAAGACAATATATATATATATATATATATAATGCTGAATATCACTTACACTCGTTTTCATCTTGATATTGTTCTTCAGGTGCTGACATGGTGAAATACCTGTTTGAAAAAAAAGAAAAAACCAAAATCTGAGTGTGCTCTATACCCAGCCAGGAAAAAAAATTACGTCATAGTCGTCAACCATTGAAGCTTGGAAAGAGGATTATCTTATCAACTTTATTCTTTATTATTAAATTAATAAAACTTCATAGTAGTGACAAGTATCGTTGCCTGTTTCCCTTGTCTTATCGAAGCGCCAATCAAATAAATCAACTTATCGTCTCCTTGTATCCATTGACTGCTGCTATGGTCATTCTTGACACTTAGCATATGAATTACTGCCAGCTAATCTTATAAGGTATTTATATTTATTTTCCTTGCTAACGCCTACAACGCCTACAACGGATACCTACAACGCCTACAACGCCTACAACGGATACAACGGATACAACGCCTACAACGGATACAACGGATACAACGCCTACAACGGATACCTACAACGCCTACAACGGTGTCGTATTTACCTCATTAAATACTATTATTCGTATGAGATTACTCAGATCTTATATAAGAATTAACAAGTACTGAATACATAATATTACTTATTACATATTCCTTAAAAGCTCATATACAATGTTTATATTGTTCAAGCTCAATACTAAAATTGACCTTGAACTCACTTCGGTCCCTGAATAATTTCATTTTCTATATAAAGGCGTAGTTTGATTAAATGGGTTCTCTCTCTCGTCTTGAAATCTAATAAAGAGGTTACATAGAGACTCATTCACTAGTTTTCAAGTACTATTTCCTTTCTTTTTTCTCACTTCATTATCTGCAAATATCTCAAACGGATACAACGGATACAACGGATACAACGCCTACAACGCCTACAACGGATACAACGGATACAACGGATACAACGGATACAACGGATACAACGCCTACAACGCCTACAACGGATACCTACAACGCCTACAACGGATACCTACAACGCCTACAACGGATACCTACAACGCCTACAACGGATACCTACAACGCCTACAACGGATACCTACAACGCCTACAACGCCTACAACGGATACAACGCCTACAACGGATACCTACAACGCCTACAACGGATACCTACAACGCCTACAACGGATACCTACAACGCCTACAACGCCTACAACGGATACAACGCCTACAACGGATACCTACAACGCCTACAACGCCTACAACGCCTACAACGCCTACAACGGATACCTACAACGCCTACAACGGATACCTACAACGCCTACAACGCCTACAACGCCTACAACGGATACCTACAACGCCTACAACGCCTACAACGGATACCTACAACGCCTACAACGCCTACAACGCCTACAACGGATACAACGCCTACAACGCCTACAACGCCTACAACGGATACAACGAATATAACGACTCCAGTCGCTTTGGCCCCGACTGAAATTCGCTTTTGCATCGCTCGAAATTCGTTTGTGTTATATCATCAAGTTCGTTTTGGTTTTTTTTTTTTTTTTTTTTTTTTTTTTTTACGATTTCAAATGAACAACAACTTCTTTTACGAAGATGAACAAGGCAACATCTTGAATGAGCAAGGTGATGAGGCAATGGATTTAGTGGAGGAAGTCGACCTTTACAATGTTGGTGCTTATTGACTCTGTCTCAATACTGGGCATTCCAAAGTCACTTCCCGCCAAAGCTACAGGAGAGCTTGATACAAAAATGGAAGAAATAGCTAAAGAGCTAGCTACAGAATCAGTAGCTGGCAGAAAGTATAATGTTTACTCTAACAAGCAGAAGGCAGTTTTCTATTACTTTAATAGGATCAAGCTGTGGAAGGCTGCCCTTTCTGACCGCAAAACTAAGGTTGAGCCATGTACGGCGCAAAAGTGGGCAAAGTGACTCAAGGAAGATCCCAGTTGGAAAATTTAAGAGAAGCAAACAAACCAGTCAAACAGAAAGCCTTTGCAACTTCAAGAAGAGCACAAGCATCACTTGATTGATTTTTTTCGATGAGTATCCTCAAGCAACAAGGCACGATTCAGTAGAGAGTTTGACGGAAGCGTTCGAGAATTTCAGCTTGAAAGAAAACTTCTGTGTTGGAGACTTTATTCTTTATGAGTACAACCTGACCTCCAAGAGAGCAACCTTGCAATCTTTGGCAAGGAATAGCGCTGAGAATCTCGAAAAATGTTATCAATGGGCTCAGAGATGGGTGGAGACTACTGACATGAACTATCTTACCAATTGCGTTTCTGTGGATGAAGCTGGTTTCAATATCAACACGAGAAGCCTTAATGCCCTCGTTCAGTTAGAGGTACACCAGCAATAGTCAAAACGCCAACTAACCACTCGTGCCATCACGCATACTATAATTGGGAGCTATAATGGCTCAGGATGTAATTTCAATTGAGATCAGGGAGTCTTTAAACCCCAAGAAAGTAAAGGTCGATGGAAACAGAAAGAGAAAGATGCCTGTAGTGAAAAAAAAAAAAAAAAAAAAAAAAAAAAAAAAAAAAAAAAAAAAAAAAAAAAAAAAAAAAAAAAAAAAAAAAAGACAAAAAGAACTTTTACTGGATAATACATGAAGTCTATTTCTAAGACGTTAGATGAGATGAACAAGTTCCCTGAAAAGAGAAATTTCTATATCGTTATGGACAATGCACCAATCCATACCTCACAGGATATCACAAACTTAATCAAGATTAGAGACTATGAAGCTATATATCTGCCTCCATATTCTTCTGAGCTGAACTCGATTGAAAACTTCTGGTCAGTCGTCAAAAATTCAGTCAAACGAAGTGTATTTCAAGAAACCGAAGATTTGAGCCATTTGCAAACACGAACCTTGGCCAATGAAAAGGCGAACTTTGGGCCGTAAGAAAAGCGAATTTCAGTCGGAACTTTAGGGGGGTGGAGTCGCTGTAATTTATTAAGTGACCATTTGAGACTCAAAAAAGTGATCAATTGAGACTCAAAAAAGTGACCAATTGACAGCGGAAAGACAGTATTATCAACACAGTTCTAAAAAAGATGCGCCAAGAAAACCACAATTTCTAAAAAAAAATTCATACTTGGCATTCACTCATTTCGCAAAAAGAGTGGTAGAGTGTTGATTAAATTTGAAATGGCGGCAGAGGAGTAGATATTAACTGAAACAGGTTTTATTCTTTCTGAAAAGAGTGCCTAATGAATTTTCATTTCAGCTGGAGAATGTCAGCCGTGGTGTGTCAGATGGATATGCTCCAGATTGGGTTTCTTTCTGGTGATGTAAACGCTTTTGACTTTTGGACCATGTATGGCCAGAACTTTCTGAAGCAGCAAAAAACTCAATGCTCAAGCATGACAGTCAAGTTGAAGAGATCCCTTTGCAAACTGTATGAACGGATCATTGATTGCAATTCACTTTGCAATTTTAAGGTAGTTTGCTCTTGTCACTCATCATTTCTACTGGCACAAAATGTTTTCCAGCACATTTATAAACATCCTGTTGCTTTATGAATACAACATGTACCTTCTTGAGAGAATTGAATGATTACGATTAAGTAACCACCCCCTTTTTTTTTACTTGTGTCATAAGCTATCTATTCTTTTATTGATGAGTTCATATCACTGCTGATAGTAAAGACATGGTTGTGAGTACCTGCTTAGCTTGGGCCAAGAATAAAGGAATTTGTTCTAAACTGTGGTTGATATGAGTTATAAAAATAGTGCTGTTTAACATGATGAGTTCATATTTGAGTTAATTAAACTATTTCTTTTTAGATTTTGCTGAATTGATTATAAAACATGGTTGTATCATAGACTTCAATGACAAGGATTTAATTTGTATTTTTTTGCAAAGCTCTTTTGGAATCAAGGATAAAAGGATAATCAATAGTTCATTACTCTATTCTCAACTGATATTTTAAATAAAAATGTCCCTTGGCATATACTGGAAATTAAATAAGAATCACGCTAATTATTTTTATGTCTTGAAATAAATTGGGAAAAGGCCAAAATTATTGTTTCTTGTATTATTTGTATACTGTTCACTATCCATGTTGAGGTCCTTACAATTCAATCCGTTCTTTAAAAGATTTTTTGAATGCGCCTCAACTTGTTATATTCTTATAGAACATGTTGATGTTTTGGAAAGAACACTTGTGATGGATGTCATTTAAGAATAGATATTCTTGATTTGAGTCATTCATACTTTTAATGTTTGGGAAGAAATTGGTGTTAAAGGTTTTCTATGGTGTCAAGGCTTTAGAAGATACTGAAATAAAGAGAATGGGTTCTTCGATTAATAATTCACGTCTGTCAGCTCTGCTTTTTTTTTTAAAATAAAATAAGGAAATCTTAATGAGAGCAAACGCAAAATAATAAAAGATGCTCTTGTAGTAATTGCAGCTGTTTCAAGTTGAAGACCTTCTAAGGAAATGACATTCTTTTGTATGATTGAGAAATTAGCTTTTAACATAAATACGATTACACTTTTTTTTTTTTATTAAAAAAGGACAGAGTGAGCGCACGATGTCTTTAATACACCTTAATAACCCAAGTCAGATCAAAAAGAAATGAAAAAGAAATGAGCAAGAAGGGAAAGACGCGTTATAGACATTAGTGTGAGTTCTGTGGCAACCAATTCAAGAGTTGTTTTCCAGGAAAGAGTGGAGGTGAGGGAGACAATTTTTGATGATGAAGGTGATTGAGCTCAAAAAGAATCAGACATAGGATGGGTTAGCGAAAAAAACCAAGTGGAAATAGATTGAAATGAGCGTGATTTGCGAGTGGGTAGTATTTTTTTTTTTTTTTTTTTTTTTTTTGTAAAAGGAGGATTTTATTCCTGTGCATTAGATAAATTATAATCGAAGGGGGTTTGTTCGTTTTTGTTATTTTGTTTTGTAATCCCTGCGAAATTTGATACTGGCAACAAAATCTGAGGTAGAGAACTGAGCAGAAACGTATGGATTAGCTGTTTAGTGATCGACTACTGTTTTCTTTGTGAATCTTGAGGATTTTTCTAGTGGCACTTGCTACTACTTCTTGAGGTCAGAATTGATGTTCTTCAAAAATAAATTTCCAGTGGAATTGCCATAAAGAGAGCAGCACAGAAGCTATGATATCCAAGTAGGCCACCGAAAGTGAAGCGAGTGGGTAGTAAGTTCAAAAGGAAAGGCAAGGAATCTTCAATAGTAGTCGGCATTTGTAAATTTTGACGCATATCGAGACATTGTATAGCGTATTTCTTGGAAAGAGAGCGGTCAGGATGCTTGGTACAGGACTTTGGTTGACCACCAGGCAGCCGACCAAGTCTCCAACGGACACATCTACTACGTTCAGAGTAGGGCATGGGAAGCCAAAGTATGAAATCCAAGGACAAAGAAGGACGACAAAGGGAGAGATAGATGGAGAATAGCTTAGAGTAAGGAGCTGATTGTCTTGCAGGAATCCATGTTTGATGGCCTTAAAGGAACAAGTACTGAAGGTGTCAACTAACCGTGAACAAGACTGCCATAGTATTGCTTTCGAAAGTTTGTGCCACTGGGGTTGACCAAAATGCTGCTTGATGTGGGGTATCAGATGAGAAAGGAGTGTATCATCAGGAAGGTAGAAGGAATTGAGCCTGTTAATTGACCAATATAATTCTTCTCGTTTTGGAAACTCTAAATTCTCACTTATTTGGGTAAAGTGTAATAAATCATTTAAGGAAATAGAATAGAGATTATCAAAATCTTCTTTCTCAGACTTTCAACATCAGAGTTCCTTCTTTCTTTTTTATATAAAAGATAGCTTATTTATTTCAAGAATTGATCTCTCTCTTTCTCTCCTTTCTTTTAAATACAAGTACACTTTTAATAAAACAGAATCATCACATATGTAATAATAGCACGTAAAAAGTCGTCATCGTTATTATAAAAATATAGACATTTTTGATTGGCCAATAAGGAAATCAATCCCAAGTTGACATTTCTCATCTTTTTAATATGGAAATAAGATCCTTGATGATTGATAAACACTATTTAAACTTGAATAAGATTGGATTAAAAAGCAAAACATGCTTTGTTCATGGGAATTCAGAATATTTTAATTTTCTCAATTATCCATAATTAAAGTAGCGATGAGCAAAGATAAATTCATTTCAAAAAAAAAAAAATTCTTTTTTCTTTTCTACATTTCTCTTTTTTTAAAAAAAAAGTTACTTGTTTAGTCTTATTGATCCTTTTTAATTATTTTATTATTAATCTGAAACCCTTTACATCTTCTTCATTATTGTTATTAGTGTACTCATTGTTCAAGATGTATGCTACCACCTTTTAATTCAACACTTTTACACTTTAATTAATTTATTAAAAAAAAAAAGAAAAAATCTTTAAAGAAATCGATTAAATTTAAAAAAAAAAGATGGCCTATTTTTACATGTTTAATGGAAAGCACGTAGGAAACGACGTAGATTGAAACAGAAAACACACAACTTATATTACAAGAATTATACAACACAATCAATATGGAACACACTTTTATTTATCAAGACCCTTTACTCTTCAACCAAGAAGACCCTGCACTCTTTACCGACATCTTCAAAGATGCCTCTTTGGATCAATTACTTTCCACTGTTTACTCTTCTCCTCTTTCTTCACCAGGCTCATCTGCCTCCGAAACCTTGGACAGCCCGAGGGATTCCTTATCTCAAGACGATGGGCTCCTTAATGAACTTTTGTCTACAGCCCATACTACTGATACCAATCTACTTCAATTGGATGCTCTTGACAACTTTATTCAGCAAGCAACCCAGAGTCCTACTAGCCTCATGACTGATTCCTTCACTGAACAAAAGTCCAAGGCTACCTTGGAGCCTGTGAAATCCAGAGCGAACAAGAAGAACCAACTTCAAGGACAATCTACGATGTCTATCAAAATGATCAAACCATCCAATCGCCCCTCTCGTCAACTGGAATGCTTCAACTGTAAGGTGACCAAGACGCCTCTCTGGAGAAGAACACCCGATCGCAAGTATTCTCTCTGTAACGCCTGCGGTCTTTATTACAAGCAATACAATCATCATCGACCTCTTCATGTCCGAAACAAGACACATACCGTCCGTGCTCACCCCTATGATCGTAGTCTGCCCCTGTCGATCGCCAAGCCTGAACTCGCTTCATCCACTGAACAGTCGGTTGAGATCAGCCAAGAGTGTACCAACTGTCATCAAACCCAAACTCCTCTCTGGCGCAAGAACGAACGAGGTGAACCTGTTTGTAACGCTTGTGGTCTTTATGCCAAGCTTCGTCAGCGTGATAGACCGGTTGAGATGCGCAAGACAACGATTCAAAGACGTCGTCGTGATTGTTGGACAAATAGTAAAGAAGACGAAGATCATCGATTTATTTCTCTCTTGACAGAAATGGATCGTCATCAAATGGTTGACTTTTTGGATACGCTTGAACGCCGATGTCATTTCTTGAAAACAATTCTCAATATCTCTTAATAAACTTTTTTTTCTTTTCTCTTTTCTATAATGCAAATATCGATTGGGCTGTATAGTTTTTATCTTTATTTTATTCTGTTGCTGTCAAACTTTCCTCTTTTTTTTTTTTTTTTTTTTTTTTTTTTTTTTTTTTTTTATAAAAAAAAACTCAAGGACTGTGTTAAAATTGATGTATTCTCAATATGACCTTATTAGATAGCTATCTCTCATCTAAGCTATTAGTTTCTCTTACAAATCGTTCTGTTGCGAGACACGGTAAATAAAGTGCATTTTTCAGTGACATGTCAAAAAGCTTCTAATCATTATTGAGCTTTAATCCGTGGTGATGAGAAGAGCGTGAGCTATCATATTGCGCTCGTGTGTATCGTAGGTGCAAAAAGCGATTGAACATATCGAGGGTTTCATCAGTAAATTGCCGCTGATTAACATGCTTGAAGACCACTTCAAAATCTGTACAGACAATCCTTTTTGGTTATGACAATAGTCATCGAGGCTTAAATGAAGGATGACGAATCATTACATCCGTTGGTGGCTCAAACTATGTTTTTACATCTGGCGAAAATGATATGATGGCCCTTTCAATCTAAAAGTGTTCAAGTCGTTTCAAAAGTGTACAAGAGACAATAAAGACAAGGGTCGATCAGACTTCATATTTGCAAACTGTTACAGTAAGCGGAATGCAACTTAAGTTTCTCTAGACGTTTGAAAAGGAAATACGAACTTGCATTGAAGCATGGAGATGAACCTCAAGGAATTGTACTCGTATGAAAATGTAATAGATTGAGTGTTTAAATCAAGAGAAAAAATAGTACAAATAAGAAGTGAAGCCTTGGATCAAGCAAATAGTGAAGGACAAGAGGCTGATGTTATGGTCTTACAGAAAAAGGCTTGTGCAAGAAAGAGACAAAAAGAAGCTTCGGAATGTTTAGTGACTAGAAGAGCTTTTATAAGTCAGTGACACCAGTGACATGGTCACCACTGTCAGTGAAATCGATACCGAAGCTATAGAATTCCTTGCAGTAAAGGGAAAAAAAATAAAATTGGAAAGATTGTAATGACAATAGGATGGAAGAAGGCAAAATAAACTATGGTTCCCACCAGTGCTAACCTATGAATTTCATGTTCCGTTTATACTCAAGAAGAAGAAGAAAAGCAAATGAATAAGGTACTGAAATAAAGTGATATGTAAAAGCAGTAATCAACACATAGCTGCCCAGTGCAGTTTATAAACGAACAGGCTTCGCTCATTACAAAGATTTACTAAAAAAAGAATATGGGCTACTATACAAATTTTAAACTGTGCACTTTGCTATATACCGTAAATCACTAGAAAAATGTGTCCAACTTTGACAAGAATTTCCCCTAAAAAGTGGGGCAAAAAAAAAAAAAAAAAAAAAAACACGTTTTAATAGATCAAGAGACTATCTTTTCTTAATGTGTAAAAGCCATAACCAGTTACAAATTTCTTATCGTTTTGGATTCAGTTTAGTCAATGTTCAAGTTTTATATTAATGACTGAAGAGTTGGATTAGGACCTTAAACAAGGGTTTTTTTTGAAAAAAACAAAAGCCAAAATAAAGTATTTATTTTTATAAAAGAACAATATAAACGAGTATTTTATAAAAAGGAAAATATTGAAATGAAAGGTTGAGGCAGGGATGATAATTTATTTTGCAAGAGCTCATCGTTTCATAAAGTGTATTACATCATGAAAAATGATGAGGCACATTTTTCTTTGCGATGTTGAATGAGTTTTAAATCGTAATGTCCGTCTGTACTTCATTTAAAACAAACAAAATGGGAAGTTTTCAAATGTTACAATTGCACGTCATTTCTTGGGGGAGGGAGATATGTACGTCTTTTTAGGGTAAAAAAAAAAAAAAAAAAAAAAGATCAGTGCAGTTATTGATCAAGTTGCAGAATGAATATCATAATTGGTTCACAGGATTTAATGTATGTGAGAAGATCTGTTCAAAAGTTTGATGAATTATCCAGTTGTCTTGGTAACATGTACCTTTTAAATAATAGTAGGTATCATTTAGCAGTGGCATGGGCCTTGAGGTTTAAATAACTGGGGAAATTTTTTTTTTCTTGGCAGTTTACTCAATTACGGATGCTTTTATTAGAAGCAGAAAAAAAAAAAAAGATAATTAAAAGATGAATTAGTAGAAATTGAAGTAGTACATTATTCATCAATTGAAAGAAAATCATATGTGTTTATTCCAAAAATAATCCATTTAGAAAAAAAAGAAAAGATCGACGTTTTATCAATTTTCAACACCGAACAACAAATTTTTTTTCTGACAATTCACGTCGTACAAGTCTAAAAGAGAGATAATGAGATCTGCGAGGTTTCTCAAATGGAGGATTCTTTATTTTATTGGGTAATCAGGTATATTAAGTGTAATGTAAAATACCTTAAAGAGGTTAAAGTCAAAAATATAGATTTAATATAAACTCAAAATATAAAAGGTCAACTTTTTTATTCTAAAATTTTTTTTTTTATTCTTTTTTTTTTTTTTAAATAAGATTATGCAAAACAATCACACTCTTGTCACAGCTCCCAAGGTTTCATCTTCCCCTCCAAGTATGAATTATTATGATCCTGGGGGTCACCGTCACTTTTATGCTCAGCAAGCATCCCCTGTTCACAGACAATACTTACCCACAGCCCCTTCTTTACATCCAACCATGGATCCTTCTATGGCCGCTGCTGCTGCTGCTGTAAACATTGACTTGACTAGTTCTTTACCTCCTTTATCTCATATGCTTCCCGCGCCCTGTGATCCACACAGTCAACAAAAGACAAGGATAAACGCGCCCGAAAATCAAAGAAATGGTAGCTATGACAACAGCTTTTACATGATGCAACATCCACTTTCTCTTTCAAACAATGGAGCTCCACTCTTGTCTCTTACGCCTTCAGTTCGCTCTCAACATTTACCTTCACCACCTACCTCCGTCATCGATGGCGTACTTATGACAGGTGACGGTGCATACACCAATAATAACCAAAAAGTTTTTTCATTTGTACCACTGCCTGGTGTTCAACAAAAAAAGAGACCAAGAAGAAAATATCATGAAGTTGAAAGATTATATAAATGTAATTTTCAAAATTGTACAAAATCATATGGTACCCTCAATCATTTAAATGCTCATGTTTCTATGCAAAAACATGTAAGTCTACTCATCTTCACTTTTCCTTCTTATTCATCTTCTTCTTTCAGGGCCTTAAAAGACAACCTGCTGAATTCAAAGAACTTCGCAAGATGTGGAGAAAACAAAAACGTGAAAATAAGATGCGTCAAAAGTCACAAGAAGAACATTACTCAAACTGTATTCATCCTACTTCAAACTTTATACCTCATTGGATGTCATCTCCCAACTATAATCATCACCATCGTTACTCTCAACAACAAAATTTTTATGCCTAATTATTAACACACGTGTATTCTATATAAAAATATATGCCCCCACACTATAATTCTGTAAATATAATAAACATTAAAACTTTCTCAATTTTATTTTTGTTTCTAAACTTTATTTTCTTGTATAACATACAAAAATAGATTTATTTCAGTCTTTATTCATCCCAATCCTTTCATTGTTCTCTCTCTCTTTCTCTTTCTCTCTTTGTTTTCTGGCTAACCTTCTTTATCTTTTATTCTTACTACATTTGAACCATCTAAAGAATATGTTTGTGGCAAGTCATTTCTGTGTTACAGCCTTGATTTATTAAGCAGGCGGGGGGATAAAGCCACCCTTTTTTTTTGGCCTTAAAATGTCCCTTCTTTTTTTTTAAAAAAAATTATGAACAACATACATTATCAGAATAAACATGATTTTACTTTCTTTTATTTACGCAACTTATTTGCACATTTGTTCCTTTTTTTAATTAACGGAGTTCAATCTCTTGATTGCTTATGCCTTATTTGAACTCGTATAAATTCATGTGAGAGAATAGGTAAAAAAATTACCCTTAAAAGTATCTCAGAAACATTTGTGTTTCACGACTGAATGAGTGGTTTCTTTGATTGGTTCTAAAAGAAGCTGTGATCCCCCTCTTTATGCAAAACAATTGTTTACATGCACACTTGTGCTTTTTAAGCGGGAAATAGAATAGAATCTCCTCCCCCATTTTATGACAATGTAAAATAAGCTTTGGTTGTTATGCATGTATCTATAGTAACACAATGCAATATTCTTGCAGATGACATCTTTCTTCTCGCTCATGCCCATCTTTATTTAAGGAACCAATGAAAATGAACAATGGTGGGAATTCATTTATAATGACACGCATAAAAGATCCGACAGAAAGCAATAAGCTATATTCGAATGACAATTTATATTTTATGAAGCACTTTTCATTTACAGATGCATGGGCTTACCTTCTTTACGTAGCAATTCCTTTGATCTGTGTTTCGTTACCCAGGAACCACTAAGAAATTTTCAACATAAGCGTCTTGTTCACTCCACATGGACTTGACTATATCATGAAACATTTAATAAAAATAAAATTTTGCAAAACCAATGAATTCATTACCCGTGCATATCTGTACAGCTAAATATTTCCTAAATTTTGTAAATCATTGTATCTCTCATTGGTTTGTCTGCTACAAAACACCAGCGACATTCTATTGATATTTTATTATTGGAATGATCACACTTGTGAAATCTCTTTGTTCTTTAAATTTCTATGTTTCTCATCTTCCCTTTATTCTTCTAGGTAACAGGTCTTCTTAATGTTTACAGAATCAGTACAATTTGTTTCATGTAAAAGCATCTTTTTTGGATCTTACGATACCCAGGTTGTCTTTATCGCACAGACCATCGTTCAAAACAAAACAAAAAAACTTTTAAGTCAAATACTTATTACTTATGTATTGAATTGATTTTTAATCTTTTTAACCTTTAACAATCATCATTTTCTGTTGAAAATAAATATATGATATAAAAGAAAGCAAACTTTTCTTTTATCCATTTATCCATTTATCCGAGTCTCCAAAAAATAACTGGTTGATGAGCACATTCGATATTGTTGTTCATGGGTACATAAATGTAAGCATTTTAACTCATAGCTTTATTATCAAATTGAAAAATGTTCTGAAAGATGAGGGCTCTACGTATTTTGTACTTAAAAGCTTAAATGATCAATCTAAACCCGTGTGATATGTTTCGCTGTTAATCCAAACATCGCTTGCTCTGGTTTTTGTCTTGAATACTGAAATCAAAATTAAAAAAATAATTGTTCGTTTCTCAGAATCTCTAATATGTAGTAAATAGAGTGCTGGGGCCATAATCACTTTCATTCCTTATTTTCAATGTAGTAGTGTCTTAAACCATGATCAAATTTACTATCAGTAAAGATATTGTGAGGAATATACAGCGTCGCTCAAGCCTCTATGATTACTATCACCAAGATCAAGTATATCTGTCATTACCTGGCGTAAATCTTTAGTG
The DNA here is from genome assembly GCA_024220505.1 of Rhizopus arrhizus. Taxonomy (NCBI): domain Eukaryota; kingdom Fungi; phylum Mucoromycota; class Mucoromycetes; order Mucorales; family Rhizopodaceae; genus Rhizopus; species Rhizopus arrhizus. The sequence continues at coordinate 1,633,173 of JAKZZE010000005.1, read as the reverse complement.
GAAAGGGTCATACAAAATCCAAAAAGCAGCTGAAAAATACCGAGCTCTATCGAACTGGTTAATAGATTAAAAGGTTCAAGAACAGCTTTGAAAGCAAAAAAAAAAAAAAAAAAAAAAAAAAAAAAAACTTCCTTTGGTCTTGCTATCAATAAATGGAGCATTTTATAGACTACAGAATCGAGTGAATCAAAAGCCAAGCACTTGTATTTGTAATTCGTAATCCTATCAAATGGTATGGTATTTTTTAATTCAGTCGTATAGGAAAATATATGGACTCACTGCAAGAAAAGGTTTCTTTCACTGTATGGTTATTATTTTCTTGTAAAGTTCTAACAAAAAAAGACTTCTTACAAAGAGGTTTGTCGAAATTGGTATAGAATAATACAATAAGTCTACAGGTGCTAGTGATTAGTAACATTTACAAATTGAAATAATACAACCGTCAAAAAACAAATAAATTTTTATAAAGAAGCATATCAATTAATTTTTATTTAGATGCCTTTAAAAATTACAAATGAAAAGGCTCAATGTATACGACTGGACGTATTTCTTTATACCTTCTTTTATATGCATCATTTACATATCTGCTTTAATAATGGATAGAAATAATTAGGCTTCATTTTGATAAAGTATTTTGGTATATTCAGTTAGATGATGGATAGGAAAGCTTTTCGATATTTCATACAAAGAACATTGTTTCTGATTTTTATATTTTTTTTATCAAAGCTTAAAACAGATTTTTTTAAAAAAAATCAGGCACAAAAAAAAAGCCTCTCTAATATTTCAACTCTAAATATTATTTATTAACATTAAAGCATGGTTTAAATAATAACGTCTTGGTTTGAAAAACTTTATTATAGGCACATCAACTGTAGAAAAGAAAGCGCTTGAATCTTTATAAAGCTGTCATGATTATTTATGGATGAATAGCTCTCTTTTATTTCTATCAACACTTTTCGGTATACGATTCAAATTCCACTAAGCCTTTTGCTAGAGTCAACAAAGCATAGCTTCAATATAAACTTTGTCAAAAAAAATGTAAATGCTTTATAGCACAATGTAATGTAATTTAAGACTGTTAAATTTCCCCCCTGGCAGTATTAATCAAAACGATTGAAAACGGATATAGTCTCTAGTAGAGATGACGAAAGTGGCAAGAGATAATATTGATCTATAAATACTAATGGCGTGTAACTAAAGATCCATACAGAGATAGCTGAATACCCAATGCAGTAATAGATGATGTGCAACACTAAAAATATATATGAGCTGTACTCGACTCTTAAACAACTATTAAAGTAGAAAATACAAATATACCAGCGTACATTTCAATCCGTTTGAAGAAAGGTCTTGAGTAATTGTAAATCATTTGAAAACAGCTGCATGTTGCTTTAAAGTTTTGTAGGCTGGGAAGTAGTTCACGTCACCTTTGTCGCATAGGAGTTTCAAACAGAAAGGAAATCTTCCCTGACTTTCAAAGCGTCCCGCTTCTTTTTTTTTTCTATAAAAAAATTGTCTTTTTTTTTTTAAAAAAAACAAATGCAGCCACGTCGACCCATGTCGCCAGGTGGTCAGAAGTCTGACTTACATCAGCCAAAAGCAGAAAACCAGCCTCAAGGACAAGTAAGTATCTGGAAAGCCCCAATTGCTTTTTTGTTGCTCAATGTTTCAATAGATTGCGGCACTTTTACACGGTAAACTTGACTATGAAGACTTATTTGCTGGCAATTCTTCTTCGTTGTTCCCAGATGACCATCGCTCGAATAGCGCGCCACCTACACAGCAATTAATGAATCCGAGGCGTGGAGTGCCAGATGGCTTTGTGGATTCAACCCATCGAGATAGCCAGGATGGACGCCAGCCAAATGCTCAGCGACAATTATGGCAACGAGAAGAAGGTAAATTAGATGAACAAAAATAAAAAAAGGAAATCTTGCTGTTTTTCTAAAATATAATTTCTTTAGAATTAGGTGTTCAGGATCCACGAGCATTCAATAACGTGAGTCAAGGTAAAAAGGAAGACACTCTAGCAAACAGGCGCCAAAGAAACTTAGTCGATTTGATTCAACAAGTAAATAAATAAATAAAAAAAAGAGGGGCTTTTGATTTCTTATAGTTTTTCCTATAGGACTTTCCAAGGACACCTTCTCCTTTATTTGCCCTTCAGCAACAAGCTCGACAACGACATACTGCTGTCACGGCAAGCAATAGTACCAACAGCGGTTTCTCATTTGATGACCCTGCTTTAGTTGGAGATTTGGATGCTATACAAAAGCAATATCGCGACCAATTGACTGCTTTAGAGTACGACGATATGATGTACAGAAACCGTCAATCCTCATCCTCCTCGTTAGCTAGTGCTCATCAAGACAGTAGTAACAACTTACCTTCCATGTTGCACATGACAATGGATGACAATCCTATATCCCCTCCTGTACGCAATAAATTTGCTTTTCCTGGAACACCTCCTGCACGTCCCAACTCAACTCCTCCCGGAAGAAACGTGTACGATGATATGGATCGTCAAACTGAAATGCTAATGAACCAGTTTGGAGGATTTGGTCTTAATGATGAAGTAAGTACATGGTTATTAGATTCTTCTTGCCTTTTAATGTCATTTAGGAGGAATACAATGCAACCACACCGAATGCCCAATATATGCAACAAGTGCAACAAGCTTCACGTTTTCAATCGTTAAGCGCTGTTAACAGTCCGTATTTTGGTCTTGGCGCTTCTCCCCATCTTTACAATCAACAAGCTCTTTATAATACGCTTCCTGAGGATGAGGGGGCATTAGGTTTAGACTTATCGATGTATGGTCGTTGGAGCCAAGGAGATACAGCTTATCGCAGACAACAACAACAACAAGGTATGTGCTATGATTGTGTTACTTGTCTTATAAAATCTAATAACCAGTTCTATAGCTGCTGTTTCTGCCGCTGCCAACTTGAGTCATTTGAATGGACCCTTGACAGCGCCTGCTGGTATCGATCCTGCTGGTTTCCCTGACAACCCACTTCCTAATAATGCAACCGATAAGAAACTTCGTGCTCTTCAACAACAGCATCTGCTAATTCAACAGCAGCAGCAACAGATACTTGCTGCTCGTCAGCAATTGTTACTGCAGCAACAGATGCAACTTAATAACAGTAACGTACTAAAAGCAAGATCCGACAAGCATCATCACAATCAACACCAGCAAGTACAATCATCACAAGATATTGCCATGAGCATTCGCAGTCCTTTGCTGGAAGAATTCAGAAATTCAAAAAACAAAAAGTATGAGCTCAAGGACATTGATGGACATATTGTCGAGTTTAGCGGAGATCAGCACGGATCTCGCTTCATTCAACAAAAATTGGAAACAGCAAACAGTGATGAAAAACAAATGGTGTTTGAAGAAGTGTTACCCAACGCTCTTCAATTAATGACAGATGTGTTTGGGAACTATGTGCTGCAGAAATTCTTTGAGCATGGGAACCAAATGCAAAAGACAATTTTGGCTAAACAAATGGAAGGGCATGTATTGTCACTTTCACTTCAGATGTATGGCTGTCGTGTGGTTCAAAAGGCCTTGGAACATGTGTTAACAGAGCAGCAAGCTAAGCTTGTCAAAGAACTAGATGGCTGTGTTTTGAAATGTATCAAGGATCAAAATGGTAATCATGTTATTCAGAAGGCTATCGAACGCGTTCCTGCTCAGCATATCCAATTCATTATTGATGCTTTCCATGGTCAAGTGTATAACCTTGCTACTCACCCTTATGGTTGTAGGGTCATTCAACGTATGTTTGAACATTGCACCGAAGATCAGACGGTAAATAAGGATTATTTTGTATAGATTAAAAGTTAATCGAATGTATACAGGGACCATTGCTTGATGAGTTGCATCGCTGTACTAGCCAATTAGTTCAAGACCAATACGGAAACTATGTAATTCAACACATTTTGGAACGCGGAAGACCCGCAGATAAATCACTTGTCATTGAGAAAATCCGAGGACATGTATTACAGTTAAGCAAACACAAGTTTGCAAGTAATGTTGTAGAGAAATGTGTCGATTTTGGCTCGAAACGAGACCGACAGTTGTTGATTGAAGAAGTACTTCAGCCAAGACCTGACGGGTAAGAAGATACAAGCCGTGATTTGATACATAATATTAATTTTTCCGAATAGAACTTTGCCACTTGCTATTATGATGAAGGATCAGTATGCTAATTACGTTATCCAGAAGATGTTGGATGTTGTAGATGATGACCAACGCGAATTACTTGTAACAAAGATCAAGCCTCATCTTCAATTTTTGAAAAAGTATACCTATGGCAAGCATTTAATTCAAAGTAAATTAGAAACGCTTTTTATTGCTAAAAAATGCTAACTTGTATAATAGAAGTAGAAAAGCTATTGCCTCTCGTTACTACTGGTTCAGACGATCAGCGTGAGAGCACAGCTACTGCTTCTCAGTAAATCTTATCCTTTTTTTTGCCAGAACAACTGTACATAACATGGAAGTTACTTTTTCTTTTGAAAAAAAAAAAAAAATGAATTTGATCTTCTTGCTGTGCCTCTCAATTACTAATACAAAAAAAACAAAGAAAAAAAAAAAGAAGAAAAGGGACAAAATAAACATGCAAAAAAAAAAGAAAAAAGGAAAAAAATATAAAAAATAAGCCAAAAAAAAAAAGAGAGGACAAAGGATTAACTTCAATCAAACAAATATTGTACTTTATTTTGTTACATAGATGACACAAAATTCCCGTTTTACCTCTTTCTTTCCCTTTTGTACATGAGCTAACCTTTTTGTCTTATTGTACATTCAATTTTTTTTATAAAATATACATATAACTAATATAGTTTCTATACATACATTTTTTTTGGAAACCATTAACAGTGTTTAAAATTTTTTTTTTTGGCGGTCTTCTAGAATAAATTGGCCAGCTCTTTCGCATATTTATACGTTACACTAACCTCGACGAAAACAATTGCTTCAACTATGCCACCTGGCGACATAAATAACAATAATATAATAAATACAGATGATACTCTCACTCAGGAAGCAGTAGTTACCTTGCTTTCACAGTTTGAGAGCCACCGCAAATCTTTGAGATGTCCTCATTGCGAGAAGATGGGCCAATTTCGTCGTAATGGATCCACTAAAACCGATCCACCCATGCCCATATTTCGTTGTCACGGATGTGGTAAGACCTTTAAGGCTCGCACCATGATGTACATTGTTCAGTCTTTAGTTTCTCCTAACAGTCTTGTAAGCTCATCAAATGATGAAGCTTCTGGAGATTTCCACAATACACAACCTACCCAAAATGGTAACGCAAACGATCAGGCGCAGGATATGCAACCCTTATTGGACATGATACAGCGCCTCTCGGCCGAACTTGCAGCAGCCCGTGCAGAGATAGCCAACTTACGTCAACAAGTGATCCAGCTTCAAGGACAAACGACTCTACAACCCACGAATATGAACCAACCCAGCCATTCCAAAGACGACAACCAGTTCAACCCCAAAGATTTTCCTCCACTATCCTCCCAAACACCTCCATGGCATAATCCTCAGCGTATTTCCCAAATCAAGCGCAGTCTTGCAGAGAACGAACAGCAACGCCGATCACAACGACAAGAAGCAGCCGCACGCCTCCTACAGCCCCCATCTGAGAATCAAGGATTTCAATACGTGTACCTGACAACTAAGGCACGAGTCCCTATCGGTCAGATTCGTACTCGCCTGAGAAAACTTGATATCCAGAATACTCGTATATTGGATATACACTACCCGGATCGCAATATTGTTGCATTACTTGTGCATAATGATTATGTGAATGAGCTTCGTAAACAATTAGAACGCTTTAAAGTTACCCTTAAGGATGATTTTGATCCTTGCGACCCAAAAGTTTTACGAGATCCTAAATACGCTGATCTCTCACCTGAAGAAAGAGCTAATTTCGCCCTCATGCATCACAGTGACCGTATGGTACGCGCTCTGAAATACATCCGCACTCCTGTCAAGTACGCTGTTGCTCGATTCTTCTACTCTAAAGGATGGATCAGTAAAGCTCTATTGCAAGAAACCCTACCTAACAGATATAAAACGTCCGACCAAGCTGCTGATATCTTCCAGTCTGATGATATCACTATGGAAGTCGCAGATGATCTGTCTCACGTTTCTACCAACAGCGACGCCAATCCTACAGGGGAAGCCATCACTATGGATGACTCTGTATCCTTATGAACTCTCTAACAATTACACTTTTCAACGCCACTGGCCTACCCAGGCATGCCATTACGCCTATTATCAAAGCAGCACAACCAACATCAATCCTTTTAATCACTGAAACCTGGCTACTCTCTCCTGCAAGATACCCAACAAACTGGAAACAATTTCATACATATGGTATACCTATTGAATACTATAGAAACAGAGGTGCGCAAGGTATATGTTTGCTGGCAAACCCTAACTGCCCATATCACATTCATCTCCTGCCCCCTCGTAATCCTTCTTTTGCTCAGTATCATCTCTCCTTCACAATAGCTGATACATTAATTCACTGTTTGTATTTGCCACCTTCTCTGGATAATCAGACAGTTCTGGAAATTCTATCATCGCTCCCACTAACGACTCCTAACACAAGGCAAACCGTCATATGTGGCGATCTTAATGCTAGGCTTGGCTCTTACACAGGGGATCGCTCGACCAACCCTCGGGGAAATGCTGTGTACCGTTGGCTTAAAGAAAGAGACATTGTCGTATGGAATAGGCGACTGACTTTTGGCCAACCTACATTTCTGGCACATACAGGGAATAGTATTATTGACCTTTTCATGAGTACCACTGAGCTAAACGAACCAGAAATGAAGATCCTTGTGGACAAATCTCTCGGCTCCAGCCACAAAATGGTCTCCTTTTCCTTTAAAACTACCGCTATCTATCGTCCGACACAAGTACGACGAGTCATATGGAACCTTGGAAAACTAAGACAGCAAGAGGTTCGAGATGCATACATCCAACAAGCACAAGCAGCCTTAACCAGTCTTGGATTATCGACTCAATCTATCTCTCACCAGATTGATGAGGTAAACACAGCACAGAAACGTATAGAAGAGCTCAACCAGTCTATATGCCAAATCATATACGACTCACTGGATGCCACTTGCGGTCGGGTTACCTCAAGCTACAACTATTGGCAAGACTTTTGGACCACTGAAATGCTACAGACCTTTGAAACCCGTGAGTATTACTATCGTAAATGGCGCAAGGCGTACGGCCTTAATAAGCTACATTACTGGATTCGACATCAGGAAACCTCTACTCACCTTAAGCGATTAATACATAGACGACGATTAGAGACATGGGACAAATTCTGTCACCAAATGGCTACAGGTGAGTACACCAAGGCGCTGGCGAAAATAAGCAAAATACGTAAAAATCGTACTTTAAAGCCGACGTTTTCCACTCCTGAAGGTGCACAGCACTCTGCGGATATAATGGCGACACACCTGGAATCAATATACTCTGGTGATCTACTTAGCAATGTGCAAACACATGAGATGACTCTACCTACTTTACCTTCGGATGAAGAGTGTCCTTTCGACGTTGATCTTATTCGGGATACTATAAACAACCTACCTGTCAAAAAGGCCCCAGGTATTGACCACCTGCGTAGCGAGATGCTCCAACCCATACAACATCTCTTAGCACCTGCTCTACTCGTTCTCTTTGGTCTCTGTTGGTCTTGGTCCTACACTCCTCAAAATTGGCGAATAGCACAAGTAGTTCCAATTTATAAAAAAGGCTCACCCTCTGATGCCAGTAACTATAGACCAATCAGCCTAACTTCTGTCCTACGAAAGGTTATGGAAAAATGTCTTGAGACGACCCTTCAGGCAAATGGACCACCGCTTGATATCGCCCAAGGCGGTTTCAGAAATTCACGAAGTGCCCTTGATCAAGCTCTTTGCCTTTCTGAAATTTGCCACTCGCTACGAGTAAATCATCACATCAACCCGGTGCTGGCATTTCTCGATATAAAGTCTGCGTATGACACGGTTGATAGGACTCTCATATGGCATATCTTGCAGCAATACATCACTCCGGCTACCTTGGGACTATTACGTAATCTATTTGATGATGTGCTTATTGAAGTACTCCTATCAAACACTTCCTCTCGTCGCCTGCATCCACGAACGGGTGTACTTCAGGGATCAATACTTTCTCCGTATCTCTACTCAGTTTATATCAATCAGCTTCCAGCACTTTTACGTCCACAAACATTCACGGCAGATAAAACTCCTGACGAAAATATACCTCTGCTCAACTGCCTACTGTATGCGGATGATGTGGCGCTTATTTCTGATCAACAAAACATGGTTCATCTACTCGAGATATGTGAGCAACATAGCCTAGAGACAGGTTATAGGTGGAATCCCGTGAAGTGTGTTATTTTGGATAACCATCCTCAGCCCATTGACTACAAGCTTTACAACCAGGTTTTACCTCGCCAAGCATCTTTCGCTTATTTAGGAGTACCGTTCAAACCTGGGGGTTTTCTGGATCCTGAGTCATTAGTGAGCCGAAACTGTACTAAAGCCCTTGCTACTATGAATATTCTCAAATCGATTGGACTGAACCCTTCTGGCTTCTCGAGGCTTTTATCCTCTAGGTTCTATGGTCAAATCGTTCGCCCACAGATGGAGTATGGGCTAGCCATAAATCTGCTTTCCCATTCTCAGCTGAAAAGACTTGAGGATACCCAGAACAAATGTATGCGGATGATCTATGGCGCACACGACCATTCCTCCACTAAGGTAATGTTACATTTGGCGAATCTCCCAACTATGATCGAAAGAGTAATATTCTACAAGCTCAATTTCTCTTTCGCTCTCTATACGTGCCAGATGACTCCCTCCTTGGCTATTTGCTCCCCAGTATACAACATACTCGAGGATATCAATGGCATGCCCTCTCCAACACAGTCCTTTGGAAGCAACTACCTACGCCTCTTGAAGATTTGACAGTGCGGACCTTCCGCTCTGTTAAGAAAGCATACATGCAACAGCGCCTACAACAACGAATGAACGGTTATGGATCAAAGCTCCTCTCGCAGTGCCGTCCAAAATTATCTATTGACCCAATCCTCTGGATACCCATGAATTATCTATTGACCCAATCCTCTGGATACCCATGACTCATCAAGAGCGTAGTCGCTGTATTCGTTGGCGCCTTGGCTGGTTGCCTGGAGGGAAACCACGTCAATGTCTCATACATCCTACTTGTATGCTCACTCGTTCACACGTCATTACATGCCGTCAGATACATCAACGACTATGCCTCCCAATCTCCATCTCGGATCCTCTGTCTTTTCTTCTCAATAAGCTCCCCACAATTCCTCGCGTCTCCCAAAGGTATGTTGACTCTTGGCGGTTTTATTGGCCGACTATCTGTTCCATTCTCTTTGAAATAGACCAACTTCAACACGACTGCTTCCCCCAGGAAACCAACTCATCGGGTGAACGTTTTCTTCGTTGGCTCGATGGTAACAAATAATCCTTAGCCTCATTTGCCTTTATTCTTATCACACCTTTTTTACCCTTGTGCCTAAAGGGGTTTTTTAGATTCTTTTACAAACCTTCTGACCTCGTCCGGGCGGTCTTTCATTGCGCCCAATAGGACGTTTAATTGAATAAAATCCGTTATTTTTTTTAATCGAATAAATTGGCCATTTAAAAAGTTGACTTTTAGCAGTTCACCTAGATCAAGGAAACAATATGATTTAGTTAATTGCTTGAGCAGTGGAGCTGCCCAATCAAAATTTACTCCATTGTGCAAGTTTTTTATTTAGAAAACTATCAGATCTGGAAAGAGAATACCCGTAAAAACCTCAAAGATCCCTTGAATGTTATTACATAAATCATGTACCCCTTGAGGTCAAAGTCTCCTCTTCCAATAATTGTTTTCTTTTCGTTTTGCTCTTACAGACAAGATTTATGTGCAGCATGTCTATTCATTCCCTTCTCAATATCAGAATTCTTGCTAATGGACTCGTTATCCATTACTATGTAGTAGCTCTTGAACAGCCCATGTTTGTCTAGAATATCCATGATATTATAAGCAAAGTCAACATAATGCTCTGTAACAATCCTACCTCTGTCTCTTTTTTTCTTGTTTTGAGCTAAGACCTTTGTTCTTCTAATTTTCACGTTAATAACAGCATGCGGTAAATTTGCTTCAAGAATGGTTGTAATTCTTGTTCTTATTGTAAGTAATGCCATTTCAATACGAGTTTTCCTCTGAGCAATTTCATAGACTTTCAGAAGTCTATGCTACAGCCAAATAAGACTAGGCTACTGTTCATTTCGTGTTGGTATGAAAGGCTGCTCCATCAATAAAAATACAATTGCTCATATCGTTCATGTCGGCTCTTACTCATCTAGCTATCCAGTTGGGTTTGTTTCCTATGTTTTCAAGATCGTTTCTTTTGTTAGAATGGAAGTAGGCTTTCTTTAAGCTTGTCCTGCACTTCTTTGTTATGAAAACATGCACTGAAATCATCAACATATTCAGACCTTTAAGCCGTCTTGTCAAACTCTCTCTTACCTGATCCAAGACAATGACAGTCGTTCACCTATTAACGCTATCAAAAACAATAAGTGTTTTGTATCTAATGTAGCTCCCTTTAAATTACGTTCTGTGACTTTTTTTGTCCTTTATCAAACCAACCGTGAACCGTTCTCTTAGGTATACTCCGTTTTCTTACAGCGTGTGAAAGAAGGTCTCATTTAAAAATGTATTCTTTTTCTTTATTGATACACTGTCTATACGATCATCTGCCATTTTATCTAGTTGGCTCCTTGCTACATACAGAGCCTTTAGCAGTTTTTTTACACCTTTTATTCTTTTGTGATTTTTCTGGTGGCTTCAGATACATGTATTCATCATAATTGCTGATGCTTTTCAGGTAAAATACTTTAATGCTGACTTTCATATCAGTGATTAAACTTTCTTCATAAGCTTTATTTAATAAATTTTCTCACCTATCTTCATAAATAAAATCACTCGTATTGTATAATAATAAGAAAAGAAAAAACTATGTCAATTTGCATCTTTATATTGTCTAAATCGTGTCAATTTCTATAAAACAATGTAACGCATAAAGTAAAAACACTGCTGCATATTGAAAAGTAAAACTATGATTTTTATCTAATTAGGTCGTTCCTCAATTCAGTGACAAAAATACCGTATTAAGTTGCAGACAAACTCTTCAAAAGCGCTTAGGGAATAATGATATATGTTTCGCTAATTTTATGAGGAAACATGTCCTTTTTAGCACAATTTGTGACTTACTTGCGCGTTTAACAATACAAGAAGTAGACTGACCGGTAACACTATTCGCTATAGTCTCTAATAGCGCTTCTAGTAACATTTTTTTTTTACATGTCTGATTCTGAAGAGCATGTAGAGGATTCAAAACTGTACAACTTCTTTCAAATGTGGATGGCATAGAAGCTCAGTCCAAATTTTCTTTTTCAGCTGCCATTTTAACCATAAAAGATTCGAATCTATGAAAGGATTCTCTAAAAGATTATAATTTCATCCCCTGTAGGCATCCAAGCTCCATAAAAGGATGTTTGGATATCAAGGAAGTCAAAATAAGGGGATGTTTGTAAAAGGAATAAAGATCACAAGCTGTTGCCGCATTCTGAAAATAGAAATTTTAGAGGATCGAAATAGTAAGTCCCTAAGTCAGCTTTTTTTTTAAACTTAATTTTTCTTCTTTTTAAAGCAATTTTTGTCTTATTTTGTGGTAGTGCAGATCTTATCCAAGCGGACCGATAAAATAAATACCACGTGTGGATTGTGTTATAAAAAACTCCGCCTTCATTAAAAAACAGAGGAAGCGTTGATTGGCATAACTTTGAATTAAAGCACAGACATATTTCAAAAAAGGCAGTCAATATGTCTGCTTCATAACCTTTTAAAGAACTGAAAGGTTTTCCTTTCAAGCATAATAAGCGCTTTTTTATAGATCCCGGAACTTTTCATATTACTCCCCTTACTTTTAATGTTCCACACAATTTCTGTCTTTTTCATTTCTTTTCTTTTCTCTAATTTATCTTCCTATGCCAACAACTACCGAAGCTAAACAAGAGAATACAGAGAGCAACCCTGTCTCTGCTGCTGCCGTAACCAATGAACCTACAAATAACAGCACTTCCGAAAAGAGCAGTAATAGTAGTGCTACTTCTACTAAAACTGCTGCAACTGACGCGTCCACAAAGGACTCCTCCTCAGCAAATTCAAAAACTGCAGATACAAAAGTAGCTGACTCTTCTAAAAGCGCTGGCTCGACCACAGCTGCTACAACGGTTGAAGCAACCGCAGAAAAAACCTCTGCAACTGTCGAAAAAGCTGCACAACAAACCTCTGTAACTGTTGAAAAAGCCACAGAAAAAACCATCGAAGCTACTAGCACAGAACACACATCAAATCCTGCCATTACTACTATTGCTAAAGCTACAACCACAACAGCACCGCCTCTTACAACATCAATCACAACAACCTCCTCTCCTTCCCCCTCTCCTTCTCCTTCTCCTTCTCCTTCTCCTTCTCCTTCTTCCCCTTCCCCTTCCCCTTCCCCTTCTCCTTCATCTACTATTACTACTACTGCTATTACTACTACTTCTACTATCACAACCACAACCACACAACAGGAATCAGCCATTTCTTCAGCAATTTCGGCAATCTCGTCAGTATCTGCGACAAGTGCAGTAAGTAGCATCTCTATTTCATCCAGTGCAATACCCACACTTATTAGTACATCATCACTTAGTTTGCAGTCTTCAATTTTATCAATCACTACTCCTTCATCTTCTGCTACTTCGAGCATTTTGCCTAGTACTTCTGCCGTTGCTGATGCTGCTCGCTCTACAACCACTAGCAGTAACAGTAGTGGTAGTAATGCAGGTGTCATCGGTGGTGTCATTGGCGGCATTGCTGGAATTGCTGTTCTTGGTGCTGCCGCCTTACTTTTTATGCGTCGTAAAAAACGTAGAGAAGAAAGAACACGAACAACCAAAGCAATGGAAGAGCTATTTGAGCCAAACGGTACAACAAAAGATGACGATGACAACAACATGTATTACGGAAATAATCAAGATTCTTACAATCATCCATCTGAACAAGGGTTTACTGTTGGTAATCTTGCAGACTACACATCTCCAGCTATGGCATATAGTGGACAACAACAACAATATCATCCTAATGTTTCACCTCATGTAAATTATCAGGACGCTGCTTCTCCGTCCATAGCCTATGTTGGACAGCAGGATCTTGCTAACCAATATTATAATGCCTCACCTCATCTCGGCTATCAGGATGCATATTCTCAAGACCAGCATTCAAACGTTGCTAGTGTTGCTGGTGGAGTTGGTGCTGGTGTTTATGCTGCTGCTCAACAAGAAGGAGGAGTGTACCATGAATCTAAACCTAACGAACATGATACGTACCCTCAAGAACAACAAATGTATCATGAGCAACAATTGTATCATGAACCCAACCAGCAGATATATCATAATCAAACAATGTATCATGATGGAAATCAACAAATGTACAATGATGCTAATACACAAATATACCATGATCCTAATAACCAAGCTTATTATGATCAACAAGGATACTATAGCCCTACTCAACAAGCTTTCCATGACTCTAGTCAACAAATGTATCATGACCCAAACTACCAGGAGCATTATAATCAAAACCAATTAGCACCAAACGATCCTAATGCTGGATATTACCAACCCATGTCATCACCACAACAGCAACCACATAATATCCCAGGAAATATGGCTCACAGTCAACAAGGTGCTTCTAAGTAAGCATTTTAACAAACACATCTACAATTGATGATTTTCTCTCTCTTTCACTTTTGTTCTTCACATATATTTGTCTATTTTTGTATTGTATTTAGAATAAAGAAAAGGCGAAAGCCTATATATTAGATTATCTATTTCCATTTTCAAAGCATTCTGAGACTCATAAACTATGTATGTTTGCTTGTATAAGCAGAGTTTGCATACTAATATTTGCATGTCTAAGCTTTTTTAAAATGTTTGAATTTATTACATGAAAACAAATAAAGTATGTTTGCTAGAAGTCATCTTCATCAGGCCGAGTGACAATAAAACTTGAAGCTGTTCTATTCATGACCTCCAAAAAGCGAGAACTGCAAGACCCAGGATTGACGTCTAAGTAAAAATGTGAGTAATAAGAACAGCTTCCACAAGAGACTATTACATACCAAAATTTGTATCAGGATCACAATAGCATTTACTCTGTAAAAGCCATTTCTCTTCAGTAGGGCAGTGTTCAAAAAATCATGTTTATAGCCAATGTCATAAAACCAGTGAACATCTGATCTTTTTAACATCAATGCTACCGCTATAGAATGAATAGGTGCATCACCCCATCTGTATATATTGAGCTTAGCCAAGTAAAAAACAACTGTGCGTCGTTAATACTAACCTCTCGTAAAAGAAACCGCCAGCTTCATCTAAATATTTAAAGTAAGATTGATAACCCTCTGATCGCATGAATTTCACTGAAGCAATCTTATACTAATTGTTAGTATCTACACATGCCATTCATTAATTTTTAAACATACCTCAAAGTTACTCCAAAAGTGACAAAGATTATATGACCAGCCATTATCGTCGCTAATCATTCCTAGTAAACTGTCTTTTCTTGTGCGCGGATAGATATATTGAGGGTGAGTTTGAACATACTCTCTTGTAGCTTCCCATAATGTAGGAATAGTTTCAAAGTATTCCCTTAATGCCACGGTAAATCCATACTTGAGATCTCTTTCTTGCATCAGTCTGAAAGGATCGTAATCAATATCACAAGAAAACTTCACTCCAGGCTCTACACGCCTAGAATATGTCCCATTGGATTAAAATGAATCAGCAGTCATAGCTTTCCTTTCTTACCAATAATAGTCCAAATTATCAAGTAAAGGATGCAACATAAAGAAGCCAGACTGATATCTACACATGTGCCTGTAACTTTCACTTCCTCCATACATTATACCACGATCTTGCAATTCCTTTCTGCATTCCGCTGCATGCTCCTGATCTATCCAATTGGGATAACTCCAATGCTCTTCAGGAACTAAGCCATAGTAAACTTTTGCTTTTGTCATCATCCTGGTCAAGGATTTGAACTCCTCCGTAAAAGGCTTTTCGTTTAAGAAAATCCAAGGATAGTTGTACTTGTGATTGAAACGGTCTTCCAAATAACGCATAGAGGATCTTAAAGCATAAAGCTCGCTGTTTCTCGCTAGTACAACAAAGGCTCCCTTGACACGTGGCAAGCTAACATTTGTCAACCTTTGGTACTCTAATTCTTCAACAGACAGCATCTCATCATCATCACCAACTTCATGCTCTCTATCAGTCTCTGAAAATATTGATACTTGTGACAATTCTTTCCATTCTTGCTGTTCGAGTTCTTGCTTTGCAAAATAATCAGTGATACCAGAATAATGTTGAAACTCTCGAGCCTTGCCTTTTAGTAATTCATAACACTCTCTTGATGAACTACAGTAGACTTCATTATCTGAATGCTTAGAATTATAGAATAAAAAAGTGCCAAAAGTGGCAGCACTGATGATGACCAATAGAAATATATTCCTAGTTGAGCACAACTGTCTTTTTTGCATAATATAAAAAAGAATAGAAGAAAAAAGAAAAGAATAATAAACCCACTTGTTCTCTTTTGTTTAGTTTTTTTTTCTTCTTCATTATTCTTTGCGCCTCCTTACACATAAAATACTAAGGAATGTAAGCGAATGTATATTAAAAAGAAAAAGAAGCAAGGTTTATTACTTTAATTAATAAATAACAAATGCGAAAAAAAAAACTAAGATGGTAATTGTATTAAAGAAGGTACAGCGATATCTTTTACATTAATGAATAACTTCATGCTGCTAAGAAGTTGAGGATCAAGTATTTTCAACAACTTTTTTAAGCAACTGTCTTGGTAAAAATCTATGTTTGTTTATATAATTTTAGATTAATTAAAATACAGACCGAAACACGCATATATAAACAATTACCGTAGTTATTTGTAACATCGCAGCTGCAATCTCTTAAAAGATTTTCATCGTACGGACAATGAGTAGCAATTGAGTGAGTATATCCTATTTCATTGAAGAAATGAATTTCCTCCTTTCTTAAAAATAAAGCAGCAGCTATTGTTTGTACAGGTGCATCGCCCCATCTAAATACGTTATGAGCATAAGTCAGACAGATTAGTTTAATTTATACCTTTCGTAAAAGAAGTTTCCTGTTCTATCCAAATATTCAAAGTATTTTTGGTAAGCCTCTGATCTGAAAAATGACAAATCTGCCATCTGAAAATTTGACCAAAAATGGCAATAATTATAATCATCTTCGCGTTCATTATAGATCCACGAATGAATCGTAGAATTTTCATCCAGTATATAATCAGGGTAAATTCGCTTAAATTCATTTACTCTTGCCCATAGTGTTGGAATGGACTGTGGTGATTCCTTCATGGTGATAACGAAGCCTACAAAAAATTGTCAGTCTTTTGCATTACAAGAATGAATATGTCTTTTGTGATATTTACCTATCTTTTTATTATTTTCCTTCATAAATAAAAATAAGTCTTGGTTCATATTACAGCTGTAATCTGCTCCTGGCTCAACACGCCATGTATAGTCGACATTTCTGAGTAGAGGATGATGAAAGAAAAAGCCAGATTGATAACGTAACAGCTGATGATATGATAACTTTGCTGTATTATGAACCCCGTCAAACCCTTGGTCCAGCATAATGCTCTCTGCTCGAGGTACATCAATCCAGTAAGGGTATTCCCATGCGTTAAGATCAATTTTTCCAAAGAATACTGGTGCATTAGTTACTCTTTTGATGTATTTACGGAAATCAAGAGTGAAGTGTTGGTTATTTAACAAAACCCATGGATAGCGTGTACCATTCTTCATGTGACTTTCCATTGAGTTGATAACTGCCTTTGCTTCATTGAGCTTTTCGTTCCTGACAACCATGTAATATGCACCTCTCACTGGTAAGTCGTCCCATATGTGGTTAGGGATTGTTTCATCAGGTACAAATTCTGGTTTTAAATAACTCATTCTTTGGTGCTCCACGTTCACCTGCTGAATCTTTTGCTGTTCTTCCTTACCTCTCTGATCTAGTTCTTGCTGATTACAAAAGTATTGAACAAAAGCAGCATCCCTTGGATCAAATTGTCCCGACCACTGGATTTTTTGACCAACAAAGAAGCAAACCACAAATATTGAAGCAATGATAATAACACGAAATGCGGTTTTTAATAGCTGACGTCGACGATATGGGACCTTGTTTTTACTGAGTGGATGAGGGCTTTCCTGTAGATGAATCATTTATAAAGGAAAACAAAGAGGAAGGAAAGATGAAAAAGAAAGAAATAGAGCAGAAAATAATAAATAAAAAATGTGAAATGTAACTTTTCTGAAAGAGGGTAAAATTAATTTCAGTGTTTGTTTCTGCAGGTCCAAATTCCATAAAATAAAGATTTTTTTTTTCGTCTTTTATGTTTATGTTCATATATATACCTTCGCTATTGAAAGGGTATAAAGCCTATATTATACATGTATTGATATCTCTTGGTATTATCATTTGAGAATAGCTGTGGGATACTTGAATATATACTGCCATGGCCGGTTCATATGATAACTGCGATACTGCATCAACTATTCCTGTATAGATATCTAAGGCATATACCATGATATAGTTAATATGCGGTATGGATAAAGTGTGTTTCAAGATGAGGATTTTTACAAGTTCATTTATGAAATTTTTTTAGATAATTGATTCAAATGAGCTTACTATTTGTATTTAGCCTATCCTTGTTGAATTTAGTGAAACATATTTAGTTGTATATTTAAATGAATAAATGAAACTATGAATATGTCTTCCATCAGTTTATAGTAGCAATGGTTTATAAATTGACCCTATAAGCACTATTATATATATTTTTACCAATAGCATCCCTTCAAACTAAACATGTTTGATTTTTGATTTGTAAGAAATGGGGTAATATCTTACATCGACTAATCTGATAAATTATCTGGAATGAATCGTTCTATTAGCATCCTTCTTTGTTTCACAATCTGTTTGCTTTATAGAAAAGAAAGTTCTTGGATCATAGAGATCGTGACTAGTAAGAAAGTCCCCGAAGGAAAAAAGTGCTACATAGCGATCTTTTTAAAATGAGCTAACAGTGTGTGTGTGTGTGCGATTGCAGTAATAAATAGTCTAGATTGGATTTGAATTTACTACTAATATATACAATTTCCTTTATAGTGTTGTTCTCTCTCTCTTTTCTCTCTTTGTTTATAAAATGTTTGATATATTGGACAGAAATTTAGCTGTACCTTTTTTTACAGATAAGAATAAAAAAGAGCTAATCGATCTTAAGTATGGCGCATTTTCTTGTTACTTTTATGAAGGCCATCGAACCATAAAGCAAACACTGTAATATAAAGAAGCTGCTCATTTGTTGAATACTAATGTTCAAGGGTCTCTTTTATTATAGTTATGAAGATGCAGTTCTTTGCTTAAAGCGTACTGAATCTCCATTTGCTTACGAACTTGTTGTGTCTGGTATCTCCAATGCAAAGTGTTTTTGTAAGAACATATTGCCTTCAGAGGCTCTTTTCTCTCTCTCTCAACAATTTACCTTAGACGATAGTCGGCAAACATTCAAGGTTCAAAAGAACATGCACTTACGAATCTACCGTATCAATATGAATCAAGATGTTTGTCTTACTTGGACTGTCGAGGTAAATCAAGAAAAAAGAATACAAAAGAATGATTGAATGGATCTTACTAGACATGATAGGGCTTAATTGAAACATTCGAGTTTGTTTGTAACAGAGACGTCCTCCAAGAAGCTGCGGAGAATTTTATGGCTGTTGCCTATGAGTGTATTTATGAAAATGAATATAAATCGCCTAGGTCACTTATTACCGAATCAAAACTGCTTTCACTTTATTCGGCGTAAGTTTATGCATGCATGTTAGCTTATGCATTCAGTTGTTAACTTTCTATTCCATACACTTTAAGTCATGTCGAAAACAAGACGTGTTCTGAAATTCTAAAAGCAAAGACTGAAGTTTATGGAACCTTTATTCCAGATGATGCAAATGATGATTCCACTTCAACCTTCATTCGATATGTTCCTTACACTGGCACAGAGCCCACCCATGGAACTCCTTTGATTGTTCTTGAAGCAACTTTGTTTATTTATAGACCTGATGTAAGAGACTATATAGTGAACGGTAAAGTCTTTATCAAAGTATCTGAATCAGAATCATTTACGTGTAAGTGCACACAATTTGAAGCATATGTTACATGTGGGTTATTTGCACTTATTGCGACATATCATTAGATCATATGGAAGTTTATAGTACAGAGATACCATCTATCTATCAAACTATTGATGTTAATATGAACCCCATATTCAAACATGAGGAATTGGAATTTTACTGGAACTATTACGAAAACAAGCGTGCTTACTCCTTCAAGGTCACCCTAAATGACAGGGAAGTTTATGAAGGATTTAAAGAGTTATTGACAAAATCAATCTTTGAAGTAGCATCAAAATCTCGATTTTCACGCTATAGAGTAAATACAGGGGAAAAAATTTCCGATCAAGAAACGTCTAGTTAAATTTTCCTTGTTTATAGAGGCAAAACCAGGATTACATCATAAATACCTTAGCAAACAATGTTGCCTCTTTTATGGACTCTGACTCAGAAGAAGATGACGAAGGAGAAGGGGATAAAAAGGGTAAGCAATAGCATAAAGAAAAGCATTTGCAACCAAGTAGAGTTGACGATTGTTTCTTAGGGTTCCTGAATATGAAAAATAATGATTCTGGTGTGTGTCTAGTTAATGAAGATAATAGTGTACAAAACAATGAAGCGAAAGATTTGTTCTATAGCGATGGCTCACAGAAAAATTCCATCTTGTCTACTGGTCACAAATCAAATCTCTCATTTGTAGTTCGAGGAAATAAAGTTGGTATATATTCCTTATATGGCTCAGGTATCAATTTTACGCGTTCGATTCAAGACATTCAAACGATCAATGGTAAAAATCCTCTGTATCCAACCAATGCTATCCTCCATGATCAAGAGTCGAGCTATTTGTTGTATGATGTCAATATGAAAAACAACATTGTTTACAAAATGGATTTAGGACGAGGTGAAGTTGTGGAAGAATGGAAAGTCAATGATGAAAATCTATGTATATTATAATCCGCATACTATCAATTTCCCTTTTCTTATTATTTTTTCATAGTAATCAATATCTGTCCAAGTCCTCAAACTCTTGATACACTCAATAATGACCAAACTGTAGTTGGTATAACCTCAAATTCTCTTTTCCGTATCGATCCTCGTCAAAAACGTGTAAACAAGATTAACGATTTAGATTACAAGAAGTACTCTAGCATGCCAGAGTTTTCTACTGTTGCCTCTTCTCGTTCAAAGTATGTGGCGGTTGGAAGTAAGAAAGGTGTGATCCGAATCTTTAGTGAGCTTAATAAGGTTGCTGCTATTACCTTGCCACCCATTGGAGAGCCTATCCTTGGGCTTGATGTAACTTTAGATGGTCGTTATTTGGTTGCTACTTGCTCCAACTTTTTAATTCTTGTACACACACTGTTAAATGACCAGGCAGTCACTTTGAGAATTAAACCGGAGCATGTCACTCTTATGAACGAGGCCGTTTCTTTCAAGAGAGCCTACTTTGATATACATAACAGAAACGACATTGTTTGTGTAAGCACACTTTACAATGAATTTTAAACGTGATTGATAACATTTTTACAGATAACAGGCTCTTTTGTTATCATCTGGAACTTTAAAAATGTTTGTCAAGGTGATTTCACCTGTTATAAAATGCAAAGGCTTGATGCACCTATTATCTCCAGTACCAGTGATTCAAAGGATGATCTTATAATAGCTGTATGTTGTATTTTCAAAAAAAAAAAAGAAAAACTTGACTAATTGCTTTTCTTATAGTTTGAAGATCAAGTATCTAGAATAACAAAAACACGCTTACAATAAAACCTTTTTTTTTTTTTTTATTTTCCTACTTTCATTATATCTTTATAGCGATTTCTGTCTCTAGGATTGATAAATGTTATTTATCTGGTAATCTTGATTTTGTACTACTGGATATATTTTATTACTCAATTAAGTGATATACTTTTATGTTAAATATACACTGTATAAATATCATTTATCTATCTTTTATGATATTTATTACAAAAAAAAAAGGTAAAAAATGTATGTATAAACAAAAAAATAAAGCAACAAAAGTATTGGAAAGAGACTTATTCAGGAGCATGAGAGAAAAGGTAAGATACTGATTCACCATTATGAGTTCTACGAATGGCTTCAGCAAGAGTGGGAGAAATGTCAATGATGTCAAGTTTAGGACAAATGGCCTAGTAAAATATTAGTTTCATGATGAATTAGAATAACATTACTCTTTACCATTTTATCGTGGTGAGGAATTGTGTTTGTGACAACAAGTTTTTCAATGACAGATTCATTGATGACCTTGATGGCCTTACCAGAAAGAATACCATGAGCAACAATAGCATATACTTTAACGGCGCCGTTTTCAACCAAAGTTTTGGCAGCCAATCCAAGTGTACCGCAAGTATCTGCCATGTCATCCACCAATATAGCAATCTTGCCCTGAACATCACCTACTAAAACCATACGAGAAACCTCATTGGCTCTCTTACGTTCTTTGTGAATCAAAGCAAAATCAAGTTCGAGACGATCGGCAATTGAAGTGGCACTATTTTTTTTAATGAGCCCTTGATCTTTCTCACATGAATACAATGGCTTGTTTTCTTACCGTTTAGCTCCACCAGCATCTGGAGAAACAATGATAGCATTCTTCCAATCAGGAATTTGAGTACGAATATATTTAATCATGGAAGGTTCACAGTATAAGTTATCTACAGGAATATTGAAGAAACCTTGAATTTGAGAGGCGTGGAGATCCATGGTGATGACATGATTGGCACCAGCAACAGTCAACATGTTAGCCGTCAATTTAGCAGTAATAGGAGCACGACTCTTGTCCTTTTTGTCTTGTCGAGCATAAGGGAAGCAGGGAATGACAGCTGTGATTCTGCGAGCAGAGGCAGTCTTACAGGCATTGATCAAGATCAAAAGCTCCATTAAATTGTCATTGATCTCACCACATCCAGATTGGATAATAAAGACATCTTCATCACGAACAGATTCTCCAACAGTAACAGAAGTTTCTTGATTAGAATATTTCATAACAACAGCCTTGGCCAAGTCAATGCCAATACGGCTAGCAACAAGTTTAGCAAGTTCGGGGTGAGAGTTACCGGTAAATATCTTAATGGCGTTATCAGACATCTCTGCAATATTTGGTTGAAAAGGGTATTCTTTTAGAAAAGATTTTGTACAGCTTTGCTTGTGGGGATATAAGAAAAAAGAGAGAAAAAAAGAACAAAAAGTGAAAAAAAAAAAAAAAAACTTAAACAAAAGTCCCATATTCAAACTCAGGAGTGACTCTTTTGATCAAGATGAAACGAGGGTCTGCTGAATTCCCCACATAATGAGGGGTAATGGTACAGATCACAAAAATGTTGTGTATATACCACACAGCTTATGTAACAATCAAGGTACTGGGTACTAAAAGTGCTGTGTTGGATATACTTTTAATGAAATGTATAAGGAATGGATCTTGTTGAAATTATTCGTTGTGTGTGTATTTATTAAACTATATGTATTGAAAAACAAGGTATACAAGAAAAAGAAAAAAGTATATACTACAATATTATGACAAGTATCTAAAATCAGGATGAAGATCACAAAGATCCTCCCCAGAGGCCTCCTTTTCATATTCTTCAGGCGTCAATCGATCACGTCTAGCATTTTCTCGTATTAAATTCCACTTGAACAAAAGTGAAAACAAAACCACGCCACACATAAGTCCCAAAGCAACCGAGTTAGCTCGAGCGTAGTGGGGTGCATCATCCGCACGATAGATTTGTCCACCAATAGCACCACCTACGTTACCAATTGAAATAATGAAAGCAGTTGCTGCACCACGTTTCGTATGCCCACCGATGTTATTTGTAAACCATGAGAGCATAGCTGGAATGTGAGCAAAGACACCAGTTGTTGTGATGCAGGCAGCGATATACATGGCTACTGCTCCCTTATCACGAAGGGCCACTAAAAGTGCATAACCGATGGCACCTATAGCTCCTGGGACAGCAATATGAAGACCCCTTTCACGATGTTTATCGGCATGCATAGCCACTGCAATAGTAACAATACAAGCTAAGAAAAAAAAAAGGATTAGACTCATATTGTAATCAGTTGGTCTCTTTTTTACTTACCTATGGCATAAGGTGGAGCAGTCATTGCTTGTGCACGAAGATCCGTAAATCCCATACCTTGAATAATGCTTGGCAAGAATAAACTTAGACTGTAAAGAGGTGTAGATCCACAAATATAAACAAGGGCATGAGCATATACTTTATAATCAGTAAAAGCAGATCGGAATTGTTTCCATGAAAAGTGAGTTTCGACTGATGGTCCAGCATCTTCTTTAAGTCGATGAACAACGATTTCACGTTCCCGTTCATTAATGACTAGAAAGAGATAAGTCTTTATGCCACATACACTTTAATTCTAAACTTACATTTTGAATTTTCTGGGAAATCAGGAAGAAAGATATAGGCAGCAAATGCTAAAATTAATGTAGGAATAGCTTCGATGATAAAGATCCACTGCCAGCCGCGAAGACCACTTAGACCATCCATTTGCATTATACCATACGCAAGTACACCTCCAAAAGCCTAAGCCAAATAGAGTTAAATACAATTTAATAATACTGAAAGTAAAACACTTACACCAGCTAATGTAGAACATGAAAAAAAAATAGCCACACGTGTCGCTTGTTCACCTCGGGTATACCACAATGACAAGTAGAAAATAACACCTGGAAATAAGCCGGCTTCAGTAATACCCAAAAAGAATCGAGATGCTAGAAGACCAGCGGTATTTTTACATGCAGCCATTGCAGCCATCTAATTAGTTAAGGGATTAAAAAGATGGTCTATTTTTTTCAAACAAAGCACTTACTACTGTGCCCCAAGAAATCATGACGATAGGAATCCATTTACTAGGGCCAATAATTTTCATAATCATGTTACATGGCACTTCAAAGATGATCTATAAATTGATTTAAATAAACTCAAATAACAACAGTCAATTGAACTTACATAACCAACAAAAAATAAGGACAAAGCAAGATTATAATCATTTCCATTCATATTAAGATCAGTGGTTATACCAGCAAGTTTAGCATTACCAATATTAACACGATCCAAAAAAGAGCAAAGATAAAGCAGACCAAGAAAAGGAATGATTCTCAAGTCTAATTTCCAGAGAAGAGTCCTTAGTTCTTCGGCTGATGGATGAACAAAGGTTTCCTTTGAGGAGTTGTATTCCTTTGTTTGTTTCCCAATTGAGAATTCTTCATCTACCACTTCAAGATATTCCTTAAATTCGTTCTTTTTTGACTCTGTCATGTAATAAGATATTAATCGTGAGTAAAAGTGAACGAGAGAGATAAAAGAGTGGGAAAGAGAAGGAAATTCCCACTAACCACTTTACCTTTTTGTGCATAAATTTCCGTCTTGTATGACCGATTTTGTGCACCCTTAACTTTTTAAGCAAAAATGACTAACTTGCTTTTAGCCAATGATAATTGTAGACATGGTTTTGACATTTCCTTTTACAAATGCAAATTATACTCAAAAGATTACATCAGACAGTGATTATTCATCTAATACACTTACTTTTGTAGTCTAGTATAGTACAGATTACTGTCATGACATAGATTACTGTTTAACTTGTAAGGGATTCTTTATATATTCATGTTTTGGTTGTGCGGATAACCTATTACTGACAGTAAATATGGTTTATCAAATCAAAAAGATCATCTGTTGTCGGCCCAATCAAATAAACACATTTACTTGATCTAGTACTGATTTCTATTGGTCTTTTCTTAATTTATCTGCGAATTTGTACCATCATTTTACGTACTTTGTTTTTGTTTTTCTTTGCGCGGTAAACTTTTACATTACACAATCATCTTTTACCTTATTCTCAAAAAGATACAACGTCTTACAGTGATATACCTCCTAAATATATGCATTACTTCAATATCAATGATAAAACTCCGAATTTTTATTCAAGGAATAGTTGAAGTGCAATATCAAAGCAGTTCACATGAAATCGCTATCCTAGAATGGCACAAATGAAAAGTCTCGGAAGATTCTGTGTCAAATTTAAAAAGGATTATGACTTGGATAGCTACAAGGTCCTTGCCTTGAAATAAGTAAGAAGAATTTCATCCTTTGATTGCCTATGCACCCCTTGAACGTAGTCAATACATTCGCTGGCATCTAGACTGGCTATCTGGAAAATCTCCCCGACAGTGATACCACCAATCTACTATTCGATCAAACAGTACGTTGTATATTCCTTTTGAATGCATCTTCAACTATACTTTCCTTCTCCTGTTCAAGATCTGGTGTCCCACATCTTCAACAAGTTTCTAAAAGCTCCTCCCCTCTAAATGGGATTCGGTCGAGCACTACCGATCCTTCGTCTGGCCTACACACTGTCTTGATCTTTGATATTGATATCATTCAATACCAAATCTTCTCTCTTCCTCTTCTTCAAATACACATTCGGATTCTCCTTTCAATAATATGAAATACTGATTTCACGCACTCCTTAAATTTATCTTGCTTTTTCTCCCCTTCTTGATCCTAAATGGATTCTTTTAATTTTTTATACTTTATTGGAATTGACCTGATTTGACAGTTAAGGTACGACGACACCCTCTGCCTGTTGAAGAGTGAGTGTAAATAAAGTTTTTACTAATTTAAAAAAAACAAGAAAATAAAAAGATTACTACATTTGGATATGCATTATTCAATATTAATGTATAAAATAAGGTCAAGTTGAAAACCTCTTTACTGTGATTGAAGTGGTCCTGTCAATACGTTTTTTAAATGTTTAAACGTTAAGAGATGAAATAAAAGGTCCAAGAATTTAAAGGTTATCTTAAAAGTATATGTGTTATATGATTCACAGATGATGCCTTATCAAAACACTTGTTTTATTAATTAACTCAAGAAAAGGATATTCTGAGGATTTACATTAAATAAGTGGATAGTATAATGTCTTATTTGGAGCTCTTACTGATCCTGCGTTCAATCTAAGACATTTGGTGAATTTTATCTTTTCATTATCATCTTTGACCTGAGTCCTGATCTGAATAATTAAAGTGTGCTTTCTGGTCTTGTTAACAAGTCGTCAGAGCTTCTCTCGCTTTATTTTTTTGCATGTCCAGGAGGAGTCTCCTTGATCATGATAGTCCAGAACCATTTTGAAGCACTTGATTATAATATTTAATCATTTTTTTAATGTCCTGTTCAATAAGCTTTTTCAATTGATGCTTTGAAACTCAATTTATTTCTGTTCAAAGATGAGTTCCAAGTTTGTTACGTGTTTGCACAGCAGTACTGTAAGCTAATGGTCCTTACTACTCTCACTATCGGATATAATTTTTCTTTTCTTTTCGAATATTTACTATAATCATTAATTATGTTATATTGTGTGTATAAAAAGAGAAAAAAAAAAAAAAACTTTTTTGTACGACTTCCCTTTATATTTGTCATAAATCCATCTATCTGTTCCCTCTTTTATAACTTGCTAAATCCTTTGTAACTATGAATTGAATTGTTAGTCAAGTGTTATCTTACTCCCAGCGGTCTTTTTCTTTAAAAAAAAGAGTTGAAATGATTTTGAGAAAAGTTGGACTGAAGGAAATATGATTCTAGTGTCCTCCTTCTAGAAGCATGAGTTACGATAATTTAGTAAAAAGTGTATAGTTGCGAGTGATTAGTTAAAAAAGTAGAAGAGATGAGATGTCGCTTTTGTTTGTTCATGTTTAGATTTATTCATTCTATCACAGTTAATGCTTAGAAAGACAGAAATAAAAAGTATAAGCACATGTATCTGGCCTGTGGAAGTATTAATGAACCTCGGTATGATTTTACTTGTTTCCTTCTTGGTTTATCATAGGAAATACACTGTATCAAAATCATTTGAATAATTGTTTTTGTCATCGCTTCTTTCTCGTACACATAGTTTCATACGATATTTTAATCATAATTTCTAGCTCTAACCATAGTTTTATTACAAGTGAAATGATATGTATTATAGTGGATATAAATATTTGAATTGAATGTAATTCATATAACTATATTTTGACTCAAGCATAAATACTGAATAGTTTTTCATGGGAGTCTGTATGATAAAATCTTCTCCTACAAGTACATTCGTTTGCTGTACATACCTCTTTAAAGCATTTACTATAAGAAACCACATTCAATTTTGAAAAAGTAAAACAAAATAAACATAGTTTCTGGATATCCTACAGCAAGAAACCACCCAGAAGCAATAATGGATGTGCTATGAGAAAAAGATGATGTTACAAGTACGAATAACAGCATAACTATACTTTTCTTATTTCATTAGATAATATTATATAAATAGAATTTTTTTACTCCAAAAAAAGCGATTTGTACTTCATAATTTGCATCAAAATTTCATGTTTACGGCGTTTGATAAAGAAAAGTTAAATCATAATATCTTTAACTTTGCCATCATTAGAAGTAAACAAGAATTATCCACTTTATCCTTACTTGATACAATTCTTTGGCGTAAATTTCATCTAAACTATTGTACCCGAAACCGCGCCACACGAAAAAAAAAAAAAAAAAGCTTTAAAGGCTTGCTCTGATTTTGACTATAGCACGTGTAAAAATTTCCTGCAATGTATTTTGTCTTACCTTGTAGCACAGCATGTCTGAATGCTTTTACTCCTAACATGAAAAGAAATCAACTTAGCTTGTTGTATACTTGTTATAAAATCTTATTTTTGGAAAACACAAGAATAGATGTTCATCAATCAACCTCCTCAGATTGTAGCACTCTTTTGCTTTTATTTTAACCATCCTCCCACCCCTTAAAGTATAAGAATATGTATTTAATTTTCTCTATAATTCAAAGAATCGTTAAATATTTTTCTGTATTTATTTATTGACAAAAAGAAGTACAAGCAAAGGCAAAAAAAAAGGGATACAAGGTTATATGTTGCAATTGAATTAATTTTAAAAGGGTAGAATGTATTTAAACAACTGACCAAGTGATTTTTCCAACACCTTTATTCATATCACCAATTACTTTCTTGAATACTGCAGGAGTGAGATCGAGATCACCTTTACTACATCCAGGACAAGCGTCATTAATTTTAGCAGTAACTGTACCCTTGGGCCCTTTAATCTTAATCTTCTTTCCACACCATTTTGACTTCTTACTCGTATTTCCATATTGGGCTACATTAAGCGCTACAATCATTGAGTTGTTATTTTCTTTAGGCCCACAGGCGCCTTGAGGGCCTCCTTCACTGGCAGGTAAAAACCAAGTACCAGTGCCAGTAAAAGTACCGCTCGTTCCTCCTCTTTTTTCTAGTTCAACATCTTTAATGGGGGCTGCATTAATCAAGCTAGCAGTTGCGAAAATGGCGATTGCGAATAAAAGGCGAGGCATACTGTTATTGTTGTTTTATGAAAATGTGTTGTTTTTCGACTACAATAAAACGTCCAGCGCTGATAAAAGTTGCAAATAAAGATCCAAAGAAAAGGAAGTTAAACAAAAAGAAAAGTAAAGAAGAAAAGAAGAAGAAAAAAGGACAGATGGACATTTATTTATACTCGTTTTTTCTTTTATAAAAAAAACGTTCTCTCAACAGATCTAAAGTATATTGAGTGACACAAGGACACAATGTGTTATTGAATCGGAGAGACAGAAAATAAGCACCGATAGTGATCAGTTATGTATTCACTCCGACACATAATGTTTTATGAATTATTGTACGCAATGATGCGGGCATATGGCAAACTTATTAAAGTTAAGAAGAATATAAAAAAAGTAAGTAATGAACTTTATTAGGCAGCATATAGATTAATAGCAGGAGACTTAGGAGAAGGTGTGTATCACCAGATACAACAATGAAAATCATGTATTTTTATTCACAAAGTATGAATGTTTTGTTCTGGGTTTTGCGTTGAGCGGAATAACCCATTTTCGCAAATGTTAAAATAATTTTATGTTGCACTAAAAATAAATCATTCTTTTAATATTGTTCCGTTCCTCTATTCAATACAAAATATAATAATTATGATGAATGATTCAATATAAGCATGATTGAAAACAAACTCATATCAGTCAAATATTTTGCTTCTTTGTCTGATGTTGATATGGAGAGATATAGGGATATAAATGAAGACAAAGAGCTCGCTATCGATCACTTTAATTTGAGTAGTGAATGACAGGAGAAAATAAAGCAAATAGGGAGTGAGTCTTTATTACGTGTACGTAGCTTTATGGATGTTGATCCATCTGAAGAAAATATAGATGCATTCGGAAAGCCTCTTCTTTTCGCAGAATCAATACCGCTGAAAAAAAAAGCACAATACCTATCATATTTCGCGTTAAATGTGTATAAATCAGTTATTGCCTCTGCTTTTAGGTTTATCCATCCGAATCAACCATCAATTGTATCACACCCTGTGGCTCTTGGCTTTTTGGAAGCAAAATGACATCGAGAGATACTCGATATTAGCAACCTGGTTCATTATGTGACTGCTCTGGAGAAACAACAACCTTGGACATGTATTAATTACAAAGGAAAACTACTATATTGCTTGTTGTTGTAAAATGCGACGCCCATGTTCAGATATTGATCATGTTCAATTCAGAGATGCAAAAAAATTTAGGGTAAAAGCCAAAACATACCATCAGGTGTCACTGTTATGGCTAGTGGAACTGGTCCTGAGGGGATGATGTACTTGCTGGAAAACTTTAAGACCAAGCTTTCCTTTTGCTTCCAAAAATTACTTTCTGACTATCAGCTGAGTTCAGAATAGAAGAAAGCCTAAGTCTAAATAACCCCATAACCAATTGTTTTTTTTTTCAAAAAAATCTCTGCTGATTTTCTTCGCTGTATGAAAGCGTGCCTTGCTGGCCCTTTTTCTCGAAAAGTTCGAGCGCGTTCTCTAATTCTTTTTATTATAGGATCATTTGCATTTGAAGGAATTCCCGAACTTACTTGCATCATTTAATGTATTGGTTATCGAAATGATCTAGATGCCTTAAACAATTATCTTTCTGCGGCTTCTCCAGTTAATTGTCTATTGATGCTTTTTACTAATTGACAAGTTTTCAAAACTACAAATCTCATGCTTAAAATTCATGCTTTATTAGGCGCCTTATCTCCAGCTTTTCTTTTTCTGGTATTTATATTTACAGTGCGGCTGGTAAATTTTGTCCGTTCTAAAAAAATAAATGGCAGCTTCCGAAAAACAAATGGACTCTCGACCCCATCTTGTGGCTACCAATGATTCATGAAGAAAGCAGTCGATGTCTACGCTGGCGTCTTGGTTGATTACCGGGTGGGGGCCCCCAAACCCTGCCCCCGTCATCCCAACAATAACCTGTCAAGACGACACGCAATTAGTTGCCTCAATACGCATCCTCGACTCTGTATGCCTGAAACAATAGCCGACCCTATATCTTTCCTTTTGAATATGCTTCCAACACGCGCATTTGTTCCCTCTAGTATCGTTTTGTCCTGGACCTGGCGATGGCCCGCTATATGTTCTATCCTCCATGAATTAGATCAGCTACAACACGATACAACCATTCCATGCAAGACACCTCATGGCCAAAAACTAACTAAATGGATGAGACAATTTAACTAACTTCAAACGTCTCTCTATACACCTTACTTGCTGGGCGGATACTTATTTGTTGTATATTTTAGCGCTCAAATGGACTATGAATAAATAAAATATCATGTTTAAAAAAATAAATGGCGCTAATATTGTAGAGGGTGTAAATCATACTTACAATCAAATTTAATCCAAACTATGACTTCAATAAAAATCAATAGCTTCCGATGTGTGTCGATGTGTGCCGGTTTCAATAGAAGTTACTGACGGTTATAATATGAAAAAAACTGATTTATTTATTTTTAATAGTTCGACAAAAGAATAAGAAATCCTGTGCCGGCACTCCGAGCCACACAATGATTTAGACAATCATAAATTTTCATACAATACTAAGAAATAAACATTGATCTTTATTATGTGCTGTCGTCTAAACCGACGCTCAGCTTGGTTCGTACAGTTTCTTCTGGATGCACTATAATTATGCTGGCTTGTTCCTTGTTAAGAGTTTCATGTATACGCTCTTGTTCCTTCAATTCAACCAGCAGGTATGCTAATAATTCAAAAACTCTTAACCAATTATATCGCTCTTCGTACTCTATTGGAACCCGCGCTGTTCGTACCACCTTGAACAGATGCTTGGTAGATTCCTCGTCATAGCTTGTTTCTGTCAAGGTGATCATCTTTTCAACAGCCTGCACACCAAAGATCTTAACCTTTCTCAACATTTCAAAGCTTGCATCCATGTTTGCCCTTGTAAATCCTTTCAGCATTGCAATGGTATTGCTTATTTGTTTGGCGGTATCGCTGATAGTGTGATCGATTTTTTCTTCATGTTGACCGCTTGATCCTTCCATTGATAACCGTTCTTTGCCTAGACAGTCGAATCCCAGACCATCACAGAATCGTGCTGTGGGTTTTTTCCAATTACTAAGATTGATTTCTGCTAATACATGTTGTTTGGTCTGAGATTCGCACCACTTGAACTGCAAATAGCCAGTTTGGTTCGCAAATGATTGAAAAATATGTACTATGTGCCTAATCCAGTATGTTCGTTCCGAGTTGGTTTTCTGCTGCTTTTTCTGTGTGCAGTTGTCTGCAAATGTGGTAAGGATGAATTTGGATGCCTGGAGAAGTTTATATTCATGGCTTATATTCGCGATATCTTCGTTTATCTGTGTCCATATCCAGCGCGGCAATGCATCTAAAGATTGTTCTAAAGCAGCCAACAGGAATACATGTACATATGTACATGCGTGAAAGACTGAAGGGTATGTAATTCTCTCTGTTTTTGGTTTTCTTTGGTAATCTCGTCACGCATTTTTTTGTTTAAACGTTTATTAGATGGCAAGGCAACTGTTACTATTGGTTCCAGCAATTTGAGACAATCTCTTGACAGCTTTGGAAGATGCTGTTTGTATATGTTATGTGTCGCAGAAAAATCAATCGATTTACCACTATCTGTTACAATAGATACACTCGTCGCGTTTGCATTACCGTCTTCTTCACTTTCATCGGAAACAAGTTCATTATTTTGCTTCACATGTACCTCCTGGATGTGTGAATGTAGTGAATTGATCTCGGGAAAGTGGGAATAGCATGAAGGACAACCGTATTCTTCATTGATGACGTGATTTTGACCATAACCAAGCTTGTTGACATAGGTAATTGACAAGGTATCGAAGCGCCTTTTTCCTATGCCGATGGAAGGAACATGAATCTTATGAACCTTGGATAAATGGTTACGCAATCTTGTCGAATCAGTCAACTGGCGCTGGCAATAGCTGCAGCATTACTTAACGTAAACGATTTTATTCATCTGGTTGTTTGTTAAAAAAGAAAAAAAAGACTATAAAATTCAATGAGACTTAAAAAATTATATTTTTAGCATGAAGACCTGTTCCTGGTTATGCAAGTGGACCGTTTATAATTATTGAAGTATATCTATTTTTCATTGCATCAGGAGCTATATGAAAACAACTTGTATTGAGTTAAAAAGAGTGGAATTAGTTATGACCGAATAATAGAGGAAAGATTGTAATAAATCTTTGTAAAAGCATTCACTACTCTGATTTCTTATAAATTGAATATGAATCATGTTTAAAGTATGTTGGATACGACATTGCCCCCTTTTAGGTCATAACTACTTCTGGATTTAGATTCATGAGTGTTCAATTGTGAAGACGAGTGTAAGTGAAGTTCTCTGTTGTGTAATATTGAGCAAAGCAATATGTTATGGCAATAATGTAATTCGTAAGTGCATATTATAAGAATGTGTAGGTAGCAACATGTGAAAGGTTTTTTATGTTGATGATTCTACTTGCGAATGAACTGTGGATAGAATGTGAATTGACATTGTAAATTGAATTATTGCAGTCACGGTTAATTTCTTGCTCTTTTACGGCTTGAGAATTATCGTGATTTTCTCTTGGCCTTTTTTTACTTGAATTAGGTTCAACATTATGTTGTCCATTTCGACGATTCCAGTATTTTAGTATTGGTCTGTTGTCGTGAAAGCGTTTTTCAGGTTCCCAAGTATCATCTTTCGCATCATAGCCTTTCCAACTTACCAAGTATAACCAGTTACCAGGAGTGCCTTTGTGGTCAACTACGGTTTCGGCATTATATATCTCAGATTGTTCTTCTGATATTACTTTGATATGTGAAGGTGGAATATTTCGAGGTAAAAGTACGCCAGTACCATCAACTAGGATGTAGCTTCCTCCTTGGTTCTTTCTGACAATTGTATAATTCCCAATGTAGAGTGGGTCTGTTTTTGTTATAAGGCGATGATCGACACCAGAAACTCCAGTGAATTTACAGATGATTTCATTGACATATTCTGTTCCATTATCGCTTTGGATAATTTTTGGACTACCGAAAAGTGATAGTATGTGAAGATTGATCAGACATTGCTTTGATTACGCAAGATCTTGTGAATACGTCACTACCATGAAGACATTTGGATCTGGGATTGAATTGAGGTTAGCCTTGCTTGCTTGGACCACTAGCATTCTTTGGATTGTGCATTGACTTTTCAGCATCACTCACAAACGAAATTGGGGATGCAGATGATTGATTTATGATATTACGTTTTGTAATACCAGCAGCCATGGCTTCATCGTTGCAAATATTTGAGGAAATGACTGTACGAGCCTTGGCGGACACCTTACAAACAGAGCCTTGCATGTTCAAAGGCAAATTTAACAAGGAGTGGGACACTTCCTTATACAAGGCGATAGGCAAAGCACGTTTAAACAAAGTTGCAGTTCTAATGTCATCTTGCCATTTTGCTGCACGTCTGATTCTTTGGAATCGGTCAGTAAAAGCCTCAATCGACTCGTTTTGTTGCATCTTGATGGTCAGTAGTTGATCAATATTATTTAGCATTTGAGCGACATCTTGGGTAGCGTACGTATTGACGACGATAGACCTAGCCTCATCCCAGTTCAAGCTTCGACCTTTTAGTACTTTATTAAACCAGGATCTTTGGTCTCTATTCATTTTAATTGGAACCAAGCGCATCCAGTGTTGATCAATTGCAAGTCCATTAGAACTTACTATTAGGGAGAATCTCAGACCAAACAACATGTATTAGCAGAAATCAATCTTAGTAATTGGAAAAAACCCACAGCACGATTCTGTGATGGTCTGGGATTCGACTGTCTAGGCAAAGAACGGTTATCAATGGAAGGATCAAGCGGTCAACATGAAGAAAAAATCGATCACACTATCAGCGATACCGCCAAACAAATAAGCAATACCATTGCAATGCTGAAAGGATTTACAAGGGCAAACATGGATGCAAGCTTTGAAATGTTGAGAAAGGTTAAGATCTTTGGTGTGCAGGCTGTTGAAAAGATGATCACCTTGACAGAAACAAGCTATGACGAGGAATCTACCAAGCATCTGTTCAAGGTGGTACGAACAGCGCGGGTTCCAATAGAGTACGAAGAGCGATATAATTGGTTAAGAGTTTTTGAATTATTAGCATACCTGCTGGTTGAATTGAAGGAACAAGAGCGTATACATGAAACTCTTAACAAGGAACAAGCCAGCATAATTATAGTGCATCCAGAAGAAACTGTACGAACCAAGCTGAGCGTCGGTTTAGACGACAGCACATAATAAAGATCAATGTTTATTTCTTAGTATTGTATGAAAATTTATGATTGTCTAAATCATTGTGTGGCTCGGAGTGCCGGCACAGGATTTCTTATTCTTTTGTCGAACTATTAAAAATAAATAAATCAGTTTTTTTCATATTATAACCGTCAGTAACTTCTATTGAAACCGGCACACATCGACACACATCGGAAGCTATTGATTTTTATTGAAGTCATAGTTTGGATTAAATTTGATTGTAAGTATGATTTACACCCTCTACAATATTAGCGCCATTTATTTTTTTAAACATGATATTTTATTTATTCATAGTCCATTTGAGCGCTAAAATATACAACAAATAAGTATCCGCCCAGCAAGTAAGGTGTATAGAGAGACGTTTGAAGTTAGTTAAATTGTCTCATCCATTTAGTTAGTTTTTGGCCATGAGGTGTCTTGCATGGAATGGTTGTATCGTGTTGTAGCTGATCTAATTCATGGAGGATAGAACATATAGCGGGCCATCGCCAGGTCCAGGACAAAACGATACTAGAGGGAACAAATGCGCGTGTTGGAAGCATATTCAAAAGGAAAGATATAGGGTCGGCTATTGTTTCAGGCATACAGAGTCGAGGATGCGTATTGAGGCAACTAATTGCGTGTCGTCTTGACAGGTTATTGTTGGGATGACGGGGGCAGGGTTTGGGGGCCCCCACCCGGTAATCAACCAAGACGCCAGCGTAGACATCGACTGCTTTCTTCATGAATCATTGGTAGCCACAAGATGGGGTCGAGAGTCCATTTGTTTTTCGGAAGCTGCCATTTATTTTTTTAGAACGGACAAAATTTACCAGCCGCACTGTATATACTTTGCTTAGTTTTCTTTGAATGCCTCTTTATCCATATTTAACGATTTTGTAATATTTTCCACATATGCAGAGATAATTAGAGTATTCCTTCATCCTGCTATGTATTCAAAGGCTTTTTTGAGCTGTGTAATGCTCTAGCGTCTAAATTGTCACCACAAACAACCTTTATTATTCATATTCCTTGAAAACTGCGAGGAGTTATTAAAAAACTGCCAATTGGGAGAATAAAGCCCGTTGATTGATCAGCTTTGAAACTTCAATTTGATATGTGAAACTCCACGTATGAGCCCTAGGAGCACTGTGGTTCCTGTAATATTTATTGTCAATCACTACTTGACTTTTTTTTTCAAACTCACCACAAGATATCTAGCAAGTTCAACACCTACCTTTTCCTACTCTACTTGAAGCATCAGCTTCAAATCTTCCCCGATGATAATAGGAATCCTAATCTCTTTTAATCTTATTTCAAATGTCCATCAAATATGCTTTAGAAGTTTAAATTAGGAATTTAAAACAGTCAGTACCCAAAACTAAGATTATCATAGTTCTGTTTTGGTAATATTGCCTCTAACGCTAATTTGTGATTTATAAGGGCTGACAGTAAATTTTAACCGCTCTTTGATCCAATCAACATGCTCTTGAGTCTATGCTAAGCGTCTTTTGTATTTTTAAAAAAGATCTAGCTTATATACTGTAACAAGTGATTCAAATGCAAGACTTTTAAGTAGCAAATAGCCATTGACCTAAGAACGATTGCGTTTATTAATTAATTGAGAAATAAAAGTTAAAGAATGTAGTAAGTTTTCAAAATGATGACGCATTTTGGGATATATAATCAACAACTTTATTTGGATGGCTGAAAAACACTGTTAATTTGTCTTGATTTATTTATTTTTGACATAGTTGCTCATATTTCTTTTCCAAGTATGCATTTTCTTCAGTCTGCTGTCATACCCAATTAAAATACAAAGAGCAAATGTATGATCAAGTATAGCAGTCTTTGATAAACCAGCTAGAACCAATTATATACAAAAACAAATAGAGCTACTCTTGTTACTTCAATAGTTTTTTAACATTTACTATTGTGAAAATATGCAAATTATTTCATAAAGGGTGCAACAGAGTTCTAGAAAGAGCAGTGCATTATAAGATTCTTTGTTATTAATGAGCCTTGGTAAAACATCTAAGCATTTTATAAGGCCATTTCGCTTCATTTATTTTTGTCTTTTCTGCGATATGATTCTTTGGAAGTTAGGATTGACCTTCAAATTCCTCTTTTAATTATATCCTAACTTTTGATATTGGGTAATGTATAGATCAAAGAAGCTTCGTTGTATGCATCCCAATAATTTTAAACCAGTACAAATTCAAAGTAAAAGTACAGCATACTTTGTAGAACAGACTATCTTTTGAATATTTCAGAGCTTAAATGCTACAAAATACTTCTATTTTGCAAAAGCTTAAACTTTATGAAAAGGTTATTGCGTAGAATAAATTTTGCGTCATAAAAGTTTTTTATTTTTTTATTTTTTTTCCTCCCTCTTTCTCTCATTTCTCGGTGGAGATTCAGAAAGACGGCTTTTTTATAATTAATTGAAAAAATGTCAGATTCACCTGTAGTGGATACAGAGCTTGCCCAATTGAACATTCCAGAGGATTTGAGGGCTAATTCCTCATTTATGAAAGTAATGTCAACATTATTTCATTATGGAAACCAATCAATGAATGCCACTCAACTAGTCATTGCCATCAGGGCTTTAAATTTATTGCCTCTCAGGTACTGCAGCCATTTCTGTAATTCATTGTCCATTAATCAAATTATTTTTTAGAGGTGAAACTCCCAAAAGTACTATCCAAGGCATCATTTCCACTTCACGTAAACAGGCAAGAGATTTACGCATTTCTGATCCTTTTCGCATTGACAGAGAAGGAGCTGGACGGCAAACAAAGTATGCCATCTCAAATGAGATTATGAATGGAGTCGAGCCACCGCCTCCAATCGAGATTCCTGACGAACCAATCATCCTTCGACCTGTTGAACATCCCTACCCAGGTACGAAACGTGCACGTAAAGCAACATCATTTTATACACCTTACAACAGCTCTAAGCAACGTAAAAAACGACCAAAGAAGGGCAGAAAAGGGTATGAAGATGACGATAATTCTGATGTCGAAATAGACGCTGATGAAGACTATGAGTAAGTGTTTATTTTTGTAAATGTAGGTGTTTATCATTGACCAATTTGCTGTAAAGCTTCAGTGGATATAATTATGAAGGAGAAGAAGGAACGCCAGCAAATCAACAAGTGATTGAAGAGGAAGATACCATTGCTGATTACACTTTGCTTTACTCTCCCCCTACAACAGACATGGACTACATTGATAAAATTAACTTCAACGAATATCCAATTGCAGCTCATTTCGCCATAGTCCAACAAAAAGGCTATTCTTATCCTCGGTTTAGATCACATGAAAAGATTAAAATTCCAAAAGTTAATTGTGAGGATAAATTCAGGGTGACAGACATTAAAAAGGCCAATCAAGTTATTGGACGTCTCTTTGTACTCGCTGACGGTCATGGAGGACCTGGATGTTCAGAGTACTTTGTCCGCAAGACACCAGAAGCTGTCGAAAAGCTTTGTGGAGAATATGATTCTGAGACATTTGCAGATTCCAAAGTTCAAAGCGAGTTTCAATCAAAAATCAAGACTATGATTGAAGAATTGGATGAGGAATACTTGATTAAAAAAAGAGAACAACTTTCGCAAAGAAAAGACAACGAACATGTTGATAATGACGGTTGTACTCTGATCTTGAACATCTTTTTAGGAGAGTGGCTCATTAATGTTAACGTTGGAGATTCACGCTCAATACTCATCTCTGCACCCGAGCCAACGCCCGGAAAGCCTGATCTTGTTGAGACAGGAGGATTACTAGGAATTGATAATGACTACAAAATGGACGTTGTTTTTGCTTCTCAAGATCATAAACCTTATCTTGAGCATTTAGCACGTGAGATATTAGAAAATGGTGGTGAATTTATTGATTCTGTGCAGAATCGTGTCATTAAAGTAGATGTAGATAAGTTAAAAGAAGATGGCAACAGACATGCAAAACGAGTATCCCTGAAAAATGCTCGAATTCGTCCAAAGGAGTATAATACGATTCAAGACCAATCAATTGAAGCAATTGATACAACAGAGAATCATTCTGAGGAAATCAATCAAGATGAATTACCTGCTGACCCTACCACAGCAGCGGTTAATAATGGATGGACTGCACAGAGTGCTGTACGTACAACGGCTATTCAACCACCCAGCTCACCACCATCACAAACACAGCCAAAGAGTCATCGTGTTCCTTCACTTAATGTCGCTCGATCATGTGGTGATTTGGATTTCAAGATGGATCCACAACGTAAAATTATATCGTGTGAACCTGATGTTACTTTCATCAGAATTAAGGATCAGCCCTTAGGTGAACACACAATACTCTTGAATGGCCCACACAGAGAAAAACGAAGGCACTTTTTGTTTATGAGCACAGATGGCACGTTTGACTACATGTATGAAGAAACAGCTGAGAGACAAAATAGGGCGATTGCTAAAGTGATTGGGCCTATGATTGAAGATGGTGAAAAGATTGGAAAATATTTACTAGAAGAAGAAGAAAGAGTTCAAGGTGAAACTATTGAGCATAACAAAAAAGAATCTGTAAATGAAGAAATCAAGAAACAAGAAGAGGATGTGGAAATGGCTGATGAAGAATCTAGCACAAAAGACAATGAGCAAGAACCTATTGAATTAACATCCAAAGAAAATACTAACCAACATGACAATATAAAGGGCGAGCATAATAAGGACGAAAAAAGCAGGAGGGGCTCATATAAGGCTGATGATAATGCGAGGGTTGTTATTGAAAGTATGGAAGAGGATTGCAACCCTGAGGATAGAAATGAAAATAAAAGCAAAATTAAAACAGAGCAGTTAACAAGTCAAACAGATGTTCACTCTGCTGTTGACAGAGATAACACTGCGGAGCCAATGAAAATTGACAATGAAGAAAAAGAATTACCTCGTATACCTCTATTGTATCGTGAATTAACAGATGAAGAAACACAGGCACGCAAAATAAAAGAACGCACTTTGGTTTACTCAGCAAGGTATTTCGCTAATAGAGAAGGTGCACAAGGCTTTTTTGCATCGACTCTGCAAGATTATGATGACTGTACGATTATCCTCGTTGAAATATAAGCCAACAATCATTTTCGATTTGGTCATGTTTTCTCTATTTCACATCTCTTCTTCTTTATTCACATATATAACTTTCCCCCCCCCTCTCCTTGTTTTTGTAAAAATACATAAAAGAATCATAAATCCATTTGATTTTCTTTTCAGTAACCATATATAATTGTGTATGCATAAAAACAGGCAATAACATGAATCTTAAAACGTTCTACAAAAAAATCAAATATTATTTTCAAGCCGTTTTTTGCATTTTTAGCATCATCTCATCCCAATAAGTTTGATTTTGACAACTTGGATCATCTAAATGGTTTAAGCTTCAATTTCGTCTATTCATTGAACAAATAACCTACGATGATATCAATATGACAGCAATAAAGAATCAACAGTTAGAAATAATGTTCAGCTTTAGTACAAATTCATAAATTTCAAGTATAACAAGCCTTGGAAAGTCTTTAATAACCGTTCTGTATATTATGCTCTTCAAATTGTATGGTTTGCACCCCTTTATCAAAAGGTATTTGTACAACACAGCTTGTACAGCACATGTAGAAGATGAATATTGTCGACTAGGCAAATTACCGGAAACAGAAAGCAGCTCTCAAAAATATTTACAAATCCAAAGGATCCTAACTGCAACTCGATATGCCAAAATCTATCTACACTAATACTATCCAAGTATTACATCTCACATTATCATGACACGTTTACAATATATGATTTTTTTGCTACAATCATCCGATTCATATAGAAAGCTCACTGGCAGCAATTCTTTGAACAGATTACTGTCTTGGACAGGATTGTCATTAATCAAATTATTCGTTTATAACTCTTTATGTGAACATCTTTGCATTTCCGCAACAATTCACAGCCTAATACTTTTTTTTTTTTTTTTTTTTTTTTTTTTTTTTTATACGTTTAATAATAATGTATTTATTGTAAAATTTTAATGACCCAAATTGAGCACATAATAATATGAAATTATTGCATTGCCCGAGCCAGTTCAAGATTTGGGTGGGAGCTAAAAACCTTTTGATAGGCAAAAGGGAAAAAGGGTAAAGAAGGGAAGAGGTGATAGACAAAGTAACAAACAATACTAGATTAATTAGGGCCAAGCCAATGCAAGAGTTTAGAGCCAAGGGGTGGGACCTCAGGAGCGATCTTGTCATGGTGAAGATAGTCAAGTTCATGTAAAATTTGGCAAATGGTTGGCCAACGTATAAACCAAGCAGCATATTTCGATCGATTTTGTGTCGTTGGCTTTTTCCTGGAAGTGGGCAAGATATTCAGGAGAAAAGATAAAGGATCAGTAACAGTGCTTGGTAATTGAAGACGTCGATGCATATTTAGACAAGTAATAGCATGTGACCGAGTAAGTAGATCATGGGGGTGGTATATACACGGCTTTGGTCTACCACCGGGTAACCAACCCATACGCCAGCGAATTAAGCGACTACGTTCAACATAGGTCATCGGTAGCCAGAGGATGGGATCCACAATCAATTGGGGGCGACAAGTGGAAAGGAGGATGGAATTGGTATCGGTACGGCGTTTTTCGAGAGTTTCTTGTAGGTGAGCTTGACAAATAGTTTTAAACTGTCGTTTATTAAGTTGGTTTGGATCAATATCCCTACATCGACGCCAGAGTGGAGAAGTGGTGAGCTTGTACCATTGAGATTGGCTTGAAGAGGTGCTTTTTTTTTTTATATATAGTGAGAACGGTAAATTTTGTCACTTTGAGAA
Organism: Rhizopus arrhizus; assembly: GCA_024220505.1. Classification (NCBI taxonomy): domain Eukaryota; kingdom Fungi; phylum Mucoromycota; class Mucoromycetes; order Mucorales; family Rhizopodaceae; genus Rhizopus; species Rhizopus arrhizus. The sequence continues at coordinate 1,591,234 of JAKZZE010000005.1, read as the reverse complement.
AATTAAATGTCCGTAACCAAATAATAAATGTCACTTTCTAAAAAATTAATGGCACTAACCCAAAAATTGATTGTGTGGAGCTCTTTCGCGAGTTTGTACGTAACACAAACATAGAATAAAACAACTGCTCTTAACATGCCACCTGGCTCTACTAATCCAACAAACACTACAACTCTAATCAGTAATCTCAACCCAGAGGAAACTGCAGACTTACTTTTAAAGTTTGAAGCTTGTCGTAAAAATTTAGCTTGTCCCCAATGTGCGAAACGAGGAGTCTTTCGCCGCAACGGCAGCACCAAGAGCGAGCCTCCACAGCCAATATTTCGCTGTAATGGATGTGGCGCCAGTTTTCGAGCTGCAACTATGAGATCTATTGTTTATTCTTCTTTTTCCACTTCTACGCAATTGTCTCCCATGGAAGAGAACTTTGAAATTTCCAGAACTTCTACAGAAACTCCGACTACACATACCGAAGATATGCAAACACTGTTAAACATGGTTAAACGCCTCACCAACGAACTTGCAGCCGCCAGATCAGAAATTGAGCAATTACGTGCCACTACTGTTCAGTTGCAAAACCAATTAAATAAGGATTACACATCGTCTAGCCAAATTGAACCACTTTTGGCAACGGCCACTCAACCCTCTCTCAATTCGTCAGGACTTAACACTACCTCTACTCCCTGGCGAAATCCTGAACGATTACAGCGTATGAAAGAAGAGTTATTTCAAAGTCAACAACATAAACGTCAACAACGTCAAGAAGCTGCCGCAAGACTTTTGCAACCACCCTCGGCAAACCAGGGTTTCCAGTACCTTTACCTCCCCACGAAGGCCAGAGTACCTATCGGACAGCTCCGATCCCGCTTGCGAAAACTCGATATCAATAACAACCGCATCCTAGATATTCACTACCCGGACCGTAACGTAGTGGCTCTTCTGATACACAACGATTACGAGGATGAACTTCGTTCCCAACTAAAACGATTCAAAATTTCTCTGAAGGATGACTTTGACCCATGTGACCCTAAAATCCTCCGTGATCCCAAATATGTCGACTTTACCGATGAAGAACGAACCAATCTCGCGTTTATGCATCATTGTAACCGCATGGAACGTGCACTGCGATTCATCCGTGTTCCGGTTAAATTCGCTGTTGCACGACACTTCTTTAACAAAGGCTGGATTAGCAAACAGACCTTGGAGGAAACCCTTTCTTCAAACCGACGTTCCAGCCATGCAGAAGCCGACCCTCTTTTCTTCGAAGATGAGCACATGAGTACTATGAACGACTGCAATAACACTCAGTCCAACTTCATGGAGTCCCATATGGAAGATGATCCTTCCCTATGAGTACTCTCACGATCTCCCTTTTCAATGCAACTGGCTTGGCTCGCCAAGCCCTCAATCCACTCCTTAGTATAGTTCATTCCTCCTCTATCCTTCTTCTTACAGAGACATGGCTCTTAAGCCCACTCAAATACCCAACACGTTGGAAACAGTTCCACACATATGGTATCAAAACTCAACCTCTCGCTACCAAAGGTAGTCAAGGCATCAGTCTTCTAGTAAATCCTGATTGCAAATACCATGTTCACCACTTTGAATCTGATGATACGCACCTAAGCCAATATAAATTATCCTTTGCCGTTGCTAATATTTTAGTTCATTGTCTCTACCTACCTCCTCATCTGGATAACCAGACTATCACTCAAGTCTTGAACTCACTACCGCATACGACTAACCACACCAGTCAGACAATCATATGCGGCGACTTTAATGCTAGACTGGGTTCACTCACAGGAGACCGCTCAACAAACTCCAGAGGCAATCTGATCATACAATGGATGCAACGGAATAATATTATCTTATGGAATCAAAGACTGACATATGGGCAGTTTACCTTTATGGCTCATCAAGGTAGTAGCATTATCGACTTATTCATGAGCAATGCTGAACTTGTTGAACCTTCAATGAAAATTTACCAAGACTATTCATTGGACTCGAACCATAAATTACTGTCTCTTTCCTTTCAAATAAGTGCTAACATTCCACAGCTTTCGGGACACCCTCGAGTCATCTGGAGCCTTCGCAAGCTTGCCGACCCAAATACCCACGAATCATATGTGTATCGTTTCAAAGAGCTGTCTCAACCTTTGCTACCATACGATGATGCCCAATTTACTAATTTTAATAGCCGGACTTCTGCCGTTGACTACATCGAGAAGCTCAACAACGACATCTGCCAGGCGATATACACCTCATTAGACGACTGTTGTGGCAGAGTCTCCCATTCTGGAGATCCACTGTATGATTTTTGGACCGACAAAATGCAAGAAGCTTATGACTACAGGGAATTTTGTTACAGAAAATGGAGAAAGGCACATGGACTCAACAAGTTCCACTACTGGCTGAAACACCAAGAAGCTCGAGCTGCATTGCGTCGACTGATCAACCAGCGCCGTCGAGCTAAATGGATCTCTTTTTGTGAACAAATGGCATCCGGGGACTATACTAAGGCAATATCTAGACTTAGCCGTATTCGCAAAAATCGCACTATGAAACCCACTTTCTCCACTCCGGAGGGCCCACAACATGCAGCAAATGTAATGGCCTCTCATTTGGAATCTACATTTTCAGGAGACCTCCTCAGGGAAGTTCAATGTTACGAAATTGAAACACCTGTTTTACCTTGTGAATTAGATTGCCCAATCATCATGGAAGATATTAGCCGCGCCATTAGCACTTTGCCGGTCAAGAAAGCGCCTGGTGTAGATCATTTGCGGATTGAGATGCTCCAGCCAATACGTCACTTGCTAGCACCAATTCTCCTTCGCCTCTTCCAAATGTGCTGGGCATGGTCATATGTCCCTCAAACATGGCGTATTGCCCAAGTAGTACCAATATATAAAAAAGGATCACCATCGAACCCAGGTAATTATCGCCCAATCAGTCTGACTACTGTATTTAGAAAAATACTGGAACGCTGCATTCAACATGATTTGCAGGCCGATGGACCACCCCTTGATATAGCCCAAGGTGGGTTTAGAGAATTCCGTAGCGCGCTGGATCAAGCTCTGTGCCTTTCCGAGATTTGTAATATACTACGTACTCGACATCAAATCAAGCCAGTACTAGCATTTCTCGACATCAAATCCGCATACGACACTGTCAACCGCAGTTTCGTATGGGAGACTTTACGGCATTACATTTCATCCCCTATGCTCGGCCTACTAAGATGTCTTTTTGATGATGTACAAATCGAAGTTCTGCTTTCTAACGCAACATCCTATCGATTCAGTCCAAAAACTGGTGTACTTCAAGGATCTATACTGTCTCCATATCTTTACTCAGTATATATCAACCAACTTCCAGCTCAGCTACGTCTTCAAGCTCTCAATCCTAACATGTCGCCATTGGAAATAGTACCTTCCCTGAACTGTCTACTCTATGCTGACGATGTAGTCCTAATTGCCGAACGCTCAAAAATGATTGATCTACTTAAGAAATGTGAATACCACAGTATGCAAATGGGATACAGATGGAACCCATCAAAGTGTGTGGTCATAGACAGCCACACTGATCCTATCTCATACATAATGTATGGTCAACCGCTTCCTCAGAAGACCACATTTGCATACCTTGGCGTTCCATTCAAACAAGGTGGATACCTCGACCCAGAAGAACTAATTCAGCACAACACTCGAAAAGCCCTTGCCACAATGAATCTGTTGTCATCTATTGGTGTAAATCCCTCTGGTTTTTCCAAGCTTCTCTCAACTAGATTCTATGCACATATTATTCGCCCACAGCTCGAGTACGGAGTGGCCATCAATCGCTTCACAAGCTCTCAACTTCACACACTAGAAGAAGCGCAAGATACATGTATCAGAAGGATATACGGCGCTCATGGTAAAGCTTCTACCAAAGTGATGCTCCATCTGTCCAAATTACCTCTCATGTCCGAGCGGGTCAATATCCTACAAGCACAGTTCCTATTTCGTTCTCTACTTTTGCCGGAAGACTCACTGCTCAGTTGTCTACTACCATACATACGACGCACTAGAAGCCATCAATGGTACCTTCTTTCCAAAACCCCACTTTGGAAAATGATACCCGCCTCCAATGATGATTTGGACACTCGTACATTCAAAGCTTTCAAACGGCAATTCCTACAGCAAAACCTGGATAAGCGCCTTACGAATCGTAATTCTAAACTGCTTTCTCATTGCCGTCGTTCTGTGTCTCTGGACCCCATCCTGTGGCTGCCCATGTCAAATTCGGAACGTAGTCGCTGTATACGCTGGAGGTTAGGCTGGCTACCCGGTGGCAAGCCGAAGCCATGTCCCAGACATCCTGCTCACCATCTCTCGAAGAAGCATGCAATCAATTGCTTAAACATGCATAGCCGTCTCTTTATGCCTGAAACAATTCCGGACCCCCTGTCGTTCCTTCTGAATATGCTTCCATCTCGTCCCTCAGTACCTTCAGGCCTGGCACTCTCTTGGTCACAACGTTGGCCAATTATTTGCTCAATATTACATGAACTCGACCAACTTCATCACGCTACAACAATCCCGGCTACTCATCCACATGGCCATAAGTTTCTTGAATGGATCAAACAATTCCTTTAGCTTACTCAATCCCACACTTTTCTTTTTCTTTTACTTTTTTTACCCTTGATCTCAAAGGGGTTTTTTTTTACCACTAACATCCTAACGGATTGAACTGATCCGGGCGGACAATTGTTTATTTCATTTTTGCGCTCATTTGGATCGTTAAATAAAGATAAAGTTTAAACAAAATTGATTGTGTGAGCTCTTTCGCGAGTTTGTACGTAACACAAACATAGAATAAAACAACTGCTCTTAACATGCCACCTGGCTCTACTAATCCAACAAACACTACAACTCTAATCAGTAATCTCAACCCAGAGGAAACTGCAGACTTACTTTTAAAGTTTGAAGCTTGTCGTAAAAATTTAGCTTGTCCCCAATGTGCGAAACGAGGAGTCTTTCGCCGCAACGGCAGCACCAAGAGCGAGCCTCCACAGCCAATATTTCGCTGTAATGGATGTGGCGCCAGTTTTCGAGCTGCAACTATGAGATCTATTGTTTATTCTTCTTTTTCCACTTCTACGCAATTGTCTCCCATGGAAGAGAACTTTGAAATTTCCAGAACTTCTACAGAAACTCCGACTACACATACCGAAGATATGCAAACACTGTTAAACATGGTTAAACGCCTCACCAACGAACTTGCAGCCGCCAGATCAGAAATTGAGCAATTACGTGCCACTACTGTTCAGTTGCAAAACCAATTAAATAAGGATTACACATCGTCTAGCCAAATTGAACCACTTTTGGCAACGGCCACTCAACCCTCTCTCAATTCGTCAGGACTTAACACTACCTCTACTCCCTGGCGAAATCCTGAACGATTACAGCGTATGAAAGAAGAGTTATTTCAAAGTCAACAACATAAACGTCAACAACGTCAAGAAGCTGCCGCAAGACTTTTGCAACCACCCTCGGCAAACCAGGGTTTCCAGTACCTTTACCTCCCCACGAAGGCCAGAGTACCTATCGGACAGCTCCGATCCCGCTTGCGAAAACTCGATATCAATAACAACCGCATCCTAGATATTCACTACCCGGACCGTAACGTAGTGGCTCTTCTGATACACAACGATTACGAGGATGAACTTCGTTCCCAACTAAAACGATTCAAAATTTCTCTGAAGGATGACTTTGACCCATGTGACCCTAAAATCCTCCGTGATCCCAAATATGTCGACTTTACCGATGAAGAACGAACCAATCTCGCGTTTATGCATCATTGTAACCGCATGGAACGTGCACTGCGATTCATCCGTGTTCCGGTTAAATTCGCTGTTGCACGACACTTCTTTAACAAAGGCTGGATTAGCAAACAGACCTTGGAGGAAACCCTTTCTTCAAACCGACGTTCCAGCCATGCAGAAGCCGACCCTCTTTTCTTCGAAGATGAGCACATGAGTACTATGAACGACTGCAATAACACTCAGTCCAACTTCATGGAGTCCCATATGGAAGATGATCCTTCCCTATGAGTACTCTCACGATCTCCCTTTTCAATGCAACTGGCTTGGCTCGCCAAGCCCTCAATCCACTCCTTAGTATAGTTCATTCCTCCTCTATCCTTCTTCTTACAGAGACATGGCTCTTAAGCCCACTCAAATACCCAACACGTTGGAAACAGTTCCACACATATGGTATCAAAACTCAACCTCTCGCTACCAAAGGTAGTCAAGGCATCAGTCTTCTAGTAAATCCTGATTGCAAATACCATGTTCACCACTTTGAATCTGATGATACGCACCTAAGCCAATATAAATTATCCTTTGCCGTTGCTAATATTTTAGTTCATTGTCTCTACCTACCTCCTCATCTGGATAACCAGACTATCACTCAAGTCTTGAACTCACTACCGCATACGACTAACCACACCAGTCAGACAATCATATGCGGCGACTTTAATGCTAGACTGGGTTCACTCACAGGAGACCGCTCAACAAACTCCAGAGGCAATCTGATCATACAATGGATGCAACGGAATAATATTATCTTATGGAATCAAAGACTGACATATGGGCAGTTTACCTTTATGGCTCATCAAGGTAGTAGCATTATCGACTTATTCATGAGCAATGCTGAACTTGTTGAACCTTCAATGAAAATTTACCAAGACTATTCATTGGACTCGAACCATAAATTACTGTCTCTTTCCTTTCAAATAAGTGCTAACATTCCACAGCTTTCGGGACACCCTCGAGTCATCTGGAGCCTTCGCAAGCTTGCCGACCCAAATACCCACGAATCATATGTGTATCGTTTCAAAGAGCTGTCTCAACCTTTGCTACCATACGATGATGCCCAATTTACTAATTTTAATAGCCGGACTTCTGCCGTTGACTACATCGAGAAGCTCAACAACGACATCTGCCAGGCGATATACACCTCATTAGACGACTGTTGTGGCAGAGTCTCCCATTCTGGAGATCCACTGTATGATTTTTGGACCGACAAAATGCAAGAAGCTTATGACTACAGGGAATTTTGTTACAGAAAATGGAGAAAGGCACATGGACTCAACAAGTTCCACTACTGGCTGAAACACCAAGAAGCTCGAGCTGCATTGCGTCGACTGATCAACCAGCGCCGTCGAGCTAAATGGATCTCTTTTTGTGAACAAATGGCATCCGGGGACTATACTAAGGCAATATCTAGACTTAGCCGTATTCGCAAAAATCGCACTATGAAACCCACTTTCTCCACTCCGGAGGGCCCACAACATGCAGCAAATGTAATGGCCTCTCATTTGGAATCTACATTTTCAGGAGACCTCCTCAGGGAAGTTCAATGTTACGAAATTGAAACACCTGTTTTACCTTGTGAATTAGATTGCCCAATCATCATGGAAGATATTAGCCGCGCCATTAGCACTTTGCCGGTCAAGAAAGCGCCTGGTGTAGATCATTTGCGGATTGAGATGCTCCAGCCAATACGTCACTTGCTAGCACCAATTCTCCTTCGCCTCTTCCAAATGTGCTGGGCATGGTCATATGTCCCTCAAACATGGCGTATTGCCCAAGTAGTACCAATATATAAAAAAGGATCACCATCGAACCCAGGTAATTATCGCCCAATCAGTCTGACTACTGTATTTAGAAAAATACTGGAACGCTGCATTCAACATGATTTGCAGGCCGATGGACCACCCCTTGATATAGCCCAAGGTGGGTTTAGAGAATTCCGTAGCGCGCTGGATCAAGCTCTGTGCCTTTCCGAGATTTGTAATATACTACGTACTCGACATCAAATCAAGCCAGTACTAGCATTTCTCGACATCAAATCCGCATACGACACTGTCAACCGCAGTTTCGTATGGGAGACTTTACGGCATTACATTTCATCCCCTATGCTCGGCCTACTAAGATGTCTTTTTGATGATGTACAAATCGAAGTTCTGCTTTCTAACGCAACATCCTATCGATTCAGTCCAAAAACTGGTGTACTTCAAGGATCTATACTGTCTCCATATCTTTACTCAGTATATATCAACCAACTTCCAGCTCAGCTACGTCTTCAAGCTCTCAATCCTAACATGTCGCCATTGGAAATAGTACCTTCCCTGAACTGTCTACTCTATGCTGACGATGTAGTCCTAATTGCCGAACGCTCAAAAATGATTGATCTACTTAAGAAATGTGAATACCACAGTATGCAAATGGGATACAGATGGAACCCATCAAAGTGTGTGGTCATAGACAGCCACACTGATCCTATCTCATACATAATGTATGGTCAACCGCTTCCTCAGAAGACCACATTTGCATACCTTGGCGTTCCATTCAAACAAGGTGGATACCTCGACCCAGAAGAACTAATTCAGCACAACACTCGAAAAGCCCTTGCCACAATGAATCTGTTGTCATCTATTGGTGTAAATCCCTCTGGTTTTTCCAAGCTTCTCTCAACTAGATTCTATGCACATATTATTCGCCCACAGCTCGAGTACGGAGTGGCCATCAATCGCTTCACAAGCTCTCAACTTCACACACTAGAAGAAGCGCAAGATACATGTATCAGAAGGATATACGGCGCTCATGGTAAAGCTTCTACCAAAGTGATGCTCCATCTGTCCAAATTACCTCTCATGTCCGAGCGGGTCAATATCCTACAAGCACAGTTCCTATTTCGTTCTCTACTTTTGCCGGAAGACTCACTGCTCAGTTGTCTACTACCATACATACGACGCACTAGAAGCCATCAATGGTACCTTCTTTCCAAAACCCCACTTTGGAAAATGATACCCGCCTCCAATGATGATTTGGACACTCGTACATTCAAAGCTTTCAAACGGCAATTCCTACAGCAAAACCTGGATAAGCGCCTTACGAATCGTAATTCTAAACTGCTTTCTCATTGCCGTCGTTCTGTGTCTCTGGACCCCATCCTGTGGCTGCCCATGTCAAATTCGGAACGTAGTCGCTGTATACGCTGGAGGTTAGGCTGGCTACCCGGTGGCAAGCCGAAGCCATGTCCCAGACATCCTGCTCACCATCTCTCGAAGAAGCATGCAATCAATTGCTTAAACATGCATAGCCGTCTCTTTATGCCTGAAACAATTCCGGACCCCCTGTCGTTCCTTCTGAATATGCTTCCATCTCGTCCCTCAGTACCTTCAGGCCTGGCACTCTCTTGGTCACAACGTTGGCCAATTATTTGCTCAATATTACATGAACTCGACCAACTTCATCACGCTACAACAATCCCGGCTACTCATCCACATGGCCATAAGTTTCTTGAATGGATCAAACAATTCCTTTAGCTTACTCAATCCCACACTTTTCTTTTTCTTTTACTTTTTTTACCCTTGATCTCAAAGGGGTTTTTTTTTACCACTAACATCCTAACGGATTGAACTGATCCGGGCGGACAATTGTTTATTTCATTTTTGCGCTCATTTGGATCGTTAAATAAAGATAAAGTTTAAACAAAATTGATTGTGAGCTCTTTCGCGAGTTTGTACGTAACACAAACATAGAATAAAACAACTGCTCTTAACATGCCACCTGGCTCTACTAATCCAACAAACACTACAACTCTAATCAGTAATCTCAACCCAGAGGAAACTGCAGACTTACTTTTAAAGTTTGAAGCTTGTCGTAAAAATTTAGCTTGTCCCCAATGTGCGAAACGAGGAGTCTTTCGCCGCAACGGCAGCACCAAGAGCGAGCCTCCACAGCCAATATTTCGCTGTAATGGATGTGGCGCCAGTTTTCGAGCTGCAACTATGAGATCTATTGTTTATTCTTCTTTTTCCACTTCTACGCAATTGTCTCCCATGGAAGAGAACTTTGAAATTTCCAGAACTTCTACAGAAACTCCGACTACACATACCGAAGATATGCAAACACTGTTAAACATGGTTAAACGCCTCACCAACGAACTTGCAGCCGCCAGATCAGAAATTGAGCAATTACGTGCCACTACTGTTCAGTTGCAAAACCAATTAAATAAGGATTACACATCGTCTAGCCAAATTGAACCACTTTTGGCAACGGCCACTCAACCCTCTCTCAATTCGTCAGGACTTAACACTACCTCTACTCCCTGGCGAAATCCTGAACGATTACAGCGTATGAAAGAAGAGTTATTTCAAAGTCAACAACATAAACGTCAACAACGTCAAGAAGCTGCCGCAAGACTTTTGCAACCACCCTCGGCAAACCAGGGTTTCCAGTACCTTTACCTCCCCACGAAGGCCAGAGTACCTATCGGACAGCTCCGATCCCGCTTGCGAAAACTCGATATCAATAACAACCGCATCCTAGATATTCACTACCCGGACCGTAACGTAGTGGCTCTTCTGATACACAACGATTACGAGGATGAACTTCGTTCCCAACTAAAACGATTCAAAATTTCTCTGAAGGATGACTTTGACCCATGTGACCCTAAAATCCTCCGTGATCCCAAATATGTCGACTTTACCGATGAAGAACGAACCAATCTCGCGTTTATGCATCATTGTAACCGCATGGAACGTGCACTGCGATTCATCCGTGTTCCGGTTAAATTCGCTGTTGCACGACACTTCTTTAACAAAGGCTGGATTAGCAAACAGACCTTGGAGGAAACCCTTTCTTCAAACCGACGTTCCAGCCATGCAGAAGCCGACCCTCTTTTCTTCGAAGATGAGCACATGAGTACTATGAACGACTGCAATAACACTCAGTCCAACTTCATGGAGTCCCATATGGAAGATGATCCTTCCCTATGAGTACTCTCACGATCTCCCTTTTCAATGCAACTGGCTTGGCTCGCCAAGCCCTCAATCCACTCCTTAGTATAGTTCATTCCTCCTCTATCCTTCTTCTTACAGAGACATGGCTCTTAAGCCCACTCAAATACCCAACACGTTGGAAACAGTTCCACACATATGGTATCAAAACTCAACCTCTCGCTACCAAAGGTAGTCAAGGCATCAGTCTTCTAGTAAATCCTGATTGCAAATACCATGTTCACCACTTTGAATCTGATGATACGCACCTAAGCCAATATAAATTATCCTTTGCCGTTGCTAATATTTTAGTTCATTGTCTCTACCTACCTCCTCATCTGGATAACCAGACTATCACTCAAGTCTTGAACTCACTACCGCATACGACTAACCACACCAGTCAGACAATCATATGCGGCGACTTTAATGCTAGACTGGGTTCACTCACAGGAGACCGCTCAACAAACTCCAGAGGCAATCTGATCATACAATGGATGCAACGGAATAATATTATCTTATGGAATCAAAGACTGACATATGGGCAGTTTACCTTTATGGCTCATCAAGGTAGTAGCATTATCGACTTATTCATGAGCAATGCCGAACTTGTTGAACCTTCAATGAAAATTTACCAAGACTATTCATTGGACTCGAACCATAAATTACTGTCTCTTTCCTTTCAAATAAGTGCTAACATTCCACAGCTTTCGGGACACCCTCGAGTCATCTGGAGCCTTCGCAAGCTTGCCGACCCAAATACCCACGAATCATATGTGTATCGTTTCAAAGAGCTGTCTCAACCTTTGCTACCATACGATGATGCCCAATTTACTAATTTTAATAGCCGGACTTCTGCCGTTGACTACATCGAGAAGCTCAACAACGACATCTGCCAGGCGATATACACCTCATTAGACGACTGTTGTGGCAGAGTCTCCCATTCTGGAGATCCACTGTATGATTTTTGGACCGACAAAATGCAAGAAGCTTATGACTACAGGGAATTTTGTTACAGAAAATGGAGAAAGGCACATGGACTCAACAAGTTCCACTACTGGCTGAAACACCAAGAAGCTCGAGCTGCATTGCGTCGACTGATCAACCAGCGCCGTCGAGCTAAATGGATCTCTTTTTGTGAACAAATGGCATCCGGGGACTATACTAAGGCAATATCTAGACTTAGCCGTATTCGCAAAAATCGCACTATGAAACCCACTTTCTCCACTCCGGAGGGCCCACAACATGCAGCAAATGTAATGGCCTCTCATTTGGAATCTACATTTTCAGGAGACCTCCTCAGGGAAGTTCAATGTTACGAAATTGAAACACCTGTTTTACCTTGTGAATTAGATTGCCCAATCATCATGGAAGATATTAGCCGCGCCATTAGCACTTTGCCGGTCAAGAAAGCGCCTGGTGTAGATCATTTGCGGATTGAGATGCTCCAGCCAATACGTCACTTGCTAGCACCAATTCTCCTTCGCCTCTTCCAAATGTGCTGGGCATGGTCATATGTCCCTCAAACATGGCGTATTGCCCAAGTAGTACCAATATATAAAAAAGGATCACCATCGAACCCAGGTAATTATCGCCCAATCAGTCTGACTACTGTATTTAGAAAAATACTGGAACGCTGCATTCAACATGATTTGCAGGCCGATGGACCACCCCTTGATATAGCCCAAGGTGGGTTTAGAGAATTCCGTAGCGCGCTGGATCAAGCTCTGTGCCTTTCCGAGATTTGTAATATACTACGTACTCGACATCAAATCAAGCCAGTACTAGCATTTCTCGACATCAAATCCGCATACGACACTGTCAACCGCAGTTTCGTATGGGAGACTTTACGGCATTACATTTCATCCCCTATGCTCGGCCTACTAAGATGTCTTTTTGATGATGTACAAATCGAAGTTCTGCTTTCTAACGCAACATCCTATCGATTCAGTCCAAAAACTGGTGTACTTCAAGGATCTATACTGTCTCCATATCTTTACTCAGTATATATCAACCAACTTCCAGCTCAGCTACGTCTTCAAGCTCTCAATCCTAACATGTCGCCATTGGAAATAGTACCTTCCCTGAACTGTCTACTCTATGCTGACGATGTAGTCCTAATTGCCGAACGCTCAAAAATGATTGATCTACTTAAGAAATGTGAATACCACAGTATGCAAATGGGATACAGATGGAACCCATCAAAGTGTGTGGTCATAGACAGCCACACTGATCCTATCTCATACATAATGTATGGTCAACCGCTTCCTCAGAAGACCACATTTGCATACCTTGGCGTTCCATTCAAACAAGGTGGATACCTCGACCCAGAAGAACTAATTCAGCACAACACTCGAAAAGCCCTTGCCACAATGAATCTGTTGTCATCTATTGGTGTAAATCCCTCTGGTTTTTCCAAGCTTCTCTCAACTAGATTCTATGCACATATTATTCGCCCACAGCTCGAGTACGGAGTGGCCATCAATCGCTTCACAAGCTCTCAACTTCACACACTAGAAGAAGCGCAAGATACATGTATCAGAAGGATATACGGCGCTCATGGTAAAGCTTCTACCAAAGTGATGCTCCATCTGTCCAAATTACCTCTCATGTCCGAGCGGGTCAATATCCTACAAGCACAGTTCCTATTTCGTTCTCTACTTTTGCCGGAAGACTCACTGCTCAGTTGTCTACTACCATACATACGACGCACTAGAAGCCATCAATGGTACCTTCTTTCCAAAACCCCACTTTGGAAAATGATACCCGCCTCCAATGATGATTTGGACACTCGTACATTCAAAGCTTTCAAACGGCAATTCCTACAGCAAAACCTGGATAAGCGCCTTACGAATCGTAATTCTAAACTGCTTTCTCATTGCCGTCGTTCTGTGTCTCTGGACCCCATCCTGTGGCTGCCCATGTCAAATTCGGAACGTAGTCGCTGTATACGCTGGAGGTTAGGCTGGCTACCCGGTGGCAAGCCGAAGCCATGTCCCAGACATCCTGCTCACCATCTCTCGAAGAAGCATGCAATCAATTGCTTAAACATGCATAGCCGTCTCTTTATGCCTGAAACAATTCCGGACCCCCTGTCGTTCCTTCTGAATATGCTTCCATCTCGTCCCTCAGTACCTTCAGGCCTGGCACTCTCTTGGTCACAACGTTGGCCAATTATTTGCTCAATATTACATGAACTCGACCAACTTCATCACGCTACAACAATCCCGGCTACTCATCCACATGGCCATAAGTTTCTTGAATGGATCAAACAATTCCTTTAGCTTACTCAATCCCACACTTTTCTTTTTCTTTTACTTTTTTTACCCTTGATCTCAAAGGGGTTTTTTTTTACCACTAACATCCTAACGGATTGAACTGATCCGGGCGGACAATTGTTTATTTCATTTTTGCGCTCATTTGGATCGTTAAATAAAGATAAAGTTTAAACAAAATTGATTGTCCCTTTATGTCTAAATCGAATTGACCTGAAAATGATTTGTATTTTTTGACTTCAAAATGATTAGAATGGAGTTTTATTACAACATTGAATGGTTTGTCGTTTAAAATGACTGGCAAAGTTGTATAGAATTTCAACAGGTATGGCATTACATACCTCAGCAATTCTATCAGATAATTTATCTTCCGTTAACAGTTTGTGGCATTTCAGTTTCCCTTTTAAGATTGCCCAAAACTGTTAAATCGCAACCGGTCCATTTCACTGCTTAGAGAAAAAAAAAAATTTAAACTGGTCCATTTCACTGCTTAGAAAAATAAAAAAAATTAAACCGGTCCATTTCACTGCTTAGAAAAAAAAAAAAAAAATTTAAACTGGTCCATTTCACTGCTTAGAGAAAATAAAAAAAATTAAACCGGTCCATTTCACTGCTTAGAAAAAAAAAAAAAAAATTTAAACTGGTCCATTTCACTGCTTAGAGAAAATAAAAAAATTAAACTGGTCCATTTCTCTGCTTAGAGATTAAACCGGTCCATTTCACTGCTTAGAAAAAATAAAAAAAATTAAACCGGTCCATTTCACTGCTTAGAAAAAAAAAAAAAAAATTTAAACTGGTCCATTTCACTGCTTAGAGAAAATAAAAAAATTAAACCGGTCCATTTCACTGCTTAGAAAAAAAAAAAAAAATTCAACCGGTCCATTTCACTGCTTAGAAAAAAAAAAAAAAATTCAACCGGTCCATTTCACTGCTTAGAAAAAAAAAAAATTAAACTGGTCCATTTCACTGCTTAGAGATTCAACCGGTCCATTTCACTGCTTAGAAAAAAAAAAAAAAAAAATTTAAACTGGTCCATTTCACTGCTTAGAGAAAATAAAAAAAATTAAACCGGTCCATTTCACTGCCTAGAAAAAAAAAAAAAATTCAACCGGTCCATTTCACTGCCTAGAAAAAAAAAAAAAATTCAACCGGTCCATTTCACTGCTTAGAAAAAAAAAAAATTAAACTGGTCCATTTCACTGCTTAGAGATTCAACCGGTCCATTTCACTGCTTAGAAAAAAAAAAAAATTAAACTGGTCCATTTCACTGCTTAGAGAAAATAAAAAAATTAAACTGGTCCATTTCACTGCTTAGAGATTCAACCGGTCCATTTCACTGCTTAGAAAAAAAAAAAAACTAAACCGGTCCATTTCACTGCTTAGAAAAAAAAAAATTAAACCGGTCCATTTCACTGCTTAGAAAAAAAAAAAAAAAAACTAAACCGGTCCATTTCACTGCTTAGAAAAAAAAAAAAAAAAATTTAAACTGGTCCATTTCACTGCTTAGAAAAAAAAAAAAATTAAACCGGTCCATTTCACTGCCTAGAAAAAAAAAAAAAAAATTTAAACTGGTCCATTTCACTGCCTAGAAAAAAAAAAAAAATTCAACCGGTCCATTTCACTGCTTAGAAAAAAAAAAAAAAACTAAACCGGTCCATTTCACTGCTTAGAAAAAAAAAAAATTAAACCCGTCCATTTCACTGCTTAAAAAAAAAAAAATTCAACCGGTCCATTTCACTGCCTAGAAAAAAAAAAAAAAATTCAACCGGTCCATTTCACTGCCTAGAAAAAAAAAAAAAAATTCAACCGGTCCATTTCACTGCTTAGAAAAAAAAAAAAAATTTAAACTGGTCCATTTCACTGCCTAGAAAAAAAAAAAAAAAATTCAACCGGTCCATTTCACTGCTTAGAAAAAAAAAAAAAAAATTTAAACTGGTCCATTTCACTGCTTAGAAAAAAAAAAAAAATTAAACCGGTCCATTTCACTGCCTAGAAAAAAAAAAAAAATTTAAACTGGTCCATTTCACTGCCTAGAAAAAAAAAAAAAAATTCAACCGGTCCATTTCACTGCTTAGAAAAAAAAAAAAAAATTAAACCGGTCCATTTCACTGCTTAGAGAAAATAAAAAAATTCAACCGGTCCATTTCACTGCTTAGAGAAAATAAAAAAAATTCAACCGGTCCATTTCACTGCTTAGAAAAAATAAAAAAAATTCAACCGGTCCATTTCACTGCTTAGAAAAAATAAAAAAAATTAAACCGGTCCATTTCACTGCTTAGAGAAAATAAAAAAAATTCAACCGGTCCATTTCACTGCTTAGAAAAAAAAAAAAAAATTAAACCGGTCCATTTCACTGCTTAGAGAAAATATAAAAAATTCAACCGGTCCATTTCACTGCTTAGAGAAAATAAAAAAAATTCAACCGGTCCATTTCACTGCTTAGAAAAAATAAAAAAATTAAACCGGTCCATTTCACTGCTAGAAAAAAAAAATTCAACAGGTCCTTCATTCCCATGCCAATTGGTGGCTTATACAAGAGCACTTCAAAGAATTCAAAACTTTTTTTTTTGCAATTTTATTATTAATGGTTGAAGATATAACCAGAGAACAAGCATTATGCATTTTCTTTTGCTTGGAGTACACTAAATCTAACGTAACTATAGCTCTAAAAAAAGTGGAAATGATTAAAGATGTCGATGTCTGCTTCGAAGAAAATCCATATAAACCCCTGTTACATTGTAATGAAAGAATCAATTCAAATCCTTTGAAATATAAAAGATATCGTAGCAGCTTGGATTAGAAAACCCAAATTTTGTAATTTAAATTGTTTATTAATAAAAAAAGACTTTTGTCCTAATTAATAGTATACGTCTACTTATCCGTATCTATTTACCCCTTTGTTTTAAAGCTGGGCGACAATTAAACAGCTTAAGATCTTCAGGATTGTTTAGCAACTGGGCACTGTCGAAATACTTGAATTGATTTTCATAAAAAAATTGATCAATAAATACTTTTTGTAGGCTTGAGTTGTTTCTGGATACAAAATGTTTGTAAGTTCATTACTATTTTAGAATTTACGCTCTTTGTTACCTTAATAATTGCTTGAGATCTGTACAGTTAGTGGTGAAGCCAGCATAATCAATTGATATAACGCATATTTTTGGATTGTTGTTTAAAAATTTCAAAAAATCTACTGTGCTTCCATGAGTGTTGTTCAATTGTGACAAGATATGGTTTACATCTTTCAAATCGCGCTTTAAAAATATTTGCTTCGCTGTACTAAGGGGAGAAACAAAGACCTTATCCACTAATGATCTTTTGTACAATACATCTATCATCCTTTGTAAGCAAAGGACTCTGTTTTCTGTATTTCCAAAGGATTTTCTACAATAACCAATTACTTGATATCCTTCTTTCTTCATTTCATTTATTATCTGTTGGTGTTTTGGCAATACTTCGACAATATCTTTTATCACAGAATCTATAACAACAGCCAGTAAGTTGCTGTGTTCTTAATCGCCAACTTCAAACTTACCGTAATATTTGTTGTCTAAGACATACAATTGTCTGCTTCGAAGTTTTATCTCTTTTTCTTTAACCTTTATGCTTTTTCGTTCAGGCTCAGTTGAGATTAAATCAACTTTCTGCGAATTCAACCATTGGCTAAACCCCAGAGGAGTCTTTTTGTCGAATATATGACTATATTTCCAAATGATTGATAAGATATCCTTATCATATACAGAAAGCAGTTGGTAGCGAGGGTCAGAGAAGCATTCCTCTTTTGGTCTAAAAATATAATTGATAAAATCAACGACTTGACTTCCATTTTCTACATTGTACATTTAATTAGAAGTCAATGAATTTTTGAAATTGCTTTCTAGCCTCACATTTACCAAGTATGATATCTTTCTTATTATTTGTATTTTTGCTGGGTATAACTTCAGTTAATTCTTCTTTAGTTTTGTACAATTTGTAAAAAGCTGGCGCGCCAAATACACGATGGTTGCAAACGAGCATGGGTTCATATGGATTGTTAACGTAGCAGAGAGTAACATCGGGTGATGTCTCCACATTGAGAAGACAAACTTTAACATTTTCCTCATTGTATTGTTTACAGTAAAAAATGCAACTGGCTTCTTCTTTAGAAATCATTTTTAGTAATGAAATAGACCAGCTGAAAAAAAAATTCTCTAAGCAGTGAAATGGACCGGTTTAATTTTTTTTTTTTTTTTCTAGGCAGTGAAATGGACCGGTTTAATTTTTTTTTTTTTTTTTCTAAGCAGTGAAATGGACCGGTTGAATTTTTTTTTTTTTTTTAAGCAGTGAAATGGACGGGTTTAATTTTTTTTTTTTCTAAGCAGTGAAATGGACCGGTTTAGTTTTTTTTTTTTTCTAAGCAGTGAAATGGACCGGTTGAATCTCTAAGCAGTGAAATGGACCAGTTTAATTTTTTTTATTTTCTCTAAGCAGTGAAATGGACCAGTTTAATTTTTTTTTTTTTCTAAGCAGTGAAATGGACCGGTTGAATCTCTAAGCAGTGAAATGGACCAGTTTAATTTTTTTTTTTTTCTAAGCAGTGAAATGGACCGGTTGAATTTTTTTTTTTTTTTTAAGCAGTGAAATGGACCGGTTTAATTTTTTTTTTTCTAAGCAGAGAAATGGACCAGTTTAATTTTTTTTATTTTCTCTAAGCAGTGAAATGGACCAGTTTAAATTTTTTTTTTTTTTTTTCTAAGCAGTGAAATGGACCGGTTTAATTTTTTTTATTTTTTCTAAGCAGTGAAATGGACCAGTTTAAATTTTTTTTTTTTCTCTAAGCAGTGAAATGGACCGGTTGCGATTTAACAGTTTTGGGCAATCTTAAAAGGGAAACTGAAATGCCACAAACTGTTAACGGAAGATAAATTATCTGATAGAATTGCTGAGGTATGTAATGCCATACCTGTTGAAATTCTATACAACTTTGCCAGTCATTTTAAACGACAAACCATTCAATGTTGTAATAAAACTCCATTCTAATCATTTTGAAGTCAAAAAATACAAATCATTTTCAGGTCAATTCGATTTAGACATAAAGGGACAATCAATTTTGTTTAAACTTTATCTTTATTTAACGATCCAAATGAGCGCAAAAATGAAATAAACAATTGTCCGCCCGGATCAGTTCAATCCGTTAGGATGTTAGTGGTAAAAAAAAAACCCTTTGAGATCAAGGGTAAAAAAAGTAAAAGAAAAAGAAAAGTGTGGGATTGAGTAAGCTAAAGGAATTGTTTGATCCATTCAAGAAACTTATGGCCATGTGGATGAGTAGCCGGGATTGTTGTAGCGTGATGAAGTTGGTCGAGTTCATGTAATATTGAGCAAATAATTGGCCAACGTTGTGACCAAGAGAGTGCCAGGCCTGAAGGTACTGAGGGACGAGATGGAAGCATATTCAGAAGGAACGACAGGGGGTCCGGAATTGTTTCAGGCATAAAGAGACGGCTATGCATGTTTAAGCAATTGATTGCATGCTTCTTCGAGAGATGGTGAGCAGGATGTCTGGGACATGGCTTCGGCTTGCCACCGGGTAGCCAGCCTAACCTCCAGCGTATACAGCGACTACGTTCCGAATTTGACATGGGCAGCCACAGGATGGGGTCCAGAGACACAGAACGACGGCAATGAGAAAGCAGTTTAGAATTACGATTCGTAAGGCGCTTATCCAGGTTTTGCTGTAGGAATTGCCGTTTGAAAGCTTTGAATGTACGAGTGTCCAAATCATCATTGGAGGCGGGTATCATTTTCCAAAGTGGGGTTTGGAAAGAAGGTACCATTGATGGCTTCTAGTGCGTCGTATGTATGGTAGTAGACAACTGAGCAGTGAGTCTTCCGGCAAAAGTAGAGAACGAAATAGGAACTGTGCTTGTAGGATATTGACCCGCTCGGACATGAGAGGTAATTTGGACAGATGGAGCATCACTTTGGTAGAAGCTTTACCATGAGCGCCGTATATCCTTCTGATACATGTATCTTGCGCTTCTTCTAGTGTGTGAAGTTGAGAGCTTGTGAAGCGATTGATGGCCACTCCGTACTCGAGCTGTGGGCGAATAATATGTGCATAGAATCTAGTTGAGAGAAGCTTGGAAAAACCAGAGGGATTTACACCAATAGATGACAACAGATTCATTGTGGCAAGGGCTTTTCGAGTGTTGTGCACAATCAATTTTGTTTAAACTTTATCTTTATTTAACGATCCAAATGAGCGCAAAAATGAAATAAACAATTGTCCGCCCGGATCAGTTCAATCCGTTAGGATGTTAGTGGTAAAAAAAAACCCCTTTGAGATCAAGGGTAAAAAAAGTAAAAGAAAAAGAAAAGTGTGGGATTGAGTAAGCTAAAGGAATTGTTTGATCCATTCAAGAAACTTATGGCCATGTGGATGAGTAGCCGGGATTGTTGTAGCGTGATGAAGTTGGTCGAGTTCATGTAATATTGAGCAAATAATTGGCCAACGTTGTGACCAAGAGAGTGCCAGGCCTGAAGGTACTGAGGGACGAGATGGAAGCATATTCAGAAGGAACGACAGGGGGTCCGGAATTGTTTCAGGCATAAAGAGACGGCTATGCATGTTTAAGCAATTGATTGCATGCTTCTTCGAGAGATGGTGAGCAGGATGTCTGGGACATGGCTTCGGCTTGCCACCGGGTAGCCAGCCTAACCTCCAGCGTATACAGCGACTACGTTCCGAATTTGACATGGGCAGCCACAGGATGGGGTCCAGAGACACAGAACGACGGCAATGAGAAAGCAGTTTAGAATTACGATTCGTAAGGCGCTTATCCAGGTTTTGCTGTAGGAATTGCCGTTTGAAAGCTTTGAATGTACGAGTGTCCAAATCATCATTGGAGGCGGGTATCATTTTCCAAAGTGGGGTTTTGGAAAGAAGGTACCATTGATGGCTTCTAGTGCGTCGTATGTATGGTAGTAGACAACTGAGCAGTGAGTCTTCCGGCAAAAGTAGAGAACGAAATAGGAACTGTGCTTGTAGGATATTGACCCGCTCGGACATGAGAGGTAATTTGGACAGATGGAGCATCACTTTGGTAGAAGCTTTACCATGAGCGCCGTATATCCTTCTGATACATGTATCTTGCGCTTCTTCTAGTGTGTGAAGTTGAGAGCTTGTGAAGCGATTGATGGCCACTCCGTACTCGAGCTGTGGGCGAATAATATGTGCATAGAATCTAGTTGAGAGAAGCTTGGAAAAACCAGAGGGATTTACACCAATAGATGACAACAGATTCATTGTGGCAAGGGCTTTTCGAGTGTTGTGCACAATCAATTTTGTTTAAACTTTATCTTTATTTAACGATCCAAATGAGCGCAAAAATGAAATAAACAATTGTCCGCCCGGATCAGTTCAATCCGTTAGGATGTTAGTGGTAAAAAAAAACCCCTTTGAGATCAAGGGTAAAAAAAGTAAAAGAAAAAGAAAAGTGTGGGATTGAGTAAGCTAAAGGAATTGTTTGATCCATTCAAGAAACTTATGGCCATGTGGATGAGTAGCCGGGATTGTTGTAGCGTGATGAAGTTGGTCGAGTTCATGTAATATTGAGCAAATAATTGGCCAACGTTGTGACCAAGAGAGTGCCAGGCCTGAAGGTACTGAGGGACGAGATGGAAGCATATTCAGAAGGAACGACAGGGGGTCCGGAATTGTTTCAGGCATAAAGAGACGGCTATGCATGTTTAAGCAATTGATTGCATGCTTCTTCGAGAGATGGTGAGCAGGATGTCTGGGACATGGCTTCGGCTTGCCACCGGGTAGCCAGCCTAACCTCCAGCGTATACAGCGACTACGTTCCGAATTTGACATGGGCAGCCACAGGATGGGGTCCAGAGACACAGAACGACGGCAATGAGAAAGCAGTTTAGAATTACGATTCGTAAGGCGCTTATCCAGGTTTTGCTGTAGGAATTGCCGTTTGAAAGCTTTGAATGTACGAGTGTCCAAATCATCATTGGAGGCGGGTATCATTTTCCAAAGTGGGGTTTTGGAAAGAAGGTACCATTGATGGCTTCTAGTGCGTCGTATGTATGGTAGTAGACAACTGAGCAGTGAGTCTTCCGGCAAAAGTAGAGAACGAAATAGGAACTGTGCTTGTAGGATATTGACCCGCTCGGACATGAGAGGTAATTTGGACAGATGGAGCATCACTTTGGTAGAAGCTTTACCATGAGCGCCGTATATCCTTCTGATACATGTATCTTGCGCTTCTTCTAGTGTGTGAAGTTGAGAGCTTGTGAAGCGATTGATGGCCACTCCGTACTCGAGCTGTGGGCGAATAATATGTGCATAGAATCTAGTTGAGAGAAGCTTGGAAAAACCAGAGGGATTTACACCAATAGATGACAACAGATTCATTGTGGCAAGGGCTTTTCGAGTGTTGTGCTGAATTAGTTCTTCTGGGTCGAGGTATCCACCTTGTTTGAATGGAACGCCAAGGTATGCAAATGTGGTCTTCTGAGGAAGCGGTTGACCATACATTATGTATGAGATAGGATCAGTGTGGCTGTCTATGACCACACACTTTGATGGGTTCCATCTGTATCCCATTTGCATACTGTGGTATTCACATTTCTTAAGTAGATCAATCATTTTTGAGCGTTCGGCAATTAGGACTACATCGTCAGCATAGAGTAGACAGTTCAGGGAAGGTACTATTTCCAATGGCGACATGTTAGGATTGAGAGCTTGAAGACGTAGCTGAGCTGGAAGTTGGTTGATATATACTGAGTAAAGATATGGAGACAGTATAGATCCTTGAAGTACACCAGTTTTTGGACTGAATCGATAGGATGTTGCGTTAGAAAGCAGAACTTCGATTTGTACATCATCAAAAAGACATCTTAGTAGGCCGAGCATAGGGGATGAAATGTAATGCCGTAAAGTCTCCCATACGAAACTGCGGTTGACAGTGTCGTATGCGGATTTGATGTCGAGAAATGCTAGTACTGGCTTGATTTGATGTCGAGTACGTAGTATATTACAAATCTCGGAAAGGCACAGAGCTTGATCCAGCGCGCTACGGAATTCTCTAAACCCACCTTGGGCTATATCAAGGGGTGGTCCATCGGCCTGCAAATCATGTTGAATGCAGCGTTCCAGTATTTTTCTAAATACAGTAGTCAGACTGATTGGGCGATAATTACCTGGGTTCGATGGTGATCCTTTTTTATATATTGGTACTACTTGGGCAATACGCCATGTTTGAGGGACATATGACCATGCCCAGCACATTTGGAAGAGGCGAAGGAGAATTGGTGCTAGCAAGTGACGTATTGGCTGGAGCATCTCAATCCGCAAATGATCTACACCAGGCGCTTTCTTGACCGGCAAAGTGCTAATGGCGCGGCTAATATCTTCCATGATGATTGGGCAATCTAATTCACAAGGTAAAACAGGTGTTTCAATTTCGTAACATTGAACTTCCCTGAGGAGGTCTCCTGAAAATGTAGATTCCAAATGAGAGGCCATTACATTTGCTGCATGTTGTGGGCCCTCCGGAGTGGAGAAAGTGGGTTTCATAGTGCGATTTTTGCGAATACGGCTAAGTCTAGATATTGCCTTAGTATAGTCCCCGGATGCCATTTGTTCACAAAAAGAGATCCATTTAGCTCGACGGCGCTGGTTGATCAGTCGACGCAATGCAGCTCGAGCTTCTTGGTGTTTCAGCCAGTAGTGGAACTTGTTGAGTCCATGTGCCTTTCTCCATTTTCTGTAACAAAATTCCCTGTAGTCATAAGCTTCTTGCATTTTGTCGGTCCAAAAATCATACAGTGGATCTCCAGAATGGGAGACTCTGCCACAACAGTCGTCTAATGAGGTGTATATCGCCTGGCAGATGTCGTTGTTGAGCTTCTCGATGTAGTCAACGGCAGAAGTCCGGCTATTAAAATTAGTAAATTGGGCATCATCGTATGGTAGCAAAGGTTGAGACAGCTCTTTGAAACGATACACATATGATTCGTGGGTATTTGGGTCGGCAAGCTTGCGAAGGCTCCAGATGACTCGAGGGTGTCCCGAAAGCTGTGGAATGTTAGCACTTATTTGAAAGGAAAGAGACAGTAATTTATGGTTCGAGTCCAATGAATAGTCTTGGTAAATTTTCATTGAAGGTTCAACAAGTTCGGCATTGCTCATGAATAAGTCGATAATGCTACTACCTTGATGAGCCATAAAGGTAAACTGCCCATATGTCAGTCTTTGATTCCATAAGATAATATTATTCCGTTGCATCCATTGTATGATCAGATTGCCTCTGGAGTTTGTTGAGCGGTCTCCTGTGAGTGAACCCAGTCTAGCATTAAAGTCGCCGCATATGATTGTCTGACTGGTGTGGTTAGTCGTATGCGGTAGTGAGTTCAAGACTTGAGTGATAGTCTGGTTATCCAGATGAGGAGGTAGGTAGAGACAATGAACTAAAATATTAGCAACGGCAAAGGATAATTTATATTGGCTTAGGTGCGTATCATCAGATTCAAAGTGGTGAACATGGTATTTGCAATCAGGATTTACTAGAAGACTGATGCCTTGACTACCTTTGGTAGCGAGAGGTTGAGTTTTGATACCATATGTGTGGAACTGTTTCCAACGTGTTGGGTATTTGAGTGGGCTTAAGAGCCATGTCTCTGTAAGAAGAAGGATAGAGGAGGAATGAACTATACTAAGGAGTGGATTGAGGGCTTGGCGAGCCAAGCCAGTTGCATTGAAAAGGGAGATCGTGAGAGTACTCATAGGGAAGGATCATCTTCCATATGGGACTCCATGAAGTTGGACTGAGTGTTATTGCAGTCGTTCATAGTACTCATGTGCTCATCTTCGAAGAAAAGAGGGTCGGCTTCTGCATGGCTGGAACGTCGGTTTGAAGAAAGGGTTTCCTCCAAGGTCTGTTTGCTAATCCAGCCTTTGTTAAAGAAGTGTCGTGCAACAGCGAATTTAACCGGAACACGGATGAATCGCAGTGCACGTTCCATGCGGTTACAATGATGCATAAACGCGAGATTGGTTCGTTCTTCATCGGTAAAGTCGACATATTTGGGATCACGGAGGATTTTAGGGTCACATGGGTCAAAGTCATCCTTCAGAGAAATTTTGAATCGTTTTAGTTGGGAACGAAGTTCATCCTCGTAATCGTTGTGTATCAGAAGAGCCACTACGTTACGGTCCGGGTAGTGAATATCTAGGATGCGGTTGTTATTGATATCGAGTTTTCGCAAGCGGGATCGGAGCTGTCCGATAGGTACTCTGGCCTTCGTGGGGAGGTAAAGGTACTGGAAACCCTGGTTTGCCGAGGGTGGTTGCAAAAGTCTTGCGGCAGCTTCTTGACGTTGTTGACGTTTATGTTGTTGACTTTGAAATAACTCTTCTTTCATACGCTGTAATCGTTCAGGATTTCGCCAGGGAGTAGAGGTAGTGTTAAGTCCTGACGAATTGAGAGAGGGTTGAGTGGCCGTTGCCAAAAGTGGTTCAATTTGGCTAGACGATGTGTAATCCTTATTTAATTGGTTTTGCAACTGAACAGTAGTGGCACGTAATTGCTCAATTTCTGATCTGGCGGCTGCAAGTTCGTTGGTGAGGCGTTTAACCATGTTTAACAGTGTTTGCATATCTTCGGTATGTGTAGTCGGAGTTTCTGTAGAAGTTCTGGAAATTTCAAAGTTCTCTTCCATGGGAGACAATTGCGTAGAAGTGGAAAAAGAAGAATAAACAATAGATCTCATAGTTGCAGCTCGAAAACTGGCGCCACATCCATTACAGCGAAATATTGGCTGTGGAGGCTCGCTCTTGGTGCTGCCGTTGCGGCGAAAGACTCCTCGTTTCGCACATTGGGGACAAGCTAAATTTTTACGACAAGCTTCAAACTTTAAAAGTAAGTCTGCAGTTTCCTCTGGGTTGAGATTACTGATTAGAGTTGTAGTGTTTGTTGGATTAGTAGAGCCAGGTGGCATGTTAAGAGCAGTTGTTTTATTCTATGTTTGTGTTACGTACAAACTCGCGAAAGAGCTCACAATCAATTTTTGGGTTAGTGCCATTAATTTTTTAGAAAGTGACATTTATTATTTGGTTACGGACATTTAATTTTCTCAAAGTGACAAAATTTACCGTTCTCACTATATATAAAAAAAAAAGCACCTCTTCAAGCCAATCTCAATGGTACAAGCTCACCACTTCTCCACTCTGGCGTCGATGTAGGGATATTGATCCAAACCAACTTAATAAACGACAGTTTAAAACTATTTGTCAAGCTCACCTACAAGAAACTCTCGAAAAACGCCGTACCGATACCAATTCCATCCTCCTTTCCACTTGTCGCCCCCAATTGATTGTGGATCCCATCCTCTGGCTACCGATGACCTATGTTGAACGTAGTCGCTTAATTCGCTGGCGTATGGGTTGGTTACCCGGTGGTAGACCAAAGCCGTGTATATACCACCCCCATGATCTACTTACTCGGTCACATGCTATTACTTGTCTAAATATGCATCGACGTCTTCAATTACCAAGCACTGTTACTGATCCTTTATCTTTTCTCCTGAATATCTTGCCCACTTCCAGGAAAAAGCCAACGACACAAAATCGATCGAAATATGCTGCTTGGTTTATACGTTGGCCAACCATTTGCCAAATTTTACATGAACTTGACTATCTTCACCATGACAAGATCGCTCCTGAGGTCCCACCCCTTGGCTCTAAACTCTTGCATTGGCTTGGCCCTAATTAATCTAGTATTGTTTGTTACTTTGTCTATCACCTCTTCCCTTCTTTACCCTTTTTCCCTTTTGCCTATCAAAAGGTTTTTAGCTCCCACCCAAATCTTGAACTGGCTCGGGCAATGCAATAATTTCATATTATTATGTGCTCAATTTGGGTCATTAAAATTTTACAATAAATACATTATTATTAAACGTATAAGGATTTTAGGACTTTTTTCCGCTTTCCAATACTTTCTATAAGTTTTTTTCCTTTTTTGGCAAGCGACGCAAAGGCACTTTCATACATTATTCAAAACTACATTCCTACATCACAACCACCGACAATAGTAAATGCCACCCACGAGAGGCCCTTATAATAAGGCTCAACTACCTACTCTCACAGAAGAGCAGCTGGCTGAACTTGACACACTTTTCAAAACCTACCGTAAACGAATCACATGTCCTGCGTGCAAGGCGACCACTACTTTTCATCGCCATGGCTCATCTTCACGCGATCCAACTCAACCACAGTTTATGTGCACTTCTTGCCATAAATATATTAAAGCACACCCTATGTACCAACTTTTACAGTGTACAGCTACTTTTGACGAACAAACATCTCAATTACCTCACAGTATGGAACTTTCGAACACACTCGAAGATTCTAACGCAGCTAACTCAGTACCCACCCAACTATCAACTGTGACTGATGATTCGCAACCATTGATTATACAATTACAAAAAACAGTTGAATATCTGACCGCCGAACTTTCTAAGGCCCATGAAGCTATTCAGAAGCTGCAGAACCAAATAGCCACTATGTCCACACAATCACCCCAAGCTCACCAACAGGCCGCGTCGGATGAATTCCCTACTATTCAGGAGTCTTCACAACGTATTGGATTCCCTGACGCACCTTGGCATAACAAGGCTAAGTTAGATTCCCTCAAACAGTCGATGCTTCGTCAAAAAGAACAACGCCGTGTTCAACGTGAAGCTGCTGCCGCACGGGTCTTCCAACCACCATCTCCAAACCAAGGCTTCAAGTACCTCTACATCCCTACGAAGGCTCGTATCCCTGTTGGAACCCTCCGTACAACTTTCCGCCGTCTTGGTGTCAACAATGCTCGTCTTCTAGACATTCACTACCCTGCACGCCACACAGCCGCTATCCTCATCCACAACGACTATGAAAACGAATTTATTGAACTCTTAACAAAACATCGAATTACACCTAAAGAGAACTTTAATCCCAACAGTGGATCCATCCTTGAAGACCCAAACCTCGCCTCCCTCTCCACTACAGAACGTGACAAAATTGCTAAAGAACACCAAATTACACGCCTTGAACGTGCCGTACAACACATCCGTGCTCCAGTCAAGTATGCTGTGGCCCGCTTCTTCTACGACAAACAATGGATTTCTAAGAAATTCTATGACACGCTTGCCTCGGCTCGTAACCCTCACTTGTCAAATATCTTTGATCAATCGCCTGCCTCAGGCGAAGATACCTCCAACGCTCATGACTTAGACGACATCAACATGCTCACCGATGAAGAACTTGCTCAGCCTGGTGATCGCGCTTCTCCTTCCTTGCATAATTAATATAATGAGTTCTCTCAGAATCTCATTATTCAATGCAACCGGAATGCCAAAGCAATCTATCTATCCAATCCTGCAACTCTCACATAATTCGGACTTACTCTTTCTCACTGAGACTTGGTTACTCCCCCCAACAAGATACAAGACTACCTGGGCCGAATATTACACCTATGGTACACCACGGAACTCTATCACGGGTATTGGACAGCTTGGTCTGGCTCTTCTGGTGAATCCTCGATGCAAACTACCAGTCTACCAAATTACTCATACTCACCCCCTATTAGCTAAGTATTCTTTATCAATTGTCTTAGCCTCTAAAATATTGATCCACTGCCTATATTTACCACCCTCTTTAGATGATGATGAAGTAACAACGATACTAGATACACTACCTTTGCAATACGCTAATACGTCCAATACTATATTATGCGGTGATTTTAATGCTCGCCTTGGATCTTACATAGGCGACACTCGAATAGACCCACGAGGGCGAATTTTCTACAACTGGATGTGCTCCCATAATCTTATACTCTGGAATCAACGTCTTACACATGGACAACCTACCTCGTATACATTTCAGGATACAAGCATCATTGACTTTTTTCTCAGCAATAATGAATTGATCTCGCCATCTATACACATAAGGCATGATCTTTCTCTCAATTCAAACCACAAGTTCATGTCAATGTCATTTGACTTGCCCTCTAATCTCCAAGTCCATTTGCCTCCACAACGCGTTACCTGGAATATTGGAAAACTCAAACATCCACGTTTCAGAAACTCTTACAAAGAAGTATTCACTGAAAATTTACAGATAATACTACCCCACCAGTCATCACTTTCTTTCCCTAATAGAACTGAGGCTTGTCAATACATTGATTCAATACACCAGCAACTATGTGACACTATTTACGACAGCCTGGATAAGATTTGTGGTAGACGCTCACCGCCAACGGATGAATGGCTTAAGGATTTTTGGACAACTGAAATGACAGCCGCCTTTAACCGTAAAGAATATTATTACAAAAAGTGGAGGAAAGCACATGGTTTCAATGCACTACGATTATGGGTAGCACATCAGGAAGCTCAAGCGAAATTACGTCAACTCATTCTAAAGAGACGTCGCGAAACTTGGCGCTGCTTCTGTGACCAAATGTCCCAGGGAAACTACTCCAAGGCGATCGCTAAATTCAGTCGTATCAGAAAAAACAGAACTCTCAAGCCTACCTTCTCTCATATAGAGGGGCCACAGCGTGCTGCTGAAGTAATGGCGCAACACCTTCAGCGCACTTTTGCTGGTGATTTAATATCTAACTTACTGAATCGACGCCATCCGTCAACCAGAATGAACCATTTGATACAAACACATGTCCTTTTACTATCGAAACAGTTAATGATGCCATTGCACACCTACCCCGACGGAAAGCACCCGGTGTAGACCATCTTACTATAGAAACAATTATACCTATCACTGATCGCTTAACACCAATTCTTGTGTACCTGTTTCAACTTTGCTGGCGATGGAGCTACACCCCTCTGTCATGGAGAGTCGCTCAGGTTCTTCCCATATATAAAAAAGGCCCGGTAACTGATCCAGGAAACTTCCGTCCGATTAGCTTAACCTCTATTTTCAGAAGAATCATAGAAAAATGTCTATATCCTGAACTAGTCGATCAAAGCCCTACACTTGATATTGCACAGGGCGGTTTCCGTGTAGCCCGTAGTACACTTGATCAAGCACTGTCCCTCGTTGAAATATGTTCTATTCTACGCAAGCACCATAAGGTCACTCCAACTCTGGCGTTCTTAGACATTAAAGCTGCCTATGATACTGTTGACCGCTGTCATGTGTGGCAAGCTTTAGAGCAAAGCCTTGATCCGGCGCTACTCAACTTGCTTAAAAACCTTTTTAATGATGTCCAGATTGAAGTTCTCCTGGGGAATGCTAAATCTTCCCGATTCTCACCCGCTACTGGTGTGTTGCAGGGTTCGATTCTGTCTCCTTTCCTATACTCAATCTACATTAACCAATTGCCAAATCTTCTACGAGATCACCCCCTTGCTGATGGTTCTCAGACTAATCCCATTGAATTTACTTTATCAATCAACTGTCTCCTGTACGCTGATGACGTGGTACTAATAGCGTCACCTCCACATCTAACGACGCTTCTACAAAAATGTGAAGACTATAGCCATCAACTAGGTTTCCGTTGGAACCCCCTCAAATGCGCAATACTGTCCCCCTCCTCTGACACTCAAGACTATGCTCTCTATGGGATTACACTTCCACGTCAAGTTTCATTCAGCTACCTAGGTATTCCTATCAGCCCTGGAGGATACCTTAACACAAAGGAACTTATCCAAAATAATATCAATAAAGCACTGAAGACCATGAACCAAATGACAGCCATTGGTGTGAACTCTACTGGTTTTGAGAAGCTCACCTCCACGCGGTTTTATTCTCAAATTGTTCGTCCACAACTAGAATACGGTCTAGCCATCAGTGCGGTGAAATGCAGGGAACTTCAGAAGATAGAATCTTGCCAAAACCAATGTCTACGTCGAATATTTGGGGGTACTTCACGCTCGTCCATCAAGGTCATGCTACACCTAGTAAATCAACCAACAATGAAAGAGCGTATCCACATCTTACAAGCCAAATTCTTGCTTCGAACTATTGATGCACCTGATGATACTCTTATGTTTAGACTACTTCCTTACATTCGAACATCAACAAGCCACTCACAATGGTACAAGCTCACTACTTCCCCTCTATGGCGGCTCTGCGCTGAAACCGATCCTGATCAACTTGATCGACGCAAGTTCAAAGCAATTCGTAAAGATTATCTACAAGAATCTTTTGAAAACCGCCGTGCAGACACTAACTCTATCCTTCTCTCCGCCTGCCGTCCTCAATTAGTCGTGGATCCCATCCTCTGGCTACCGATGTCATACATTGAACGTAGCCGATTAATTCGTTGGCGTATGGGCTGGTTGCCTGGTGGCCGTCCCAAACCATGTATCTACCACCCTCATGACCTGCTCACCCGATCGCATGCTATTACCTGTCTAAATATGCATCATCGCCTTCTTATGCCAAGCACTATCTCTGACCCTTTATCATATCTCCTCAATCTCCTGCCTACTTCAAGGAAGAAACCTACTATACAACGTCGATCAAAATATTCAGCGTGGTTTATTCGATGGCCAATCATTTGCCAAATCCTGCATGAACTTGACTACCTCCGCCATGACAAAACTGCTCCTGAAATTCCACCTCTGGGTACTAAACTATTGCATTGGTTCAGCTCTAATTAATCTCGTATCGCTTGTTACTGTATCTTCTTCATCTTCCCATCTTTATCCTTTTTCCCTTTTTGCCTATCAAAAAGGTTTTTTAGCTCTTTAACCATCTCATGATCTGACCCGGGCAATACAATAATTTCCATTATTATGTGCTCAATTGGGTTATTTTAATTCTCAGATAAATAAAATATTCTTTAATCGTATAAGGATTTTACACACTAACTCTGTCCTTTTATCTGCCTGTCGTGTTGACCGAAAGGTTGATCCTATACTATGGCTCCCAATGACCCCCGTTGAACGTAGTCGCTTACTCCGTTGGCGTCTCGGTTGGCTTCCTGGTGGCCTCCCCAAACCGTGTATCTACCACCCATTTGATCTACTAACAAGGACTCATGCCATTGAATGCCTTCATATGCATCGACGTCTGCAAATGCCACAATCTATCTCTGACCCTCTGTCATTTTTCTTAAACGAGCTGCCCATTTCCAGAAAGAAACCAACCGACAAAAACCGCTCAAAGCATATTGCATGGTCTATTCGTTGGCCAATTATCTGTCAAATTTTACATGAACTAGATTATTTGCATCACGATCAAATCTCTCCCGATGTTCCCCCTCTTGGCCAAAAATTATTATCTTGGTTATTCTCTAACTCTTAAATGTATTGATTACATCTTCCTACCATCTTCCCTTCTCTATCCTTTTTACTTTTTGGCTATCAAAAAGGTTTTTAGTTTCTCTAACACTTCTTTGAACTGGCCCGGGCAATACAATATGTCAAATATTATGTGCTCATTTTGGGTTTTAAAATTTTTACAAATAAAAAATTATTCTTTAATCGTATAAGGATTTTACTGACCCGGGCAATACAATAATTTCCATTATTATGTGCTCAATTGGGTTATTTTAATTCTCAGATAAATAAAATATTCTTTAATCGTATAAGGATTTTATTCGGATGCCGCATATTTAGCTGGTCATCATAAGAAACATTTTAATAACAGGGCTTAAACCCACAAACAAACACAGAAAAACGGCCATGGAGATTTGAACTAGTGTCGCCAGACGAGAGACTAAACTAGCAGAAAGAACTTTGACTACTTCGCTAGGGGGCTTTGCCCCTTCACAGCCTAATACAGCTTTATCACCTTTATACAGTGCGACTAGTAAATTTCGTCCATTCTGAAAAAATAAACGGCAACTTCCGAAAAATAAATGGCGGTTACCTAAAAATAAACGGCACTACCTGATAAATGTTTAGCTGTTTGCTAGCAAATAATTGTCGCTCTTAAAACTTTACTTTGTCTTTTTGGGCCGAGT
Source organism: Rhizopus arrhizus (assembly GCA_024220505.1). Lineage (NCBI taxonomy): Eukaryota > Fungi > Mucoromycota > Mucoromycetes > Mucorales > Rhizopodaceae > Rhizopus > Rhizopus arrhizus. The sequence continues at coordinate 1,558,170 of JAKZZE010000005.1, read as the reverse complement.
CAAATTGGGTTACTGAGGGATTATTGTCAGCTATGATGTAAAGGCTTTATTTCTTTCCCTTCGCTCTAACAAATGAATAACATGACAAAAAATACATTTTTTTATGAAGACGAACACAATAATGCCTACAATAAGGATGGAGAGAGAGTCTTCGACCCAATGGAAGGTGTGTTAACCGAAATCAGTGATCCAAACGTAATACTTGAAACCATAACGAGCCAAAAGTCCTATCTGAGTCTCAAACCAGCAGAGAAAGAAACTACTGCAAAAGATTCAACAAAAAAGACTATAAAAGTGGTCAAGAAAGCAGCGTCTACAAAGACTACGACGACCAAACCAGAGAGATATTTATTGACTGAATGATCGAGGGTCTTACGGAAAGAGGAAAAGTGACTTTGCATGCAAAGGATCTTGGAATTAATCCTCGTACTGCTATGCGCTGGTGGGAACACTATCAAGAAACTGGGAAGGTAGCTTACAAAAAGTTGCAAAGAAATCCCGGCCGACCCAACTCACTGACTCCTGAGCATGAGCAGCACATTCAACAAATAGTAGAAAAAGGCTCACAACTTTGTGCTAATGATATTATTGTTTCTCTGAAATCGCAGTTTGAGGACTTAAAGATTTCAAAGCCTCAAATGAAACACCACTTGAGAAATAACAAGTTCATTTCAATAAAGAAGACAACCTTCGATCCTATGACAAGAAACTCTGACAATAACTTGCAAACGAGATACGAGTGGTTCATGAAGTGGAAAGGCTCGGATCTGGGTTACACTAAGAACTGCGTTTTTATTGATGAGGCTGCATTGAAGACAGCCAAAAAAAAAAAAAAAAAAGCTTGCAGGAGGCAAAGAGCAGGCGACATGATTATTGAAGAACCTACTATAGAGTACGCTGATGTGGAGAAGAGTACTGCCATCGAGAACAACAAGCCAGTAGCAAAATATACAACTACTGCCCACTTTGTAAGATTTATAAACGAGCTTCTTGATATCATGGACATAGACGAAAGTCTTATGGGTAGATATCTTGTAATGGATTACTGTACTATTCATAAGTCTCATCCAATGATAAGAAAAATTGACAGTAGAGGTTATAGAGTAATGCACTTACCTCCTTGTTCATCAGAGCTCAACCCAATTGAGCAGTTTTAGGCTATAGTTAAAGGAAAGCTCAAACATCGTTAAATGAAAACTTATTGAATTGAAGTGCTGATGATTATAATCAAATTCTTTATGGCCTCTCATGTGAACATGCTTTTAAAATCATACTATGATATTTTCATAACACCATATCTTTTTAGAATATAAACCTTGCGAGAATTGATATGATTTAAAACAGTTTTATTGGTCTCAGCAAAGGACTTTTAATGGATATTTTGATCAGTGAATATATCATCATTATGCAGTGCCATTACAAGATGACGTTCCAACATTTTATGATCATCAGGTATGTTCTTAACATATTTATCATTGAGGTTTGATGAAAAAACATAAAGAACTTGACACATTCAGACGCTAATAACTTCTCGAGTCCTACCTACTATGTGTAACTACTATTCTATGTGAATCTAGAAAACAAGTATCTTCTATTGCAAGTTACTACATAGTATAAGCTCATTGTAGGCACATTGCTATTATCCTGTTGTAGCTGTGTTTGAATAAATCTATATAAATGGGATGGGAGTATTTCCTTTTAACATTTAAATCAATTTCTGAAGACATTTTTTCTTTTTGTTCGTACATTTCACTCATGAAAACACGTTAGAAAATGAAAGGAAAGCAAAAGGATTCTTTATTCCCTTCAAACCAAAAGAAGCCATCTAAGAGCGAAAATGGTAGGCTCCATATCTAATAATGGATCGAAATGTCACTGACCACAAAATTGATACTATTATAGACTCATTTGAACTATATGTAGAAGACAACTCAGACGACGACTTCCAACCCGTTGTAACAGCTAGAAAAAGAAAAAGTAAGTTGCATTGTCAAGCTTGATGTAGGTAAACAGCTAGTTTAACGTATGAAACTCCATCATAGGTAGGGAAAATACTCCACAGAGTGGATTACAAAAGAGGCTCAAAGGCAAAGGAAAAGCTACAGATTCTGAAGTTACTACTACAAGTAGTACTGGTATCTCTACAACAGATGAAACTATCATGTTCAATAAGATCACTCTTGATGACTATGATCTTGAATATAGCAGTGACGATTTTGATGCGCCTGTCGTCAAAAGACCCTTTTTGAGTGAATCAACCAAGTCTGATTTTCGTATCACCAAATTAACTTCTGCTGCTGTGGAGTCAAGCACAACTGCTTCTAAAACAAGTCTAACTTCCCTCAAGCCTAGTAAACCTGTTCCAACTGTTTTCAATTCAGCTGCAACTTCTGTCAAGTCAAGTTTTTGCCCTGTGACTGTTGACAAGGCAAGTGACATTAAAGAAGGCCCTAAGAAGATAAGCAAGCGTGTGATGACAATTAAAACGACTGTAAAAAATATTTGGAAACCAGCATATTTACAGCCATTGTATGATTTGGTTCATACTACCAACTTACTAGTTACACATACCTTTGCCTTCACAAAGTACATATATTTACAAGAACTGGCAGCAAATGAAAATTTTGCGCTGAACAACTTTGTGACAAGGAATTTCTTTGTTGAAGTTTTTCTGAGTCTTATTCTCTCAAAGGGTGGAAATAGCTCAAGGCTGAAGGATACAACCAAAAACTATAGGCGATTGATATCAAGATATAAAGGAGCTTACTTTGAAAACGCTGGTTATACTCCTCAAAACTTACCATATGCTCAGCAAATAGCCTTGTACGAGTGTACGAAGATCCAAACGGCCTACTATAATAACATCAAAGCTCATTTTGGAAATAGGCTGCGTGGTTTGATAAACAAGTTATTTAAAAAGAAGGAAAAGACAGAGAGTCTCAGAGGAGAAATGCAAGCAAACAAGTCTAGTAGTAAAGCGATAAAAGAAGCTATCCGAAAGAAGATTTATGGACCTTGCAATAAGGTGAAGCTTGCCATCGCAAAAAAAGAAATGCCTGAAGTTGGTCTTTTAGATGATCAATCAAGAACACAATTAAATGGCTTTCTCTCAAGCTACCCAGAGGACTACACCTTTCAAAAGAACTCAATTTACTATGACATTATGGCTAGTCCAAAAAACCATTTTAAAGCCTTCTTCAGACTTGCCGAATTGTCTGAAGCTGAACAGATGAAACAGTTTGCTTGTTTCCCGCTACGCACCACCTTTATTCCTTGCTACATGACGTTGGATAGCAAAATAATCCATCACCATGTTCTCAAGAGCAAAAAGAATCCAAAAACAGGAAGCAAGTTTGAGACATGGGGTGCCGTCGTAGACTTAAATAAAAAGGCGTTCAAGCATCAAGGATTTCAAAAGACTTTGCGGTTCCAAGGAACTCTCGAAACCGATGGAGTCGGTGTCTCCATAATAAAGCAAAACACTGATACAAGCAAAAAGTCGCCTAAACCCAACACTGAAAAGAAAGTGGACGGTAATCAAACAAAACATATTGAAGGATTAGGTCAAGCCGACTTAAAGAGCACTGAAGGCAAGTGTGTCTTGATAGACCCTGGAAGGCGGGACTTGATGTACTGCATGAAAGAAACCAGCGCTATCGAAGAAAAACGAACACTTATATTTACCAAGAACAACCGCTCACAATGTTCAAGGCACTTCAGATATTTAAGAAAGCGTACTCAACCTTTTGTGGTCCAGAAAGCCGAAGCAATCCTTTCTAGATCTGAATCCAACTCTGTAGACTTGAAAAAGTTTGTACAGTACATTAAAACAAGAGCATCAGTAAAAAACACCTTGTACGAATATTATGAAAACGAGACAACAAATTCTAAAGAAACATATTTCCCTGAATCCGAATTTGACTTTCGAGTCGATCAAAAATGTAATTTGTATTATGGAAATCTGTTCATAGCAAGAATCCGTGGTTTTTTCCCTCAACCTGAGAATTACTCTACTGATAGCTCTGTAAAGACCCAACTGTATACCATCTACCTACAAACAATGCTACAACAAAAGCATATTTCAGAAAGACTAGATGATAGTGAGAAAAGCAAAGTTCTAGAGCTGGCAAAAGAGATGTGTAGACGACCACAGCAAAGCAATTACAAAAAGACTATCAGTACAGCATTAGAAAAGCTACAACTTTTGCCTTTTCGAAAATTAAAATTTTCAAGTAAACTTTTCTTTGACCAGAATGATCAAAAACTAGTGCGTAACTTAAAAGCAAAGTTTGGTCAAGATGCTGTCTTAGTTTTTGGAGATTGGTCCGCCCCTAATGTCAAGCATCAAGAACCGACAAGAAGCAAGGGGTTAATCAGGATGTTAAAGAAGAATGGGTTTGTTGTCTACTTAATCAATGAATACAAAACATCTTCCTATTGTCCAACCTGTGAAAATGACTTAGAAAAATTCAAAACCGTGCCAAATCCTCGCCCTTACCAACGGAAAAAGAAGCCAGATGTGCTATGTAATGGTTTGCTGAGGTAATCCAAAGGGAAAAATAAACTAGAATAACTCTTGATAACTAATGCAGTACTAGGTGTAAGAGCCTCTCATGCCTTAAACAACAAACCACAGGTACAAAAAGAAGACTTTGGAATCGCGATCAAGCAGCCGTGTTGAATTTTCTCAAGATCCTAAATAGTTTGAGAAAGACTGGCAAACGCCCTAACCTTTTCACCAGAAAATATCCTTTAGACTGATCATCTTTAAGTAGAACAAAAGTAGGAAAGTCACAAAAAATTCACCACCAAGGTTATCGCCTTGGCCATTTAATACAGGTATTGCAATAAAACAAGTACAAAGCGACAACAATAAATGTACTAAACAAAATTTTCATTTAGGTTAGTGACATTTATTTTTCTGGAAACATTTGTTTTTTGCTAAACGAAGTTTATTTTCTTTAAACCGACAAAATTTACCAGCCCCACTGTATTCATATAAACATTACAATTCTCATTCATAAAAAATATTTTAATTAGTCTAAAAAATAAAAATAAAAAATCGTGAAAAAAAAAAAAATACAAAACTTCGTTTTTTTTTACTCTCAACAATATTCCAAGTCAATAGAATCTTCCCAATGCTCATTACTATGTGTCATAAAAATGTTTGACGGTGTATTGTATGGAGCTGTCGGCTTGTAGAATATACCTTGTGGTCCGTGTATTGTCACCTCTTTTACTTTTCTTTTCTTAATAATAGCAGTACTATCCAAAAGAGCTTCCATTTGCCCTCTTTTAAATCTCTGAGTTATGACTATTTCTTCTTTGTTCTCTTTTGGTTGCTTTGGAATAAAAGGTTCTATAGAATAAAGTGCTGCAAAAGGCTGCGGCGATTGCTCTTTTCCAAAGACATCAAAATCACTGCCTGCATATATTGAAGAGGGATCTTTTGCACTTTTTGTGAGTGTTTGAGAGATGCAGTTGTTGTTATAAAAATTACCAGAGTAGCGGTTGCTACGTAATGTTGGGTCTTCTCGTGAGTGATTCTTGTATAAATCAACCAAAACACTGTCTCTCTTTCTCCACATTTCTGTTTTATTGAAAAAGAAAAAAAAAATAATTGATCGAATAATTTACGGGTACAATTGAAACTAACGACCTGCATACATAAAAATTTTAGCTTTATCGTTTTTTCATTCTATATACAAGAAAGATTATATTCTCAAAAAATATTTGAAAGCATATTCGTCATGATTTCAATGCTTGTAGTCCTTTTTTTTTTTTGTCTTTCAGAATGAATCATTCACACGTTAATTTTTCCAATGAATTTACTAATCATGACTTTTATTTTGAATTCCGTCGTTTTTTCATTCGCTTGGTCTCTACTACCAACTCTCCTTCAACACCTTTTTGATCAAATTTATATTGAGACTCTCCTTAATAAATGAGAACTCCTATTGCCTAATCCCACGAATTGGTATCTTATAGAGACCTATAATCCTCTACTACTCTATTCAATTTATATCAATGATTTATCAAGAAGATTTCGATTAAAGTAACCTTCCAAAGGCATTTCTTTAATAAAACTGGCTCTTATGAACTATTTACTATATGCTGATGGTATGACTCTTATTTTTAAAAACAAATTTCAGGGCTGTTAGACAATTACAAAAGCCACAGTCTTTCACTTGACTCTCATTGAAATTCTACCAGTTACAGTGCCAAGTGATAGAAACGACAGCTTGAACTATGGCTTTATGGACAAATTTTGCTTTGACGGTCTTAATTCTTGTATTTTGGAGGACCCTTAAACCACCTAGTTTGAAAGACAAATTAAAACCCCTAATGCGCAAATCTATTGAAAAATAAAAATGAATAAATCGGTGATTCTTATTCATTTTTTCCGAAATAGGAGACTATTTGAATTAGGACTTTCTTGGTCACCAAAGTATATGACTAAAGGGATTCATGAAAAGAAGAAAAAGCCAATTGATTTGCTTTTGTAGAAAAACAAGACCAGTAAAGATGAATGTTCTTGATTATTCTTGGGCCGCTTACGTGTAATTCTACTGGTTATTGTCGAGTAAAGATGTTTTGTCTAAGACATATTCTAATTGTTTGTAGTTCTGTAACAGATACAGCGCATTCGGATAATATCGGCTAATTTAGCCGGAAATGCGCTTAACCATTGATAATGCAAGTAGCATTGCACATATATAAACTGGCCGGTTAGATTCATAGCTTCCAGTTATGAGTACTAAGTCTGCTACATTAATTGAATAGCTTTCATACTACTCCTTATGTCTTGTTTATCATCAAACGATAAATATAATGTGATTTTTGAGGAATAATGTGGCAAGAATATATATTACAAGATAGTTATTCACTAAGAATAGATAATGGTGCACGTTAATCAGTCACGTTAATGCACTGTTTAATTATCTTTTTTAATTAATTTTTTTTTTTTACATCTTTTCATCTCTTTATTGACATGCTTCGTTTTGCATTGTGTGTTATTGGAATATATGCATGCTTCTTGACTTGTGGAGTGATTCAAGAACGTATTAGTACAAAACCTTATGGAGACGCACAATCATCGAAGAAATTTAAACATTTTATTGTTCTCAATCTTATACAATCATTAATAGCTACATTTATCGCCTTTATCTATTTGAAAATTAGTGGTAAAAGCCTCAACATGAAAGAAAACCCACGGAGCCTCTACTTTAGATATGCACAAGTCGCATTCTTTCATTGTATTGGATCATCGTTTGGGTACGCTTCACTAAAACATATTGATTATCCAATTATAATTCTTGGAAAAACATGTAAACTTGTCCCGGTCCTTTTGATGAATGTCCTTGTTTATCGACGCAAGTTTGATTGGCATAAATATCTTTATGTTGCTTTAGTAACTGCAGGCGTATCTATGTTTATACTCTATCATGAAGTCAGCCTTTCAAAAAAGGTTGCCACGACAAGTTCAGCTTGGGGCTTATTTTCGCTTGGCATGAACTTGACGATCGATGGACTTACGAATGCAACGCAGGATCAAATCTTTACGAAATATAAGCATCTTGTTGGCGGTCAGCATATGATGTTTTATATGAATTCCTTAAGCTCCATCCTATCTAGTTTATACCTTATCCTGTATCCATTTAACGACGAATTACAACAAGCATTTTTATTTTTTCAACAACATCCAGCTGTGATTCGAGATGTTCTCTTGTTTGGCCTCTGTGGCGCAATCGGCCAATGCTTTATCTTTTATACCCTTCAACGCTATGGAAGTCTTCATCTAGTCACCGTTACAGTGACTCGTAAGCTTTTTACAATGCTGCTTAGTGTCTTTTGGTTTAATCATACACTGAATCTTGGTCAGTGGGTTGGTGTTGGACTTGTCTTTACAGGTACACAACAAACATACATACATAATGATAATTTCTAAAAAAAAAGATGTACTCTTAGCTATCGGAATTGAGTCATATATTGGGAAGCAGAAAAAATTGCGAGCAAACAAAATGGCTAAAATCACGTTGAAAGAATATGATTTGAAAAAAGCTTTAAAAAATACAAAGCTTGCCAGTAAATTAAGATGAATAAAAAGACACTTAGAATATAGATATAATAAAAAAACTAAACAATTAAAAGCTCTCCCTTTTCAAGGATGAGATGACACGACCTTGTTCTTTTTCTTTCCTTTTTTTTTGACATATCAATGCATACCGATTGATTCTGCTGAATTAAGTCTGTTTCATTTTGTTTCAAAAGAAAAGTATATAAAGAAACATCTTTGTGATGGTAGTGTTTTAAATATATTGCCTCTATAATTCATAGAAATCTACTGTTTATCTTTATTGTATTGCTGGTTTAATGAACAAAAGATGAAATTGGGGGGAGGGGAGACTTTGTCAAAAACGTAAAAGCTTACATTCAAGATGTTGTCGAGATGTCTACAAACAAATTTGCTGGTCTCAAGATTAAAAATCCCCCCAAGAAACACGAGTTAATGGGAGTCGACTGTAATCTTAGTCTGAAGTAAACTACATGTTGGCCAGAGTCAAGAGTAAGCATGGATAGTTGGTCTATCAGAAGAGTGGAACTATAATGTTCAATACAAGATACAAAGTTAACCATCTTATTATAAAAACCTCTTTCCCCCCCCCCTCCCACCAAATCTAAGTGGTGTGCTGTTTCTGGTGTCAGGTAATGTGTGAGGTATCTTAATGATTGACATCATACCATGAGTCTGTCTCAGTGGCTGGTGATTACAATTGCATCACGTCAGTCATATTATTGAAGCGAGCTGTTTGATACAAGTCTCAGGATATTTGATATTTGTCATCTATCTTGAAATATATATAATTGTACATGTATATGTGATATATCAATAATATCCAAACACGCTGCGATTAGGTTGTCAAATGAAGCAGCACTGATCAATCAGTAATTGGATCATATAAATCAAGGTAACAAAGCGAAACATATTACTTAATGCTATAGGTACAATTCGTTTATTGCATTGATCAACCCACTGTCATACTGAGACTCTTTAGAATACATCCATTTCACTCTCAATAAATAGTAAACTTTCAATTCTATATTGAATTGTTTTAACTTTACTTTCTGATACAACATCGGCCCTACGCTTGCAAAATGACCTGCCAAAGATATCTTACACTCACGCATAAAATAGCTGGTGAGCTGAAATGTTTTTAACTATAAAAATAAGACAAAGAGGAATTAACGAGACCGAACAATAGCTCTAAATTTGAACACTTTTATTAAAATAACATTCCAAGACTATTTATATTAGTTTGAGCAGGACCTGAGATTAGATGACAAATGATAGTTATGATCAATATGACTTGACATGTAAAAGGAAAAATTTATAAACTGATATTAGCTTTGGCGATCCAAGCACCTTTCCGCCATGGCGGGCAGCACCTAATGTATTTGCCACTGAACTTACTATGCAGACGACCGTTCTCACGCCTTTCAGCACCCTCACACAACCAAGGCTATGACTCCTCTGCAATATCTGTTGGTACGCTTGCATCACGCTTTCTGTAATCTTTGACTATGTCAGTATTGTTCGGCAAGTCTTGGACAGAATTTAGAACAGCCTTAAATGCGTTCAAAACCACTACCACGGTTAAAGCACTTAGGCAAAAGGCAACGCTCCATTCAAGTCGAGGGGGAAATCTTGTTATCATTTGTGCACTTGCTGGAAGACGGCTTGGAAAAACACAGAGCTACCACCTTGTAACGATTCTGAACCAGCTCGCTCTTCGATTTAGCAAGCTAAAATATAGTGTCGAATTAAGGACAACGATTTGTTGCGATTGAGACAACTGCGTTGTGATTGACGATGTATTTGATTCTTTTTTTGTGAATAAGCTTGTTGTTGTGAGGGGCCTTTATACCTTTTATGATTGTATATAGAGTTTATACTGTTGTATTCTCGGTCGAATATGTTATGATCTTCTTTTATTTTAAAACAGCAAAATGAAACAAGGAAAATAAATTTTTTTTTACAAAATTAGTAATTATTTGATCTTCTTTTTCGCTCAGTCATAACCGCGTCTTGATTATTCCGTCTATATGTCTGCTTTAAACGAACAAACCTTTCACGAGCCTTATAAACAACTGAGTGAAATACAAGCGCTGGTGCAACAGCTTGTACAACAACAGCAAATATCTTTCAATCTCGACAACGATGACAGTTAATCATTATTACAATCACTGAGCGTACACCCTCATTACGACTGGTCTCCTAACCCTTTATTACAAGAGTGTTTAGGTCTTGATAGAGATCTGTTCCGCATACTCATATTTACGGATACTCCACGCTCTGATATAATTGACAAGTATCCTCCAATTCAGAGCATCTGATATATGCCTCCACAAATCTTACCGGAAACTAAGCGTAAGATGAATCGTGGGTAACTATGTCGTATTTAGATCATTAAATACATGTTATTTCATACATAAAATTTGAGTAATCTCGTATGAATAATGAGTGTTTAATGAGGTAAATACAATAAGCCGTTCCATGAGCGTAACATCACTTGTCAGCTATTTTATGCGTGAGCGTAAGATATCTTTGGCAGGTCATTTTGCAAGCGTAGGGCCGATGTTGTATCAGAAAGTAAAGTTAAAACAATTCAATATAGAATTGAAAGTTTACTATTTATTGAGAGTGAAATGGATGTATTCTAAAGAGTCTCAGTATGACAGTGGGTTGATCAATGCAATAAACGAATTGTACCTATAGCATTAAGTAATATGTTTCGCTTTGTTACCTTGATTTATATGATCCAATTACTGATTGATCAGTGCTGCTTCATTTGACAACCTAATCGCAGCGTGTTTGGATATTATTGATATATCACATATACATGTACAATTATATATATTTCAAGATAGATGACAAATATCAAATATCCTGAGACTTGTATCAAACAGCTCGCTTCAATAATATGACTGACGTGATGCAATTGTAATCACCAGCCACTGAGACAGACTCATGGTATGATGTCAATCATTAAGATACCTCACACATTACCTGACACCAGAAACAGCACACCACTTAGATTTGGTGGGAGGGGGGGGGGAAAGAGGTTTTTATAATAAGATGGTTAACTTTGTATCTTGTATTGAACATTATAGTTCCACTCTTCTGATAGACCAACTATCCATGCTTACTCTTGACTCTGGCCAACATGTAGTTTACTTCAGACTAAGATTACAGTCGACTCCCATTAACTCGTGTTTCTTGGGGGGTTTTCTTTTTCTTTTGGTGGTGTCCTCAATTTTTATTTTAAAATCCATACTTTTTATTATAAAATCTTCACATTGGCAGCGGAGTCCAATCAAACCAAACTTGATGAAGAGAGTGCAATTTCACATGTATTGATAATGATAGTCAGGACACGTTTGATGCAATGCAAAAAAAAAAGTAAATAGCGCATCTTATATGTATGCTTAAAGTTGTCTAAAAGTGGTAATGGTCAAGAAGATGATCAACAAAATGAGGCACTGGTTTATTTGTCTTGTAAAAAATGCAAACGATTTTTTTTTATTTTCGTATAATCAAATAAGAGCATGTAATTGTTTGTAAACATGTAAGCGTAAACATCTAATATGTGTGTTTAATATTTTCAGTTTGAAGAAACGATTGAGAGGGTATGGAATGTATAGTACAGAGAGTGACCTCAAGAAAAAGGTACTGGAGGGGAAACAAAGATAGAAGTTGGATATAAACATTGACTGCCTCCGTGATAATCAAGCATGGGTTTTGTAGATGTTATGAAATTGGATGAATGTTGTATAAGTGGTGACAGAGGAGTTTTACATTCATCTTCCAAGTCAGAACCTGAACTAACAGGGGATGAAAGTCTAGATGTTTGGTTGCCGTGGGTATAATCTTCATGTCGAATTTGAGTAGATTTGCGAGTGAAAGTCTTGAGGCATTTAGTACATGAATATGGACGACTGCCTGTATGAATTCGACGATGTCTAGCAAGTGAAGAAGACTAAAGAAAGAAATTATTAAGTGTACTTGTATTTTAATATCATTCTTACATCTCCAAATGATTTGTCACAATTTTCATATCCACACGCATGAGGTTTTTCACCTGTGTGTGTTCGATAATGAACAGTTAAAGCAGAACGTTGAATAAATCGCTTCAAACATCCTTCCCATGAGCAAACATAAGGTCTTTCACCCGTATGTATCCTCAAATGTCTAGAAAGATCAGATTTACGACGAAATGATTTACTGCAATTATTCCATGTACAAGCATAAGGTCTAGTGCTTTGTTTTTTACACATCTCATCTTCTGTTGTATGATTTAATAAAGTATGAATATCCATTTTTATCAAAAAGGTCATTAAGAAAAAAAAAATAAAAAATAAAAAACGAAAAAAGAAAATTGAATGATTTTATACCTTTTTCATCGGAACCGAAATCAATCTGGGCACGAGCCAAGAGCTTCTTCATCCAACTGAAACAAGCTTACGGGGCCGGTCCAGACGGCGATCTTTTTTAGTTTATTTAGTTTAATGAATGATCCGAGCGGTTACATAATGCAGTGCTAATTAACCACCCGTTATTTATAAAGTTTACAAAAAGAAAAAAGAGAAAAATTCAGCTGCAGTGCATTCACTTTTTTTTTTCAATTGACGTCAAAAGTGATCCATTTTTTGAGTGAAGTTCTAAAAAATTCAACTCATTCTGAATTCTTTTTCGCTCTTTTTTTTATCAACCCTCGGTTTGAATAAAACAAGGCTGCTGTTTCTTTAACGCATGGTTACCATGACGTCAATTCAATTGACAACAAAGGTCAATCACCTTTAAAAAGTCTCCTTTATTTTATATAAACAAACATGAATGCTGCTACTATTTGTTTATAAACTTGATTTTTTGTAACACTTGATGTCAATTCAGAAGTTCAGGGACTCTCTTTAAGGCAATTTATAAATGTATTGGTTGATTTTGAATAAAGCCCTGACAACTAATCATTTAAAAGCAATTGAACCCAGTTGATGAGTTTTGTATGCAAGTACCCCCCTCTCTCCCCTTTATTTTTTTTTTCCTGGGGCTGATAGATCCCATATTAAATTAATTGTTTAGTTTATATATGATTCGCCATGAATTAGATAATTTCACCTGGGTTGAAATTTTGAATCATGTCCCTACTTTCACACAAGTCTGGACTTTTCGTCTTTGCTGTTATCATTTGAAGAATAAAGTCACAAGTTGAATGCTTTTGCTTTATTAAAACAAAAATAAACGCGTATGTTGATCGTATGTGTTCCTCAAGATAATAATAATCATATACAAAGTAATTGCAAATCAATATTAAGTATTGCCAAAACATGAAACAATTGGATACTAGACATAAAAAGACCTCATCAACACACTGCACAGTCCTACAAGTTCGTCTCGGACATGACTAATTGATTTATGAGCAAAAAATAACATCAATAAAAAACAAATAAATAAAAAAAAGTAGACATCACCTCAACATACCCTTCACATTTAAGCACCAGAGAGAATAAAACGAGTAAGCATTCACTTCATCCCAAACTTGTATTCTTTTAATACAAATGAAATAACTCACTGAATCTTCTAGAAATGAACAGAGCAAGTCGATTTCATTGGTTTGGTGATGGATTCAAAGATCGGGACTTTTTTTTTTTTCCCTTTAAATGGACCTTTTTATTTAATTGTTTATATACCTTTTAGGGAATAAAAAAAGTATTTTTCTTTTATAAAACTCTTTATAGTCATTATGGATTATAATGTTCATTTTTGATTAAGCTTGTTTTGGTATATATCTTTTTGTCTTTATCGCGTCTTTAACCTGCTCATGTTTATCTATTTTCAAAAGCGAAAAAAAGTTCATTTGGTCGACAAGATGAACTGACCTCTAATTTGTAGAATAACCTCATGATTACATAAATATACTTCAAAAGAGGACGCAGCAGGATCCTTTCGAGTATGACATGATGAGGGGCATCTCGTGTGACATTTCATCTGAACCATGCTTTTGTTTTAAAAATAGTGTAACCTGTCTGAAAGCAAAATCAAATTACAAAACATGATGCAACTCAAGTCTTTTACTAAGAATGTGAATAAAGCAGAGTGTATCTTGTTATCATCTTTAGAAACGAAGCAGGCAACTTACGCGTATTCAGTCAAAGAGGACTCAAATGAATCCTGTGCGATTTTCGCACGAGTCAAGGTTTTGGAATCAAAAGTGGACAGTCCATCGATGACTGTTTAGAGAAATGAAACGAATTGATTGGCTATATCTGACAAATGCTTTGTTATTATGCAGCTTTTCATGTCCTCATTGGGTAAAATAAAATCCTTGCAAGTAAACTATAAATAATTTTTTCTTTGCCTTTTCTTCTTTTCATCTCTCTTTCTTCTCGGTACAATCATAATGTCTATTACATCAAAGCTTGCTCAATTTGGTAAAAAACATATCGCAAAAGGTATTGGTAGATCTACCGAGCTTGTTATTGAAAAAGGCAAGGGCACTTATGTTTATGCCCTGGATGGCAAAAAATATCTTGACCTTTCTACAGGTATCGGTGTAACAAATACAGGTATTGTTTCTTTTAAAAAGTAGCAAAATATTCAGACATTCTTTAGGTCACTGCCATCCTACGGTTGTGAAAGCAGTCCAAGAGCAAGCAGCCAACCTTTCCCATGGTCAAGTCAACATCTTTTATCAAAAGCCCATGCTTGACCTCATCAAGGGATTGTTACCCAAGATGCCCTCTTCCAAACTCGATACCTTCTTTTTTTGGAACTCAGGTTCTGAAGCAGTCGAAGCCGCTGTCAAACTCGCCCGTCATGCCACCAAAAAGCAAAACATCATTGTGTTTCAAGGATCCTATCACGGCCGTACCTTTGGTACGATGGCTTTGACAACATCAAAAACAGTCTATAGTGCCGGTTTCTCTCCTTTGATGCCTGGTGTGCATGTCGCGCCTTATCCTTACTTTCAGCAGTGGGCAGCTCATAAGGCTGACCCCGAGACCTTCACGCCCGAGTGGTGTGGAGAGGAAGCCCTTCATCAACTTGAGCTCTTGTTAAAACAACGATCAGACCCTAGAGACACAGCTGCCATCTTGATCGAGCCCATCCAAGGCGAAGGAGGTTACGTCGTTCCACCAGACAGTAAGTACATGAAGATTGGATCAAAAAAAAAGAGAGAGAACTCAGGACGTTTTTAGATTTCATGAAGGGTCTTAGAAAAATTTGCGACAAACATGATATTTTATTGATTTGTGATGAAGTTCAATCTGGATTTGGACGTACTGGTAAAATGTTTGCAGTAGAACATTTTGATGTGGTTCCTGATATCATGGTCATGGCCAAGGGTATTGCATCCGGATATCCTCTTTCAGCTATCGTGTCTCGCAAGGAATTGATGGATCATCAAATGCCTGGATCCATGGGAGGTACTTATTCAGGTAATGCAATTGCTTGTGCAGCAGCAAAGGCTACTCTTCAAGTATTTGAAAATGAGCGTCTTTTAGAAAACTGTAATGCAAGGTGAGCTTTTGACAGGTTACATGTGTTTTATAAACTAAACAGCTTTAAAGATCCGAACAATTCTTCAAGGGCCTCAGGGAAAAGGTCCCTTTGCTTTTACCCAAAGGAGTGACATGTGATATTCGAGGCAAAGGATTAATGATTGGTATTGAATTTATGGGTGTTCCTTATGGTTTTGCAAGTCATGTTGCCACTGAAGCTTTGAAGCTTGATACCATCCTCTTGACTACTTCTATTTACGAAACACTCCGTTTGATTCCTCCTCTTACAATCACCAAAGAAGAAACGGATCTCGCTCTTGATCGTGTTACTGCCAGTATAGCTGAAGCAGTCAAAAGTCTCAAGCATACTTAGATGTGTATCATTCGATACCCTTTGTAGTTTTAAAAAGATGACCCAGTTATTTTCTTCATCGCCCTGTACTGTACTAATATACATCTTATTTTTCGACCTTCCCATCTTACATAGTCATCAAACATCTTTTTATTTTTATTTTACTATGGCTAACTAAAAACGATCAATCCTTTATGAAATTATGGTAGATTGTAGAAGGCAAAGGCACAGAATTATCAATGGCTAAACCCATTGGAACTTGGATGTTAGACATCTGCTTTAACTGATTGATATTTTGAGTGAGTTCTGTGATGGCGTTAACAAAGCTATTTAGATTCAAGTCATTCAATCCATGATCAGTCAAATCACCAAAGATATTGTAAATCTTTGTCATGATATTGAGCATCTTTTCTTTTTCAGCATCATTTGTTTCGATAGCCACAGGACTATGAGCTAGCTGCTGGGTGACCGTGGTTGCTACAAAGCTAAGTTTCCCATAGAGCATGAAGAAATATTCACTAAAACTACCGAGAAACTCTGTGTAAAGACCCGTGTTTTGTTTCACAGAGATCTCATCGGATGCGTATGGTTTAGCGTCGCGTAGTTTACGTTGAAGACGTTCTTCTATCTTTGAGAAAAAACCAGAGGCGCATCTGTCACAGAGCTTGCTCATACCACTGTCAATGTCGGACGCCTTTCTTTTCTTGATATACCCATTCAAGCTTCCGGAAAGTAAGCAAAGCGAATACACTTTGATGTAATAGGATGCAGCAGTCTTTGATTCTGCCATAAAGACACCTAGACACATAAAGTCGTAAGCTATAATATGAAAGCGTATCGAGTATGATTACCATCAATCCTTACTAAATCACCTGTACGTATCTTGTTTTCTCGAAGGTAGTTTAGATTTTCGTCTCGATGCATGTGGCATTCGATCGAAATGTTCGATAGTGCAATAGAAAAGTAGGCTTTGTCTTCACAATACACTGGATCAGATGTAAGGTGGGTTTCTGTATATATTACAGTCATTCACTAGAACGTATTGTAATTAGAGAGAAAAGAAAAAGACAAAAAAAAAAAACATTTGTCTTTATTAAAGAACAATGACCACAACTTATAAAGAATACTACAGGTGAAATGCATGTATTGGGATTCGATTGAATACATTATAGTATAATCTTTATTTGACTTCAAGCAACTCTTGGATACGAGCCTGTAACTTTGGTATTTCTTGTAATTTTTGTTCAATCTAAGATTTCAAGTTGAATACATGTTTTATTGTTAAGAATACAAAACTTACCAAGTTCTTTTCCTCTTGAAGCGCCAATCTTTTTTCAGCATCCAATTTGGTAAACACATAACCTCCTTGACCATCATATTGAAGGATAAAGTTATGATATTTCCAAAGTGAAGGACGGTGTGATACAGTTAAAAGCGAAATACCAAGGGCTATAGAGAGTTAATATTGCACTCTGGATTAACATTTCTTCTTCCTTACCTGTAGCATGTGTGTACATGATCTTTTCAATATCCATACTCACCGCACTCGTACACTCATCCAAAATAGAATAGCGAGGTGCATGGTAAAATAAACGAGCCATCGCGATCTAAAACAAAAAAAAGTCAATTTTAGATAAACTTGACTTACATTGCTTCCAAAGCAACTTACACGCTGTTTATCACCTCCAGATAATGACAATGACCAATCTTTTTCACTCTCCCAGCCTCCTTCTCTTTGTACAATGTGTTCAATTTGAACAACTTTGAGAATGTCCAATAAATCTTGATCAGACACATTTTCTAAAGAATAAAATTAATCATTTCGATCAAGAAGAGAAGGAAAGTGATCTATTCCAACTTACTTTTCTTCATGTCTTCAACTGTATCTGGATACAAAATCCTATACAATCAACACATTAACTATTTGCTGCTGTGATCTCTATCATAAACCTACTGATCTCTCAAAGTACCCAAAGAAAGGTAAGGTCTTTGAGGAATATAGAAAATGTCTTTATGTGAAGGCTTATGAACCGTACCACCATAAACAGGCCATAATCCACCCAGAATACGAAACAAAGATGATTTACCACATCCATTGGGTCCAACAATAAGCAAGTGCATCTATATCAAACGTCAGCTACTTTTTTTTTTTCAAATAGTTTACAAAAAGCTTACACCTGGTTTAACATGAAAGGTAAGTTTAGGTACAAGGATATCGCCATTGGGGCTAACAATAGGCACATTTTCAAATTCGATATTTTCACTTTTAACAATATTGCCTCGACCTTGTAAGGTCTTTGCATTTGATTCGATGGAAACAGAAGAGACAAGATTCTTTTGATATTTTCCAACTTTAACATCTTCAAATACTTGTAATAAATCGTTTACCTAAGAATAAATGTTGACATTAAAACTATGGACTGCAACTACTTTTTTTTTTTTTTTACTCTGCTTGTATAACCAGCTAATTCAGTCACTTCTTTATATGCATACATGATACGACCAGCAGCATCAGAAGAACTCAACAGTAAGCGGCGATTGGTAACAAAGCCTAATAAAGATCATAAGGAAATGCTGTTTCTATTCGTCTTTCTTTCCTTACTTTCTGTACGTCCACCGACTGAAGCATCTAATGATTCTAAGCCTGGGACCTTGAAAAACACAGGAACAGAGCACAACAGTAAACCACAAGCACCCCAAAAGTATTTAATCACAAAATCTTCCATCATTCCGTGTGGGATACGGATTCTAAAGATCCTGTTGACGTGACGAATCAATGCATAATAACTTTTATCTAATTCTGCCTTTTCAATCTCTTGTCCATCAAATAAAGAGATCTCTTCTGCATTGTCAATCAGACGAGAATGTCTAAATCTAAATTCACCTTCTAGTTTTTGCTCTTCTGCAACCATCTTACCAAACGATGGCGTGTATTTTCTCATGACCATCGATGACAGATTCACAATGGCAGTTCCGATAAACACACCTTCAAAGCCTACATTACGAGAAAGTTGGTAGTTGTAGATAAAAACATCAAGGACAGGTTTGGCCAGATTGGAGTATAATTCGGCCAATGAGTTGGAAAACTTCATTGTATCTACTGTGATGCACTGATCTGCATTTTTGATCCGATCGTCTAGGTTACCAACAGCATAAAATGTCATGTCTGTAAGGTATTTATTATGGATATAGGTAGTGAGTCGAGTACGGAATTGAATGGATAGCTTATTTTGCATGTAACTCAACTTATACGGTCATATTAATAATTAGATTAAGAAAAGTATATATGATTTTACCATGCTGTTAGTATATGTTGCGGGAATAGCCACAGTCATCCACCAGATGATACCCAAAATGAACTCTCGTATCTGTCCTCTTACTAAAGCGCTAACGATCCTGCCATCCAATGCAGCAATATAAACCGATAAAACTGTTCTAAAGACTACAAATAAACAGTAAACAAGTGTATATTTAGCAGATTCATCTCACGCACTCAAAAAGCCAGAATGTACAATCAACAACCAAAACTCTTTTGAACGTATGCCGGGCATAATGATTTGCAGTAGCTTATAAAGCTGTTTAAAGAATACCACATCAACCTGTATTGATTATATTAAGCTTTTATGTGCAACTAGTTTCATATAGTATCCTTTACCTCTACTTTTTTATTTTTGTTATTTTTTAACGGTTTTGTAGTACCTTTCCTTTTCATAGACTTCACAAGTCGTCTGATGGATAAGATGGAGCGTAAGATGAGAATAAATATGATTGAACGTTGTATTGTTGTACGATGTTTTCCATATCGTCTAAACACATTATTTACATGAGGGAGAGCCGATAATGCCCAGTCCTGTATGACTAGTTTGGAAAATACGTTGGGCATATGAATAGAAAGAAAAAGGGAAAAATAACGAAAAAAAAAAAAGAAAAAGTTGATTTTCATGTGATAATTTATTCAATCCAGTTTAGCAAAATCGTGGGAGTGAATTAAATTTTAAAGCTCCTTAAATGTTTTAAAGACGCTTCAACCTAAAATAAACCAAAAGAATAAGCACTGATTTTTTATTTTTATTTTTATTACAAACTTACTTGACTTTCCAACTGATTTCTATACTTTATTTCACTGTATCCTTCATTTTCTTGGCACTTTTTCCATGCTTCTGAAATACTTGACATGATCATTTCTAATTTATTGCCGTATTTTTCTCGACTCTTGGGTGTACTTAACGCTAGACATGCATTTATTCTTACTTTAAAGTTCTTGCATTGAAGTAGTGACTGTATCAACGCTTCATAGATCGTTTGCGTCCAAGGATAGATACCGCCTTCATTCATGTATCCAATGGGAAAATAAGGGTTCAAAAACATGTTACTTGTTGCATGGCATGCGTTCCATCGTGTCTGTGATTTAGTAAGTAACTATACTCTTCTCCCCTTCTGGGTTTTACCTTGAGTGAACCGGTTTCGATGTTCTTGACTAAACCATCCATTGCATGAGACACAAGTGACATAATACGTGTATTATCAAAATACTCTTTTGGTGTTACTCTTAATAAGCTGCCAATGGCACGTACCGCATTCGAGCGTAACTACAGACCCCATTATATACATGAGATGCTATCAATGGTTTTATTTCGTGTATACCTTTTCATTATCTGTAGAAGCTTTGGTTGAAAAGGTCAATACATCAATCCACTCAGATGTTGACATGTATTCTCTCAATTTAAATTCTTCCTTTTCACTAAGGTTCATTCAATATCAAACTACCCCTAGTACACATCCGTTCACTCTACCTTTCCAATACAAGTGCATCACACATGTTAGCCAGAGCCCAGCTGCTTCTAACGAGTATTAATGTAATCTTTTCATCCTTTTGTGCTAAAATTGCCTTCATCATATCAGAAACGAAAAGCGAATCTTCTTTAAGCGATGGAAACAGCACAAAAACACCTAACGCTCTACATGCTGCAGCCCTTACATTGACATCAGAATCTGAGGCAAGTGGATATAGTAAAGTAATAGCCAATCTTTGATGCCGATACTATGTATTTGTCAATAAGCTTCAACTCTTTCCTTATAAACAATACAACTTACATGAAGACTTTCAAAAATATCTTTGGACATGCTTGCAAAGCAATCACACGCAGCAGCTCGGACAGCAGGAATGTTTGCAGATGCTTGTTGTAAATATCTTTCAATCATCGATTTCCACCACTCTACATGCTCCGGCTTGACTCCATCATCTTCCTTGATATGTTCACCCATGGCACTAGAGTATGCCTCAGCCAATTTGAGGCTTGCGGGTGACATGGGTAGTCTATTATCAAAGGCTCTAGTTAATTTTTCCCAAAAGACTGGCATCGTTTCCTCAAAATAGTTTTTAGTCAAAATAGAGCAAATACGCCAGCTTTCTGTGCAGACATCCTTTTCTTCTTCCTTTACAGCTTCCAACAAAACCGTATCAATCAAGTCGAGCTGAATCAGATCCTTTAGATTCTGTTGACCAGTGTTGAATATGGACGCAATTACTTTTAGAATAGCACTATGCAACACTTTCTTATTTTTCTGATTAAAAAAAAGATGGGAAAACCTGCGATTGCTTTATGCGTAATTTACCTGGTTCTTTCCAGTGTATTTTCACTGTTTGATATAGTAAAGGTAGATGAGTATTTGACAATCTTTCATAAGAACAGTTGTTAACAAGAACAGAAGCAACGTTCATGATCATGGATAAAACTTGAGTTGTTTGTTCTTTTTGCAAAGCATGAATAATCCCCATATGAATATCATGTAAAATAGATCCTAAATTTTCTGATAGCGAAGTAAATGAAGATTTCTTATTCTGTGTACTGTAATTCGTTTATCAGCTACCTATTTGTAAAAACGATCTCCTGTTTACCTTTCAATAGCTAGACTCAAGTATTGTCTAGAGCCTTCTAACATTGCTATCAGCGTATTGCAAACGGCGACACGAACAGTAGTCATGGGATCATACAATAAGATTGTAAACAATGAATGAGGTTGGTTGTCGGATTTATATAAAGGAGATAGTTGTTTTCCTGGTGTGCTATTGTTGGCTAGAAATTTAGAAAAGGTATCTGGAATGAATTTGTTCCAAAAAGGATAAAAGACTTTTGGGGCACACTGTAGAGAGGGAGATATAAGATTTAAAAGAATGAGGTTTTTTAAAATAGACTTACGTTAGCAATAGCTGACAAGCAAAGTAATGCGTTAATCCGGATCTTGGCATAGTCTCTTTGTCTGCGAGGTGATAAATCAGATAAGCCAGAAGAATCAGAAAGCTCAGATTCTGAGCTTGTCACTAAACCAGGAACTGACGTCCTTTGGGTCTGTAAGGGTGATCTCCAGGAAAACTGTGTTTGTCTGATGGAAAGCATTCGGTGACGTTGAATATTGTTTGCAGAGGGTGAATAGGACTGTACGGTGACATCCATGAAGATGAATGCATAAATGATTTCAATAATATCACACAATGGGTTTGTCACGAGGGACTTGTCCTGAGCCAGCAAAAACTGTAATGACCTTAGCGTTGAACTGGCCACTTTTCGAACAGCCGTGTCTGCAAAGTCTAATGAGTTGGCAGCGACCATGATTGTGCCCTGAGAGGTACGCTCGACGTTGCAGATGTTTTCTAATAAACACGCATAGAAATTTTGGTATAATGGTTGAAGTTTTGTACCTGCTCCAGCACATGTGTTTCCGATACAGTTGATGGCCATGCGTCTTATTTCCAATGGCTTTGTTGACTTGTTTGCAAATTTTAATAATATGTCAGAGAGTCTCTTGGAAAAACGTTGCGTATTGGTTCCATTTTCAAACACAAGTGCACTGAGTGCTCTCAATAAGTCGATCAAGTGGTCGCTACTTTTAACTGTGTCCAATCCTTCCAAGAGATAGTTCATACATATATCAAACTGAGAAGGGCGAAGGTTACTAACTCGAATCTATAAATTTAAAAATCAATCTTTCGAGCTTTTTTCTTCAACTTCCTCTTTCCTTACCTGCTTTGACATTAGTTTGTAAAAGAACTGACAGAAAGGACGGGACATTTCATGAGCATGGCCAATTCCTTTACATCCTGTCACTAAAAGTTCAACAGTTTGCTTAGTGAGTAAAAAGAACATGTTGGTCAGAAGAATTAAATAATTAATGAGTATAATGATTACTTGATCAGGAATTTTAACATGTTCTACTGAATCGAGTGCCTCAGTGATTGAATCTAATGATATATCGCTTTCATTATTTTTGTTTTTATTGTTAAATACAGCTTGATTATATTGTGTTAAAAGCGACTTGAAGTGCTCAAGGTTCTTTGATGACATTAGTGAGAAAAAGCAATGTTATTATGCGGAGTCTTACAGTTTAGTTTTCAAGCCACCAAGTATGCATAACATTAATATATGATTTTGATAGAAAGGAATACTGGAATAATATTATATGGTTTAAGTAAGCAAATGATATGACAGCCATCGTAAGCCATGTGGCCAATACGTTGTATAAAGAAGATGGTTAGGCATACCAATAGTATCTCAAACATAAAGCATGTGGATATTTGATGCTACATAATAATTACCATACAAGAAGAAGTCGATGAATTAGTTGCAAGATGTTGATCATTTGGGTCAACTATAAATAATAAAAAGAATAAATATATATTATTATCTTTTACATAGTTTAAATAATTTCCCTTAAAAGGATATTGTTAAAGCTTATAGTTGTATCATCTAATTTCACGAAACATAAGCTTATCATCATTTTTACACAAAGTACTCTTGTTTCTTAATGTTTCTGTTTATGTGATGATCACAAAAGATGTCATATATGTTATTTTTGTACTTGATGCTCAGTTTGTACCTTTCTTTGAATAACAAAATTCTGATGAGAATCTCTCTCTTTCCTTCCCTTTCTCTTTGCTGCAAAATGTTAGAGTACGTAATGTAGACTGACAAGTTGCAAAATTCCTGCGTATTTGTTTAAATTAGGTAGCACGGAAAAATCCGCGGCAGAAGCATCTTGATGTTTAGAACATTTAGTCATTTTTAATTAACAGCACTTTTTTATCTGGCCATTCAGGTATAGCCTTTAGGCACGCTTTTGAATAATGTAGTTGCCGAACATTTGCATTTGTAAATGTTTCATTCTGTAATAATTAGTAGAAGCGTTATTATGGTTATCATAAAAATCTTCTTAAAAGTAACACATGCACAAATTGCTTGCACCCTTTCACTCTTTCAGGAACACTATACTACAAGCTTTTGATTTCTACAAAAATAATAAATATTGTGTATGCTTATTTTGCCTTCTATTTTAATAAATTTTTGAAGGAGAGCTACAAGAATTTGATCACCTCGCGTTGACAATAGTCTTTTTTCTTTCTAATATTTTAATTGGAAAGGATATAATTGTACTTAGAAATGAATTGCTTACTAAGTTGATAAAATTAATGATAGCTGGCTGCACTAAAACAATATATACAGGCTCAATCGAAATCAAGGACAGTTTTTATTTATATATGCATTTCAGTATAGAATATAAACTATAGCTAAATATATTTAATGCTATCAGTAGTTCAAATGTCATATTCATATTATCCTATTAAACATTCGTTTTTTTTTTTTTTTTTTTTTTTGTAAGCGAATTATAAATCGTTATAAATGAATTATAAATGGTTATAAATGAAAAGTTGATATCTGCAAGGCAAAATAGACTTAGTCGTACAATGATACCTAAAACAATGAGCCAATCAGATAGCGATCCTTGGATGATGACAAATGAAAAGGAATAAATAATTATCCTAAATATTGTCCTGCACACTGATTCTTCCTTAATATGAAAAGACCTTGACTGACTTGATGCTAGAGATCCTTTATGCTACAGTTGAATTCAATTTGAATTTATCAAGTCTTAGAAAGAGTACATTTTTTACACAATTTACGTGTTTCCAGGATACAGTGGGGTTCAATTTGAATCCCCAATAAAATATATAAAACACATGAAACGGGAAAATAATCAATATTCGGAGAAAAAAAAATGTAAAATGAAAGCCAGATAATAAAGGTGATGCTGTTAGATCTTGATATTAGTTGTAAGAGAATGTAAAGGCAAAACAACAAGAAAATAAGAAAGGAGAGAACACACGAAATCAATTCTATTGTTTTATATAGAATTAATGAAGTTAATCTCTATTATCTAATAGCAGTCATATTTTTTTAAACAAAAGGGTTCACTGACCGCAACGCTTACATCATTCCGATATCTATTTAATCTCCTTTACTTTTCTCGCCTTTACTTTTTTTTTCTTTTCTTTTCAATAAAAAAATCTTGTAAAACAAAAATGGTTGAAGCAGTGTAAGTTTTTAAAAGAAAATGCGCGTTGGGAAATTCAATATTCATTTACTTTTAATCTAGTGCTGATATTGGTCTTATCGGTTTGGCCGTCATGGTAAGTTTGCTCTACGCGCATGCAGTAGTAATGGATCAAGTTCTAACCTCTTTGTTTTTATAGGGTCAAAACCTCATCTTAAACATGAACGATCACGGTTATACTGTCTGTGCCTATAACCGTACTACTTCCAAGGTCGACGACTTTTTGGCTAACGAAGCCAAGGGTACCAAGATTGTTGGTGCTCACTCTGTTGAAGAGCTCTGTGCCAAGTTAAAGCGTCCCAGAAAGGTCATGTTGCTTGTCAAGGCTGGTTCTGCTGTTGATGCCTTCATTGATCAATTGCTTCCCTACTTG